>BSBM01000660.1:12172500-12802500 GCA_027924585.1 Larix kaempferi
GAAAATACTGAATTCTGGAAATTTCTGACTGTCTGCAAATTTTAATGTTTTCTGCCCCCAAGCTCTGATACCAGGTAAATTTTCTGTGTTTAAATCAGCTTGCTGGTTTATGTCAAGTTTTCACAGTTTTTATGCCCAACTTAATTTCTCATACTGCTAGAAATAATATGTAAAATTTTTCAGACAATTAAACATGCTGAAAAACACTTTAACAGGCAGAAAAAATAAACACATGCACGCCATAAAAATTTTAGACTCGGAAATTTAGCCAATGGCCCTGGAAAAAACTCCACTAGGAAAACCAATCAGAGAGAGATTTTTATTTCTTCAGCAATATGTTCAGTACAGAAATTTTTACAGCAAAAATGTACTTATCTCCACCATAAAAAAATCACCCAGAAGCTGCCTCGATTTATGTGCCAAGCTGCTACCTCGATTTCTGTGCCAAATCCCAGCACCTCGAAAATTGTGCCCAACCTCGAAATTTGTGCAGAAAATTGCTGCCTTGTTTTCTGTGCAAAAAGTACAGTCTGTACAACTATACGGACCTCGAAATTCTATGCCCAAAATTTCTCGAAATGCGTGTTGTACGTACTGCAATAAATGTGTACGGCCCTCGATTTTTGTGCCTATACGGTGTCTAGAAACTCGTGCCAATTCCTTGATGTATGGTGCCTCGAAAATCGTGCCAACCTCCTGCTGTACGATGCCTCGATTTCTGTGCTGAAAGCAATAAATGTTGTTGCCTCGAAATGTGTGCCTCTCGAAATGCATGCCTTCTCGAAATTCGTGTTGCTGATGTACCCTAGTTGCTGCTATCTCGAAAACTGTGCCCTCTTTCTCTCTTCTCTTCTCTCTTCACTCTCATCACAAGAATGAAGTCTCATTTGCCTCCCTTGCCTTTTTGGGTGAATCCCTAGGGTAAGTGAATGGTTTTCTAATCCAACGGTGAGAAATGAGTTGGATCAAGGGATGAGATTAATTTCATATTAAATCTCATAAAATTAATTTTATTCACTTCACTTAAATTTTTACCCAAAAGTGACTTTAAGTTATAAAGTCACATTAAATGCTTTTCACAAGTCATTTAATGCAAAGGTCACTTTATTTCCCCCTTTTAGTGACTTAGGCAAAATCACTAGGGAAAACACTTCCTAGGTACAAAAATCAACATTGCTAAGGTGAAGCTAGAGTTATTTGCTTAACACATGCACTTGGAGGTATCTATATTTTTTTGTTTAATGTCTCTATGTCAAATATATGAAAGTGATGCTTTTTAGGGTTGAATGGAAGCCAGTGTTGCTTCATTTTGTCTTGATTTGCAATTCATTTTTGTTATTGGTCGCATTCAAACTTGAGCTTTAGGTCTTCAAGTCTTGCCAAGACTAGGTTTCCTCAATGAATCCTAGAGATTATTGAGGTTAGCCCTAGTTGACAAGCTTGCCAAGTACCATCTCAAGGAGAGTACCTCCTCTCATTGATGCCCTAGGGTTTGGTAGCTAGTTTTCTATTGATGCCCTAGTTGTTCAACTTCTTCATTCAACCCTATTTTTTGAGTTGTAAATTTGTAAATATTATGTTAATTAGGTTACATTTCTAATTAACCTAGTTTTCTATGTTTATTAGTCTTTTTATTTTAACGTTTCTAAGTCAGTAGTTTGTCAATTCATGGTTAAAACCTAAACTAAAACCCAAAAACGAAACCCTAAAACCCTGAAAATTCATAAAATTTCAAAAATCCATTTTTTGGGCCATTTTGGGGCCTCCCAAAATTTTCAGCCCCTAGAATTTCAGGCCTAAAATTTTGGGCCCTAAAATTTCGAGCCCTATAGTTTCGGCCCTAAAATTTCGGCCCCTAAAATTTCGGCCCTATAATTTTGGTCCACCTCTACTGCTATAGATCTTTCAAGTTGTGGTTGCATACAAACCTAGTTTACTTTCTCAAATTGAAGCACTTTTGATCTATTGAATGATAAATGCTTATGAATGATTGGTTAATCATTGACGATAAAAGTGTTTAGGTCATCTATCAAATTGATGTTGATTATTGGTTGAATAACAAACATTGGTGAAAGGAAATCAATTGAATACATGACATTGACACATATCATTTACATATTTTGTTAGTGAACGACATTGGAAGACTATCACTTAATGTATGTTTGGTTATTGGTTAGTGTATTGGCAATATAGTCTTTTGATCCAATATTGATTATCTTGATATACGTGTATGTATTCTTACATTTCGTTGGTTCATTGAATGAAGTTGACTCCATTAGGCACTGGTCTAACTAACACTTGCATAGAAAATATAGTTTGGTGTTTGTTCTAGTGTCTTACAGGGTTCCACAAAGACACTTCTCCTTGGAGGTTTCGACTTCCGAAGAAGTTAGAACGGTGACCAATGTGACATTGGGTCACTATTCTTATTTGTGTTTACTGGGAATTAGCCCTGCTAATTTGCCCGATAACAGGGCGCATACCTCATTGAGAGGTGGCACATCCCCATTTATTTGGCTCCAAGTCAATGCATTCAATCAACGCACTAGGTTTAGCGTGAATTTCCTCAATCTATAGTGCGCCTTCCATCCATTGTGGGCGACTTCTCCACACGGCATCAAGCTTTTGGTTGTGAGGAGGGAGGTGCCTACCTCATGGAGAGGTGGCACACTCCCTTGGGTTTGTAATCCAATCAAGCCAAAATCAAAGCTTGGCACTTCACTTAAACTTTTCAATCAAGCAGGTGCGCCCTCCTTTGATCATGCGCCCGCTCTGCATGTGTGGTGCTATTTAAGCAAGCCTTTGGTCCATTGTTCAGTATCGAAATGTGAAACCTCTGTTGGCATCGTATTGTAATGTGTTGATAATTTCCTGTTAATTTCCAAAGTGTCAAATGTGTTGATGATTTCCTGTTAATTTCCATTGTGCATCATTTGTTAAGTAAATCAATGTATTGCAGCATTGCTATTTCTGATTCAATTTTGTGTCAAACTAAGACTAGGTATAAAAATCAATCAGATCTAGTTTATGAAAAGTTAACATGGTATCAAAGTCAGTGTTGAGGCCAAGGAGTTTGCTCTAAGAGTAAGGAAGTCATTTTTGACAGGGGATTTTCGAAGAAAAAAAACGTACCATATGGCCAAGATATGGGCCGTATGACGTACAGAAGCTCACGTGGGCAGGAGTGAGAGGTGGGCACCATGGAGAAGGCTTCAATGGAGGTATTACGTCGTAACTGTAAGTGCACCGCAGGCCAGCATGAGGAGTGTGGTCTACGGGTTGCTTTGCGCGAACATGGAGGGCCGACATGAATCCCCCGAGGGGCCAAGCGATCAGGCCCATCGGGCAGTAGCATGACGACGGGAGGTAAACCACATGAGGTCTAAGCAGGTTGTTGTGTGATGTCGGCAGCATCTATGCAGAGGATCCACAACATAGGAGATGCGAGCCAATAGAGGAGCATTGGGATGAGGACTCGGGTGTCGATTGGCAGAGGAGCAGTCAAGGGGTGTGAAATGTTGCGTGAGAGCCGATGGGAGCTACAAACGAAGCCACCCGGACTTGAGACAGCAGGCACGAGAGACGGACACTGGGCAGCAGCATTGCAGCTCGTGGAGTTGTTGTGGGCGCAGACATAAGTGTCAGGGGCAGAGGGAGTCTGCATGGTGATGTGATTCGTAGCCTGTAGGTGGTAGCGGCAAGGAGATGAACAACAATGTGTTGGTCATGGGCGGACGACGTGGAGTCACACAGAAGCCAACAGCATAGTGAAGACCGTTGGGTCGTGGGCAAGGCTTGCGAAGGAGCAAACGAAGATAGTTGGTTGCAGCCGTTGACAAAGGAAAAGGCACCTACTACTATGGATGCACAAACGTTGGGCACCAGCAAGAGCACACGGCGGCTAAAGTAGGGTCGTGACACGCGGGAAGAGTATCTACATCGGACAGCATCCAATCGACAAAGGCGAGGGTGGTAGGGCCATGTGAGGTCATCAGTCGAGCAGAAAAATCAGTCTCCAGCAAAGTTGTCGGAGCTGCCAAGGCATGGGCCAACAGCCTTCGGGCAGATCGAGAAACCCCGAGCAGGGACAAGAGTGCCCAGAAAAGTGGTTTGCAGCTATGGGCATCCCCAGGCAACTACAGAACAGTTCAGGCAGGTCAGGAAATTGCCCAAGAAAAGTCTAGACAACAATAAGCTATAGATCAAGGCAACAGGCAAAACTGGACAGCTGGCAACAGGGCTCGGGCAGGTGGTGCATCTAGCCATATGACAGGAAGGAGGTCGGCGTTTCTTAGTGTTTCAGAGACAGACTCATACTTCCATGTGGGTTGTGGGACTAGTACCATGCATGCAGTGAAGGGGCTTGGATGTGTGAGATTCCAACTAGAATCTGTAGGGTCTCTAGAGGTGGCAGAGATGTTTGTTCCAACATTGAGTGTTAGTCTACTCTCAGTATCAACCTTGGATAACATGGGGTATGTTGTGTTGTTCCGAGATGGACAAGTCTTCATACTTTCAGAGGGAGCAGGTACCCAGGATGCAACAGTGACGCTTGGCATTTAGGAGGGTGCATACAGGTTGTTGGGATGGACAATAGTAAAGTTCAAGGGGAGCTTGGAGCATGGATCAGTGTCAGAGGGAGATCGTGAGTCTTCTCTCAGCAGGCCTACGTGGTATGAGATGACATTGATGGATGAGGAGAACAGATTTCCAGATCAAAGTCTATCACAGGTAGCAGTAGGATCTTCCAGTTCAAAGGGAGCAGCTATTGCAGCAGAGGATGTGATTGATCCTGGAGGAGGTTCTTCCAGAAGTACCTTCCCCGCTAAGAGGGAGTGTTAGATTTTGCAGCTCAGATAGGTACTTTACATTGGCTAAGGTGTCAAGCATGTGGAAGTAGTCCAGAAAAGACTCTAAACAAATGTACTTTGTAATACTTTATGTAAAAAGGTCAATTGTATTGGGAGGTACTTATTAGCCCATGGTACCGGAGGGCACATGGTATTGTAGGGCCCATGGTATTGACTATGGTATTTGCATAAAGTGAATGTTATAAAAGATTCTATGGAGAGTTGTAGACATCAGATCATTTGATCACTGTCAGTGTGTGTGAGATACATTGAGAGTGAGTGATCAGTGAATGATCAGATCTAAGAGAGGGATTCTCTTAGAGGCTTTGGAGAGAGGGATTCTCTCAAGCTGAGATCAGTGAGTGATCAGATCTAAGAGAGGGATTCTCTTAGAGGCTTTGGAGAGAGTGATTCTCTCAAGCGGGGGTTGTCTTCAGTGATTGGGGATTTGAACACAGATTGCAGCGGGAGTGAGTCAGTAGGGTCTCTAGAGCTCTATAAACTATAAGTGTTGTTACAAATATGAAATAAGAAGATAATATGTTGCTAGTTTTCCCCAAGGATTGGGGTTTCGAGGGTAAATCCAAAGTGTCAAATGTGTTGATGATTTCCTGTTAATTTCTGATGTGCGTCATTTGTTAAGTAAATCAGTGTATTGCTATTTTTTATTCAGTTTTATGTGTCAAACTAAGACTGCATATAAAAATCAGTGAATAAATATCAATTAGATTTGGTTTATGAAAAGTTAACAATAATCCAAGTAGTCAATACTAACAACATTACAAACAATCTTGCAACAATCCAAGTAGTCATGCACTAAAAGGAAGACTACACCACTAGCAAACACACCAACAATTATCAATGGCCTGCCTTTATCATTTGTCCAACCATCAGATATAATGGATACCCCATATTCAGTCCAATCATTTGTAAATTGCCGTGCAACACCATGGATTTTGACTCTTTCCTTGTCGAGTTCCAAGGTTTTGGCTTTGCCATACTCAGGGCTCTTTTATCCTTTAGAGACATTGTCGATTGCTTGTACAATTTCATGCCAGTAAGGTGAATGGTATGTCACATGCATAGAAAACACTGAACACTTTCTGAAATATTTATATCTTTTGTATTTTTTAAATATTGTGTTTCCAAAATTTGGGGTGGTCACATTTACTCAATGTACCCGTTTCGGAAACTCATACTCATTTCCATGTTTTATGCAACTTAACTTGAAGGGGATGCAATCTAGAGAATAAGGAAATAAGCCTGAAATGTGAATCATGTTGAAGAGGTAAGTAACCAGTTTCAATTGTTCAACTCACTATTTGCTATACACCAAATAATACCCAAGACATATCAGTGTTCCACTTGGTTCGGCCAAAGGACAAGTACGATTAATAGCATGCTCAATGAAGAGTCAGAGAGGAAAATATTCAATCCAGACAATGACAAGAAACTTTGTAAATGAGAGGATGGAAGCTAAATAATGAGCATTAAATGGCCAAGCTGTTAAGTGCTACCTAACAAAGACATACAATCTTGAAATACTTTACAAAGCAATAGTTCCTATAAACTTCAACTGTGCTAAAAACATTACAACACGTAGTATGTTACTTAAGATATGCAATTCTATATGTGTGAGTAATTATATTTGTCACATTAAAGTTCAAGGATGGTGACACGAGGGTACAAGGTTCCAGGATGAGTGGAGGAACCAGCCGCCCCACCCCCCGGCCCCCAAAACCCCAATTCCCTACAGTGGGGAGACTAATTTTTAAAGAAATAAAAAATATAGAAATTATTTTTTTAGATCTAGAATTTAAGCATTTTGCAGCAAATACATTTTGTTAATTATTTGTCGATTAATAATGGTTATAATTAATCCACAAATCGAGAGAATTAAGTTGGTAGGTCTACACATAATATTGAATATGAGGAATATATTTGGAGAAACATATGATATTAGGCATAAGATAATAATTTTATTAATGTCCAACTAATGACCACAAAAGTAGGTCAATGGGACTAAAGGATACATGCAGTATGAGTACAATGTGGGAGTACAAACGCAGCTCCTAGAAAATGTTGAAACTAAGATCAAATAAAATAAAGAAAGATACAAGCAATAGTACAGCCTCATAAACAGGTATATATCCGTATCAAAGGTATGGAATGCAAAAATGCAAACTACAAAGTGAGTTTGTCCAAGACTGGACAACTCAAACAACTCAGGATCCTCAAGATCCTGTCAAGGGAGGAAGATCAAGTGAGAGAGCTGAAGATGAGTCCAGTGATATCAAGATCTCCTGGGTCTGATGGTCCAGGGCGAGGGAGGCGAACGGGGCACATGTTCGTAGCCGGGGCTCTCCGGAGCCGTCGAGGTGTTCATTTGTATGACCCTGGGGGGATGTAGAAGCGTGGAATACTCCTAGCATCTAAGCCGAAGGAAAGAAACTCTGGATAGACCAAGATAGACCGTTGGCTACTCCGTTAGGACTGTGAGGAGATCTGACGGGCAGGAGGCGCCCTGCTCTAGATCCGTCTAGGCCTAATCCCTCTGACGCTATGAGAATGAATGGACTAATGTGTGGTTCAACAACTCCGGACTGATATCGATAAAATCAATCAGTCTCCCAAAGGGAGAGGCTTGGGGGAGACCCGAGGTCTCACTACTCTACTGTCGGAGGTACTCTACGGCATTGACTACCGCTTATGGCTCTGATCTGACAAATCAACGTTAAAATAAGACGTGACCGTCCTGGTTCTCGGCGAGATGTGTAGGATCAATGACATGTAGCTTTGCATTCTACTATACATACAAATTGGAGAGTATTCAAAAGTGTGAAAAAATAAGGCAGCGGCAAAGGTTGAATGTCAATTGATTGGAAGAGAGGCAAAGTGATGGGAAAAACAAAGAGAAAATCAAGGATTACGGTGATACAATGTTGAAGACTCCACAAATAAAAAATGTTTGTCAGATATATGTACAAAATTGAGTAACAAACATTGCCAAAACAGACCAAAACCACAAGGCAATGGATAAAGGAGGGGTTCCCAAGTTTTGTGAACTTGGGAAGTTGTTGAGAGCTCAACAAGGTGAGAACACATAACATGGCTTTTCACATTTATATCTGAAAATGATTCCCAAACACTTACTTAAAAACAATTAATACTCTTTGTTTTTGCCTTGGGCCAATTCAAGGTAGTCCGAAATCAAACATAATGTTTATAGTTCATACTTTGAATGACTCAACTTCAGAGACGCAATGTATATAAAAAGGAGTTTCTCAATGAAGAATAGAAAAAACTGGTTTTGACTTCATTGTTTTTGTGGAGGTGAATATAGAAACTGGAAAAAACTGTTGCATCTAAAGGATAAATTATTAAATACATAACGTTCTACTATAGCTCCAAAAGAAAATCAAATAGGAGATTCCAAACTTGGTAAAGATTTCAAAGACACCCTATTCTTCACAATGCTTAGTTTGGTATTGTTTGATTTGTAAGTTTTCTTACAATTGTTAAATACCAGAAAAGTTCCAACCAGAAAAGAAAAACATGTTCACTAAATGCTACAATATCTACATCATAAATTACAAAGCATCCATTACAATACTTACTGTTGGTGCCTTAAGACTATTTCACCATCCATCACTGTGGTTGCGAGGAAGCTAGTAGGACTTAGGGATCTACTATTTTCATCCAGCCACTGTCGGTATGGATTTCCCATTGCAATGCGTTTTTTAACCTCTGTATTCTCATACACCTGTGAATACAATGCAGCATTAGTCAGATTGCACTTTTTATACTTTCATATTTTACATCACAACAAAACTAAGCACATTTAAAATTGTGAATGGATTCATATTATCTGGAAAATCTTTAAGTTTTGTGTAATGAGGCCATATACTATTGAGGAATTTTTAATGAGGCACTTTTCATAAGACTTATCTAATTACCATATAATAGAAATGGCCATACTTCTCAAAAACAAGTTGGGATATTAGTCCTGGTCAATGAATATGATAACTTAGAAATCTAATATTTTCAAAACCAAGTACAAATATTAGCCAAACAGACATATTAAGGAACAGCCCATATAGTTCAGCATACTTGTCGATAGACCAATTCAAGTTGTCAAGCCTATCTAGTATCTAGAAATTAGGATAGAACTCTATTCATAATAGCCAGAAGCAAAATATATTTAATTTTTTCCTGTCTAAGTATCTCCTGAACCAAAGATTTAGCTAGCAAGCTAATCAGTTTTATGCACACCCTACATGTTACATAATAGCCAGAAGCAAAATATATTTAATTTTTTCCTGTCTAAGTATCTCCTGAACCAAAGATTTAGCTAGCAAGCTAATCAGTTTTATGCACACCCTACATGTTACTATCAAATATTGCCTCCCTGGCCTGCAAGGGCAACTGTCTAGTGCAAATCTTTGTCATTTTCTTCCCAAGGGAGATTCTTTCCATTTGAGATGAAAGCTGAACAACTTCTTCCGAATTTTTTCAATGGTAAAGACAACTGCTAAGGGACTTGTTATCACATACTTTGTGACTGGGAGCTACTACTTATTTTTGCAGACCAGATTGCCAGTCATGAGCCTAGTCCTTACACTTCAGGCAGATGTTTTTCATAGTTTATCAGTGGTGGATGATATATATATATATATGTGTGTGTGTGTGTGTGTTCAGCTGGATCATTCAGGGGCAGCAGTTGTGGGGCCACCCTTGTCATTCCGGGCCCTCTTCATGACTTCCCTTGTCACACATGTTCAGACCTTGGTTCATTGGAGCAGAGCCGTTCGTTGGATGTATTCTTTCCTTTCCATGCAGAGACAGCAGTGTCTGTACAGATGGATTGCAATTGCAGTTGCAGGTTCTGAGCAGGTGTATGGCAGAGGTATCGCATCATGGATTTCATAGTTTTTATTGGTTACATGACTATGCTAGACTTTTCCTTTTTCATGAGTGATCACTTTTTCTTGCCTGGTTGCTAGTAGGACATGCACTTGGAGTGATGTAGGTTGTATAGTTGATAGTTTCATATACATGCTCTTTTTTGGGTTACATGTGGTTGTAATGTTTAGATCAGTTCCCTCTCTCTTGGTTCCGTGACTTGTAGCTAGAGGAAGATCCGGGAGAAAAATGAAGGGGCCGATTTCACTAGGGGAGAGAGAGAGGTCGAACAGTACCAGCCAAACCAGTAGAGAGTCAATTCGTACAGCCACCAGGGAGAGACCGTACGATATGTATGGATCCAAACGGATAATGTAAGCTACCGCAAGGGGGTGCAGGGTGATGCAGGATCGAATTGGGTGAGCCAATTTGCCTGGGCCGATTTCTCTTCAATGTGCCAATTTTCTCTAGGAGGGTCGATTCAGTCAAAGAGGTCGTTTTTCCTAAGGGACTGAGTTACAGGTTCCTTTGTTGTAATTTTTTATTTTCTCAGTGGGGCAAGATTCATAAAGAAGAAAATTGAATGCTAGTTTTCCCCATTGGTGTTTTCCAGGGTAAATAACTGTGTCAAATGTGTGAATGATTTCCTATTTATTTTCGTTGCATTACTAGTTTAAAATATCAAGTATTTCTGTTTATAATTTTTTAGTATAAAAATTATAGAGAGCAGAAATCAGAATTTGGTATTGAGTAAAATTTAACAAATTCTTAGGAGGAACGTTGATCCCGATTTCTCGGTGCCCGGAAGGAGCAAGACTTAGGTCTTATTCCCTCTTCTTCACTCAACTCTATTTTATCAAATTCATGTACTATATATTGGAAAAATACAAAAAAACAAAAATATACAAAAACACTAAAAATCAAATATTTTGTGTAAAATCCAAAAAATATTTATCTTTTCCCATTGAAGTTATTCTATTTATTTATTCTAGCAATTGTTACTATTGTTATAATTTTTTGAAGTTGTTATATCATTGAAAAAACATGGAAAGGTGAAAAATCTCATTAAAAAGTGGTTTTATAACCTAAAAAACCCTAATTTGAGGTGACATCAACCATAGGGAGGGTGACGTCAACCCTTTTGATGTTATTGCAGATCTGGTATAAGTGTTTTGCAGGTCCAATTTGGCATGAAGTTCAAACCATAAGGGGCTCGGTCATTTCGAAGTCATCTGGGGTGACCTTGGGGGGATTTGAAATACTAAATCATCATGTTCAGCCCTTACTGCAGAAAATTGCAGATCTGAAGGTGAAATCAGCCCCTAAACGCAGCAATCATCCATTGAAACAAGTGTTCCCTAGGGGGGATTAACTCTCCTCAGGTTGTTGATCGTAGGGAGGTACTTTTCAGGGTATTTTCACGATTGGTTTTGGGTTTTCTTCCATATTTATGTTGTTTTTTTCACTGCAGAAAAGTAATTTATCTTCTTAGTTAATCAGCATCAAGTTCAAAAGCTCCTAAACCTTCTGAGTCATTAGGTATTTAATATTTATTGCATATATTTTGTTGACCCCAATAAGGCACTGGTCTACTAACAGTGGGAAGGTCTTGTAGGGATAGAGTTGTTTCCGTTGTATATCTTACAGGTCTATTCTTACCTAGTTTGGGAAGCCTCTCATGGCCCAAGGAGCAGGCCTAAAACGAGGGGAGATAGCATTGTGATGACATTGGGTGCTTCTCCTGAATAGTTGTCGATCTTTAGCACCGGTCCTAGTTGCCTAATTGAGAGAGTGTTAAATTTTGAGATAACATTTTTGGCGCCGTTGCTGGGGACCAAGCAATTCCTTGGTTGATTATAACAACATATCTCAATAATTTTGGACGACCAAAGTCCAGGTAAGTTTTTGTTTTGTACCTAGATAACATTATTGTTAAAGGACTTACCTTGCAGGTCTTATCTGGCGACTCCAATTCAAAAAAATCAAAAAAGGTACTCAACAAGGACAAATCCTCAAGGTAAGGTTATCTTCGTCCCTAAGCCTAAGCTTATTTATTGAAGAAACAGACATCATCACCAAGTAAGGGAGGTAGGTGTCAGCCTATCTTCTGAAGCTTTATTGGATATCCATCATCTTTTTAATATTATTGATCCAATGGCCACTCTATTAGATGAGTTAGATGCACCTTTTGATTTCACTAATATGCCAGGATGTTTGAAAGATCTTCCAAAGCTTAGCAAATTACCTACTTTCAATGGAACAAATGCTATTAGTCTTGATGATCATAGTAATGAATTTATGAAATACATGAAAAGAAATGGTGCCAGATTACCTAATGTCTACTGCAGGTGCTTTGCCCTCACATTAGAGGGTGAAGCCGAGAAATGGTTTACAGGTTTGCCAAACAACAACATTGATACTCTCAAGAAATTGCAAGATGTCTTCTATGAGAAATGGGCTGAAAAGAAGGATTTGTGGTCCTTGTTGAATCATCTTATGAGTATAAAGAGGAATAAGAATGAATCCATTGATCAATTCCATGGCAGGTTTAACAAAACTATACGGAGGATTCCTGATACTCACAAGCCAAACGATGTTATCATATTAATCTACTATACCAATGCATTTCAAGGAGAATTCTTGTTTCATCTCAATATGGCCAAACCCGAGAAATTGGATGCAGCTAAGCAAAGAGTCGGAGCCTTCGATGAAAATTGAAGGGCATCAGGGAAACCCGATATTTTGTATGCCCCAAGAAGTAAAGTTGAACAGAAATCAAAGGTGAGTTCAGCTCCTGTCAGCTAAGTTCCTGAGAATGCTATAAGCATGGTTCTTGAAGAAATAAAAAAGCTAAGAATTGACTTTACTCAACAAAATACCGCTTTGCAGAACAAGATGCTTCGGGTTGAGAGGAACCAGCGATAGAACAGGTTCGCTCCAAGGAATTCCAACGATGGTCCTTCGAACAGTGGAAGAACTCCTACATCATTGGAATCGACTAATATGGTTGGTGATTTTCCTCACTTTTATCGAGCGTGTCAAGACTTCCATAGTGAAAGTACATGTGTTTATTTTCAAGAAATGAAGAGGAACCAGAACAACAAAGATGGTCCTGAAGTGTGTATCAACTTGTTCAAAGGTCAACAGTAGTCTCATCTATCCAATGAGAATATGAAGCACGTCAAAGAGAAATCTGTTAAAGTTGATAAAATTACCGAGCTCCTGGGAAAAATGCCTTCTCATGAAGAGATTAAGAAAATGTATGAAAATAGGTTCATAGGCGTTACCTATCAAAAGAGAAAGAAGAGTCCCCTACAAGCAAGCCAAGCGCAAGTTAATGAAGGGCCCAAAGACAAAATCTCCCTGCAAACTCAGGTAAATGTAGATTAGTCTTCAATTGGTTTTGATACTGATCAAAATCTCAGTTTTGATGCTTTAGGTGTGCTAATAACCTTAAATGTCTCGATGGCAAAGGTTCCAGAAATGAGAAATCAGATAGTCGAATCTTTGGGATTTGCGGAAGCAAGACAAACCATGTGTGCGATACGAGAAGATGAAGATCTGCCCATTATTCTCCAGAATATGAATCCGGCAAAAAACAAGAACCAAAATAATCAATTGTTCTTTATCTCATTGATGATTGGAGACTCCATATTGCATAAATGTAGGTTGGATTTGGGGGCCTCTACGAACGTTATGCCCTTGGTAGTGATGTATAAGCTCAGATTGAAGGTTTCAAGGCCTTATCAAAACAAATGTGCCATGGACTCCATGGAAGTCAAAGTTTGCGGGCTAATCAAGAACGTTCAGGTAAGTCTTGCTACATATCCTTCTATTGAGTTACTAATGGATATCGTTGTCATTGATGTGCCAAAAGCATGGGACATGCTATTATCAAGGAAATGGGTTTCCAATTTGGGTGGTAATATACAAATGGATTTATCATACACTACCATCCCAACAATAGGGGGGCTTTCGTAATATAGAACCTATGAGAAGACATTATCTGGAATATCCAAATGATCCAGAAAGTGAAAAAATTTGCTTTCAAGACAATGTCAAGTCTTACAGTGTTTTTGCTACTGACGTCGCTCCTCAAAAAGACACAAATGAGTTTTGGATGATGAACCTCGATAGAGTCAAGAGCCAAACAGTTGAAGAAAAGCATTTTCGTAAAATTGAAAGATTAAAAGGCTACAAGGATATAGTACAATTGGTCACGAAGGATTCAGATGCATTATTCTTACATGTGGTTCTTCAAGCTCAAAATGAACAAGCCAATGCACAAGTGTTTCAACTTCTATTCTTTATCCTTGTAAAGGCCTTGCAGAAAAAGAAAAAATGGAAATAGTTTACAAATCCCCTATGCATGATGATTTGGGAAACTGCCAAGTTTTTTACGATGATAGGAAAATACAGAAGACTATGAACAATTTGGCAAACTTTGAGATTGAGCTGGGCAAGAAAGGTTCACAAGACAAAGCAACCAACAACCCAGTTCCACCTAAAGAAGTGAATACAAAGAAGAACCGTGATAAGAATGGCAGTTGCAAAAGGAAAAGGAAAGGACTTACCTCAAAAGAAAAGGAAGAATCCAAAAGTTTGATCTATGAGTCAAAAGATGATCGGTCTTGTAATGGTTTGAAAACTTATCAAAGCAATGTGAAAAAAGATGCACAAGCAAGCCGACAAAGGATGAGACAAATAGGGCCAGATGCAATCTAGAACAAATCCTTAGAGCTAGGTGGAAAACAAAGTAAATCTCTTGATCACTTGGTGCAACATCAAGAAGAGACACCAGCTCAGTTTGACAAGGAAGCTTGCCAGCAAAATTTCAAGAAAGGTGATCTCATTTTCCTATGGCATAAGAAAAAAGAAAAACTAGGTAAGCATGGTTAGTTTGAAAACCTTTGGTTGGGCCCATATAAAATTGAAAATGTTGTAGCTAATGATTCCTTCTACTTGAGTCATTTGAATGGAGACTAATTGCCATTGCTCGTTAATGGGAAAGCCTTGAAATAATTTTACTCAGGTAATATCTAATGTCATCAAGACATCCCTTGTACTATAATAGATTTAGTTTCATCTGAATTTGTCATTTGCTTTACCCATGCATTGCACTTGTTGTTTATTGCATTTCATTTTGATTTGAGCAAGGCGGGACAAAAGTGTCTTCCTACGATGCATTGGATGAAGTTGTTGTTTGAAGTGTGTGTAGGTCTACAGGTATTAGAAGATTCGGAGGTTCTCATGCACTCCCGAGATAAGCGCATGTCTTTCAATTGGACCCAGTTGTTACCCTCCAGATCCTCTGCAGTGTACCTTATCAGATGTACCAAAGAGGAGGGATCCTTTTTCATTGTAAAGGCCAAGTTGGGGCTTGTTTATGTAAAAGTGTTGGTCTAGTGGAGCTCAAGACCCTTGGTCTGGTCATGGCAGATCCTCTTGGTTCTCATTTCAAGGAGTGTTGGCATAGTGGCTCTGTTGGCTACCACTTGATGGGCAAAAATCCCCCATCATGTTCAGAACTTATGCCCTGGGTGGGTGCTCTGGTGATTTTTGGGGTGAATCCATTAGGACACATGGCTTGGGGCTCCCAACCACACTTATGTTTTATGCTTTGTAGAGGTGATTGCACTTGTAAGGATTTTCATACCCACCTTAACACACCTAATGGATACCCCCTTGGACCTATTTTACATGTATTACTCCTCCATCTTGGTCATCCTGATTATTAAGAGCAAATCGTCCACCTTCTAAGCAAGCATGAAGAGGTAGTACCACCTAAAGGAGGGCGTTGAGGGAAAAAGCACAATGTTGGGGTTAGATGGAGCATGACGTCCTCCTTCCAAGCTCAACGTTTCATCACGTTGCAGCATTTCATCATTTTTTATCAATATTTTATGTTTTAAGAGGATTAGTCCCCAGATTGTGGGTGACAAACCCTAAAAAATCATTAAAAGTCATTTTAAAGACAAATTAGGTAGGTTGGATTAAAGGAGACTTAGGTTAGCCTTTTCAACTATAAATAAGGAAACTCCTCCTCATTTGTAATCAAGATCATGGGATCAAATATGAATTTTTTCTTATTTCTTCTTGTGTACATGAGAGATTAAGTGGTACACACCTCCTTTCTTGAGCATTCTAGGGTTTTCAAGGGATAATTTTGATGTTTGGGTTGATTTACTATCTTTCAAGGTTTGTCTAAGGTAAAAAGATTCTTGGGAGGCTACTCTCTTCTCCTTCTCTTCCTCTATTGTGGTAAGATCCCTGAATTCCTTGCCTTGCACCATCGGGGGCATCCAAGGTAAGGTTAACCTAGGGTTTTATGCATAATAGTATAGTCTTATAAGTGAGACATCCCTTTTGAAGGGTCTCTTGTGATTGGGACCTTGGCATCTTTCTTTTCCCTAATTAGGTCATAACCAACACAACCTAGGGTTTCTTAGCTTTGCCCTAATTCATACAAATATTGGATTGCCAATTCTTAGGAGGAAAGTTGATCTCGATTTCTCAGTTCCCAAAAGGAGCAAGACTTGGGTCTTATTCCCTCTTCTTCATTCAACTCTTTTTTTATCAAATTCATGTACTATATATTGGAAAAAAATGCAAAAAATTGAAAAATATATAAAAACCCTAAAAATCATTTTTTGTGGAAAATCCGAAAAATATTTATTTTTTCCCATTGAAGTTATTCTATTTATTTATTCTAGCTATTGTTATTGCTGTTATAATTTTTTGAAATTGTTATATCGCTGAAAAATCCATAAAAAGCTGAAAATTCTCATAAAAAATGGTTTTATAACCTAAAAAACCCTAATTTGAGGTGACATCAGCCCTTTTGAAGTTATTGCAGATCTGGTATAAGTGTTTTGCAAGTCCAATATGACAGGAAGATCAAACCCTAAAGGCTACAAAAAGTTCCTAGGTCATTTCCAAGTCATCTAGATAACCCTGGGGGGATTTGTTAAATTTTGAACTTTGAAGTACTAAATCATTCTATTCAGCCCTTACTGCAGAAAATTGCAGGTCTGAAGGTGAAATCAGCCCCTAAACGCAGCAATCTTCCATTGAAACAAGTGTACCGTAGGGGGGATTGACTCTCCTTAGGCTACTGATCATCAGGAGGTACTTTTCAGGGTATTTTCACAGTTGGTTTTGGGTTTTCTTCCATATTTATGTTGTTGGTTTTGGGTTTTCTTCCATATTTATGTTGTTGGTTTTCACTACAGAAAAATAATTTTTCTTCTTACTTAATCAGTATCAAGTTTAAAAACTCCTAAACCTTCTCAGTCATTAGGTATTTGTTGCATATCTTTCATTGACTCCAATAAGACATTATTCTACTAACAATGGTAAGGTCTTGTACGGATAGAGTTGTTTCCGTTGTATATTTAACAGGTCTATTCTTACCTAGTTTGGGAAGCCTCCCATGGCCCAAGTAGCAGGCCTAAAACAAGGGGAGATAGCATTGTGGTGGCATTGGGTGCTTCTCCCGAATAGTTGTCGATCTTTAGCACAAGTCCTAGTTGCCTAATTGAGAGGGTGCTATATTTTGAGGTAACACTCCCCACTCCCAACAGCCTTGCTTGTTATGCAAATATATTTGTCTTGAGTCTTTTCTAGAGAACATGGAGAAAGTGATTGTGAAGGTATGGCAGCAGATCAGGGATAATACCAGGTTATAGATAAAGAAAGAAAGCCATTAAAACCAAGAAAAGGATGAAGAGGGACAAGATCATGTGTGAGGAGAAAAAGAAGCTAACCAAAAGCATAAACAGCCTCAAGATAAAACTACACAAACAGTTACTTGATACCAGATATGCTTTTGGCAGAAGGCTGAAATATCTTATCTTGAGAATTGCAATAACCCCATATGTTAAAAATCAAAGCATAGCTCAATAGGCTTCTTCTTGCCAGTACAAGGCAATATACAGCCCAACGGGTATGTCTTGAAATATCAGAATCCAAGTTAACCTTGTTTTTAGAATGGATACACTTCTTTGGGTGGAATCTTTAAAATGCTGCTCCAAAACAGATTACCTCTTCTCCTAGCTATTGTTAGTTTTTACTTGTTTAGCATAATAACATTAAACAATCTATCACTGAAAGAAATACAAGCACAGCAAACACAATGAACACAATATTTCTCTCGGGGAAACCACAAGGGAGAAAACCCCGACAAAACATCCTCAATATAGAATTCACAAAGTACAAAGATAAACCCCAAGACAAAAAAAAAGCTTCTCTTCCACTTGTGCAAACTTCTCTCTCTCTCCTATGCGAACTTGTGTGAGTGAGATGAGTGAGTACAAATGAGAGACTCGTCCTATATTTATATTCTTCTATTGGGGTGACTTTTCCCCAACTGGGCCGACTTGTCAAATACAAAATATAATAATCTTTTATGGGTTCTTCTAAGCCGACACAAGACCTAGGGTTTACATTGACTCTTTCAATGACTCTTACATTATTAATTACATCAGTGTTGAAAAATTCGGCGAAAAATCGGCGATTTTTTAAAAAATCGCGACTTTTTCCCTTAGCCGAAAAATCAGCCTGCAAAAAGCTCGATTTTTTAAAAACTCGGGAAGGCACGACTTTTTGGAAAAAATTGCGATTTTGGGGAAAAAAGCACGGGTTGACTGAAAAAGTCGCCCAAGTCGTCCAATCCGCGGGTTAAAGAGGGAAAAGTGATTTTTTTGTGTCATTTATTTCATTTCATTGTTGGAGAAAGAGTGTGAAGGACAAGAGGGCACCATCAACCACCTTGGATGCATCCAAGATTCCAAACACCATCTAAGATCACTATTGAAAATTTTTGTGGAGAAAGGGTTCAACTTCAAGAGTCAAAACTTTGCCAATCAACCAATTCCTTTCATCGGTATGTAGTGTTTCACTTTCTTCTATCTTTTCTATGATTTTTTTGCATGTTTGCTTGCATATTTTCTTTCCTATATTCCTCTATTTTTTTTGCCATTTTGCCAATGATTTCCATGTCCATAAATATTAAAAATAGTCAAAATGTAAGGGGGTTTTAGAATGGAATAGCATGCTTGTTTCTTAGATCTTTAGCCACCCTCTTGTTATCATTTTTCATGGCTAAAAATATAAATTTAGAGGTCTAATTTTTTAAGCCAAATTATAGCATTTTTTTCAAATGGGGTTTAATTTATTGTTTTTGTATTTTTGTGCCCTAGGCTTGCATTTTGAGGCTGCCATTCCATTTGCCAAAATGCCAAAGCCATTGGACCCGTTTTGGCAGTATGGTGAGCCCGAGGATGGAACAAACAGTCAAAATTTTTGAGTTGCAAATTATGTGGGCATCACATGTCGGGAGGGGTTAACAGGTTGATATACCATCTAGCTAAACTCCCTGGGCATGATGTTGGCCTTTGTACAACAATGACCCCAGAGATCATGAGATCTTCCCATGACGCAATCCATGAAAAAAGTAGAAAGAAGGATGAGATTGTTGCAAACATAGCTAAGATTGCAACTTTTGGCGTAGCAAGAAGTGTGGGGGCATCACTATCTGCCACTATCGGTGAGGGTAGTACGAGGGGCTCCACTGCCACAGATTCACCTACCGGGAGGGTGGGGGCCTCATCTTTTTTTTCTCCACGAACACGAGTTGGAGCACAACCTTCTATCAAGTCATTGATAAAGAAAACAGAGAAGGTAGAAGCGGACAGGGTGATGGGGAGGTGTCTTTACTAGAGTCACATACCTCTCAGCATCGTCAAAAACAATCCATTTTGGCAGTCGATGTGTGATGCCATTGCAATAGTTGGCTCGAGGAATAAAAGTGCCACCTTCGAGGAGTTGCGGGGTCCAATCCTTCAAGCAGAAAAGAAGGACATCAGTGTTAGGTTGGAGGAGTTCAGGCAGTCATGGGAGAGCAGTAGATGCACAGTCATGTCAGATGGTTGGTCAGATGGTAAGGGTAGATCCCTTATCAACTTTTTGGTACATTGTCCTAGAGGTACCATGCTTATGAAATCAATCGATGCATCAGCATATGTAAATGATGCAGCGCTCTTATGTGAGTTGTTAGATGGGTTCCTACAGGATATTGGGGTGCACAATGTTGTGCAAGTTATTACGAATAATGCAGCTAATTATGTGGCTGCTGGCAGAATGCTTATGGAGAGGCACCCCACTTTGTTTTGGAATCCATGCGCTGCTCATTGTATTGATTTGATGCTAGAGGATATGGGGAAAATTCTCTTTATCAAGGTGGTGATTGATCAAGCTAGGAGCATCCCCAAGTTCATTTACAACCATACTTTTGTTCTCAACCTCAAGAGGAAGCACACCAAAAACAGGGAGTTGAAGCGTCCCGCAATCACGCGTTTTGCCACCACCTTCATTACTCTTCAGTCCTTGCTTCAATGTCAGTTTGAGTTGAAGCAAATGTTTGTTTGTGATGAGTGGCGTGATTGTGCTTACAGTAAGAGAGAGGATGGGAGAACCATTGCCAAGTTGGTGTACACTGACTCCTTCTGGGAAGGAGTGGAGGAAGTGTGCTTGGTGAGTGAACCTTTGGTAAGGATTCTGAGACTTGTTGATGGTGATAAGCCCGCAATGGGCTATTTGTATGAGGCCATGGATAGGGCCAAAGAGACCATCCGGAATTATTATGTGGGAAAGGGTACCCCGGGGCACAATAGGCACATGTTGTTATGGGAGTTGATTGATAGTCGATAGATCGAGATGCTTCATAGACCCATTCATGCAGCAGCACTCTTCCTCAACCCTGCATTTTCCTACAAATGCAAATTTGAATTTGATGGCGAGGTGTTGGAGGGGCTCCTCACATGTATTCAAAGGATGATACCTGATTATGAGACTCACAATGCAATCAATCGCGAGATAGAGGTGTATCAGGATGGTACTGGAGTATTTAGCTTTAGTGATGCTATTCGTGACAGGACCAATTTCATGCCAGGTAAGCTATTAAAATTTAAGTGTTTAATTTTTATTTGAAAGTTGAAATTTGAATTATGATTTATTTATTTCCTATTTTAGTTTTCCAATGCAATGAAATGTAATTTAGTTCTCTTTCTTTCTTATTTGTTGTAGCTACTTGGTGGTGAACCTATGGTGTAAGGACACCAAATTTACGGAAATTTGCCATCAAGATTCTTAGCCAAACATGTACCGCTTCGAGATGTGAGCGGAATTGGAGTGTGTTTGAAAAAATACACGCAAAGAGATGCAAAAGGTTAGAATTTCAACAAATCAATTGCATTTAATGTAATTTATGAATCTATCATCCTCACATATTATAACTTATTAATTTTTGAAATTTGAAGTTTGACTTTGAACCTCTAGAGTCATAAAAAAATTATTACCCTCTTACAAGTCAAAGTTCACACGTCTCAATGACTTGGTCTACGTCCATTACAATCTTTGCTTATGGATGAGACAGATAGAGAAAGTACCAAATGTTCATGCCATCGCCTTGGACAATATTGATATATTGTCTAAGTGGAGGGTGGAGATTGAGACTCCTATCATGGAGGAGTCACCTACATGGCTAGAGACAGAGGAGGGGCGGCAGGAGGAGGAGGAGGTTGGAGACACCACAGAGGGTGATGTGCTAGCATCGCCACCACCTTCTACACCGATTGAGACAGCTAGTCATCCATCCATCACTCATCGACCGATATTAGATGTAGGGCCAAAGTCTTCTGCTGTTGCTACTACTAGTGCTAGGAGCAAGCCTAACAAACGGCCCATGACCTTTTCACGTAAAAGGGGAAGAGGGCGTTGATATTAGATAGATAGCTACTAATTTCCTGAGATACATTTATATATGTGATGTCATTTTGTATCGGTTATCTACTTTTGAGTCCTTGATTGGACAACTATGGTGTTTCAGGATTCAGTATCGACTTTGATGTATCATTTTATATTTGACATGACTACATGATGATGATATATATCAGTGATTTCTCCATATTTATGTTTTAATGTATTTATCTGATGTTATTGTTGCTTTATATGTTTAAAATTCTGAAAAAAAATGAATGTATTTTGTATTTTTTAATGTTTGTCGACTTTTGCCGATGTTGCCGAGAAATTGTTTTCGAGACCCTTGCCGACTTTTTCAACATTGAATTACATCAATAACATCTCTCGAAGGAGGAATAAAATAATACAATAGACAAGTACAAATAGAATATCTTCCGCAGTTATATTTCTTTAACACTCCCTCTTAACTAAGAAGGTATTCTGCGGGTAACATCAACAGCTGCACAACTGACTTGTGAATCTCTCTATGTCGTAGGAAGTTTTGGATCATCATATGTCTGAGGTATCATCTGCTGGAACATCCTCATCAGCATCATCATCAGCAACATCCATTGCTGGAACATCATCATCAACAACATCATCTACTGGAACATCATCAGCAACATCCTCTGTTGGAACATCCTCTGCTGGAACATCATCAACAACATTTTTTGCTGGAACATCATCAGCAACATCCTCTGCTGAAACATTATCAGTAAACACAATACTGGAACACTATCAGTCAACAAGTATTGATCTTCAGTCACCCTTGGACCGGCATCAGTCCCCTAAGGACCGAAACTCTATTAGTCAACAAGTACTGATCTTCAGTCACCCCTGGACCGGGCATCAGCCACCTCTGGACTGGCATCAGTCACGTAAGGACTGGAACTCTATCAGCCAGCAAGTACTGGTCTTCAGTCACCCCTGGACCGGCATCACTCACCTCTGCACCGGCATCACTCACCTAAGGACTGGAACTCTATCAGTCGGCAAGTACTGATCTTCAGTCACCCCTGGACCGGCATCAGCCACCTTTGGACTGGCATCAGTCACCTAAGGACTGGAACTCTATCAGTGGGCAAATATTGATCTTCAATCACCCTTAGACCGGCATCAATCACCTCTAGAGCAACATCAGTCACATAAGGATTGGAACTCTATCAGTCGGCAAGTATTGATCTTCAGTCACCCCTGGACCGGCATCAGTCACCATTGGACCGGAACTCTCATTCTCTCTTTCGAGAGAGGTCCCTCCGAACCACACCAAGCTTGTCTCGAAAGTATTCAAACTTTATGCGAGACGGAGGCTTAATCAACACATCAACAACTTGTTCCTCTGTAGGAACATAATTGAGCTTTATAGCTCCCTTCTGCACCCTATCCCAGATATAGTGGAACTTTATCTCGATGTGCTTCGATCTATCATGGAACACAGGATTCTCTGTCATCTTGATGCAACTCTAGTTGTCACAGCGTATATCCCGTCACATCTATCTCTACATCGAACAATCCTGCCAACATCTTGCGAAGCCAAACTGCTTCACTACAAAAGCTGAACAAGCTGCTACATATTCAGCTTCTGTTGTACTGAGTGCAACACAGGGCTGCTTTGTACTGAGCCATGAGATCATGCCTGATCCCAAACAAAAGCAACATCCTGAAGTTCTTTTCCTATCTTTAGCACTTCCAGCCCAATCTGAGTCTGTGTACCCGTACAGCCTGAACTCACTATCTGAAGCATATCTGAGTCCATAATCCAACGTACCCTTTAGGTACCTCATCACATGTTTTGCTGCAATCAAGTGAACCTGTCTGGGTTCCACCATACACTGGCCCAATGTGTTCACAGCAAAACATATATCTAGTCTAGTATTGGTCAAGTACATCAATGACCTAATAATATGTCTGTACATGGTGACATCTACTATCTCTGATGAAGCATCATTCAGGAGCTTCAAGTTTGTCACCATCAGAGTAGTCATGGCCTTACAATCCATCATCCCAAATCTCTTAAGGATCTCAACTGTGTATTTTCCTTGACTCAGGAAATTCTCATCTGGAAACTGCCATACTTCAAGACCTAGAAAATAATGCATCATACCAAGGTCTTTCATCTCAAATTCTGATGCAAGCCTTTTCTTACATTCAGTGATGGGCTTGTCTTCTCTTGTCAGGAACAAATCATCCACATACAATAGTAGTATCATGGGTTCATCATCCATAATCTTATAATAAAGATTAGAATCTGCTTTACTCTTGGTAAATCCCAAGCTCATCGGGAAGCTATCAATTCTTCCATACCATGCTCTGGGTACTTGCTTCAACCCGTACAATGCTTTCTTCAGTTTGCATACACGTGACTTTCTATCTTCTGTTTCAAATCCTTCTAGTTGCTCGATATATACTTCTTCTTCTATCTTCCTATTCAGGAACGTCGTCTTTACATCCATCTGATGTAACTTCCATTTCATCTTGGTTGCCAAGGCAAGAATGGTTCTAATTGAGGTATATCTGGCCATAGGAGCAAAAGTCTCCTCATAATCAATTCCTTCCTTCTGAGAGAACCATCAGGCTACAAACCTTGCCTTGTACTTTTCAATATTTTCGTCTGCTAAGTGTTTTGTTTTGAAGATCCACTTTGATGAAACGACTGACTTGTCCTTTGGTCTTGGTACCACATCCCAAACATCATTCTTGATGATGGACTGGTATTCTTCATTCATAGCATCCAGCCATTCCTTCTTTACTGCATCTTCAAAACATGTTGGTTCCTCTTCAACAAGGTTACACATCAAGGCCACATAACTAGAATATGGCCTTGGTCTTTTGCTTTCTCTAGTAGTTCCTTCTGGGACACCATACCTTCCTGCATCTTGTATTAATTCTCGTGCCCAAGCTGGTCTTCTCTTTCTTGGATTTTCTACACAAGGTGTCTCCTCAGGTCTCTGAGGTTCTGCCATATCATGATCTTCTGGAATAGGTTCTTCTTCAACATTTATTTCCGGTACACTGTTCGTTTCTGTAACTCTAGGAGCTTCATGCTCCTCTTCGTCCTCATGAGTCTTCTTGGATTTGTTGAAAGACTCCTTCATCAAAAGTAACATCCGGCTGAGTTCAATCTGGCGGAATCCTGGGATGTAGATACGGTAAGCCTTTGATTGCTAACTATAGCCCACAAATATTCCCTTCATTCCTGAAGGTTCCAACTTCGATCTCTTCTCCTTTGGAATGTGAATGAATACTAGACAACCAAATATATTTAGATGACTAACTTCAGGCTTCATACCGGTAAACATCTCTTTTGGGGTCTTGTTGCCAAGAGCACTGTGAGAGATTTTGTTCTATACATATGCTGTGGTTCTAGCTGCTTCTACCCATAGATGCATGGGTAAGTCTTGGTCATGGATCATGGCCTTCACTGCTTCTATGATAGTTATGTTCTTCCTTTTAGCTACACCATTCTGTTGTGGATTATAGGGAATAGTAAGCTCCCTCTTATTCCTTGCTTGTTTACAGAAATCTTTGAAATCGCCTGAAATGTATTCCCCTCCATTATCTGTCCTTAGTATCTTTATTTTCTTTTCAGAGAGGTTTTCTACAAGAGCTTTGAACTCTTTAAACTTTTCAAAGACTTCATTCTTATTCTTCAGAAGATAAATCCATGTTTTGCGGGAATAATCATCAATAAAAGAAGCATAGTAAACATACCTGCTTAATGAAGTGGTGGACATAGGTCCACAAATGTCTAAGTGAATAATATCCAGAATACCTTTAACTTCGTTGTCGCTGCTGGGAAATGGATTCTTCATACTCTTTCCTTGAGCACATCCTTTGCATACTCCTTCATGATCAACCTGGATTTCTGGTAGTCCAGCCACCACCTTACATACTATCGGTAAGGCTTTGTAGTGTACATGAGTTAGTCTTCTATGCCATAGTTCACAAGGGCTCATGGCACCGGTCATCAGTGTTGCATCTGCATGACCCTTCAGTTTGTAAAGTCCTCCTTCTACTCCAATGACTATTGCATCATTGATAGTCTTCCCCTTTGGCCACATAAGAACTTCACTATCTATAAATGCAATTCGAAAACCTTTCTTATCTAATGCTGAAATAGATAGAAGGTTCTTCTTCAAACCTAGTACATAAAGTACATCCTTCATTCTCATGGACTTTCCAGAGTCCAATTTGTAAGAGGCTTCTCCCATTCCTTTGATGGGATATTGATAGTCATCTCCAAGCTTTACCTTGTGTGGAGATTCCTTCTGTATGAGATGTGAGAGGGATTCTTTGTATCTCGTCATATGTTTTGAAGCTCCACTATCTACTAGCCAAGTATCACTTCCATGAGATACTGAACCAGTGAGGGATGATATTAGAACATATTCTTCACTGGAGTCTTCATCTTCTTTGGTTTTGACTTCTTCATCATACTCACTATCTTCCGCTGCATGAGCATGAAATCTCTTCTTTTGCTTCTTATGTTGTCCAGATTTGAGTGGACAATATTTCGCAATGTGTCATGTCTTGTGACAGGAGTAACATTCAACTGAAGATAGGTCTCTCTTGAACTTCTTTCTCTTTTGAGGTCTTTGAGATCTTCTTGGAGAGTCCTCATTGGAACGTACATCGTTCTTCCTTTTCCTTCCACCTTTGGCATGAGTTGCCAAAGCTTGATCTGCATTGTCATTTAGTTTCTCCTCTCTTACCATTATTCTCTCTTCTTCTTGCACACACTCTTCCCATAGCTGTCTGAACTGGATCAATTTCTTTCTAGCACATATGCCACGACCAAATGGTTCCCAATCTCTGGGGAGACCATTCAGAGTGGTCATCACAACTTCAGCATCTTCCACCATGTCTCCAATAGCTTTTAATTGTTCTTTTATCTGGGATACTCTGGAGAAGTATGAGTGCATAGTCTCAGACTTCAAGATCTTCACTCCCTTGAGTTGATTTCTCAAGGTCATCTTCCTATTAATGTTCTTTCTTTCAAATAGGTTGGTCAGGGCATCAAACATCTCTTTTGGAGTCTTCTTTGAAAACACATGAGGGATCAAGTGATCTTTTATAGAATCAGCTATGATCCTCTTTGCCTTGACCATATTCTTCCTATGCCTTGCTTTGGCTTCATCTCCCTCTGGTTCTATAAGTCCTTCCTTTATAAATCCTTCTAGGTCATGTTCTTCAAGAATGAGCACGACTTTATATTTCCATGCCCTGAAGTTCTTGGCTCCCTCAAGCTTCTCATCAAGCTTGGTATTGTTTGTCATCTTGATAATATGAGAACCTCAAATGGAAATAGAATAGATTTGAGACTCACCAGAAAAGTTGTCCTCTTGAAAACTGTTTCTACCATGACCTAGGGTTTGTCAAAGAAACCCTAATTTTCCAACTTTGGGATTTGGGAAAACTAATTGGATGAGCAAATTTGCCTCCTCAAGGCGAGTTGAGAAAAGTACTCCTCCCAATTCTGTGAGCAGATGATCCAAAAACTTGATGCCCTAGTTCTCCCGGGCTGCAGTGGGGGAACCAAAAATGAAAATTCTCGGAATTGAATTCTGCTTCAACAGAAAGATGCGTCCTAGTGAAGCGAGTTAGGTGCACCTCCTTTTTCAGCTAACTTGTGGAGGGAGCTCCCGGAACAAGAAGCCCTAGTTTCTGCAGTTGCAGAGGGTGCACAATGTTTTCTTTCAGGCCTACTCTGATACCATGTTAGTTTTTACTTGTTTAGCATAATAACATTAAACAATCTATCACTAAAAGAAATACAAGCACAGCAAACACAATGAACACAATATTTCTCTCGGGGAAACCACAAGGGAGAAAACCCCGGCAAAACTTCCTCAATATAGAATTCACAAAGTACAAAGATAAACCCCAAGACAAAAAAAAAGCTTCTCTTCCACTTGTGCGAACTTCTCTCTCTCTCCTATGCGAACTTGTGTGAGTGAGATGAGTGAGTACAAATGAGAGACTCATCCTCTTTATATTCTTCCGTTGGGGTGACTTTTCCCCAACTAGGCCGACTTCTCCTAACTCACTAGGCCGACTTCTCAAATACAAAATATAATAATCTTTTCTGGGTTCTTCTAGGCCGACACAAGACCTAGGGTTTACATTGACTCTTACATTATTAATTACATCAATGACATCTCCCGAAGGAGGAATACAATAATACAATAGACAAGTACAAATAGAATATCTTCCGCAGTTATATTTCTTTAACAACTATAGGATAAGAAATCGTGTCTGAACCTTTGATACATACCTCACCCTTCTCGAGGTCAACAGATATCATCATTCCAGGCCCCAGACGCCCTTTCATAATTACTTTGGATTCATCCATCGGTAGCACGCCCACCTGTTCAATAAAGAAATAAATAGCATCATAAGCAAAAAACTGGAAAATGACCATTTTCAACATCATGCCTCCATAGTACTCAATGTAGTTTCGAAAAATTTCCTAAGAACTCAAGACAGTAATGAAAACAATTCAGTGGAACAAGCTCCAGTGAAACGGTAACTGCTAGAATAGCATCCATTGTGTATGAAACTCAGTTGTTTGAAGAGGGAGAAAACAAATTGTGTCTTAGCCTCAAGAGAGGAATCATAACAGCTAATACTAAGAAATTCAATTGATTGGGGCATGCATGGAAATTTTGATTCAAGCAATACCTCCAGTAAAATCTAGATTTTTCATCAAACCTAGTAAAAGTTTTAAAAAAATACACAGTGAGTTCAAAAGTCTCTAAAAAGAAAACTCAGCTCAACCCTTTGTAAATATTACTCAGAAACAACAAACATCTTTATCAATACAAATTCTATGGACGAACACCAATGCTGCTTAAAATTATTAATCCAACCTATGCAAATTCAATTGGTAGGGGGGGAACGCAAATCACCCTCATTGATATTTTGAAACACCATGGAGATAAACTTTAAAACAAATGCCATAGCCAACATTTTTATTGAAAACTATTCAGCACGCAGAAACAGATGGATAAAAAGTGCACCTCTGATGCCACATAAACAATATCATCTTTTGTTCGCCAATACCGTGCTGGACGAAGGCCATTGCGATCCAGACAGGCTCCAACAGTTTTTCCGTCGCTTCAAGCATGCAAACACATTTGTAGGAGAGTCAATAATCGACCATATTCCAAAGATGACAACAAAAAATAGCTGGCACATAGCTTATTTCCCTTATTCCACACTAAAATCACCATACATATCATAAAGCTAATTCCGTACTTTGACATAATAGACCAACATATTAAAATCATTGTTGCAGTAGTGAAAAAGACAATCAATGCTGAAAGCTTTGAATGTATATGTATGCATGAAAATTGATCATGCGATGATGTGTTCATTTGTCAATCTGAGATGATAAACATGGAGGCTCCAATTGTAGCCTAGTGCTGCAAAATCAATGTTTAACAAAGATAGATATATAAGATATGTTACAAATCCTCTTACCAGACATTAATAATCAAAGACCAGCTTTCTGCCTTAGATTGCAGCGTAGAGTTCCTTGAAAAGGATGAAAAACATAAATTTGAAATCCAAATATGATTTAAATTCAGATTCATAGCTGCTTGCAAAGGATGGAAATCATAGATTTTTGGTTCCTACAGCTTGATAAGTGGTAACAGAAAACACTTGTTTGATACTTGGTACAGGGAAGAGCTTTGTGGGCAGGAAAGAAAATGACCCCGTCCTCTCTTCATCCTCTCTCCATGGATGAGTCCTAGTTTATAACAAAATATCTCAATAGCCAGGGTACATGCACTGCACTGAGAGCAAGCCTGGGCTGCACCCGAGTGTGAAATGACATCCCAACCTATGGAGAGGGCATCTTGCATCCCCTGACAGAATTTAGGATGTATTCTCTATGATGGGTTCATCCACAATTTGTTATGGAGTTGTTGACCCCATACAAGCAGAGACACCTGTAACTATATGGGGCAACCCAGCCATAGGCATTACTGATTAGTGACCAATCACCACTGATTTGTCTCATAAGTAAATTCCATTGAGCATGTTATGTAGTGTAGCTTACCCGAAGCCTCCCTTGGCCATCAGGGCACTAAAATCAAATTTCATTCTTCATTACCATATACGATTTGCCAACAGTGAATTGATTCCAAACTCTGTTGCAAAAAACACCTAAACTGCCCACACGCCAGTACCGGAAACTTCTTGGAAATGCCCATGAGGGATGTCGTGATTAGTGACCAATCACCACTGATTTGTCTCATTAGTAAATTCCATTGAGCATGTTATGTAGTGTAGCTTACCCGAACCCTCCCTTGGCCATCGGGGCACTAAAATCAAATTTCATTCTTCATTACCATATAAGATTTGCCAACAGTGAATTGATTCCAAACTCTGTTACAAAAAACCCCTAAACTGCCCATGTGCCAGTACCGGAAAATTCTCAGAAATGCCCATGACGGATGTCGAACCCATAGGAAGGCTAAAAAACCCTATTCTATGATAAATGAAGACAAATTAACCTCTGACTCATCTGAACCTAACTAGAAATCAACCTATCATTCTTATTCTCTTGCAAGATAATGTGTCATTTAATAAATAAATAAATAACACACACACACCATGTTTCCTCTGACGTATTCATTTAAGGAGAGTCGCGTTTCCAGGTTCCGCATCCAAAACTAGTACACATATCCATGAAATAAATAACACACACACACACCATGTTTCCTCTGACGTATTCAATTAAGGAGAGTCGTGTTTCCAGGTTCCGGCGTCCAAAACTAGTACACACATCCATGTTTCATTCAACTTAGATTCCAAACCATTCACCCATTACATTAAACAGATTGCTCACGAATAAAAAAATAAAAAATTAATGATGGGAAAATAAACAAGAATGCTTAATAGATTCATAATAATGCCTCTTACCAACATTTCCATCAATTAGAGTCATTCAATTGACAACAGAGTTTACAAATCTAATTGACAAAAGTATGAACACAAGAATGATCCATACAGAGATAAAACAAACACTTGTATTTTATCATGAATTTGTCCACCAAACCGGTTGTAGAGAAGCAATTCAATGCCCAACCATAGGAATCTGCTGTATATTCCACCCTCAAGATGGACTATGAGACCATAAGGGCGAAAGATGGCTATTGCCTCTGCATCTCACCCAACCAATCCCAACAACACTCAACATAGACAGAACCAGACACCTACCATAGTTTCCCTCAGGGAAATCTTCTCCAGGCATCTGACCAAACCTTCAAGTAGTGACAAACCTCTTCCTCTCAGCCAAACACAACACAAGGTCAAGATATCTTCTCTTCTATAATATTGTCCCTCAAGAATCCACCACCCCCTTCGATGCTCCAATTTAGGCATGAAGACTGAGTTGCTAATTTCTCTAGGGGAATACCTGGAATTGGTAGACCTTGGCTGATTAGTAGACAACAATGAATTCAAACAAGCAGGTAATGGGATTTCCAACTGACCGATCTCTATCCCCACTCTACAACCATGGATTCTATCTTAAAACGCAACACGTGCCTTCTCCAACCATCCAAAACCCCTCTTGCTTGGCACAAACACCCTCATCTCTGAAGCTCTGAAGTTTCTTTTGTTGGTTGGAGGGAATGGCAACCTTGAATGGGCATGTGGGTTTTGCAACACAAGGAAGATTGGGAGAATAATGGAAGAAGTGAAGTTCTCAAATTTATTATTACACTTTATGTATCTACACACCTTTTTTTTCAAAGGAACACACCTCATGGGATCTCCCCCCCTCTTCCCCGGAATATCTGAATTGGGAGCAGGCCAACCGCCAGATCCAGAAATGATATTTTGTTCACAAATAGATGGCTGGAAATGACTATCATAAAATATCCACTCAATATTCTACTCTTCCATACAATTTCCAGCACATAAAACATGACTTCCAACTGAAAAATCGCATGCACATTTGCATAAATCTGAAGCAACTGGAAATTTCCAGCACTTTCATCATCACTAGCATGCTCAAAAATCTAAAAAAATTATAAATCATGCATAACAGAAAATGGTTGTGAATGTTCTGCAATCTTAACATCCACAATCTGAAAAATTTATGAATTATGAAGGTGCAAACATGGTTGTAAATTAACATCTGAAACTTCTGAACATGCACCTTCTACACATGGCTGTCCAAGAGGTTCAAGATCAGCATTTTCCTCCAAGAAATCATCCCCATCAGTGTCATAGATGGGATTCCCAAATAATTTCTAATAATCCCATCCCAAATTATGCTTATCGATCTGAAAATTTTCATTTCTCGCCTCATTCTTATCACATGAAGAATTAAATAATCCAACACTTTATTATCATACAAGGGCTTCCCTTCAAAAACAGAATTCTCTGAATCAACCATCACATTATCAAAATCATAATTCTGAAAACTGAAAAGTACTACAATTTACACTACCCTCGTCTTCATGAGAGAACGAGGCGGATACTTCATTACTACTGTCTTCTATATGTGGGGCTTGTTACCCCCCATTTTGCATGGGTGTCCACATGTGATTATTATCACAGTTTCAACAGGGGGTGACATATTGATGGAGATTTGGATGCTTGCCTTTGTGATAATGCCTTAGGTTATTGCTGTTGGATCTTGCTTCATGTTGTGATATTATGGATGATAGTAGCCATGGGATATGATTATGATGTTGCTCTTCACTCATGCATCACTTTCTTTATGAGCGCCTTAGTGTTTTGAGTGCCTATCACACTTACAAAGGATGTATGATGCATATCTCATGGAACACTCACACCTATTCGATGTAACTCATGCTTGGTGATATGTCACCTTCGAGCACCCTTGTATTTTATTACTTGGATGGATTTCATGGATGTTATGGTGGCCATTGGAGGCTTATCTTAGTGGAGCGATCTAGCTCTTCATCATGTGGATGGCTTCATAACACTATTGGATAGCATTTTTAGTTGAGTGCCCTCTTGGTTCCTTCATCCTTGGCACATATGAAGGCACATTCTTGGCTTGTAGAAGGGGTCATCCCCTTCCTCATGAGGTGGTTAGCTATTATGGGCATATTCACCATAGTTTTGATGCTTCTATCATGGATTGATGGTCTCCTTGGTTCATGGCTTGATAAGTTGGCATGGAGGTTGGGTTAGTTGATATGTGGACATCCGTTCCTTACTTTGATGAGATATTACACATGGAGGGTTTTACTTGATGGATGGATTGTTCCACACACATTTGTTGGCCTTCTTTATTGAGCACCCACCCTTTGTAGGGTTGTTTAAACTTTATACATCTTCACATGCACATTTTGAGGAGCATTCACTTTGAGAGGGTTCCTAGCATCATTTCATGCCTTGTTTGATGGAATGTTTCACTTAGAGGAAGGGTTTGCACACATCTATGATATCCATGATGGGACATCCACCTTTGAGGGTTTACTACACACTTTTTGATGGATATAGTGGGATGTTTTGGTGGGAGAGCTTTGGTGCACATCTTCCCACGTTTATGTGATAGAGCATTCCATCATTTGGAGATGCTTTGATGTAGATTGATGCCTTGGAAGCCTCCAACTCATAACTTCCAGCCCCTTTTCCTTGGAGTGTTCTCTTGAGGAGGATTTCTATGCCATATTTGGAGGAGCGCTCTACATTTGGAGGTTGTTTATTGCATCTCTTGATGATTATTTGGAGGGGCATCTACCTCTTGGAGCCTTTTCTTTGGGAACATTCCCTCTCTTGAGGATATTTGAGCATTTGTACATGCATTTGGAGGAGATTTGGAAGTCAAACCCTAGATCTAGGGTTTCACCCATTGCTTATTGACCATTTCCTTGAAGCGCTACCTCCTAGAGAACCTTTGGAGGCTATATTTGGGACTTCTACTTGCTATCTTTCCAGATTTGATGGAGGGCCCTCCTTGGGCTTTTTCTCTCTTGGATATTGTACATGTGGCAGTGACCACCTCTTTCATGTACTATTTTATTACTGTTGGTTAGTAGTTGGAGTATTTTGGATTTGTTTACTCCATCCTAGGCCAGATCTAGGGTTTTATTACTTGTTTATTGTTGTAAGGAGAAGGATTGAAACCTATGTAAGTGTTTATCCTCTCATTCATTTGTATGGTTGGATTTTTGGAGTTCTCTCTCTCTCTTAAGCCTAATTGATACATCTTTTCTTGGAGCAAACCTTGTGGTAAGGGTTCCCTTCTTGTTCATGTGTGGAGTGTTGATCTTGCTTGGACCTTCATCATTGTAAGTTGTATTGGGTATCCACATTGTCATTTTTATGCTTTTCCTTGGCCATTGAAAGGATATTACTACCTCATTGGAAAAAGGGGTTTTAAGTTAATCTCTATTTCATCCTTTCTTTGCATGTTTATTTATATAGGAGTTTTGTGTTGTATCTTTACCTTGATTCAAATTGTGTAGCCAAAATCCTTTATTTATAGAGTGCAACCCCAAGAGCTTGAAAGGAAGGGGATTCTCCATTCGACTCCTTCCCCTGTAAACCCTAGTTCACCTTCAATTTCATCAAGTAGGGTTTGGGTTAGCTCATGCAATTCCACTATCTCGGTGACATACTAAGCAAGGCCCTCTTAGTTGGTGATTCTTTGACTCCATTTGCCCTTGATTGGATCAGCACTAGTCCTTGGAATGATCTTTTTTGTCCTTTCATCACCTCTTTTATTTCCTATACTACAAAAAGACAAATGTTTTGCTAGAGCTACTCTTCACATCACCTTGTACTTAATTGTTTATAGCCCTAGTAATCCTATCTTAGGGAAGCCCCACTTGAGTTGGATAAGAGCCAGCCAAAGGTGCAAAAAAGGGTTGATGTGGTGACATTGGCCTCCCCTTTCGAGTTCCCCTTTGACTAGTATTGCTTCTTTTGAACTTTAATTACACATGCTAACTGGAGAGGTAACAAGGCTGAAATAGATTCTTCAACTAACTCATTTATTTTTTCTGAAATATAACATGAAAGTGGCTCATTTGCTGGAGAATGAGGCAGCAATTTATCTTTGAGATGTGCATATTTTGTTCTATTTTATTTCACCAAGTATTCATAAAAATCATATCTCTACTTAATTTGAACCAAGAGATAACTTGAAGGGTTCCTCTCATGGACAACTATCAAACCCACAACCTTCTCTTCAATTTTAGCACAAATATCAACCCAAAAACATGCCTCATATAAAGTTGATACATGCTCCTCTTCATCATAACCATACACCCAATATTTCTGAATTTTTTAACAAAATATGAAAAATACTTTATCTCTTTTGGGCTGAAATCACAATACCATTCCCATGCATTCTTTCCATTCATAGAAAATGCAAAAAACCTTCATCAAAACATCTTCATGGACAATATTACTATCAACAATAAACTGCATGAATGATGTAAGATGCTTAGAAGCCAAATGGGGTTGTCCCCAAAATGTTGGAATTGGATGAGTCCAAACCCAAGGCTGAAGATAATCTGAAGAGATATGAATGCATGAAAATTCCAAAGGAATAACCAACTTTTCTCAAAATTTTAACACCTTAATGTGAACCATCACCTTAAATCTGAAAATCTGAAAATAAAATCTGCATGCACATAATCTTTGTAATGTTCCCCTTTTTACCATAGTGGAATTTACTGAGGATTGATGCCATATACACCTTCAAAGGATCTTTAGCATGGTTATTAGATCACCAATAGATAAAAAGGGGCCACCAGAGCTGAATGCCACCTGCATGCATGACATTTGAGCATTATTCCATGATGCATGCACCCGATTGAGTCTCCAAGCACCTGCATGCAAGTCAACTGCGAATTAGAAGGTAAAGTGACCTAATTAGGTCAAAAGTTAGGTTATTTGCAATTGAGAGTTATAAAAGAGAGGTAAAGCGAATGGAGGACACTTATATGATTATTGATTTGAGGATTCGAATTGGAGAGCTCAGCGAGCTAAGTTGGGGTTGAGTGCATGCTCAACTAACTGATGTATTTCAGCAGCGAAATCTATCTACCCTAGTTCATCATCAAGTTGGATCATCCAGATTCAGCATTGTTCATCATCAGGTATTATCATCATTCAGATTCTGCAGAGTTCTCTTTATATACTATATTGTGGGCTTGCTCTCTCTTGCATGGGCGCATTGTCCATATAGCCTTCTATTCGTATTGCAGTCTACAGGGGGGCATTTCTCTGCATGCAGCTATCATCCTTCTTAGAGCAGCATTATTACCCTTCCCCTGGAAGAAGGGTCTCTCAGCTTGAGTTCCGAGCTATATATCAGCATTTATTATTCTTGGAGGACATTTGCATGCCTTGGGCGAATTCCCCAAGAGAAGATCTTCACGTTTTAAGTATTTGAGCCATCAAAGTTTATGCATGTTGCTTCCAGCATCTTCAGAGGGGTACTATAACCCTAGTGCACATTATCTGAAGCTTCGTCAGGGATCTACCATTTATTTAGGAGCATTCTGAACTTAGAGGAGGGCGCACTTATCTCTAGGAGGACAATTTGGCTTATCTCCTTATTCATCCAACATAATCCCTACATGCGGGGATCATCTTCATCGACATTAGCAGATCTATATACTGGTATGTACATGCATTAATTCCTCCTACTTTCAAGCATTTCGGTATTATCTAGGTTACAGATCTGCATGCAGAGATCAGGGTTTACTTTCATATTATGTTGAGACATAAGCCTATTAGTCATCTACAGTACACAAAAAAAGAAAAAATATCAGTTTGGGATAGTACAGTGGTATCAGAGCATGTTCCTCGCCAATTGTGGGATCATGCAGTTGTTAACAGATAGATGAATACAGAGTATCAGATTGAGATGAGTAAAAGCAAAGAAACAATGGCAGGAAATGATAGAATAGCTTTCAGTAGCCTCATATCCACTCTGAAGGAACTAACTACTGGACAAAAAGAAATGATGAGTGCCTTTAGGCAAATGACAGAGGAAACTGGGCCCACCCCACACAGTCCTATGTCTCCCAACAGTGATAGGGTATCCACAAGCAACAATGGGGAACAAGTACATACCGATCTGCAGAGACACCCACATATCCACAACAGGTCCCCCTGACCTACCCTACCACAGTTCTTAGATAGCCCAACCGCAATGTCCATAATACATGTAGAGCCAGATGAGCCAATGGGGGCATATTTGAGAGAATACAGAGCATTGGGAGATGACTTCCAGTCAGCCATGACCTTCACTGACTTTTGCCACTTTAAAGGTAAGAGCAGGCCCAGAGCATACAATAGGCCTTTCAGACAGACATATGAGCATGATATTCCGGTTTATGGTGAACTTGATATGGAGTCGACAATACATGAGGAGGATAGTACATATGATGCTGTTATCAGATCATCCATCATCGAGGATTCATCATCTCACCTTGTGAGGATCAAGGGATGCTAGCACCTAGCTGTGACGTGGATACGATATGGAGTGATTTGACCATACAGGACGGGGAAGAGGAGCTCACCTATGAGTCTATGGTTACTAGAGATTCCTTGAACAGCACTCAGATTGCTATTTAGGAATCAAATATGCATGTAGATGAGTTGGAGTGGACACAATCTTCATCATCTACTGCAAGAGTCAAGACATCCATGATAGACGAGATCCATGAGGAGAGACATGATTGGGGGATGGTTAATTCTATACATACAGGGCAGTATGGAGGTTACGAGTCACTTACTGTGGAGGAGCCATTAATGGTTCCGGTTGTAGTTGTAGATGTGTTGACGGGAGACACACTCCAGTATAGCACAAGTGTGTGGGATCCAGGCTCTGGTGACACTAGTAGAGTGAGTGCACAGGAGGATACCGCAGCACACACGGGATACAGGGCAGTTGTAAAACATGAGCACTCAAAGTTGCAGATGACTGGGGAGAGATCTGACACAGATAGTTTGGATCAAGCAGGGGATCATGAACCATCTCTATTAGAGAGAGATTTAGCCATGACACTGACACCAGGAGAGCATCTTGTGATGATTCGGCATGAGAAGCACAGAGCTACATTTGACTGAGGAGAGATCTGACACAGATAGTTTGGATCAGGTAGGGGATCATGAGCCATCTCTGTTAGAGAGAGTTTAGCCATGACACTGACACCAGGAGGGCATCTTGTGATAATTCGGCATGAGGAGCACTCAAAGCTACAGTTGACTGAGGAGAGATCTGACACAGATAGGTGGGATCAGGCAGCACCAGGAGAGCATCTTGTGATGATTCGACATGAGGAGCACTCAGAGCTACAGTTGACTAAGGAGAGATCTGACACAGATAGTTGGGATCAGGCAGGGGATCATGAGCCATCTCTGTTAGAGAGAGGTTTAGCCATGACAGAGATAGTTGAGCACGTTCCCTATGGATCAGCCAACAGGGAATTTTATACATACAGAGGTTGTATGGGCAGATGTATGGTAGATATAGAGACACACCAGATCACAGACTTCATTGATAGCAGTGGAGTACTGGCTACAGTAGCGCATACAGGATACTCGATGACTCAGGAGAATACAGGAATATGCATCAGTCTACAGGGGTACATAGGGGCACACGATGAGATCACATGGAGTTTGGGGGTGTTACCTCCTGGGAGACCACCTGACAGAGATCACGAGCATACCCTTGTACCAAATTTCCCCAGGATTGATGAGGAGAAAGACTTCCCTTTATAGCCTATATTGGTCACAGATATCATCCGATGAGGATCAGAGACCATGATGCTCACGGGCCTACTTCTAGACCTAGTTTTGAGATTGTGGTCATGGTCATGGGGTGGATCAACACACTAGTTACTTTCCAGCCGCATCTGCAGGAGCAGAACCATTTATTGTTATTACACAACCAGACTTGGGAGTTTCACCTGAGACAATCAGATGAGGAGAATGGCATCTTGGCCATAAGAGTGATCTTTCGATTAGACCATGGGATTGGTACACTCAGTACACAGGGGAGCTTAGATTGGTTCACAGGATTGGCAGTCGAGAGAGTGGGGGATGACATCACCTCCTATAGAGATTGCCCATGTACTAACCCTGAGACTTCACTTAGGGAGAGGATCATGAGGGCTATCCAAGATTTGCAGTTGGTGGATTATTATTGGTATCTGCATGAGTACGAGGCACTGCAGCGGATGGAGCCGTAATCTAGAGAGAGGCTTAGACTCCATAGATTATTGGAGGACATAGACAGTGAGTCGGTTAACAGATGTATAGATGCAGTTTTGCGGGAGCTGATTACATTAGCAGGAGCAGAGTCAGTTATTAGCACTTGGTATCTACCCGAGGATTACAGGGAGACCTCGATGACTATCAGCATGAAGTGACAGCAGTTCGTTGGAGTTGGGTTTGGCGGACCCCTTAGTTGGTGGTGGGATCCAGGTATTCATCCACACGATGAATTGTTTCATATGGTAGAGGTGATCGACAAAGTTATGAGGGTGATCAGTCCGCTATATTTATGGGATGATAGAGGAGGAGAGATTGAGACTTCTTTATGGCAGGGCCGACTTTCTGTCCTGGTATTCAGTATTGAGATTGACAGTGGAGTCACTATGGAGGAGATGGCCATCTTTCACTTTCAGGTATTTATTAGTAGGTTGCTTAGGGTTGAATGCCTGACAGAGCAGTCTTCTGACGAGTTTTTGCAGCTTATGATTGCCTGGTTCTTCAGGGGCAGTCAGATGTATTCTGGTGTTAGCACTAGGCGGACTAGCGCTCGGGATAGAGAGCGCTTCACATCACATAGGCCAATGGGGGACTCAGATGATTTCACCTTTGTTAGACAGATTCAAGGTAGGTGTGCATGGAGATACGAGATGGATCTTATGTCAGATCAGTAGGGTACGTCAGAACTTGCATTGATGCAGCCTTCGACAAATCATGATGAGCCATGGGGAAGCCTATTGTTAGATTGCATCACAGGTATACCGAGGATGCAGAGGGCCAAGTATATATGTGCTGAGACTCAGAATTCTTGCAGATTCCAGTGATTTCCTCAAAGTATGGGGCAGCACGAGTGATAGAGCTATCTATTGAGGAGATGATTAGAGTTCATGAGCATCCCAGAGTCGTTATCAGTGACCGGAGCATATTTCCTTTGTCGATACTTGAGGTCAAGTATGACGACAAAATGGCAAACTTCACATGGTTGCCTATACACTACACCGTTCATAGTGAGGTGGCCAGCTCTTATAGATATTTCTACTTGGAGTTACAGGAGAGGTGGATGCTAATAGAGCATGACAGACAGCTGATGATGATCAGAATGGCTCAACGACTACATGATGGTCTCGTCTTTTGGGTAGTGAGGAACCCCGAGCTTGCAATAGTGGACGGTACAGCAGTTAGCATGAGGACGAGAGTCGACAATCACTTTCAGGAGGTTTCATATCATGGTACCTCGCAGGACAATACCTTGAGTAGAAGGTACTACAGATCTCCTAGGATGATTTGGGACCCTGGGATTCAGTTGGTTCAGTTCAATTGATTATGGAACTGTGTTGGTATTGCTCGAGGACAAGCAATCTTGGCAAGGGAGGACTATAATGTTCCCCCTTTTACTATAGTGGAATTTACTGAGCATTGATGCCATATACACCTTCAGAGGCTCTTTAGCATGGTTATTAGATCACCAGTAGATAAACAGGGGCCACCATAGCTGAATGCCACCTGCATGCATGACATTTGAGCATTATTTCATGATGCATGCACCTGATTGAGTCTCCAGGCACCTGCATGCAAGTCAACTGCAAATTAGAAGGTAGAGTGACCTAATTAGGTCAAAAGTTAGGTTATTTGCAGTTGAGAGTTATAAAAGAGAGGTAAAGCGAATGGAGGACACTTTATGATTATTGATTTGAGGATTCGAATTGGAGAGATCAGCGAGCTAAGTTGGGGTTGAGTGCATGCTCAGCTAACTGGTGTATTTCAACAGGGAAATCTATCTACCCTAGTTCATCATCAAGTTGGATCATCCAGATTCAGCATTGTTCATCGTCAGGTATTATCATCATTCAGATTCTGCAGAGTTCTCTTTATATACTATATTGTGGGCTTGCTCTCTCTTGCATGGGCGCATTGTCCATATAGCCTTCTATTCGTATTGCAGTCTACAGGGGGCCATTTCTCTGCATGCAGCTCTCATCCTTCTTAGAGCAGCATTATTACCCTTCCCTTGGAAGAAGGGTCTCTCAGCTTGAGTTCCGAGCTATATATCAGCATTTATTATTCTTGGAGGACATTTGCATGCCTTGGGCGAATTCCCCAAGAGAAGATCTTCACATTTTAGGTCTTTGAGCCATCAAAGTTTATGCATGTTGCTTCCAACATCTTCAGAGGGGCACTATAACCCTATTGCACATTATCCGGAGCTTCATCAGGGATCTACCATTTATTTAGGAGCATTTTGAGCTTAGAGGAGGGCGCACTTATCTCTAAGAGGACGATTTGGCTTATCCCCTTATTCATCCAGCATAATCCCTGCATGCGGGGATCATCCTCATCGACATTAGCAGATCTATATACTAGTATGTACATGCATTAATTCCTCCTACTTTCTAGCATTTCGGTATTATCTAGGTTACAGATCTGCATGCAGAGATCAGGGTTTACTTTCATATTATGTTGAGACATAAGACTATTAGCCATCTACAGTACACAAAAAAAGAAAAAATATCAGTTTGGGATACTACAATCTTCATACCCAACAAAACTAAAATTTGGAGTCACCAAGGTGAGTTGTTCAATTATTTGTTAACTACCTTCACCTCCATCACAACAAACCATCAAGTGCAAAAATGACAAAATGATCTACAAGAAAGTACTCTCATCATACAATGTAGCTAATCTACAAATTTTGGAAAAGAAAAGACTTTATCCCTGGCAATGGCACCAAAATGTTACGACAAAATCTAGCACCCTCTAAATGAGTTAAAGTCCCAAAAATCAAGGGGCTAGTCTTATGCAACTTCAAGAAGGCCAACCTTTGTCACCTCAATGGCTCTTCCTCTCTCTATTGGTTGGCTCTCCTCCAAATCAAGGAGGATACCCTTGAGTAAGAATGCTAAGGCTATGGCGTGGAGGCTTGAGGTGATATAGGGAGAGTAAGCCTTAACAAAGTGGTGGTGGTTGTCGTATATGCAAAGGTGGAAATGGGAAATGGGAAAAGGATAAGAAAGGGAAATAAAGGACTAAAACTAGGAGAAACGAGAAGAATAAAACTAGTGCCTATCAATCATGGGCTAATGAAGTCATAAGGTGTTGAACAAGAGAAAGGACTAATGTTTTGCAATAATCTATTTGTTTTAGGCTATATGGTAGAAGGACTAGTGTGACACATCTATCATATTTAGATAAAAGAACTAGTTTGTCACATTCATCTTTTAGGATGTACTTAAGGTCAAAAGAAACAAAGATTCGATACACTTTACCTCGAAGTATATAGCTGAAAATGAGTTATAGGATTAGATCTTGGAGGGTTAATGGTGCCACTCATCACTACTAATGTAAAGTGTTGTTATAATTTTCATATGACCAATCATGGTTGACGAGACAAACTAATGAAGTGGACTCTCTTCTCTCCTCCAAAAATAGGATGAACTAATTCAAAGTCACTTTAACTCTCAACAAGATGGAACTGTTAGTTTTTCATACAGCTATAGCATAATAATTCAATTGCATAAATCAATAGGATCACTAGAAGAAAGACAAAGCACAGAGATAAAGAACACGAGAATTTATCCTGGGAAACCCAATCGGGAGAAAACCCAGCAACCTTCGTATAGAGATGAATAATTCCAAGAACAGAGTACAATGATGAGAGAGATAAATAAGAAAGTCTCTAAAAGTAAAACCCCAAAAATCAGCTTCTCCTAGCTGCAGATGCGAGCTCCTCTCCAAGTGATGCGAACTTGTGTGAGTGAGTGAAGGTGTCAAATGAGGAGCACATCCCCTTTATTTATACACTTGCCAAACTGACCTTTTCCCTAACTAAGCCGACTTGTCTACTTTGACTGGGCCGACTTGACCTGGGGTACAATAAATAATTTTTTATTTTAATCTTTTCTTTGGGTAAATTATCCCCAAGGTTTACATTGATTCTCTCAAGGGTTTAAATGATTAATTACATCAACATCATCTCCCTTAGGAGGTACAAACAATTACAATAAAAATACAATAAGAATATCTTTCGAAGTTGCACAAATTCCAACACGAACAAGGTGTGAACAAGACCAATCAAAGTTAGAATTCGACAACCTAATGGATAAGTTTACGTGAATGGATGGAAGTGGTCAAAAAGACTATGGTGCATGCATAACTAACTTCTCAAAACAAGCGCAAACTCAACAACATCCTCAACATGTGTTCCCAACGAATTTGTAAAGGGAGTAGGAAAAAAAAAATCCTTTTTGGGGGGGTGGGTGCAGGCGAGGGCCAGTGGCTACCTCAACATATGTGCCAAAATGGTACAACTACCCTCAAGTGTTGTACCATGTGAGGCATAAGTGGCATTCCCTAGCGAATGCACTTTATGCTTTTTCTTTTTTTGCCTTGAGATGAGTGCCGAAGGGGGAGCAATACCCTCATGCGGTGTACCACATGGAACCTAAAGTTGCATTCCCTAGTGAAAGATTAAAACATTTTAAGATGAAACTTAGGGAATGAGGCCTCAATGAAGGTTTATAACATATGAATGTGTATAAGACAACAATGTCGCACTCAACCTAAGGTCTGGGTTTAATTAATCAATAATAAAAATATCCCAAACCACTCAGGTGTGTTCACACATGGAAAAGGTTAATGAAATATGACAAATGGAAGGTGAATAATGGAGGGAAAACTATATGAAAATGGTTGAGATGACTCATGCACCCTCTGGGAATGGGGATATGATGGAATACGAGTTAAGTTGCTAGGAAACTTGGGTACAGGGACAGGTGCAGGGACAGGACGCCACTTTTTGAAACAGGGGACTTGGGTATGTCAAGGGTACTATATATAAATTTTTATAATTATAAATTATAATACATATGAAATTTAAATCATTTTCATTGTACATATATATTCATGTGCATCCATATGAATCCAAACCATTATACACAAATACGCAAAGTTTCTCATGTATATAGCAAGGGTGCGTACAACTAAAAAAACATCAAGTGCAATCCATATCTGACTCAAAATATATAAACAAAGAGGCTAAATGGCCTATAGAGTCCAAAAAACTTCATGCTACAACAAATAATTACATAAATCCTTTCCTATATTGGGATCCTATTCATCAATAGCACCCTGTGCCCCCTCCTCTAGGCTCTAGCCCTTTCCTCTACCTTGAATCTCAAAGTTGGTCCTTCAAGAACATTTGTCAACACCCTACAGTTTTGATGAAACTTCCTAATCCAAGTGTTAAAATAAGGTGGAAAAAGCTCTCCATGCTTAATAAGTGATTTTGCTTGAGTGAAGGGTACATTTTTGGTAAGGTCATGACAGAGGAGTTCAACAATAAGCACCACCAAACCTACATCAAGTTACCCTAAATCCATGACAAATGTATCAAGTACTTCGGCCGAGTTTCGGGTACGACAGGGTACATGGGCACAAGGTATCCGGTACATGGGTACGGGTATCCGGTATGGGTACGCATACCCTACCCCTAGGTACGGGTACCCATGCTACTTAGAATATGAGTGTGATATGGGTTAATACCAATGGACAAAGTGAAAAATTATTAAATATGAAAGTTACCTACGTACAATGATGGAAAGGTAGTGATATCAAGGCAAAACACTAAGAAAGTACATCTTATGAGCAAGGGGAATAATAAAATGTTCTCCCCAACAACGATCAACTCAAAGAAAAGTGACTCCAGCAAGATGAAGATGCATGATATGCAACTAAAGAAACCTCCACCAATAATCTCCATCAAGAATGCCAAGAAAAGAAAAGGCTCTATGAATATGTCTATGTCCCCCAACTCCATCCAATGCTCCAAAGGAACCAACCAAAAACAACAATGTGAAACTCATACAGTATGAGGTGTAACTCCTCAACATTGTTAAAGTTGCTCATTTGGGATACATGAAGAATGTTTACAGCAATCACAGAGAACACGGATGAGCACGTGGCTATCGCAATCTCAGAATGCAAATTGACGGCTTCTGCGAGTGTTAGTCAAATTATATGATAATAATTTGATTCATTTATCATCAATCCGAGTTTGTAAACTTACGAGGTGCAAGGAAAAATATATGCAGAGACAATTCTTAAAGTGCTTCAAAACCTATCGATTCATTAATCCAAACATAACCATGAAAATCCAACATTGAACAAGAGCAACCTAAGATATCATTTAAGATTAATTAGAATTCATTGTGGGCTCCTAAGGTAGAAATGCAGGCCAATCATATGTAATCCCTTGTGTTATGACTGAAAGTACTCTAAGAGTCCCACCTATTAACAAATTTGATCAATTACTTAAAAGACACCTTAATAAAATCAGACAACTACAAGCATTGATCCCCAAGATCAATATTATCAAATTATGGATTGTATTAGTAAAAGCTTAGGCTAGCATACGATAGCTAATCAATACTTTTCAAGTCTCTTGTTTAAATGATATTGACTCAGACATCCATGATCAAATCATCACACCATCTCAATCTGAATTCTAACAATACTTGAAAATGAAATTAAAATTGCGTAAAACAGTATGCTACAGGAAATTGCAAATTACAGGAATAAAACAGTAAGCTACAGGAACTGTTGGTAAATCAGAGCATATACGCATCAAAACACACCAACACATATGAAAATGAATAAACACTTCTTGCACACCACACTGTTACAAATAAAATAAACACACTAGGGCGTAGTTTCTGAGATGAAGGGAGCCCTGCCTCCACTCAGAAACTCACCCACTATTACGAATTAAAACTCAAAGGCAATAATTAAAGACACATCAAATCAGGCTTCTATTAATCATCGAACAGAATTATAAAAGTCTGAGTCTCCTGCCCTGTATGATCTCTGAGTATAACGCTTAAACCCTCCCTCAACAGATCAATGGAATTTATATAACTCACATCGTTCATCAGCGTGCTACAGGAATGATCACTGCCAATTCGCAATGCAAAACCATTTCAATACTATTATTGGAGTAGGAGGTTACATTAGTAGTTGTGCTAGACAAACATAACAAATAAAAGATTTGTTCTCGTCCTCAGATTTCATGATCGAAAGCATGAAATCTATCTTCGCCATATTGTGCTGCAGGAATGGTGGATAAGACCAAAATCTCGAGCTGGCAATTCCTTTATGATGGTTGAAGTTGATCTGGACAATGTGATACCGTCTGGACACAATTCTCTACAAGATCCATGCTCTCTTTTAGCTTCATGATGATCGGAAGTGTTCCCAACAACAAAGTTGTTACTGGATTTGTAGGCGTTACTGGAATGGTTGTGGTTACCGGAAATGTACTTGTTACCGGAATGATCAGTGGTTACCGGAACTACTGTAGGAATTAACCCTGTAACTTCATAAACCAAAACAACTTAACTTTCAATTTTATCCAAAATAAATGAAGAAATCATGTATAGGCAAGATTTGGTACCTTTGGATCAATGTAACACTTCATAGGCAAAACATAGGGAATTTAGGCCATTGGAGATGATATAATTAATACTAGGGTGGTTTAGGGGGGAAATAGTCAAAATAGTAGTCCATAGATACTCCCAAAATTGTCAAAACAGACACTCTATAGCGAGTTGTTATTGACAGGAATTTAAAGCCCCCAAACGCCCTTAGTCTGCCTACATCGAGTTCTACTGCGTCACTTTTTTTAACAACTTTGCAGTCAATTACTTTGTCGGCCGATGGCAAAACAAGCAAATCACCCTAGCCTGGGAAGCGTAATTTGTGATGAAGGACTGGATCTTTGAGAAAAATTTCAGTCTGTTTGATACCAAATAAATTCGATCACGGGAGGAGTCCATCTGCCTGCCGCCAGTTGGATAGAAGAGACCCACATGCATGCAACCGTTGTGTTAAAGATCTACTAAACGAATGTTTGATGCAGCGATACGTTTTGTTTTAAACCTCCATCAACAACAAGCCTGCTACTCAGCTACAGCGATCTACCACACATATAGCTGGAAGGAGTACCTCTTCCAAGCGATCTAACCACTGACATCAGAAAGAGTTTGCGGAATTGTGTTGGTAAATGCTAAACCCGTTTTGATTCAACAACGATTTATCTCCTCCATGTCTACAACCCACACGGCAATGCCCACATCGTTGCTGGAACGATAATGATTAAGCAAATACAATATTGTCCCTTGGCTATCTTTTTGTGATCAAATGTGTGTAGCATGTTCAATATCCGATCCAGAAATCAAGAGCCACGATTTGACATGAAGAAATAAGCAGCAACCTTGAAAACCAAATGAGGAGGTTATTTTATTTTTTTTAATGGCAAGCACTTTATTTTAATGCTATAAAACAAAACAAAAGTTGCAAGTGAAGGTTGGAACGTGTGCAAGTGGAGACATATTTTTTTAAGGGCAAATAACGACAAAGTGTTGAATGGCATCTTAAAACAAAGAAGGCATATCCAAATTATTTAAACTAATGTTACTTTTGGCAAAAAGTAATATTCCTTATAAAGGAGGAAAAGACAATTATAAAGTGTTTTGTAATGCCACTAGGAGTGATAGGGGTGATGTAATTTTGAAATGGGAGTTTTTTATAAAGGTGAAAAATTCCTTTTCTTATTTTTTATTTTTAAAAGCACCTTTTACCATTATTAAGCCATTGGGAGTTATAAGGGTATTTTTTTTTTAATTTGGCTATAAATATTTGTAAAAGAAGATTGAAGATTTTGAAAGCTTGTGTGAAGACAAAGTCAAAACCCTTGAGTACTAAGAGTAATTATACCAAAGCTTTTAATAAAAGATCATTTCTTCAAATGGTGGATGTGTCCCTGACCTTACCTGAAATTGGAATAAGGGGGTCATAGGTACACTAAGGGTACTTGTATGCGATTTTTGGCTACTTCATGGCTACTTTGTGTCTAGTTGTGACACACTGAAATCACTCTTAGACTTATAATTTATCCTCCAACCATACACACACGAAGTACAAGGTAACTCAATGCAATTCATGCACAAATTATTAATTAATGCCAATCTGAAATCAAGCAATGTCAAAGAATATTGAAGCAAGTGGACAAATCCAGCTAGTAATCAAAGCAACGACAATTCAACATCAGCATTAATTCTAGTCAATTCAACTTTGGAATTAGCATTCATTGTAAACTTGCAATAGTTTTTTTGCAAGTGTCAAATCAAATCAAGTTGTTGTAATTGGGTGCATTCTCAGTTGAACCTGACAACCAAAAATTGGTTGAGTCATTGTAATTCCAAGTCTACATTGAAAATTGTTGAGTCTCTTACTGCCAAAAGGGCGAAGTTGCAAGAAGCCCTTCTTTTGTTGAGTCACACTGTAATCAGGACCTACTTGCACAAGGAGGCCTCATTTAGTGTTTGAAATGGCTCAAAATCTAGAATTGTTAGAGTTACTAAACACTCTAATAATCATTATTGAAGACAACATAGTCATACTCAAGCAACTCTTCAATCAGTGATAACTTGTTTGCAAGTGATGCAAACTAAAGTTACACTTCTTCAAGCACAATCCCGACTAATGAATGATGAAATCAGGTATCTCAAAAATCAGGAATTAGTGAAGCATTCTGAACTAGTCCTGTCCTTGTTCAAAACAACCCTCTTTTTTATGTTGATTATGATGATGATTCATATCAACGTTCAACATAGGAACAACACAGTGATACAACTTCAGAAGCAATTTCCAATGAAGATGAATCACAAGCCAAAGATGCCAAAGCACAGAGTGATACAACAAATATAAGTGAAAATGAATGCGAAGCACATCATCAAGTATAACATGATCTTCCAAAGTATAACAACAGCTTTCATATTCCAAATTATTCCAAACCAGTTTTGTTTGTGAGTGATAGATTCCTTCGAGAAGATTCAACTTTAAATGTTGAATTTCATAATGTTAAGTGCCAACATTGTCATAGAGTTGGTCACGTGGAGAATTAGTGTTTTGATGTCCATCATTGTCATCATTCTGGAAAGACAAATCATCATTCTGGCAGATGTCGAAAGAATAAGAAAGCTCAAAAACAAACACTTCATTATGGATGGCTAAGTTATTGGCGATGGTATCAACAAGTCAAGAAGTTGCATCAGTCTTACTGAAGAATTCAATCTCGAGTAAACACCCATACTGCAGCATATAGCCTTTTGGTATCTGACATAAGGAATATAAGTCCAAAGTGATCCCCTTATGGTGTAGCTTTCAAGAATGGCCCTCACGGATGAGATAACATGTGGTTGTCCACATGCCCACTTTGAGTTGAAATAAAAATAGTACTCTCTTGCATCTTGGGGGGGTACACTGTGAAGTGAAAATGGTTAGTGGTCAACCAAAACCACCAGATACAAGGATGTCTCACCTTTCAGCTCACAAAGGAGGGATTATTGATGATGGTTGTCAGACTTCAAATTTCAACAACAATAGTCTATAGATGGCAGACTCCAACAAACAAACTGCCAAATGGGAAACAATAGTCTGTAGATGGTAGACTCCAATAAACAAATTGCCAAATGGGAAACAAATAGTATGAAGATAGAAAAATTTGATCATGATACAATGGGATGTTGTTTGACACATAACAGAGTCGAAATATTTAGAGAGCACTTCAGTGATTCTATTTATTCACTGATAATAGAGTGGTGATACTACATGTTCATCAATTGGCAGAAGATATCAGCCTCTTCTAGCTAAATCACTTGGCAAATGATGGAAATGTCAAGCAAACAGGGAATGTTCAAACATGGCAGTTGTTCACTCCAGAATTTCATCTCTCTTCCAGTTCATTTCAGATGAACCATTCAGCATCTAGTTTTGACGGTTTTTCAGGTAAATTTTTCATTGAAGCACAGATGAAGGCTTCTGAAAGATCCAGCATATCAGATTTTGCATTAGTGTTTATTGCTTCGCTATAGACTTGTCATTGAGCGGGGGAATGTTAGCCTATAGCTTACATTACCAATCACAAAGTTTAATTGTCACATTTATTTGTATTTATCATTTAAGATAATAGTGATTTATCCTAAATGATGACTAAGAGATTTGGATAAGATTGCCTAGCCTAGTCACCATGTAAGGTGTTAGGATCTAGAGCAAATCTCTCCATGAGGTGGCATCACCTATTGTACTATATATTTGTAGTTGTGTTGTGAATATATTGAGTTGGTTAATGAACATTTTCCATCACTTTGTTGTCGGTGCATTTTTTAACAATTAGCTCCATTTGATAAGGAAAACATCCACTCTAAATCCATTAGGTTCAACAATAGCACAAAGAAGAAGCCTTCATATGAAGAAAAATAAAGTCTTCAAAAGTTTCCTTGATAGCCCCTAGGGGGAAAGAGACGTACCAAAGTCTTTCTAAAAAAATATGCAATGCGCTACCTCTTGCTGTGGAACAAAGTAAGGAAGAGTGCGCTGGCCTTGAATGAGGGCTTAAACTCTAGAAAAAAACCTAGGAAAAGAGATGATCTAAAAAACCCTAATTCATCACTCGCAAAGAAGACTTAAAGTTATGCCACTAGCCAAAAATATTTAGATCAGCTGTTGAAGCACACCTGCATTGATACCATGTTGAGATTCACTAGAGATGGTAAGAGAATCAAACATAACCAACACAACCCCTAATTCTGCATTAAAGAGAAAAACAAACCAGCACTAGGGCAGTGTAACACTTGCAGAGAAATCAGCCAAGAGTAGTGCACCCTAGAGAGAGAAAGAACCCATGAACAAGTGCAGTAGAGAGAGAAACCCAAGTACAAGAGAGAACCAAACACTTGAGGAAGCCCTTAGGCAAATCGCTTTAATAAGAATAAATGAATCATTGGAGATGAGAAATACAAATGAGAGTGGGACCATGGGTGTATAAATACCCAACTCAAAGATAGTGTGCTTTCCAAAGTGGAGGTTTTGGGGCCAACATAACTAAAAAAGACAAGGTCAGCCTTAGCCAAGCCTACAAATATAATAATGATACAATAATACAAGGAATTATGTATATTATCACATACTATTTGGAGAGGAATCAAGAGGTTATTCAGTGTACCCTACAGTAGGTACACTATGTTTGGGAGACTGTAATCAGGAATACAGAATACGATGAAGTTGATCAGTAATATGAACATGCCTCTTCGGAGACCAAACTGTTCTTGAAAGAGAAAATTCAGCAATATATTTTATTTTATTATAGCATAAAATAGTCAAATTGGTTTTCCCTTCTTTTACGTGTTTCTCAGGTAAAAATTTTGTACATATTAATGCCAACATGATGCTCTGGATCAAAACAAGGAACAGTGAAGGAATATTTCAAATAGTTGTGGATGTTGAAAGTCTGAAACTACCTGAATAGGAGTAATGCAGGTCCATCCCAGGCCTCCATTTGTCCTTTATAGTAGTCATAGAAATCGATCACCTATGAGACAAAGCAAAAGTTTATGATCATTCTTACCAACTAAACAATTTTGTATGTTCACACCAACTTAGATCTATGATGCTTTTTATGGTTTTACAAATTATGTATGGCTCAATTTTTATTACAACAACATAAAACTATGTCATTTGGAAAGAAGATAAAACTTGTTCTCCTGCATTTTCGATGGTTAATGATATGAGGTATTGAATATAAATTCTAAGGAGAATAATCCAAATACGGCAATCTATCTACTGCAAAAAGAAGTGTGGCAGTGGCAGTAGCACTTTAAATGTTAATAAAAAACAAAGAATTCAAAACCTGAACAATTATTGTCCTCTTATGAATCATAAAAGGGAAACTTCCCATCGGTGGCTTATGATTATCACCCACACCTTGCAGAAGCTTACAAGAGGACCATAATTATTATTCAATTTGCAACTAACCATGCAAAACTTTAAGATGATTCAATTTTGTTCGCAAATATTTCGATGCCAGATGGATTAATAATTACTTGCCTCTGGATATTTGATTGTTAAAGTTGGATGATTCTTGTAAGCCTCCGGAACAAGAATCATAAGAGCCTCCTCTGGGCTACGACCACTCCTCATCAACAACTGCATAGACCAAAATGGAATAAAAATGAGGTGCCCATTAATAAAAGTTAAAAATACAATCAAGACAAGGATTTAAGCACCCAACCATTTATGAAATATAATATATAAGTACTGACCTACAAATACATGGAGTATTCTTACCTAGAAAGCAATAACAAAAAATCCTTAACGTAGAAAAAAGAGAGACAGTTGACCTCAATGACTCAATTATGATTACTTGCCAAGATAATTCATGATAATCAACAAAAAAATTGAACCAAATACTAGAGTCTTCAATGGACAATAAGGCTGATGAACCAAAATCGATAATCTTGTTTACTGGAATCGAGGACAAGTTCATACTTCTGCCACACTGTCAAGATTGGCTGAATCTGATGCCTTTGGATTACCATATGGACAGATTTCATTTTCACGCCCACGCCAAACAGGAGATTTAATTGAAGTTTCACGGGATCGCATCCAGTTCAAATTTCCCTGCATAAAAACCATATTGAATTACAGCCAAAAACCAAGCATGTAATCTTAAAGCAATGGGTGAAAGACTGACAGATTTATTAACATATTGACCAGAAACAATCATGCTAATTCTAGCACATCTATATATAAAAAAAATAATGTCAGACAACAGAATAGCCAACCTGTATAGTGTTGATCTCTCCATTATGGCCGAGAAATCTCATGGGTTGTGCAAGAGGCCATCTAGGACTGGTATTTGTGCTGTATCGCCTATGGTAGATGGCGAATGGTGAAGTATATAACTCATTTTGAAGATCTAGATAAAATTTCCCCAGAATTTCCGACCGAAGCATGCCTTTGTAAACTAAAGTTTGATTCGACAGAGAACAAAAGTAAAGCTCATTTCCCCAATCTTCCAACCCTGCTGCATTTTCAATTAACTTACGGGAAATGTACAGTTCTCTTTCAATGTCTGCTGTATTGCTCTCTCTTGTTACTTTTACAAATACCTGCTCAATGTTTGGCATAGTTTCTTTTGCATAGTAGCCTACCACTGAAGAATTCACAGGAACAGGCCTCCATCCAATTACTTCCAAACCCTCCTGTTGAAAAATATTATTTACAACTGCAAAAAAAACAGCCTTTAACATGAAAATACAGAAATGTAATATAGGAATTTTTATTATATTTCAAAATACAAGGTCTGAACATCCACAACTCCAATACTTTATAAAGCATTTAATACATTGAAGGATCACTGAAATCTTTTCCTATGATGCAGATTAGCTTATGTGCTTGGAAAATGGAGCCTCTAGATACAAGCTAAGTTGTGTGTGTAAAACAGTAAAACAAAGGGCCAAGGTCCTCCAGATTTAAATAAATACAATTCCTCTCATTTAAAGCCTTAACTAAGTGCTTGGCAGATGGTGCCTCTAGCTAGAAGCTAAATTACGTGTGTAAAACAGTATAAAACAAAGGCCCAAGGCCGTCCAGATTTAAATAAATATAATTCCTTTCTTCCAAACCCTTAACTAAACCTTTTATAGCAGCATAATAGCTATAATATACATATTTGTTTTGGAAAACAGGAATCCAAAAGAAAAGACAACTTTCCATTACAAACACACCTGCTTTGGCTGCATGAATATCTTGTTCTTCTTTGGGAAGAAATACCATTCCCACTCCCGTATTAGCCTCATCCAATGCTGGAAGGCCTTGCTTGTTGACCCATTCATTTAGTAGGGACCATGGAATCCGTGTCATAATCCCAGCACCGTCCCCTGAATCATTGTCTGCACCACATCCTCCACGATGCTCCATGCAACTCAGTGCTGTGAGAGCATCCTGTATAATGCTATGAGATGGATTATTCCGTAGACTTGCAACAAATCCTACACCACAGGCACCTCTTTCAGCCAATATGTCTTCGAGGTCCACTCTCTGCAAAATCACCATTTTCAATTAGCCGACAAAGGGCATGAAGTAAACTAAACTAGGCGATAACATCTTGTGATAGGAAACATGAAAAGGGAAACATACTTATATATATCAATATAGGCTTGAATCAAATGTACATATTTCATTCAACTTTGAGAAGAATGATATTAGTTGAAAGTTCATTAGCAAAACCAATGGACCTGATGATCTGTGATCCATAAGACACAAGGAGAGAATGAAACGAAATTTAACCACTGTTTACTCCAGTAAATGTGTAGGAATATATAAAAAAGCATCCAAGATAGAAAATTTTCACCAATGATTTCCCTTGTATATTCAAGTTGGTTGTAATTTGGTGCCCTTTGGCTTAGACAGTCATTTATGAGGTTAAAATTTAAAGAGAAACAGATGCATCTTCTTCTGATAGACGTATGAAGAATACAGATGAAAGCCTCCATGATGTATAACTGAAATAAAATCACTAATGCTGTTTTATTATAATAACTTTACAAAACGCCAGAAGCATCTGTGCAATGTCAAAAGAGAACTTAAGCACAAAACTACATTTGAGTTCAAGAAAGGAGCTAGAATGCTTTTACTAGTCAACAAGGCCAACATGCCATCAGGCCGATATATATATAGTTGGAAGTGCTTCAAAAAAAGTATGTCCTGAGGAGCTGCACCACATAGACCAGTATTCTTTCAGCTTAAGTGCCAGATAAGAGGGGTAACTATTCCATCAAAATTACCACGGACTTGCACCCAGCCTCACCCCTTTAAAATCCATGCTATTTAGGGGATGCAGCTAGAAGACCATAGCAAGAACAGAACATCAGTGGATGCCATAATGCTCCGTCAACATCACCAGTGAACCAAGGGCTTGCTGGCAAAAGCTTATATATTATTTGACAAGAAGAAAACAAAAATGTACCCAATGTTGATTTTATTGAAGTAAGATAGGGTTAGGGCCTTAGGTGCAAGTCGCAGATGCGTTTAATGAACTACATACACCTATCCAAGTAGAAATAGGTTCTGTCTGTAACAATGATATGCAAATGGAGATGTAGCCCGCTTCTGAGAGAAAGGGTCATTTACCAATCTAGATTTTTATTTTTAAAAAACAACAGTAGTTTAGTATTTGCACACAATCTGCATAAAAGACATGGAAATAATCAAGATTCAACAGTGAACTTGATTAGCCAGTAAGCATGTATCTTCTTCTCCCTACAAATACTTGTTTAACACAAATTATGTGGAAACTATGTCGCATCCATTTCCAGAAGGGGGGAATGGAGGTACAGGTTTGGGGAACAAATAGAAATTGCCCTAAAATTTATAGGGAATGGCAAAAAGGGAACCACAAAGAAAAATATTAAAAATTTTGAAATATTCTCAATAAAAATCCAAAGACCTTCAAAATCCACGAAGAAAAACTACATAGGAATTTCAAAAATTAATCAATCTACAGCATACATAATACATACACAATCATACCAATGACCATTCATGATTCCATAAATAGCAAAAGGTAAAACTAAAAACTAAAATAATAAGACTAGAAGTTATGAACTTATCTAATATAAGTGAGCAAGTGCCAAGCACATAGTCCAAAGTGGCAAAATGCCCAAAATAGTATATAGTCAGAAGTGAAAAAATAACCATAATATATGCTCTGCAATATCTAATTTTAATTACAGTTTTCTTCCTCAAGGTATTGCAGAAGAATTTGATTTCTTTGTTCTGGTGAACTAGTGCATAGCTTCACTACAAGTGCAGGTTTGCCCAAAAGATGAACTACCCTAGTGTAGATACCCCTAAAGTGATCACCACAAGATTGCACAGTGATTCCTCATAACCCCCAAATCCAGTTTTGACTCTCATCAGATATGGCAGCAAGGGTTTGTTTCCAACCCTCTCTCCCTCCATTAGAAAAACAACAAAAGCCTCTATAGCAACAAGTTACATGATACATTAAAAAATGATGGAGGCAGCATTTTTGTATTTGTGGGCATACGGGTTAGGGTTTTTTTAATTGTTTTGTTGTTTCTTAGTGGCTTTTGTATGTACAACCTGTTGGGCTCTTCCAAGCCACAGGAATGCCCAGAAGTTCCTGAAATTGACCAGGAAATTTGGAAACATTCCCAATGCCGTTCCTTGCTTAAAGGGAATGTTCCTTACCTGATCCAAAGTTCCCTGGGAAATAGGAGCTCAAGGGAAGGGTCCCTTTAGCAATTATATATATCACCATTTTGATTGCAGCATATTCTGTATAAGATATTGAGATCTCCATATAGAAGTTTCAATGGATATTTGGTTTGATTCAGTACCTCGCTGACCAAGGAAAGAAGTCCAGTACATCTCACTGAGGTATCAGAGCACAAGTTCAGTGTTGAGACCTCTGAAAAGATATTAGGTTGGGAAATTATCAGATCAATGATCAATTGCTACAACCTTTTGGACCATTTCACAGGAACCACAGCAGTTTCCAAATGTTGTGTGTGCAGAAATTCAAGGATGCTCATGCCAGATGCATTGAACCACCATTCAGCGTTGTTGAGTGCAGTGTAATTATTTTTACAATGCAGGTCACTTGGAGAAAGAGGTATGCTGGCCATATCTCTTGTTGAATCCACCCAAGGGTGGATTTCTGAAAAACTAGACACAGAATCAAACATGTCCAGATGCAAGCTTTTGAATTTCCTGCAAAGAAAAAAAAGTATGGGCATTCTGCTTATTGAACAAAATGGAATGATCAAGTACCATTACCTGGAATGATTTCCCTTGTAGAAATCTAAAAAAAATTTAAAAAAATAAAGTACCATTCCATCGGAAGAAGGGAATTGCCATTCTGTCTAGCAAAGCAAATTGTATTCTCTTTATAGATGGAAACAGGATAGTTGATGTGGCATTCCAACTCTAGAAGAAAACAGAATGGTTGAAATGGCATGTGGATTTGAAGGTGACATGTCATATGAGGTGGCATGTTATCACCCAAACTCACACCTCACACCCTTAGAGGTAAAGTATTAAAGCTCAAGGAATGGTTTTGATGAAACTAAAAGGGAGGCCAATGTCACCACACCAAACCCTCTTCTGCTCTTTAGCTTGGCTCTTCTTCAACTCAAGGGAGACTTCCCTAGATTAGGATTACTAGAGCTTGCAATAAGATCCAAGGTGAAATGAAGAGATAAGATCAGATAAGATAATGTTATTAATGTCCAACTAGCGACCTGTTATGCCACATACTGTATTGGCATACTAGAACTTATTTTTGCTTCATTCTGCTGATGTATTCCAGATTATTATCGTCTATTTTTACTGCTGCTGGGACCTTCATATGATATGAGTGATGATATGATGCCATGTTTACGGTTATGCCATGTCAGATGATGATGATGTATTTCATGATGTTGTACTTTACTGCTACTGTATGATGTATTTGATTGTTTTGATGAGTATAGCTAATAGTACCAGTCATAGGTTGATGAGGGTGAAGGGTTTTTTATTTATTTACATACCATGAACCAAGATGACTCTTGGCTTTGGAAGTACTATTCCCCCTTCTTCAGTCCCATCTCTGACTTCCTCCATATCATCCATATCATTCCACTTTGGTTCTGCATCCCAATGGTTTGAAGTTGACTTGATTGACTCTTGCTCTCCCCTTTTATGGATCTGTCACCATCTATGATTACTTTTTTTTCCTGTGTGCCTTGGGATGCTGTGTTGTACAGAATCCTAATACAGGAGGTTCCTGGGTATGCTCCCCGAGGCTGGGTGTAATAGTAAGGAAGAACTACAATTGAGCAATGCCTTCCCCTGAATCCAAAAATTCCCTATGCTATCAAAATAAAATGATTAATGGTTGGAGGAATAGGTAATCCCTATCGGTGCTATGGACACTTGACTGGCAGCAGAGCAATGCCTATTTGCATGCAAATGTTTTACTGTGGCAACTCCGTCGGGGCTATGGACGCTCAATGGCAACGGAGCTAAGGTCGTTTCATCACTGGTATCCGAAAGGAATAAAATCAGGGCCAATATCCTTCAATACGTTAATTATTCAAAAAGAAAATAGAAAAGAAAAGAAAAAGTCAAATAAAGGGAAATATTAATGTTGGGATCAAAGAGAAAGGTACCTCATAACACACTCCCTCTGATAAGACACTTTCTGCTATTTGCTATATGCCATCTACACGGTTGGTCAAACCACAAAGGAACCGTGATTCCCTTATCTTGAGTCATTCAGTCAACAGAATCCAAATTCACGCTCTAGCCCTGATGAGTCATCCACATCTGCCCCGAAGAACTAGTCCTTTGTAAATGCTTTAATGGTAATGATATGTTCTTAAATCGCTAACCCAATGAACCTCTTGAAGATACTTAAGGGTATCTTATCATGTTTCTCATGACTATGCTAATGATGACTCACATTAGATAATCAAATATATGTTTATCTACATTACTATTGGTCCACCTGGGACATTCTCTTATTACATTGCAGCATCATCAGAGTATTACATCATCGTGCCTTCTTCACAATTATTGGATTCAGCGGTTGTTGGTCAATTTTATATGTGGCTAGTCCCATTCACTAAGGGACTAATGTGCTATCTTCTATTGTACATGGGATCCATGCATTCTGAGCACATATTTTGACACCCATTTGGCCACTTATTGAGGTATATGCCATCAGATTGATCACTGCTGCCACAAATAAATCATTGTTACAGGGGGTGGCTACATTGCACAGTGTTGTGCAGTCCCGATTTCATGATCGTGCATGGTTTTGATGCACTTAGTCTTTTCCAAATCTACTGATGGATTGGACGCCCATTTGGCCCTACTATCAACCTGCAGGGTTGCATGGCCAAATGCTCCTCCAGTTTGGGCAGTTTCTACAAGGGTCACTCAAATAGTATCAGTGAGCAGCTTGTCAGATTTCATGATCGTGCATAGATTTTATTCAACCATCAGATGCACAACGACTTGGTTTTTTTGGGAAGCCATTTGGCTTTTCTATCCAACCATGCTTTCCAATAGCCCAACTTGGTATTTCAGTGTTTTTAAGCCATCAGGGGGTTTTACATGCACATTTCAACAGGTTGACGGACTATTATGGTATTACAGCTTACTACTATGGTTTATCAATTTATTTTCCTGAGTTGAGGCAAATATTATTACTAGAGGCAAATATTATTACTAGAGCCTATCTTAATGCATTTTATGTTATGTTTTGACATTGAATTGCACTTTACTACTTTTTATGTGTAAATTTTATCCAGAGATCACTACTCCCTCTGGATAGCCCTGAGATCTCAAGCGGTTTGAGTCTCTATAAATCAATAATGCATTCAAAGACTTAAGAATCAAATGTTGTAGATCTCTATACCCATAAAGACTGAAATACACAATCAATCACACAACACTGAATATACCCTAGAAACCCCAAACGGGGAAAACCAGCAATCTGTGGGGCTTTCTACTATCTCAAGCCCAAGCAATATATGAAATAAACAAGTACATACAATGTTACCTCAGATGTAACACCCAATCCTGACCGGGTCAAAACCCTAGATCTGCATGCATCAGTTGATGCATGCACAGAGGAAATGTGCCCTAACTGTCAATCTGGATCTAAGTCTGTTTGCAGGTAGCTCTGATTGTACTGCCTCTCTCACTGCTCTACTCTGCAACGGAAGAAAGCCAACTGCTCAACTAGTGAATGCGCCCTTTCTCTGCATGGAAAAGTGCGCCCTCCCTCTGGATGTCAAATGCTCGTACAAGATCAGATCTCAACAGATCTGAGCTCTGATCATCACAGACCTTCCTCAAATCCTGAGGCAAGGCTACTCTGAAAGTCTTAGATGCTCAATCGGTCGATCGGACTCTGAATGAGCTCCTCTCGCCTCAGGTAATGCGCCCCTCTACCTCTCTGGAAGTCGTCCTCCACAATCTCTGCAAAATCCACTCTAGTGAACTATCTCAGTCCACAGACCTGGGCGCCAAGTGCCTCTGGACAAGTGGTGTCTGATCTAGCTCAGATCACACCACTCTCCCTCCTACAGGAGTTCCTCTCTCTCTTAGAAAGTCGCCCTGCATGCACTAATGCGCCCTCCTCACTCCTGACAGATCACTCTCTGATAAGTCAACTGAGCAAACCTCATCTGGGGACCTCCTGCCTCTATATTTAATCTCACCGATCAATTAGGTTTACCAAAAACCTAATATCTGTGCATGCAAAAAGTCACTTTTGCATGCATCTTTTAATTACTAAGTGGCCATGCAAATCTCATGCATGCAAGAGGCAAGACTCCCTGGAAGGTCCGCATGCAGTCACCAATGGACTCATGCCACTGAGTAGAGTGTATCTCACCCTCTACTCCATACTAATGCCTATACTGCTGATGTACCTCCATGCAAGGAATCTGAATCATGGAGGACATCTTGAGATACCACAAAATCTAACATTATGAGGTTCTATTGGCTAATATTATTGAGGTCGATTTGCTTATGTGGCACTTGGGCACACATCTTGAAGCAGTACTTGATGATTTGGCACATTGGCACACATGTTGAGGCTTATTGGGATCACTTAGTCTTCATCTCACTTCATGATTAGATCTCGGCCCTTGATCAACACTCCTTCACATTGATCAACTTTCCCAATGATTTGACTCATGGAAAATATTTTGACCAACGATTTGCCTTGGGAGGCTAGCACATGGTATTGACACGTGATTTCAGCTATGCACATGGTTTTAGCTCATGGTTTTGAGGAGGCACATGGTATTCGGTATTATTTTACTATTGTGTTGACATGGTCTAGCTAGTTCGCCTCTCTAGAGGAATAAATTGGCATTCTCTTGATTATTTTGGTTGGATCTTGCACATGGATCAAGGGTCTCAACCATTGATCTGTAACTAGCTTCTCTCTTGAGATCATCACTCATTATTGTACTCATGGACATGGTCCAAACCTAATTTGCCCTCCTTGTGCTATAAAAGGAGAGGTCGAGCTCATTTAACTCATTGGATTGGAGACATAATTTTGGAATAATAATAAAGATCTGGGATTCTACCATGAAAGTGTTCCTTTTGTGCTTAATGATAATATAGTAAATAGATTTCCAAGTTTGCTTTCCATAGCTTCAATTTTTTTCTTCAACAAAGCTTAAGTAAAATTTGTCATATTTGTTTCATTAAAGTAAATAAGTAATAGGAATTGCCAAGAAGCCTCCTTATTTGATTAGTAGTTAGATGAATGTGGGATTGCCAAGAAGCTTCCTTTGTTCATTTTATTTATTAGTCTTGCTTTAATGATTTATCTAACCCTTTTGTGAGTTTATTCTAAGTATTGGATAATGTGCCAAATATATAGATAACCTAGAGGCACATATGGTGACCATCCACGAAAGGATGTGTCCCATAAACAATTAATAACTATTTATTATTATTATTATTATTATTATATTATTATTATTATTTATCACTATTAATACTTATTATATATATTTTGTATGTTACAAACTTACAGTATTGGATTGCCAGGAAGACTCCTTATCATTGCAAGTTCACAAGAGGAAGTGGGGCGAATAGGTTGGTTGATGCTTCAAGTAGTACAAGGAAGGGATTGCCAAGAAGCCTCCTTTTATGTGAAGAATTACAAAGTTGCCACAGCTGAAGGGTGCTATAGACTTCATTTGCCATAATAATATTTCAAAGGCACTGGTTTCTCCTCTCATCTTATCTTGTTCACCTCCTCTCCTTTCACTTCTTTTACTACTATTTATGAAAACTTCTAACTTCACCATTGTAACTAGCTACAAGAACTACATTCACCTTCTTAGGAAAGTGCAACATATGCCTTTCCTTGTTGTACCTAATCACAAGATATAAGAATAAGGAAATCAAAAACACACACCTAAGAAGATAACCAAAACTAAAACTATAAAATCTAAATGGATGTGTCTTGCCTCTTTTGATGGCTATTGTTATCACATCCATAGTAGCCGGGCTACCATGATTGCAGATTAGTTTCCAGTATATTTTTGAGCCAGTCCTTTACACATTTTGATGAGATCAGTTGATGATGAGCAACATTTTTGATGATCACTCCTATGCATTCAGTGGATCCAGAGCTTGTACATTTACAGTCTCATGCCAGGAGTGAGCCCCATTACACCAGGTCGGTGTCTGAGATAGCCTTTCCTCTATCATCCAAAGTAGATTGATGACAGTGCACATATTATATTCAAATGCAGTGCTTCAGTATGATTCAGGTAGTTCAGATCAGGGACTTAGGTATATGATCCAATAGGTATATTTTGGTACTAAGTTGCACGAAACATGGAAAAGTTTCTAAGTTTCTGAAACGGGGACACCTAGAAACGTGACCCCCCCAAAAAGGGTACGTCGGGGGAAACGTCATATATATAAAATACAAAAATATATATATTTATATATTATTTTAAAATACTTCATTGTTTTGTAAAAAATAAGAATGAGACAAATAAACAATAATTTAGAAGGAAAAACACATATTTATTAACTCAGCCTTTATCATATGAGGCTTTACATCCAAAAATAGCCTTTATAGATGAGGATTTACATCCAAAATTAGCCTTTATAAGTTACACATGAGGCTACATGTGCTAGATATGAAATAAAACATAAGGTAAAGACATAATCAATTACATGTAATCCTCATCATCATTGTCAAAAATAGAACAAGATGCTTGTCCTACAACAGTAGAGTATGGAGTTGAACAGGAGCCAGTTCCACTTACGCTTGCACCACCAGTACCAACATTAATATCAAGAGCAGCAAGAGAGAGCTGGGTTTTCTGCCTCAACATCCCATTCTTTATGAGGGCCACTTGTATATTCTTCACCCCTACGAGACACAAGGCACAAGTTTGAATGCACATATACAAGATCCTCAGCCTTCTGTGATCCCAACCTGTTTCGTTTCACGGAATGAATAAAACCATAAGTGCTCCAATTCCTTTATGTTGCTGAAGAGCTTACCACCTATGATAGGATACGAGTGGCAAGGCTTTGCAAATGCACACCATTTGCCCCATGACAAGTCCATCATTTAATTGGGTTCATACTGCCCCTCTCATCCAAAGCTGACATGTCTCTGAAATCCCCCAATCCAGAAGCAAAACAAGCAAATTCTTCCCTCACTTCAGTTTGTAAAGATGTCGAAAACAACCTCTGGAAGGCTTTCTTCACCCCAATTGCCACCTCCTTGTCCTAATGCGAGGCCTTCCTCTTCCCATTGCTTTGAGCAATGAGGTCAATATCATAAAAGCGTGGTGTAAGAGCATGTGCCAAAGTGTGTAATGGAGTGTTAAATCCATTCCACCCGGTAACAATGATGCTCCTCACCTGCTCTACAAAATCAGCATCAACAAAAGAGAGAGTGGGAGCTTCCTACGTAATAATTTCCACAATTTTTCAACCATGCTATCCATGCCATCATAAACCTCTCCTAGGAAAGGTCTATCTGTGTCTGCTTCTCGAAGAAGCTCAAATGCAGGCAATGTGAACTTGAGCAAGAAGTCTATCTTGCTCCACCAATCCTCATCAATCAACAACTTGCACACCAAACTTCCCCTCTATGAATCCGATTGTCTCCATTCAGCCCAAGTTGGGCCCACCACCATACTCATCAGTGCATTTTTTACCTCAACAAGCCGACGCAACATGACAAAGTTTGAGGCATATCTAGTCTTAGCAACTTTGAGCAACTCCAATTTGGAGTATTCTCGATATATTGCTTGAGATAAGTGATGGTTGGTGATTAATTTTATGATCTCTCTTGCCAGCCTTGTGATCTCCTTAATCCATGTAGTTTTATGCTCAATCTCTTCTAAAATCAGATTTATATTATGGTCAATGCAAGGAGTCCAAAAAATATGATTGTACCTACTCTCAACACTCAATCCTGCAGCCTTGCAAACTGGTGCATTATCTGTGATAACTTGCACCACTTTATTTGGTCCAACTTGCTTAATAGCATAAATTAAAACATCAACTATAAAGTGGGAGTCTTTTAACTCACCAGAACAATCTTCCGCTCTCAAACACATTGCTCCTGCAGGAGAGGATGCAATGATGTTGATCAATGGCCTATGCCTTATATCAGTCCATCCATCAAAAATAATGGACACCCCTAAGTTGGTCCATGAGTTTCGGATAGGTCTTAAAACATCCGCAATAAGCAACCTCTCTTTCTTGAGCAGAATTGTTCTAAGTTTTTCATAGTTTGGCCCTTTGAAACCTTGAGGGGATGTATTAATTTCCCTCACCACATCCTGCCAATAAGGGGACCAGACCACATTAAATGGGATGCCACATGCATAGAGGGCCCTTGCTACTCTAGACTCTGCTTCATCTCTCTCTTGATTGTTGAACATTTTCAACAATCTGCTATCGTTAGCTCCCAATGTAGAGCTCCCCATCTCATCTTCAAGTTGTGCTGCCCTCCTCTTCCTTGCTTCATGGACAATACATGGCTCACTCGTAGTAGCCAAGCAAGTGTTGCTAATGTCACTATTTTCAATCTTTCTTCTTTGTTCTTTCAACCTCATAGCATCATTATGCTCTCTATTGAATCTAGCCCTTGCTTTTGGATTTTTGGTATGGCCACAAACATCAACCCCCTTTACCCCTTCATGCAAGATGTGAGCCTTGACTCTTGTGTATGAGCCCTTGTAGATCTTGCCATTGTTGCACAGGTTGCACCTCCATTCCCATGAACCCCCACCAGGAAGTTGCTTGATCTTGGTGACATACTTCCAAAGAGGATAGTACTCTTGTTGCTTCGTTGTTTGAGTATCTCTTGGGCTTGGAGGAGGCATATTTTGTTTTTCAGAAGCCATGAAACCTGCAAAAAAACAAGCAAATCAGCTCAAGATTGCCAACAATTGTACAAAGTTACAAACAATAAGCAAGCAGCTGCTGGAAATATGTACCTTCTGCCCATGTCAACTGCTGTATGAAACCTTGTCAAATTTGGCGGTTGGCTGTACGGCTTCTCTGTTGTATGGCTGCTATTATTCTCCTGTTTTTTATTGCTTGTTGTACAGCTGCAAGAAAAGTTCAAAACCTTGTTGTAGGGATGCAAGAAAAGTTCAGAACCTTGTTGTACGGCTACAAGAAAAAGTCGAGACACTTAACAATAAAAAAATAATGGAATCTCAGTCACTTTAGAAGGACGGTGTTCTCAAAACGTTGGTAAATATTTTAAGAGAATAGTGTGCTTATATAGAGTTTAGATTAGGTTTTTAGATGTTTCTAGATAGGAATTAGGTAAATTAAAAATTAATTTAAAAAAAAACCGTTGTTTTTTGGACCCCACGAGGCAAAAAAAAAAAATAGAAACGCGTCGTACAGCACGGAAAGCAGCAGAAATGCTGACGGTTGTACCGTACAGCGTTTCCAAATTGTGAAACGCCGTATGGTACGGTCGACGGCGTTTCAACTGCGTTTCGTACCAGTACCCAGGTTTCGAGATGTTTCCAGTACCGGTACGGCACTTGGGATGGAGTTTCCTACAACACAGTTTTGGTACATATGGGTTGTTGATGTGCTCTTCCTCTTATCTAGGTAGTTTATGATTGGGTATGTTATGATGGTTGTTGGCTCTATCTTATTTGATGCTTACTTGCTATTTAGAATAGAAATGGTTAGTTACTATTAGTAGGAGGTTCTTGAATATACTCGTTGGTCATACCCTTACTCCATGATGTACTGACTTGTCCAGACTCCATTCCCTTATTTTAGGGCCTTTGTTATCCATGGCACCATTAGTCATTTTCTTCGTCCATCCATTATCTTCCAGATTTATTTTTATCCCGACTCACACCTTAGCTAGTGATCTCGAGAACTTCTCCACCTATGTTGAGATATTGTAACTTCTAAGAATATTATATCTGTACTTTATTATTTCGGAGATGTTTCATTCCTCCATGAAGACCTTATTCTATATCCAGAGATGTTTATTCCTCCGTCGGAATGTGGTAACTTGGGTTATTAGACTTCCCTAGTGGGGTCGGCCCAGAGTCAGTTGTAATGGGGTGTTTAACCCAGTGGTTAAAGTTGGGGCCGACCTAGTTAGTGTAAAAAGTCAAGTCGGAGTTGTGTATAAATAGAGGAGGTGTGTTCCTCATTTAACACACATTACACTCACTTGTGATTGGCGCATAGGTGAGGGAGAGATCTGCTATGGAGGAGAAGGAGCTCATGTTTGGTGATTAAATCTTTGTATTTGCTGGTCATCTATATTGAGGAAGCTTTGCTGGGTTTTCTACCCCATGAGGGTTTCCCAGGATAAATCTGTGTCTCTTGTGTTTATGCTGTGCTTGTTGTTCTTTCAGTGATCTTGTATATGCTATTGTTGTGAAATGGAATGTAATGCTAATATTTTATGACTTAGCATATTCAATCTTAACATGGTATCAGAGCTAGCCTGAAGGAAGGCAATGCATGGCACTTATGACACTTGTCTCACTTGCGACAATTAATTTTACAAGTTAGGGTTTTATATAGCAAAATCCAGTCATCGTGGAACTTTCGCTATAAATCCATTTTGGCGAAGGTTCAGGATCTGAAAACTTTACAGGTCGTAGATAATATCCCCCTGTACCTTGTGTCCGAGGGACAGCCTCAGATTCATTGTACTTTGTGAGATATGATCAATACAAGTTAGGGTTTATGCCTCTTCCAGATCTCAGTCATAAACAGGTGACCTAGGCAAAAAGGTCACAACTTAGGCTAGGAAGCTCCAAATGAAATTTCGTAAAAAGTAACAAGTAGGGAACGGACTGTACTTTCACAGGTCCGCTTTTCTGAGGTCGAAGTTGAAACAGTGACACGTGGCACTTCGTACAAGTTCGCTCTCCTGTTTTATCCCATAAACAGGTCACGTTGTGACACTTGGCATAACTCTCTCTCAGAGAATCCAATTGAGGTCAGACCTGTGGGGTTTAAAAGATGACAAGTCAAGCTACCACAGGTTGAAGTTTCAGACCCTGTGGATTCGTAATTTCAAAGATGCACCAGAAACAATCAGGTGCATATTTCTGTCAAAACAGAATTGGATTTTGAGCACCTTCATTCTTGACTTGTCACTGCTGCGGGAATTTAGGGATTCGGAGAAAGTTGGAATTTTTGGAATCGGAGTCCACGGCTAAATGCTCCTCATCAAAATCGAAATTTAGAGACCAAGATCAAATTTTTTGGTTGGGCAGAAGGTCGAGCTTGATCAAACTCTAGTTCGGGATTTTGATCCGAAAGGTGGAAAATTAGGGCTTCTACAAAAGTTGGAATTTTTTAAATCTGTGACCACGGCTGGAAGCTCCTCAGAAAAATCGAAGTTTAGAACAAAAGATCGAACCTTTTGGGCAGAAGACCGGGCTTTATCAAACCCTAGTTCGGGATCCTGTCCAGAAGATCCGGAAGTTTCAAAGGCAATTTTGAGAGGTCAAATTTTGCAGTTTCCAAAATTGAAGTATACCAGCTTGATCAACTCAGCAAGACACATCTTTCCATCCATTCAGAAGTTTGAAATTCAAAATTTGAATTTTTAGGGTTTCTCTAACAAACCCTAATCCAACTCCAGATCCAGTCTCAACAAATCAAAGTGGATTGGGTTAATCCTAGAAGAGAATGAATTGGACACCCACATAAGTGAAGAAGTTCCAGTTTCAGGGGGAGATGAGGCTAAGGCCTTACATAAGAAGACTACAAGAAATCTCCACAGGTATGAATTGAGGAGATACAGGTATGTGTTGAAATATGTTCATGATTAAGTTTATGATACGTTTGTCTTCATATTATTGAGGTTAGTACAATCTTGATTAATCTTAGAATTGTCTTATCACCCTAGTAAAAGTGTGAATGATAGAAGACATTCATTGATTAGGATTATATGATTGTACTAATGCACCTATGGTGTTGTATGAGGATGATGTTGTCTACTAACAAGATACAGGTACATCAAGAAAAACAAATCAAGTTCTATGACCATGATGACATGAAGACAAAGACTCATCCATAATCCTTGATCACATAGAAGCTCTACTTACGAGGTATGTATGACTTTGTTCTACTATGCTTAACCTATGAGATATGCAGGTCCTAGCACAAGGTCTCTAAATCATTGAAGAGAACAAAGAAGATATTGTTTGGGTATGTTAAGACATAACCAAGCTTGATAATCCAGGTATGTTTTCCTATATCAAGTTAGAATCCTACTTTGTTAGGATCTTAGGTAAATATACCTATGTATGAAATGATCATGACCATACATACTTAAGATTATTTAGAATCATAATGTTTTGATAGTATTGAGACTATACTAATGAATGTATGATTATGTATGAGATCATGAGGATGACACTAGTGCACACTTAAGCATGCATAGTGGTACAGAATGAATAGAAGTTCAAAGACATATAGAGATCAAGCGGGAGGCAACCACACAAACATAAAAGATAAGTATTTGAGTTGTTATTTGAATCTCTAAAATAGTAAATGATATTGCTTGTAATAGTTGTATGCATATTTGTATTCCTAGAATATATCATGCATAGTGTAAGCATTCATATAGCATTGAACAGTATACTACTAATATGCATATGATGGGTAAGTTGGACAAACATTCCATTGTTGCTTGTCTAGAATGAAACCTCTTTGCTGACATGCTGAGAGCTGTGCACGCTCTCGATAATATGTTCTAGTAGAGATGGAAGGCATCTAGATAACCGTTGTATGCATACATGATATGGAAAAGTGTTGTGCCAAAGCATTGGTCAAGATAGTTGCATAACCATGTGAATCATGTTTGTATGCATAATAGGTTATCATGTCAGTATGATTTGATTACTAATCATGTAATTAACTTTGATTTGAAGGAAAGATCATGACGAATGATGAACACCGAACAAGTGATGGATGAACACCGAACAAGTGATGGATGTTCAACAAGAAGACTTACAAATCAAACATACTATAGAAGGCTCGTGGCTAGAAGATTCTCTTAGAAAGAGGAAGAGGATCATGATGAGATGTTTGCTCCAAGTGGCTAGATAAGACCATTCTCTTAATGGTGTAATTGAAGAAGAAGTGCGAAAACTCCCAGGATTCAATTGAAGAAAGCTCTGTACGGGTACCCAGGATCGATAGTCATTTGATGAGTTTAATGATCACCATGGGTGATGCGGATTTCAACCTTTGCTACAAGGTTGAAGATGGTGTCTATATACAGATCACATTCTTCTCTTAGATGGATGCAAAAAGGAACTCACCACAGAGTTCGAATGATCTTGAGGCTCATATCAGTAGACCCATCTGATGAGAGATGGCACGGATAGATATGCAAAAGATCACTCAATGCAGAGCGTGAATGATGTTCAATCACTGAGGGAGAATTGATAGCGTCTTGACAAGCTAATCCTAATCTTTATCTCAAGGTTATGAATGATGAACCTGTCATATTGTTGCTATATGTGGATGATCTATTTCTAACTGGAAATGGGAAACAGATTGTCGAGTGCAAGAAGAAGCTCTCTTCGGAGTTTGAGATGAAAGATCTCAGATTGATGCATTACTTCCTAGGTCTGGAAGTATGGCAAGGCCCAGAAGGAATCTTTCTCAACCAGGGAAAGTATTTGATATGTTGGAATGAAAAGCCATGGCCACTCCCATGGATTCCAACTTGAAGCTGTTAGCTGATGACTCATCAGAGTTAGTGGATGTGACTCTGTACAGACAGATTATTGGGTCATTGATGTAGATAACGAATACCAGGCCAGATATATGCTTTGCTGTGAACACCTTGAGTCAGTATCTAGTGGAACCTAGGCATGTTCACCTAATAGCTGCAAAGCATGTGATGAGGTACCTAAAGGGTACGATAGGCTTTGGTCTATGTTGTCTTGGAGATCATGACTTTAGATTGTATGGCTACACAGATGTTGATTGGGCAGAAAGTGTATCAGACAGGAAGAGCACATTGGGCGGATGTTATTGTCTGGGATCTGCCATGATCTCGTGGTTTAGCAGGAAGCAGTCTAGTTGGCTCTTAGCACAACTGAAGCGGAATATATAGTTGCTTGCTCTACCATTTGTGAAGCGATATGGCTTCGGAAGTTGTTATCGGGATTGTTTGACTTAGAGATGGACCCCACTGTGATCCTGTGTGACAACCAGAGTTGTATCAAGATGACAGAGAATCCAGTGTTCCATGATAAGTCAAAGCACATAGAGATCCGATATTTCTATATACGGGATATGGTGCAGAAAGGAGCTATCAAGCTCGAGTATGTGAGCACTGACGAACAAGTTGTTGATGTATTGACCAAACCTCTGTCTCGAGAAAAGTTTGAGTATTTCCGAGACAAGCTTGGTGTAGTTCAGAAGGACCCTCCTCGAAAGGGGGAGTGATATGGTTGATGATGATATTTGGATACTGCTATCGATATGGGTACTATATCGATGATGTGGATACTTGTATCAATGATGAGGATACTTGTATCGATGATGTGGATACTTGTATCGATGATGAGGATACATGTATCGATGATGAGGTTACCTGTTCTGACGATGAGGTCAATGATGAGGTTACCCGTCCCGACGATGAGGTCGATATGGGTACTATATCGATGATGTGGATACTTGTATCAATGATGAGGATACTTGTATTGATGATGTGCATACTTGTATCGATGATGAGGATACATGTATCGATGATGAGGTTACCTGTTCCGACGATGAAGTCGATGATGAGGTTACCTGTTCCGACGATGAAGTCGATGATGAGGTTACCCGTCCCGACGATGAGGTCCATGATATAAATGATAAGGTTGATAAGTGGTCCTAAGACTTGGTCTAAGTGGACGAGGGGATTGTATCATCCCCGGAATTCAATCCCTGAACAGATCCGTAGACAGATGTCTTCGAGAAATGGTCCCTAGTGGACGAGAAGGGATTGTATCATCGCTGGAATTAGGTCCCTGAATAGATCCGTAGACAGATGTCTTCGAGAAATGGTCCCTAGTGGACGAGGAGGGATTGTATCATCCCTGGACTTAGGTCCCTGAATTGATCCGTAGACAGATGTCTCCGAGAATTGGTCCCTAGTGGATGAAGAGGGATTGTATCATCCCTGGACTTAGGTCCCTGAACAGATCTGTAGACAGATGTCTCCGAGAAGTGGTCCCCAGTGGACGAGAGGATTGTATCATCCCAGGACTTTGGTCCCTGAATTGATCCGTAAATAGATGTCTCCGAGAAGTGGTCCCCAGTGGACGAGAAGATTGTATCATCCAAGGACTTTGGTCCCTGAATTGATCCGTAGACCAATGTCTCCGAGAAGTGGTCCCCAGTGGACAAGAGGATTGTATCATCCCAGGACTTTGGTCCCTGAATTGATCCGTAGACAGATGTCTCCGAGAAGTGGTCCCTAGTGGATGAAAGGGGATTGTATCATCCCCGGACTTCAGTCCCTGAATTGATCCGTAGACATATGTCTTCGAAAAAGGGGTCCTTAGACTTTGTCTAAGTTGACGAGTGGACTGCATCGTCCCTAGACATGCTATGGTGTCTTAAATGGATCATGTGTATGGCAGGGTATGCTGCTATGATACTGTTGATCGTGAGGATCCAGATGACAATGTTGTTGATCGTGAGGATCCAGATGACGATGTTGTTGATCGTGAGGATCCAGATGATGGTGCTGCAGAAGATGAAGATTCAGTACTAAAGATGTTGATGTTCCAGTATTGAAGATGTTCCAGTAACTGCTTGAGTTACAAATGATGTATAAAGAAAGCTTCCAATGATTTGTCGATGTATCATGTATTATGTAGTTGATGACTCCTTGCTCCTGCAGATGTTGTTATAATATCCTTCTCGTTAAGGGGGAGTGTTGAGATATTGTAACTTCTAAGAATATTATATTTGTACTTTATTATTCCAGAGATGTTTCATTCCTCCGTGAAGACCTTATTGTATATCCAGAGATGTTTATTCCTCCGTTGGAATGTGGTAACTTGGGTTATTAGACTTCCCTAGTGGGGTCGGCCCAGATTCAATTGTAATGGGGTGTTTAACCCAGTGGTTAAAGTTGGGGCCGACCTAGTTAGTGTAAAAAGTCAAGTCGGAGTTGTGTATAAATAGAGGAAGTGTGTTCCTCATTTAACACACATTACACTCACTTGTGATTGGCGCATAGGTGAGGGAGAGATCTGCTATGGAGGAGAAGGAGCTCATGTTTGGGGATTACATCTTTGTATTTGCTGGTCATCTATATTGAGGAAGCTTTGTTGGGTTTTCTACCCCATGAGGGTTTCCTAGGATAAATCTGTGTCTCTTGTGTTTATGCTGTGCTTGTTGTTCTTTCAGTGATCTTGTATATGCTATTGTTGTAAAATGGAATGTAATGCTGATATTTTATGTCTTAGCATATTGAATCTTAACAACCTAGACCTCTGTGTTGGATATATTCCCAGTTTGCATTGTGTCTCGGCTCTGGAGTGTGATTTTAGTCACAGTGGTTGTTCTCCTCTAGTCCTCGAAACCAAGTATTCCTACAAACAGTGTTGCTAAACACTAGAGCATCGGATTTTAAATTCTATATCTAAGGGATGCTTAGTCAGCAAAAACAGTGTTGCTAAACACTAACCATGCATATCTATATTAGCTAGTCAGTGGCCAAGGGACACGCACTCATCCTTTGTATGGTGTAAGGTTGTTTGTCCCTACAAGGCAACAGGGTGGTCACTCCATCGCACCTATGGACGATGGCAGCCAATGGAGGTCATACCGAGTCATTATCTGAGGACTGCCAGGCTATTCAGGGCACCTGCTCTTGGAGGCTGGCTAGTAAAAATCTATAAAGTGAAATAAATGTGAAATCTTAAATGTGAAAGCTAACAAATGATAAATTTCTAAAAGGTTGCTTGTCTAGAGTCTATTGGAACTTGGAAGCATTCTCATCACTCTACCCATTTGTGAGACACCACCATTCCTCGTGTTATTTTCTATCAAGTATCCACCATTCCTCGTGTTATTTTCTATCAAGTATATGTGTAGGTGGTCTCCTTGGTTCCTTCATCCGAGGGATTGCAGTGTTGAGGTTGTTGAGTCCTTCCCCTAGCCTAGCCTTTGTTTTCCACCCTCACCCATGGTTAGCAAATTGTTCAAGTGAGTAAACGAGTATACACTTGAAAATCCTGTTTTTAGAAGCTAGTTACTTTGATCTAGACTTATCTTATTTATATTATTATTTACATGCTTAAGCTAGTTAAACATCATTCTATGCTTTGGTCTAGCTACTGATATAATTGAAGGAACATATCATAACCATTTGTACTTGCAGCAGCAGTTATTCATGATCTGGATCATTATTTTGATCATTCTTGACCCGGTCAACCCAGTTTGACCAAGTCAACCGCAGGGTCTGTTATCAACTGATTTGTACAATAGTTAAAACCTTATTGAGCCGCCAGTGTTGGAACACATCAGTGTTCACTTCCAGAGTATCTGGGTTTCAGATATTTGGGTCTAGCCAGTTTTGGCTAGCCAGTTTTGTTTTTGAGTCGACATGACCATGGCCCCATGGGGGTTTGTATCAAAGTGTGCTAGTAGGGTCTGAGTGGCTCGGTTCCCCATGACTGGATTAAACAACTAAGGTATTCCAGGGATTTTTTTCACCGTCAAATTATACTTTGCTTCAGGCGAGATATAATCTCTTGGTTTTTCTCCCGTTTCCTCCAAAGCTGGAATGCCCGATTTTGGAAATTTGGCCATGGGGGGTTATTAGGGTCCAACTATAATGTATAAACCTACTAGACACTATTAGAATAGGTTTTGGTCATGTCCTAAGTCTCTAGGACCCCCAGAAAAAATTTCGAAAAAATTTTACCAGACGCGTCGGAATTGGGGTTTTTAATTTTTTAATTATTTAAATTTTAATTAAATTTCTCTATAGTTTAAATAGAGAAATTTGAGTCTGTAATATGCCAGTCAGCCGGGGTCCGATTTTGGTGTTTGATGGCTCGTTTCATAAGCCAAAAATCACACATGACCCATGGAGCAGCTAAACCCAACTTTCGGATGTCAATTCAGCCTCATAATTAATATTTTCTCTGAAAAGTCATTTACAGAGAAATTATTAATTAAAATAATAAAATTGAATATTTTGGAGATAATCCAAATCTCTCCAAAATTAATCAATTTGATTAAAATAAAAGGCTAAATGACATGGCAATGGACATTTATGAGGATTCCAATCAACTCCCAGACATTCCAATCAACTATCCAGTCACTAGAAGGTTATCCACTTGAACAAATTCGCCCTCATCATGCAAAATTCGATTTGGCTTGTTGTCAGTTGATGATTGGGTTGGTGGTTTGCATTAAAAGCCTAAGGTAGGCGCCCTCATGACTCATCAATCACCAATTAGCTTGGCTCTCCTTGAATTCGAGTTAGTACCTACCCATTCCACTTGTCTCCTCATCAACTAACTCGCACCCTACCTCAAGCTCACGTCAATCTGCCCTAGGTTCACGTCTAGCTTTGTTGGAGCTTGTTTATTGGTTGATTGATACATCCCATGCCAATCCAAGTCGAGTTAGTACCTACTACACTACACATGTCTCTCCACCATGCTAACTCGCACCTACCAAAGCTCACGCCTTTCCTACCATAGCTCACGTCAATCCTCATGCAAGCTCGCATTTCCTTGTTTTAGCTCGTTTGTTGGTTGTTGATACTCCCTATGCTTCCATTGGAGTCGAGTCTTGCCACCTCTACCTTCAACCTACCACCAAACTCGACTTTGACCATTGTTTGGCATGCCAAGCCCTCCCTTGATTGGAATTCGACTTACCTATCTATTGCCAATTCGACCTAGGGTTTAGCTTAAGTTTTTAGTATAAAGAGAGGCCCTTTGGGGTTATTATCTCATGGAGACTTTGATGCAAGATTACTCTGCAAAAATTTGTAACAAGCTTTGGCTTAATATTTTCAATAAAGATTTCGACTTTGGAGGTCCATGAGCTTTCAATCTTTGGTGTGAATTCATCTCTTGTTGAGGTGATATATTCTCTAAACCCATCTCTTGATTATGCATAGTATTTGATCAATGGCTAGCTTGTGAGGACTATCTTTAGTACAATAGAGTAACCATTTATAATTTAAGTTGGTTATTTATGCATAGTTTATCAAGATCTAAATGGACATGAGTAGTTGGTTATACAAATTGTTGATCTAATCTTGATATTTCTAGCATACTAGCATTGTTGATCTCACTTGTTGGTTGAGTGGTTTGGGTTGTGAGTAGGTGTTGCTTAAAGTGAAGAGGGGTAAGAGCTCGATTGCATCAAACCCGTGTTCATCTTCAAGTTTTGGCCTAACACTTTGTGGTTGCAGGATCTACAATAATCCCAAGATCTTTTCATCTTAAGAAAGCTAGGGAGCTCTTCTCAAGTTTCTCATCAATCAAAAACTTCACTTTCAAACCTGGTTACTAGAGTTAGGCCTTAGATCCTTCACCCTTTGGCTTTCCTCCCATTCATCTTCTCCCTTCATCCATCTCATCCAAGTTTCCTTTGCCATCATTCCATTCGCTCTCCCTTCTTTCCTTTCGTCCCATCTCCTTTGCCTTAGCTCCTTCCCATTCGTCCCACTTCAACATTATCCTTTCTCTATTTGCTCTCGTCCCATTCCCATTTGCCCTACTTCTAGCTTTCGTCCACCTTTAAAAAACACATCAAAACACAACAAAAAATAAACGAGTGTTAGTAGTAGTTAGTATTAATTTTCATGCTTCGTTTATTGATTAGTTAGCTTGTTTTAGTAGTTAGTTTACATTATTAGTATTTTAGATCTCATACCTATGCTAGTTAGTTGCTAATTTGGCTTAAAGTTTAATAGCTACTTGCATTTTGTTACAAAGTAATTGTTATAGATCTTTTTCCTAGTTATTGTCTAGTTTCAAATTTTGTCAACATACTAGTCCATTGCACTTCATTTTGGTTTGTTTTTGTTGGCTGCCACCTAGATATTGAGTGGACTGTCCTAAAACTCTGTTGGCTGCCATCTAAAACATTTAAGTGACTGTCCAAAGCATCTGTTGGCTGCTATCTATTGACTGTCATAGGTTCAAGTGGCTGCCATCTAAACATTGTTGATTGTCATGAAGTAAAAGTTTGTTGGCTGCCCCTTCAACTTTTTCCATTTAGCCTTGCAAGTAGTTTAAAATTTCAAATTTGTTTTGATATTCTAACGTTTGATGGGTATTGGAGTTATGTGTTTGTGATAGAGTTTTCCAAGGTAGAAGTCAAGACTTCTAATCCAAGAAGCTATCAATGCAAGAGGACAAAAACGAAACAAAGATTTGTATTATCCTTTTGTAATAGATCTTAGTTTATTTCAAGTTTTACAAGTTATTTATTTCAAAAAAGTCCCTACAAGGGTTTTATTCCCAAGGGCAACTGTACCTCCATAATAAAATTTGCAAGTGGGGTTTTTAAGCCCCCACATTCACTTCCCCATTTGGGGAAGCCTTGTGGTCTCATTGAGTGGTTTGACTTTTAGCTTTAGATCCATTATATGCTAGTTTTATTTCAATAAGTCATTTTGCTCTAGTCTTCCATATTTACTTACCCCCATGCTCTCCCGAGTAGGGTCTTTGACCTGAAAGAGACTCTTGGGTAGTTTAGATTTATTTTTGTTTATTATTATCTTGTATTTCTCTTCCAAAGCCTTTGACCGGAAGTTGTATCCTTGGGATTTCATCTCAAGGGCAGGACCACATAATTTTGCGGTTACTCTTCCTTCCCCGTCGGTTTCCTTGGTAGAGCTTTCAGCTAGCTGGAGGTTCTCAAGTGCAGGCGCTTCTAGTGGTTGATCTTGTTCGGAGATCGATCCCACCTATTAGATTAGAAATTTGCGTGGTAGAGCACTAGACTTTTCAAGTTTCATTTTATCTTGCGAGTAGTGTTGTTAAGTAATATTCCATATTTTGCTAATCTGTCATATTGTTCAATCAAATTTTAAGTTGGAATCTATTGCTATTACAATCTACTTTCTGCTTGTTTAAAACGAACCAAAGTCTCTTGAACTTGGCCAAATCCAAATCAAGAGCACCCTCTATCGGAGGGCATTTTTAGTTTTGCATTATCCCTGCATTAGGCATTTGTTAAAATAGCAAGTCTCTTGAACTGTGATCATAAGATCAAGTCAAGAGCGCTCTCTGTCGGAGAGTTGAACTAAAGTGCTCTTTAACTAAAACTTTTCAAACCACACACCCCTTTAAATTAATTTACCTTGGTTTCCGTCCTACACCCGTATGCTCTGCCAACTGGAAACGGTTGGGCTAGTACTCAGAAAGGTGAAGGATTTGATAATCTCATAAGTGATAATTAATTAAAACTTTCACCCCCATAACCAACGAACCAGCGTTGTTCAAAAAGTATTTTAATCAGTTCTCAGGGGAGGCGTCGGAGTGCCCAATCTGCAACACGGTGGCTGGTTAGCATTGCGCGCCTCACTGTGATTCCAGACAGGTTCCGACATGTCTCTTAAAGGAGCTGCTTAAAATTACTTTCCGGACACTCTTTTGACATCCTTGGTTTTAGCCGTAATAATCAAGACAATTAAAATCTTAAATTTACCAAGATAAGCTGCACAACGTTCTCACAAACTTCTATTTCAGGCACTTGTATCAACTTGTTTACAATCACTTTTTATATATTTGACTCCATAAGGCACTGGTCCTTCATCACATATCTTGTTTGCTTTAAAATATCAATATTGGAGTATTTGCGTCTATTTACGTGAAAAGTGAGTTATTTATTGTTCAAGTGTATCTCTCATTTTATATTTTGCAACGTGGATTGCGCTATCTTGTTTTACATTTAATTATTATATTGTCTCTCATTCAAAAACTCATAAACAACACCCATCCGCATCACAACATTTAAAAAACACTATAAATACTAGAGCCTTAGTGAAACTCTTTTATAGGGACTACCCCCCTTGGCTTCATTAGGAGTTTGCCTAAACGGAGGAGCTGGGATTCAGGTGACAGTACCTGGCTCATTGCTTGCCCCCAAGGCCACACCTCTCTCACTTTTAGTGAAGAGACAGCTTTCGAAAGATTTCCGCTGCTGGTGTGCATATTGGCGGACAACAGGGTCCAGAATGAGTTTGGGCAGATAGTGTTCGAGATGCATTATTCATGGCCCATATGTGTCCATTAGATGGTTCCATGCCTCAGACAGCAGTTTCAGATGATGGTTTGATGGATTTTTATGATTATTATTATTTACGAACCATTATTTTTATTATTTTGAGCATGGATGAGCTTGCACAGGTATCTTTTGATGGTCACATGGTGTATGAGTACTCATTCCTAGTGGATTTGAGCATTCTGAGTTGATTGGTGCACTCAATTATCAGTTCCAGGCACTTACAGGAAACCTCCACAACTGCCAAAACTAACAACTATACAGTACACTCAACGAGGCAAAATTTGCACACTTACTGAGGAAACTTGCCTACCCAAAACCAAGAAATCAACCTGATGCTTACTCTATACGATACGAACTGTTTGTATGTCTATACAAACCTATTCGTATGGATCCGTACGACTATATGTATCTATATGACCGTACGAATCTATTGCTGCCTGCTCACTAAAATCTACCTGGTTGTTGAACCGGGCTCCTCTTCGATGCTCTAATTTTGCTCCTCGGATGAGTTTCTTCACCTTCCGACAAAACTGATGAATGTGTCTTTACCCTCTACCTTGACCTACCTTTATACTTGAGTTGAAGAACTAATCTACCAAAACCCTAATCTCACGATGAAATCTACATTTGAGATTAGTCTAAATCACTATTGTATTAAATATACACTTTATTAGACTCAATATCTAAAATAAAACACTTTCACTTTATCAATAAAATGAATTACAAAATAGATTTGACTTGGACGACTTCCTGCACATTTGACACTTAACATGTGCGGATGTTCCTGTCCAAGCTACAAACATCAATAAGGGAGGCCTCCCTACTGCCAGGATTGTTAAAGGGTAAGAGTGATAGCTCAAGGAGAAAGATACTTTAGCAAAACAAATTGCAAATAGACATGGAATTAAATATGAGTGATGGTTAAGAAAAGACTACTGAAAAGACTACTGCCTAGAAGCCATTGGGCACATGCTAAGTTACCGGATTCGGCCTCCAAGCCTCCGGATCAGTATCCGAATCACACAGGAATCGGGGATTCGGAGATTCGATTCCAATTCTGGGAGGATTCTCTGGATTTTTCAGGGGATACGGATCCTCTTTTCGGATTCAGTTCCTGTCACCGGGGATTCGGTTCTGTTTTAAAGATTCATTTCCATGATTTAATGAAACGGTTCCTAATGGAGGAATAGACTCCTGAAGAGACAGCACATGCCTTCATTGCAGAGTAGGCCACATGCATTTGCCTAGCGAAAATAAGAGGAGCAATGACATCATGCAAAGTTGCATTAGAACTTGTGAATTGGTATGTGAAGCTCCATTCAAGAGTGCACTGTGAACGTAAGAAAGATTCGGCCAATGTCGATCCAATGCATTCCAAGCAACATGTGGACCATCACGATCTCATCTTCCCAAAAACTGGCAAATTACATGACATTATTTTACTCTGTCTAGGTTAAGTTCATACGCTATCTTTGACATTTGATTAAATTTTATGCAAATGTTTTGAACGAGTCATGTTTTAGGTGGCTTACAAAGGAATGCATAAAGAATAGTCAAAGGTTTTACATATAAAAACAATATATGCACAGGTTTTAAATAAATCACTTTTGAGGTGATATATGCACAGGTTTTAAGGAAATCACTTTGGGGTGGTATATCAAGTAATGCATAAAGTATATTCAATGTTTCAAAAGTATTCATTTGATATTTATAAAGGCTTTTGAATGGATCATTGCTTTATGACATGGACAAGAAAGTGGGAGTTATATGAATAAGAAAAAGGGAGTTATAAGAGTGAAGGAGATTGGAAGTGTTTTAAAGGAGCTTGGAGATTAGACTTTTTCAAACATTGAAAAGTTTGAAAGAAGAAAGATTGAGAAACTTAATAAAAGTGAAATTATTTTTTGGTTGTGTTCTTGGTCTATCCCAAAATTAAATAGGGAGATCAAAGGAATAGTGTGCACTGGTGGATGATTATTGATGCTGCTCTTTTTTCGAATGTAGTTTTGACACAATTGCAATTTATCATTTGACCATACACAGGTAAGTTGATATGATTTTAAATTTGTGATTTTTTATAAAATTGTAGATTTATAATTTTAATTTTTAAATATATATTAAATTATTATTATTATTTTATTATATATATTATAAAAAATTAGGTTTAGGGTTCTAATTTTGGACGATTGTCGAATCCCGTATCCGATTCTTCATCCGAATTCGATCGCATCCACGGTTCATGTAACCTTGGGCACATGGGATCATAAGTGGAAGGATGTGTTAAAGATACTTGCAAATGGAAGAGAGCCATACAATTACATAGTTCAATCTTCCTATTAAAACATCAAAGGGATTAATTAAGTGGTAATATGAATTACTCTTACAACAAGGATGATGGAGAAACTCTATTGCATAGTTCCATTATCCATTACAATAAGAAGGAAACATGTAAATTACATTTATGAAGTGCAGGAGGAAACGCATTTTCTACTTAATAAATTTAATTTGACAATAATTACCATACAAGAGTTACTCCAAGTATGCATCCATTTCAGTGACATCTTCTCATGACATATTCCAACATCAAGGCACCATAGCTTAGTCTTCACCACTATCCTCAAACACCAAAATATTTAAAAGGCAAAAGAGACTCCAAAAATCATCCTCCTCTCAAGTGAAATGAGCAAACCCTTGTATGGGTTTTATCTCAACTTCCTTGTACAATAGAATAATAATTTCCCTTTCTAGATCCACTATTTGCTCAACAAATCTTTCCAAGAATAGTGAACTAGTGGTTAGATCCACTTTTATCTCCAAGGGAAGTAATACAATAATAGTCCTCATGTAACCAACCCTTTAAGAAGAGTTCAATAATAATAAACAATTGAGTTGTTTAGATCCACCAAGCCAAGAAGGTGGAGCACTTGCCTCGGTGGATGAATGCTTAACCAAGTTTTGACTTCTTCTCCAACAAGTCGCCCTCTAAAAAGCTCCAACATGTGAATATAGCCCTTCTTCAAGTGATGCGCCCTCCAAGAGTGTAACAAATTTCCATGTGTGAGTAGATCAAGGGGTCTAACACACTTTCATAGGTTTGCAATCAGAAACAAACTTGGACCAAGGAATAAATAATCTTTCTAGCATATGAAGTTCCTTGAAAAAAGTGCATTCCTCAACCACCTTAACCAAAAATAGAAATGCACCCTTGAGAGAGAGGTCAGCACACTAACCAACTCCTTGAAGAATGTGTGATCTCCATCATAGCTCAACTACCTCCACACATGTGGCATCTTTGACCAATTTTATGCTTGAAGGACTGCACCCCCCTCAAAAATGATTTTGAAATAATTTTTTCTTCAATTATCGTGAGGGTGTTCCATGGCATCTAGGAGCTTGGCATTTATTGGTAATTCTCTGTGTAAACAAAGTCAAAAGAGCTAGGGTGTTTGAGCAATAAGCCTCCTTGTGCCATGACCTTAGTCAAATCATCCATCAAATTATCTTCATTAAAGTCCTCTTTCAACAAGTGTTCCACGAGGTTTTAATAATTTCATCGTGACAAGGTGTGCCATGGGTGAGAATTCTTCATATCCCCTAGAGGGCTCCAACAATAATCATCAATTAAGTGTCAATAAGGGGCCATAGTGCCATGAAACCTTGCAAAATCGATAATGAAAAATTTCACAAGTAATGTGACCAAAATCACAATGTAGTAACAAGTTGTAACAGATAGTAAGCTATGGCACTTTCATCTAGGTCACACCAATTATGGATCTTTGAGACACATGAGCAATATTTGCCTTGCTAAGGATCTTCCACAAATCAAACCTCCTAGTGGTGTTTGTTAGGGATGCGTGATGGGTAAACATTGTCGAGAGTCCTTTCCAAAGGACAACTCAAGGCATGCCTCTAAGCCCGTTGAATTAGTTCACAATGATATGTGTAGTCACATGGCCACTCCTTCTTTTGGGGGAGCCAAGTAATTCCTCGCTTTTATTGATGATTCTTCTAGGTTTCTATGGGTCTACACCATTAAATCAAAGGATGAGGTGTTTCATAAATTCTGGGATTTCAAAACTCTTGCTAAGGCTTAATGCAAATAGAAGATCAAGTGTCTCCCAACTAATGGAGGAGGTAGGTATATTGATAATGCTTTCTAACAATTTCTCTACTCTCATGGCATTTCTTGGCAGTAGATTATTCCCTGTACTCTTGAGAAAAATGGAGTAGTTAAGCCTAAGAATGGGTCAAGCATGAAAACGACCCATTGTATACTTCATTCTCAGAATAGGAAGTTATCTTTTAGGCTAAGTTGCATGAAACGGGGACGAAACGAGGAAACGTCGAAACGGGGGAAACGTGACCCCCCAAAATTTTGGAAACGGGGAAATGCAATATATATATATATATATATATATATATATTCTTGCAGGCCTTGTACAATGACTTGGATGCTTCCAAAAAATGTAAGCATCCAACGTTATGTATCATTTTTTTTATTATGAGCATATCCCTAAAAGAGTGGCCAAATGGATCTTATATTTTCAGGAGTTTTATCCACATTTAATTGCCAATAATTCCTTAAAGAGGCAAGTCACTATAGACTAGCTAGCTAATTACACTACCTCTGAGACCTTACTAGTATATTATTTATTTCCTAATGATAAAGTGTTGGAGCATCCCAACTACTCGGGTCAGAGTAAAATTGAAGGGTCGAAAGGGTAAGATTTGAGAGCATAGAAAAAAAGTAATACAAGAATTCATAGCCTGTTCTACTGAGGATCTTTCCCTTTCTTACTAGTATCCTTTTTCCCCTCCTTACTGGACTGGTCCCCTTACTGCTAAGTATAAAATTACCTAGAAGAAGCCTAGAAAGCTTGGTTCATATCACCTATCATTGGAGCCAATATCTTAACAACCTGTTCCGGATCAATTGTATGGCATATGGCTTAGCTGTATTTAGTTCAGTTAGATAAGAAAAAGTGGTGGTGATGCCAATGTAAACAAGAAGTATATATATATATATATATATATGAGCAAGAACATTTAAAAAAATGAATGTGAAATATAAATCACAAATCATACATGTCAGTGAATCATTGCCTATATTGGGATCATATTCATCAATAGCACCCTGCACCCTATGCCTCGCTCCTCTAGGCTCTATCCCTTGCTTCTAACTCGAATTTCAAAGTTGATCCTCCAAGGACATTAGTTAACGCTAAACGGCTCAACACCCTACAATTTTGATGAAACTTCCTAATAAGGTAGAAAAAGCTTCCCATGCTTAATAAGTGATTTTGCTCGAGTGAAGAGTACATTTTTGTTAAGGTCATGACAGAGGAGTTCAACAATCAACACCACCAACATCAAGGGACATATAGGGGTCGATGTGCTTGATTAAATGCCAATTCCATACCCTCCAACATGATAGAATCTAGTGGAAACTTTGCAATCCTAAAATCTTGAAAACTATTAAGTTTGTTGAATTCTGAATGGGATCTAAAATTCTACTTTTTGCATATGAATTTCGATGAGGTTGGAACCACTCAAAAACATCCTGAAACAATTAATGGTAATGTTAAAAATTTAAGTAAAAGGATGGAAAATAAAAGATAAGGAGAATGTCACTTTTACTTTAAGGATTTAACATTACCATTAATATTACCAAATACTAGTGCACCATGGTGATATTTTTTTCGGAAACGCAACCCCATTGATTGAATCCATACCGGAAACATGTTTCCGTACGGACGAAATGTGTTTCCATCTCAAAAACACGTTTTGTCTGTATAGAAACGCGTTTTCGGGCCGTACAATACGCGTTTCGGGGTTTCGAAACGGCGAAACGCTGGAAACAGGGTTGGGGCCCACGTTTCCTGCAACATAGCTTTTTGGGGAGAGGTAATTGTTTGTGCAACATACATCATCAACCAATCAATTGCATCTCTACACATGTCGTCACCGATATGACTCCTTCTGAGCAGTTGCATAGGTATAAGCATTCTATCTCACACTTTTGTAACTATGGATCAGGTGTCAGGCCCACCAACCTCGCCAAAAGCGAGATATATCACCTATCCATTATAATCCTCGCAAGACTTTGATTTGTTATAGTGATACTTTTCAAGGGCATTATCTCTATGAACCTACCACTCACCATGTGACTGAACATCGTGATGTTATCTTTGATCAACCTTTTCCTCATTGTCTGCCAAGATCTCTTATGACCCATCTTCCCAGTGATGATTCCAATGATGGTTCTCCACATGTATCCATGGATCATGTATGTTCCTCTCGTTGGGTCACTTGTTGATGATTCCCAACTACTTGTATTGGACCTTTCCTCATCTCCATCTTATGTTGGTCCACTAAATGTACTCCTTCGAGTACTTCATCTATAGTTGCAAGATAGTCTTTTAGGACCCTTTATTTCTCTGATGCCCTCCTCTCTCACAAATGTATATTCAATTCTGAAGAGTTTGATAAACCTTTGTAAGAAAAGAAATACCAAAGAAGAATCTAAAACACAGGAAATAACAATGGCAAACACACAATACACAAAGATTTACCTTAGAAACCATTAACCAAGAAAACCAACCTAACTAAGAGTTTCTCCTCTCTTTATCTCATTGTATTATCCTCATTGTTTACGATACAATATTATAGCATCCAAAATCCTAATATGGTAACCCAAATTGTATTACAACCATAATTCCTTTACCAAAATTAGTTTACAATGGGTTAAAAAAGCACAAAACTAACCAACAATGGACCCAAAATTTTCTTTAAATGGCTCCACCCCCAAACCCTCTATGGGGGGGCACTAGGCCCCTATGCCCCTCCCCCCTAGAACTCCTTTGCCATAGGAACCTACAAAGAGTAAAATGAGGTTAGTGTTGTAAAATTGACTATCCATCACACAATAAATCAAGAACGAACGATATGAACACTTAATTTTATTGATGGTGGAGTCATTGATTACATTGATATCAATTCTCTTTTATTTGACTGGTAGGCAGTTACATAACTTATCTTATCTAACCTAACTGCCTTTTCTAAATATCATCTAACCTATCATAATTAACGCTATTTATTAATGTTCCTTTATTACATTAGACATTGGAGCATTATACTCGAATAGTTACAAATACTACCACCCCATATGTACATCCTAGTGATGCTTAGTTTAGTGATGATGTTGCTTTCCACTTGGATGCATAGGTATTGGATGACGATGAAAACGATAATCCTACCCATTCATTGTTCCTGTCTCTACCTAAGTGGGTTCTTGCCACTCTCACCAATGTTACTAATTTTCTTGCAAATCCTTCCACATAGTGATCAAAGTCACCCCCATCGCGGGCCCTTATTCTATCTAGCCCTCTTCTTCCAGACAAATTCCGGGTTGCTCCACTGAAGACTCTTCGTAGCACGATCAATCCCAATGAAGATCATGAAGGTTTTCTCAGCAAGCAGTATGGCTTTTGATGCCCCCAACTCAACATTAAGAGGGGCCATTTTGATGATATATTGTGATAATTTGTGGATGTAATGCCTTCTCTATGGCCGCTCATTTAGCTTAAGGGGGGGTGTTGAAATTATGGTTAATCTTCACTTGAGGCTACTTGTCGACACTCTATTTGATGTATTGGTAGTTTTATTGAGAATACCTATGGGTAATTAATTAACCCACTTTATTGATTTTTCTACATTTGACTAGGTTGGCCTAGTCAACCATCTCGGGGCTCACATTGTAAACCCTAAAAGGAGGTGTATAAATAAAGCGCACTCCTCATTTGTAATTCATTCACTCAAGCTATTATTAAATAAAGTCCTAAGGGGCAATCCTCCTCTAGAGCATTCTCTTGTTCATGTGCTTGGGTATTACAGCTATCTCTCTTGTGTTGATCATTTATGTGTTGTTTCATTTCTGTTATATTTTGATTTTCGCTTGGTTGAATTAGGGTTTATTGGAGATTTAAGCATAGATCCACTATCTTTTGATCTCAACATTAAGCAGGTATTACTGTAATCTTTATTTGGTTATTTTTTCTATATACCACATCCATCCCAAGTGTATATTAAAGGGGGTGTTGGGCTGTAATATTTACTTGGTCGAATATGCATTGATATCAATGCATTAGTGATTGCATTTGTATGTGGAGTTAATGTTGCTATTTAAGCCAATTCTCCTTATTTGTGTTCCCAAGTCAATCTTAAGAGGGAACGTTGCAGGAATGTTGGCTAATCTTAACTTGTTTCCTAACCCATCAATGGGCACCCTGGTGGTCCCTATGGGATACCTTGACACACGTTGTGTGTTGTGGTTGGCTTATGACAGTACTTGGTGTTATTAGGGTCTACACAAGTGATTAATAAATTGATAGTACCAGCAACCTTCGCCGGTAGATACCAGCGATTCAATTCATATCATCATTGCACCTATGTGAAGGATCCTTATCAGCAATTGCAATCTTAATATCCTATGTTCCTTGAAGATTGTCTGAGGATACTAGTGTTCAGTTCATGCATATTACACTCATAATCTCATACCAGCATTCACTCAAAAACAAACGTACAGTGGATTCAAAATATTGAAGATTCACTATGTTCCTCTGTGGATTGACTATCCAGTTTCTGCATTTTTTTATTTTCTAAAATTTTGAAGAACTTGCATGCTTTTTAGTATTTGTAGGATAGATACTCCCAGATCTTTTTCATACTAAGAATTTCCAATTTGAATTATTTTCATCTCGTACCAAATTTGAATTTATATATGGTAACTATGAGCTACACTAGAAACTTTTTTATGTGCTTTGAAACGCCTTCTATGAGGCTACAGAGAGATCCAAAAGGACCACCTCCTTGAAGATTTCAAAAGCATTGATTAGTTTTCCAGTATCTGAGTGACAAATTGTTGACATTTTATAGATATGCATGGCGATCGCTAAATATTTCCAAATTTTGAAAGGCGTGCTTATCTCTATTTATTTTTTATCGATGTTGAATAACTATAGCGTATGAATACTCCAGAACGAAAGTGACATAAGATAGTCTCTATTTACTAGAAAACGCTTTCCACGTTAAATTTGACATTTATCGCCAATGCATACCTCGAATTTTCTTTCATGTGACCTATGTAATTTCGTGAATTTTGGGAGTATAATTAAAAATTTGCTTTGCTTTTATAAACATATTATTATAAGGGCATATGTTCTTCTCATTTAGTAGTCATTTGAGGTTGTGCTTCATCTAGCGAGGTGTATAAAGTTATGAACTTAAGGTTAATTCCTTCATATAGGTAAAATGGGAAGAATCAAATTCCAGTAAGCATTGCAGGTGACTTCTGATGCATTTTGAAACTAAATTACGATCCATTAAGAAAAACGCAAAAGGCAGCATTAAAAGATGTGGTTTTCTCCAATTCATCTATGGACATAATATGATTTGACAGTGGAATTTACCTTGGATTCTTGAGGTCGTCGGTTCGAATCCGGCGATTTGTTGGTCTGTTGAAGCTCAAGAACAGAGCAAACTTCCGTCCGGCTGCAATAAAATCTTCTACAATTCGTCTGTGCCTTGTAAAACCTATGCCTCGCTCCCCGTAATCTTCCAGAATTACGAGACAAACCTGTAAAGTCTTCTACATTTAACCGCTGAATTCCACCTAAAGCATTTTCTGTGCCTGTTGGAGAAGAAGAAGAAAAATTTGCCCAGGGAGAAGAAACGGCAAATCTTGGAAGCAGAAGAACGCTGGATACGGCCATGATTTTAGTGGAACGCCAACCCCTGGTGAGAATAAATCCTTACTCAAGTAAGCAGAAACCTAATTGTGGAAGAACGGCAAAGTTGGTTTTTAAATCAGATAAATAGATAAATGTGGATGATGCCTTAAGCAGAGGATCCGTGGAACTCTCTAGGCCCAGCTCCTTTAAGTTACAGGAGAATTTCTGTGGAGTTGGAGCAATGGAAGAAGGTGCCTCTCTCTTAGCATGGGATTCATTCCATCAATGGACATTTAAATTACTCCTTTCACGATAGGAGATATATCTCATTTGTCGTTGTTGTGTGACAGTTTTCTTTACTTACACTGGTGGAGCTAAATGCAAATACCCTTCACATCCTCTGCTTAAGCCACGTGGTAACCCGTTTGACCAACCAGGGTTTCTTCGTCGTAATCGTTGTTTTAATACCTTTCTCCGACTCTCGAGTTTGTTACAGTCCACGAGTGACCAAAATCCCTCAATGATAGATAGGATAGAATGGCATATAAGCAAAGCAAGGTCAGCCACACTTGGTGCAAGAAGTTCCTGGAGAAACATGAGTTGATAAGAGATAACTATCCATACAAAATATCGAGAGGTCTACAAGGATAAACGGAAATAAATGTTATATTTTAATATTTGAGGTTAAGAAAATCGACTAAAATATTGTGATTAATTTATATTGTAGAATTTATGCTTTCAATTGTAGAACAAAATTGAAATTAAGTGTTTGTCCACAAGGAGCTAGATATGTGTGTCTCTTGTATCTATCTACATAATGGTGTAGTATGACAAAAGATCCTAGGAGATATTGGATTCAGGGGTTAGCAATAATTTTGTATGGAATTGAGTAGGCTTTATAATTAGAAGTGTAATGAGTTTTTAATTTTTATAATGAATCCATAATTTTAAAGTGTGAGGTTTTTTAAATAAACAATCATATTTATGGCCAATGTCATAAAATTATTTTTGCAATTCATGTTTCATGTTATCTAGCTTACATATGCAGTGCCATGATGTATGTGGTGATTCATGTTCATTAGTAGCTAGTGAGAACAAACCTTAAACTAATCAAGATGAAAGCAATGGTTATGAGAGAGTTGACCTTAAAGATAGCTTGGAGTGACGATAAAATCCTTCTTAATTTGGTCACGGAGATATGTAAATTAACATTGATGAAGTTTAAGAAGCAACAACTCTTATGGTGAAATCCAAGTATACCTCGTATGTGTTCTATGATCCTCCTTAATCATTTCATATATATCATTTGTATATACTTTATGATTAAGGATAATTATATTGATAGTGGAAGTTGTGACTACCTATGGCAAGAGAGTGCAAAAGAGTTATAGCCTCTACATATAAAGAGTGTCGATGGCTTCGTTGGACTATATGCATGGAACACTAAAGCGCAAGAAAAGGATTTGCACATTGAAGCACAAAAAAGGATGTCATTGCTTGCCAATACCATATTCATGGGCATTGTTGAAGGAGGCTCAAAAATCTAATAGCAATTGCAAATGTGTGGCATGGGAATTCAATAGATGAGTGCCTACAAGCATGGTTTCTGGAAAAGGAACTATCGAAGTTCAAAGTCATCCCATGTTTAGTCCCGTGGGGTATCCAATTGGCTCGAAACTCATCAGATGAATTTCCAGTATTTCAAGTATATTCACAGATATATACTTTAGGTCACTTTTATAGCACATAGGATTCAATAAAATGTGACAAGATAGATCTAGGTGGTAGAAATAGATAAATCTTATTGTTGGGGATTCTTTGATGGGACCTTTCGGAGTGGCAAGAATTTCAAAAGTGCCAGAGGTGTTTTGTATTTTTCAGATGATTCTTACATCAAATTTAAAATAGGACTTGGGGCTAGATCAAGCAACTTCATTGAATTAATGGTACTAAAATTCCTAATGAATTTTGCTTTGGACAAACAAACATTAGAGCTCTATTTTTTTAAACATTGAAAGTTTTGGCATTAGTCTTTTTAAGGTTAGCTTCTAGTCCATGGGAATTAAAAGTCACTAAGAGTATCCAAGTACCTTAAATGACATATAATGGTGTGACACGTGAGTGTGATATTATTTGTGCAATGCACAATGATAATAGTAGCACAAAAGAGAGTACAACAATTATTTGCCCCCAATTTGTTGATAAGCAACTTCTCCAACTCATTTATCAGATGACAAAAGACAAAAGAACACTTGTAATGACCAAGCCCCCTGATGCTGAAATACAGAAGCATCTCTTGAGTGTCATTTCAGAAGTTTAAAGGCAGTTGGTGAGATGGTGTAAAGGTAGAGCATGGAAGCCTGGAAGTTCCTGGACCGATAGAGATGAATACCGGCAGGAAGGTGAAAGGGTGAGGCTCGATTGACCACTACCAAATTGCTGACAAAGGCTAAAGAAATCACAGTTCATGGTTGTTCTTGTTTTCTTCGGGACAAAGAAAGGTTTTGTTGGTGGGGGAGATGTTGGAACGGACCCTTCGGGCCTTCTTGATGTCATCATTGGTTTGTATTAGTATATAATTGTGCTTAAAGAATGAGCGGTTGAGAGTGGGTAACTGCTCCAACCTCTTTATCTATGTATAAATAACTATTTCAAGATGAATAAAGACTGTTGAATGCATTCGATCCATCATTTGTCTTGGTTATCTCTGTGTATGCTTGTACAATCTGCTTGAATACAACATATATCAACCAAAAAGAGTGGGACAAAAGGCACAAGCATGTTTACACCAATAATGTTGTCATCGTTCTCAATGGAATTGTGTCGAACTTACTTTACAAAATAAGTTTTCATATATTGTAGCAACAAGAGAAATAGACACACATAGAAAACCTAATTCTCGTAGTCTTTGAAGCGGTGCATATCTTTAGGTAGCATCAAAGGCATTCCTAAAATAAACAAAGCAATGATAGATTTCCCCTCTTCACATTTTAGTTTCCTCTATGATGGCTCTAAGAGTTAGGACATGAAATATAGTTAATTGATTCCATCTAAAACTAACTTGTCCATTTGCATGGGGTCTTTGCAAATTTTAAAATGCACTTGTGGAACATGGTAGTGAACAACTTGGATCGAACATATATGACCACAATGGTCTTGTAATTATTAGGATTGAAGGGATCTTCACTTTGAAAATAGGATGAATAATGTTGGAATCACAAGAAAGAGGGGGGTATATAGGACAATGTCTATTGAAAGACTGAAACAATATGGATAGTGAAAACAACAAGGTGTTGTTTGAGAAACTTGGATTTGAGGCTTTCAACATGAAGGACTTTACCAATATTAAGTTTAAAAATAGTTTGTGATCAACCAATGGGGGATATCAAAAAGGTATGAGGCATATTCAAACCCACAATATCAAAGATCAAATGAGTATTATTCTTACATAAAATGGTATTCCAAAAGGCCTTACGACTAAATTTCAGCATATCGATGAGATTTCTCTTTTGAGCAACAAACAATTGGCATTTCTTTTTTCCTAAGAAGTTGACAATGATTTTTGTATACCTCTACCATTGTTTTTGTAGTCCTTGTTAAACGAAGCATATAGGGACAGAGGCCACAAGAAGGATTTGAAAGATGAGATAGTGAGATGGGATAGGTTTCTAAGGTTGTCCATATTGCTCCAGAGAAGTTGAAAGTTTTATCAATATATATGTTAGTAGTATAAGTTTCCAAGAGAGAGGTTTTACGTTTGAACAAATAAAACTCATAAAGTGTATGATAAAAAAGGATGATGGGGATGAAAGGATCAAGAGGGGAAATAAGTGCAAGCACATAAGGGAGTTTGATTTTGAAGGAGAGAGAGGCATGACCATACAAGGGAAGGAGAGAGGAGACCAAAAAATCCAAGACAATATGAATAAAAAGTGATGAGTAATAATATAATCCACAATCTCGGATCCGGGTGACACATCAACCGCCAGCAGGAATGCAGGAGTGGACACGCCACCTCCCCCCTGCACCAGCTCCTAGGTTGGGCTACTCCCAAGACGCGGCATTTATAAAGGACATGACCACTCCCCAGCTGGCCCTCTCGCACACTCCTGGTCACCTCACCCACATGGCCTGGTGGGTGGCATTAATGTCGGATCAGTTTCCTATGTCCCCTCGCCCTCGTTGGTTTCACTTCACCATAACTCACTCCCGTGAGATGTCCCTCCCTCCCAGAGGCTCCCTTTAGGATATGAAGATCCATGTTCATCCTCCTGCGGTCATTACCCGTCTCCGTTGCTCGCTGTCTGCTTCCACTGCAGAAAGCTCGACCCCTGTGTAGTCCCCTTGTGAAGTCTCCAACTCTGCCATGAAGTGCACGCGAGGCACCTCCAAGCGCGGCTCTAGTCATGGCACTGGAAAAACAGCGTCTGTGGAGAAGGAAATTCCTGCAAACATTGGTTATAAGGAAAATGTGTCCATGTCGGTCTGCCATCTGGTGGACAACTAGGAGTCGAGAAGCGTTGCAGAAATCCTCGCCTTTGGCAGCCCAGGAACTCAGGTGAATCACTATTGGCTTCTAAAAAATTTGATCGGTACACTGGTGGAAGAAATGCTTACTAACTGGAACCTGGCAAAGATGGCCATCATGGACACCAGGTCCAACATGGCCCATCTTGATGGAATTCTCGTTGCTCTAGAAGCTAGCCTCACAGGTCGCAGATACTCCTTGTTTCCTCATCCGTCTCCGCCCATAGGAGTTGGTCTGGAGGGTCCAGTTGCCGGCTCTGGGGAGGCGATAGCTGTTCATAACAAAGGCGCAGCTCCTCAAGCGATTGCGCAGGCAGTCGGTAGCTCTTTACATAACTCTATGGGCCTCATTGCTTCCGAGGATGGCGCTCCTGCTCCCAAACACACCTTCGGTCCTGAATCTCCTGCAGAGGTCGTGGTTCAAGGCGTTTCCCCACCTGGGACTTCTTTTCCAGTTCCTTCCACCATTGCTATCACCCAGTACAAGCACATCCGTAAAGATGAGGCCAAAGCGATTCTCCCGCGCAAAGCTTAGCCTTTTCCCATCAAGCTCCCGGAGCAGTAGTGGACAGATGACTTCTTCGGCCCCTGCCACATCTCTGAGGACATCCATGACTCCAAAGGCGCGGAAGCCAGCTCTTGAAGCGGCTCGTTATGAGCACATCACCCCTGGTTTTGATACTCTGTATTTTTGTTTTTGTTATCTCTGTCTTGTACAGAGTTACTCTTTGTTCTTGTCTTTACTAATCGATGGTTATCTAGTCTATATCTCTAGGCTTGCTTTACAACACTTTTTTGTAATATTGGCACCATGAGCAGCGCCAGAATGCTATATTCAGCCTCTCCTGATGATTGTAATATTTTTTGTACTATAATATAAATCTTTCTATGCAACTTACAAAAAATAAAATAATAATAATATAATCCACAAAATTGGATCCACTTGCATGGGGAAAACAAGCAAAATTGAAAGACGACAAAAAGTCAAAGATATTGTTTAAAATCATCATGTTGTAGGACTCAACCAACGTGATAAGGTTCTTACCATAAGGTGTGGTAATCAAATCAACTAAAAACTAATCAAGTCATAATCATGACGTCGATTAGGTCTAGGTGGGATGGTTGTAAGTGGGAGTGTTTTCATTCCCATATAGGCTCAATTCCCTCGAGTGGCATGTTGAGTTCTTAAACGAGTATATTGTGAACAAAGCCTCAAACTTGCAGAATCCAATTTACCTTGGATACCATTCTTGGAATTAGGTGAAGTGCCCAATGATTTCCATAAGAAATGTATTCCACGAAAAAAATTCACACTAATGATGGTAATCTGAAGTTGGCCAAAGAAGTCATGAAGCTCACATTATAAACTACTAGTTTTGGCATTGAAATCTCCCACTAAAAATAATGTCACTCATTACCAAAATGTCATTGAGACAAGAATAAATATCCATCTTAGTCTTGTTTGACAACCAAGTAGTGAGCAATGATAAAATATTTCTTTTGATTTTGATCAAATGAAACAATAGGAATTATCAAAGTCTTCCAAATGAATACTAGTTTTCAACCAATATTTGAATGAGTAGGGAATACCACTAGAGCATTTATTACCGTGTTGGATCTCTAACTCATGGGTTGAGAACCAATAATAACATCTAAAGTTTGGTCGAGGCTTGTACTTTGTGTTGTGGGTTTAGGTGAAGAAAATAATATTAACTTGATCTTTGTGTGCCAATAATAATGCGAATAATAACAAATGTACAAAATCTTGACTAAAAGTGTGAGTTGTAGCTCATATTTTGGTATGTAATTCTGGGATGTATTACCGACTCTTTATCGTATTTAAGTATGGAATATGTTTAGATGTATTGGTTGAACTTGTTTCAATAAGATATACACATGAATTTCCATGTTTCATACGAAGAATGTAACTCTATTTTCAATAATATAATTATGTTTTTTCTTAGGGGAAAAAATAACATGGATAATAATAACAATCTTAAACACATATTATAAGACATTTTGAAATAATTTCTATATTATAAAATATATTTCCTCATTTCCCCAATATTTCCCACAATTATTCTACATTGATTATGAAGATTGGTTTACATAACCACAATGTAATGATTGGTTTATGATAATAACAATGTATAAGCCCAAATATAACGTAATCCTTTTTCAAAAGTTGTGTTCCAGCAAAATTATATTAATTACAATGTGATTATGCTTATTTGTTTGAACTTCTGCTCCCTTCCATACAAATCCATTATACAAATATGTGTGAACAATAACATAAAAAAAATAAAAAATGATACTTAGTTCAAGTGGGTCCACTATACTTTTTGACACTTTTATCATGTTTGTGACATACCCAATGTTCTACCACGAATTTGCATAACCAACCACTAGTTGGCTTTAAAATAGCCTCCTTATGCTTGTGTGTGCACCTAGCAAAAAAATAAAATAAAAATATTTATTTAAAGTGCTTATTTCCTCATGATTTACTGACTATAAAAGCATCGTGAACCTGACAAATTGGAGAAAGATAGAGAGCACAAGGCAGTACATGTTGCTGTGATGAAATACGACAATGAAGGTAAATAAGAGATCGACCAAGTTCATAAACTACCTTGGAGAGGTATCATCATGAATCCAGCTCTCCCACTTTGAGCCTCACCATAATTTAACCACCTTTTCCGTCAACTTGAATTATTAAAATATCTGCATATAAATATTTTCAAAACATAAGGGAAAACGCATTCGTTTCAACCATTGAATCCGTGATTACTTGAGGAGTACCAGTTCTAGTTCGATACAAACAAAATGAAATCCAAGATATATACCTGCTAATTAACATTATCTTTTCTGGCCGCCAGCGACATTTATGTTTGAAAAAATAGACGACAATCGTACAGCATCATCGCTTACGTATGAAGAACCGTGGTTCCACGGGACTTGAGTAAAGGACAATAAGGTCATCATCAAATTAATATTCTTTAATCAATCATCATATTATTAAAACACAACATTTTTTCAATTTAATGTATACATCAGTGATAACGCAACGCAAAGGTGTCACGTATAAGTGGCCTTGGATAATTTCGATCTTTTTCTGCATCATTCCTATTCATACAAGTCTCTTTCGGGACGAGACAAGATAATGGGTAGACTTAAAAATGTATATTAATAATAATAATAATAAAAGTAATATTTGAAAAGGAACTATATACGGATGAAAACAAATTTACTTATTGTTTAATTTTGAAAATGGCGTGGAAGAGATTGAATGAAAACAAATTTACTTATTGTTTAATTTTGAAAATGGCGTGGAAGAGATTGAATAAGTTGTAATTTAAATTTATATTAGTATAATAATAATAATAGTCAAAATATGAGAGATTTTTTTAATAACAACTTTATTATTTAATTTAATTTAAAATATAAGAGATTTTTTTAATAACAACTTTATTGTTTAATTTAAAATATAAACTTTAATTCTTAATAATCATATAATAAGTTGGTTAAAAATATTATTTTATAAGTTATACGTTGTTTAAAGAAACTATAAAGTAAGTTTCTTAATTAGTTGGTTAACAATATTATATTATTTTATTTAAATAACTATATGATAAGTTCTTTAAAGAATTGTAAGGCCACACCTTCAAGTTAATGAAATTCTAACACATACAAAAAAGGTTTATTTTATTTAAATAACTATATGATAAGTTCTTTAAAGAATTGTAAGGCCACACCTTCAAGTTAATGAAATTCTAACACATACAAAAAAGGTTGTTTAAAGAATTATATAGTAGGTTTAAAGAAGTATATAATAAGTTGTTTAAATAATTATATAATAGGTTGTTTAGAAATATTATTTAGAATTATATAATACTTTGTTTAAAAATATTATTTTAACACCCAAAGAAAAAGGTTGTTTAAAAAATTATACTATATAATAAGTTGTTTAAATAATTATATAGTAGGTTGTTTAGAAATATTATTTAGAATTATATAATACTTTGTTTAAAAATATTATTTTCTTAATTATACAATAAGTTGTTTAAAAATATTAGTTTCAATTTATATAATATGTAATTTAAAAAGATTATATGGAAATTGAAGTTGATATTTTGATGGATTCAATTTTATTAGAATTTAGAAACATAACATTGAGTGAAATCCAAAAACATACTCATATGATATGAAATTTGTATTAAAAAAAATTTGTTAACTTTTAAAAAGATTTTTTTGAGTTTAATAATTATCACATATTGATTATTTATTAGAAAATAAATAATGTTTATATAAAATATATAATTACTTGATTTTATTTAATAATTATGAGGATGATGATGATGATAACTATTAATCTGATCAATTTTGCTTTATCAAACCTTAAAATCCAATTAGTTGAGGGTTGGTGTGGCCCAAGCCGGGTGCCATCCCCTCTGATGGCTTAGATACCCCTGTGTCATGGTTTCTTAGACCAAAGGCCACTCCCACAAGTCAGGGAAATTCTAACACACAAAAAGATGTTGTTTAAAGAATTATATAGCAGGTTTAAAAAACTATAAGTTATTTAAATAATTATATAGTAGGTTGTTTAAAAATATTATTTAGAATTATATAATACTTTGTTTAAAAATATAATTTTTTGAATTATATAGTAAGTTGTTTAAAAAGATTATTTGGAAATTGAAGTTGATATTTTTTTTTGATTCACTTTGTTAGAGTTTAGAAACATAACAATGAGTGAAATCCAAAAACATACTCAGATCTTTGAAATTTATATTTAAAAAAAAAATTGTTAACTTTCAAAAAGATTCTTTGAGTTTAATAAATATTGCATATTCATTATTTATTAGAAAATACATAATAATTATATAAAATATAAAATTATTTGATTTTATGGCAATGCAATTCAAAACTTCCACTGGGTTTTATGTCTTTGGATCGACGCTTGGAGAACTGACGGGCCCTTCGAACCTTGCTTGAGGCTCCTACTAGCGCTCATCCTGGGCATCCCCATCGCTGAGAAGTTATTCCGAAGGCTTCCTTACACGAGTTTGGATCTTCATCATCGTGATCCTACGGTTAGGGCTCGGTCCCTGAGCCTCCTCAATGGCCTCGGGAGCAGAGGGCCCTCCCCCTGATCTGCCTAAATTCCTGAAGCTCATAGCAGCCCAAGGAAAGAAGCCCCTTACCGCCTCCCAACATAATTTTGTGAAAAAACTCGATGAGATACTGACCGTGGCATTGCCGGTAGAGAAACCTTGCAAGACAACTCTCAACTTATCGGAACGAGGACTGATTGGTTAGTTCATAGGTCTATGGCCTTCCCTGAAAACTACTGAAACTTGGGTGCAGAAAAATTGGAGACCCCTGATCTCGGAAGACGTAAAATCTTTTGTCCTGGGAAAGGGATTCTTTGCATTTGTCTTCGAAAGCAAACAAGATCGGGAGCTAATACTCAGGAACGGGCCATACTTCATCAGACCACAAGGGCTTTACATGAACAAATGGAACCCAAAATTTGACCCAACCCAAGACATCCCATCTGATGTCCCAGTTTGGGTGAGACTCCCGCACCTACCTCTTCATTACTGGAACTCAGAATCTCTAGAAGCCATTGGAAATACCCTAAGAAAATACATAGATAAAGCAGATCAGAAAGACCAATATTCATGCGCAAGAATCTATGTGGAAGTAGATCTGGAACATGGCCTCCCAAAAGCAATAAACCTCACTATGGCGGATTGGTCTCACATACAGGAGTTAGACTACGAACAATCCCTTTTAAATGCAGGTTTTGCCATGAATACAGGCACTTCGCTCGATCGTGCAAGAAGAATCCCGCAGATCCAGAGTCAGGAGGGAAAAAAGAACAATGGACAACCATTCAAAAAAACATCAAATCGGGAAAGAAAATCCAATCAAAAGGCCAAACCACAAGGAAATCAGATCATCAACATCAAAATCCGACAGCTACTAACAACAGGAACAAATTCAAAGCTCTAGAAATACCAGAAATCCAGGAAATCGTTGAGGCCGAAGAAGAAGGAGAAATACCAGAACAACAGGAATCTCAAGAAGCACCCCAAATCTAAGAAGATCCGAAAGACCCCCAGCCCCAGAATACCCCAAGCCCCAAAATATCTAACTCGAACAAAGATACTATTTCCTATGCATAAATTACAAAAGCTAGACCTACGATCTCCCCTGCTTCCTCAGAACAACTCACTGACAGATCATCCAAAAAGATAGGATGGAAAACAAGCAAATATCTAAGGGAAGAAGAAGCAAAGCGTGAGAAAATCCAAGGATCTCAAGCCACAATATATATATGTCCTTCAACAAAAATACCAGAGCCAGAATTGCAGGAAAGAAATTAGGAGATTTAGCAGGAGGAGGACCCTCCTCTACCTATAATACTAAATGATGAAGTTGGTCTCTCAGAATTGTAGAGGCCTGGGAAGTCCCAGTAAGCTTGAAGCAGTAAAAGATCTCCAACAAATTGACATGCCAAATATACTCCTACTCCAAGAGACCAAACTCAATGAAAAAGTTGTCCTAGCTATTGGAAAAGAAAAATGGAAGAAAAATACAGGTTCAGCTGTCAGCACTAGAGGGGCCTCCGAAGGCCTTGCAACCTTATGGTCCTCGGAAAAATTCCATTTACAAAGCTCCTTCACCATGCAACATTGGATTTACATAGAGCTCATTCACATCCAAAGCAACAAACAAATCACTCTTTTCAATCTGTATGTTCCTAATCTCTACTCCAAAAAAAGGACTGTTGGAAATTCCTAGAAGATTTTCTTGATGCATATGCTCCACAAAACATCATTCTAGCTGGTGACATGAATATCAACCTCTCCACAGCTGAAAAAAAATGGAGGACTCACTGGAAAGGACATCTTCAGACCTCAAGTAGAAGCCCTTATCCAGAGATGGGATCTCCTTGACATCAAACCCAAGAAGGGAAAATTTACTTGGTCCAACAAGCAATTAGGCAAGGAAACATAATGGCCAAGTTGGACAGATTTCTCGTCCAAAGCAGTCTCTTGACTGATAGACAGACCATCATCTCAAATGTTATTGTAAACTTGGCCTCAGACCACAAGCCAATCCAACTCCAAATTCAGGATAATGAAGATCTTGGCCCAATTCCATTTAGGTTTAGCCCCCAATGGCTAGATCACACAAGCTTCTGGGACACATTGGACAAATCCTGGAAAACCCCCATCTCAAGATCCCCAAGATATGTATGGGAACAAAAACTCATCATAACCAAAAAATCCCTTAAGGAATGGGCCAAATAACTTCCCTCCACCCTCTAACCCCAGAAAGAAAGTTGTGTGTGATTTAGAACAAATCCAAAATGCAATGGAGGACCATCCAATCAAAATCACCACGTTACATGAAGAGTTCATGCATGAAACCAAGGCCTACTATGCGTTTTGCAATGAAGAAGAATACTGGAGATTGAAATCTCAGAGCACTTGGCTCAAAGTTGTCAATAAGAACACCACTTATTTCCACAAATAATTCGAAGTCAGACATTCTACCACCTACATCACAGAAATTAAAATAGAGGATGGCTCGACTGTCAAGGGACATGCAAACATATAAAATGCAGCGCATAACCACTTCTCCAATATATACACAGAGGTCGAAAATGTTGGAGAAGAAGGAGAGTTAATTCTCCTTGATCATATCCCAAAGAGTATCATGCCTAAAGATAATGCAGATCTAGGCAGACCCTTTTCTGAGCAGGACGTCTTCAACACCATTTAGTCATTCGAATTTGACAAAGCACCTGGACCAGATAGCTACTCAATTCACTTTTACAAAGCATGATGGCAATACATCAAAAAATATTACATGATAATGATAAGGAATTTCCATTCAAAAGCAAAGATCGGAGGTTGCACTAACTCCACCTTCCTGGCTCTTATCCCAAAAGAAACCAATCCCAATTCCTTCAGCAGATTCAGACCAATTTCATTATGCAAATCTTCATACAAGATAATATCCAAGATGCTGTCGAACAGAGTGAAGCCTCTACTCAACAAAATTATCTCAGACAACCAAGGAGGCTTCCTAGAAGGGAGAAAAATCCTCGACAATGTCATTCTTGTACATGAAGCAATCCATTCCAGCAAAACTCGTAAAGAAAAAGGTATGTTAGTCAAGCTTGATATGGCCAATGCATTCGACCGTGTCAAGCACTCATTCCTTTTTAAAGTTATGAAAATCTTTGGATTTGAGGAAACCTTCATAAGCTGGATCTCAGCATGCATAAGAGGACCCTGGATCGCTCCTTTAGTAAATGGACACTCCACCGACTTCTTCTAAGCCATGCGTGGAATCCGACAAGGATGTCCCTTGTCTTCCTTCCTGTACATCCTTTTGGTAGACTCCCTTAGCCGAAAGTTGAATTCAGATTTGATCACATGATCCCTATTGGGCCTCCACTTAACCTTTGACTCCATGCCTCTCAATCACACCCTCTTTGTCTACGACTCCCTCTTATAGGGTGGAGGATCTTCCATCATTGCTCGAAATTTTAAACAAAATCTGAATTGGTATTGCAGCACCTCAGGAGGCAAGATCAATCTCCACAAGAGTGCAGTCTATAGCTGGAATCTGAATAATGCCTCCCCAACCAATATCAACAGAATACTTGGAATCAAAGTCCATAATCACTGGGACAAATTCACCTATTTAGGTCTCCCAATCACACAAGGCCATTCAAAATCAGGAATTTGGGATGAAACGATAAATAAAATCAAAACCAAGATAAGAAGATGGGGAGGACAATGGATCAACAAAGTTGTAAAAATGATTCTAGTGAAAGCCGTCCTTTCTGCACTACCAATTTACCAATTTCCATCCTTCTAGCACCAAAATGAGTGTCAGAACATATTAGCAAGTTTATGAGATATTTCCTTTGGTCTGGAGGAAAAAACAATGAAAACAAAATCCACTTAATGAATTGGGGTATCATAAAGCACCCAAAGCTCTCGAGCGGCCTCCAAATTCGTGACCCCTTCCAGGCAAATTTGGCGATGGGTGGTAAACTACTTTGGAAAATTATGCACAATAGACATCATTGAGTCAGTCAAGTTCTAAGAAAGAAATATCTACAAGGAAACAATCTGAGATGTCTTGACTACAAGCCTATCTCCAAAGGATCCTCAATCTGGTCCTTGTGCAGAGCAGCATGGGAGTTCTTCTCTCAAGAACTATATTAGGTTCCCAGAGATGGAACTAAAATAAACATCTTCATAGATAAGATAATGGGAAACAAACCATTACAAAATATTCAAGAGTTACAAGATATAGCACAATGGTTCACTCAACATGGAATCAAAACTTTGAATGACTTTAGCTCTTGGGACAACTTCGATAATTGGCAGAGTTGGAAAAACGCAGCAACCCCACCCAATCTTGAACTTGCCAAAATCCTTCTCATAGAAAAACTGAAAGGTTGTGCTCCTATTCATCTCTAGGGAAAATATGAATGGGGATGGGGCCTTAAAGGAAGCTACACCATAGTCCTTGGCTACAATGCTCTCCAAACCCATGACGTTGCAAGAAAAATATTATGGAAGCTAGTATGGAATCCATTTGGACTCCCCAAAATAAACTTCTTCATTTGGACACTATTTCACCGAAAGGTGCTCACCAGTGACAACCTTACCAAAAGAGGAATCATCGGGCCACATTGGTGCCCTCTTTGCCGCAGGAATGCTGAAAATCTAGACCACCTATTTCTATATTGCTACTTCACCAAACAAGTCTGGAATCACATGCTCCAAGAACTCAACATAACCATGCCATAATTCAAAGCAATGTAGTGGGGACAATTCCTATGCTAAACTGACATGGATTCGAATTCCTCCCGGATAATTGAATTCTCTCAATTGTACTATATTCTTTTACTATACAAATTAATGGAATATGACACCAATTTTGATGCACATCTGAGTTTCTTTGCATGTTTGATTTTATTGCAAAATTCTTGCTAGATTTCACTGCAATTCTTCTTCATTGCTAATTCTTTCACTATGAGGTATTCCTAGGATCAAAGATCTGTTGTGTTACTGAATTTCACAACCTGCGGACTGCAACCTTTACAAAAACCCTTCAGTTACACAAAACTCAACAACAATACATGGGATCGTGTTAACAATCAAATTGACCCCCCTAGTCACATGACAGAAGAAGCACATTTTTACTATACGCCTGCAACATGAAAACAGAACACAAGTACATTCAGAGGCAAGTCCTCTCTGATCTAATCACTTCTCCCATAAATGTAAGGATTAGGTGAAGACAGTAAGAATCGAAGGAGATCAAGTTCAGTGATTGAACCGCTCACAAAAGGTCCAAAACTAAGCTACACCAATCAAAAAGTGAAGATGAATGCATTAAAGTGCATTAAATGTGCTTATAGTATGCTAAGTTGTGTGAAAAACCTAAAAACTATGGAAAAAGGGATTTTTGAGTGAAAATGATCTAAAATCATGAAAGGGGATTATCCCACACTCAAAAGAGAAGCCTAAGGCCCATTTCCCAATGCTATATAAGAAAGGCTTTGGGGCATGGTAAGGGGACACAAAGGAAGAGCAAAGGCATGCTAGAGAGATTCTGAAGGAGGAGAAAGAGCTCAAATTCTTCAAAAGCAAGGGTGAAGGAAGGGAAGCTCGTGGCAAAGGAGGAGGGATTCACACCAAGATCCTTGGTAAGGATGTACTTCTTCCTTGTTTTAATATGAATGGATTCAAGTTTCTACCATCTAAGAGTTTGAATTTTGCTTATCATGTATGAATTTAATTCTCAAATGGATTTATATCATAATGAGTTTTGATGAATGAATATAGATCTTTAGAAACTTGTGATAATCTCTTCATTTGCTGACATAGAAACTCACCATTTCTTAGTAAGATAGATTGATATGTTGCAGATCTAACTCCCTACTTGCAAACTACATCTTCTATTATAAAAAATCATGCAAAAAAATATCAAAACAAAGATAAACCAACTCTGCTGAGCTCTGATACCATGTGAAATTTTGTAACACAACAGATCTTTGAGACTGGGAATACCTCAAAGTTAAAGAATTAGCAATGGAGAAGAATTGCAGTGAAATCTAGCAAGAATTGAGCAGTAAAATCAAACATGCAAAGAAAATCAGATGTGCATCAAAATTGGTGTCATATTCCATTAATCTGTATAGTAAAATAATATAGTACAATTGAGAGAATTCGATTATCTAGGAGGAATTTGAATCCATGTCAGTCTAGCATAGGAATTGTCCCCACTACACTGCTCCAATGGTGCCAAACTCAACTAAATGTCAGTGAATTGATCATGAAGGGCACATCAATGAGTTTATCATGCAAATCATGATAGAGAGGGTGCATTAGTTGACAATCAGCGGCAATCAGAGCTCAAACCCCCCACTATAGTCATGAACTCAGGTGGACTGAACCAGATCATCGAGTTAGCTCCTAAAATGTAGGGAACTGACTCTGCATGGCCTAAATTCTTTCATGGAGGGTGCATGAGGTGGATAATGAGGCCTAGATGACAACTGAACACCACTAGGTAAAGGTTGGAGTATTAATTATCCTAACATAGGTTTTGTGCACATATCTATAAGAAGATGAAAGGATTTATGTATTGGGATCGATGAATAAACAAAGCATTTCCGTGGTTTTCTTCCATTTGGGTTTCAACGTAAAACGATATGGTGCATCGTGAATGTCTATTTGTGTGATTGTTGTGTTTAACTTGCATAATAATGATTAATGACAATAAACTGTGAATGGTGTAGTTATGATATTACTGCACAATTTATTTTCGCATTTTGTTTGCTTGTGTTTTAACTGATTTCTTTTGAGGTTAGATTAACAGGTATGATGGTGGAATAGAGTCCTCGCCTATTCATTTCTACAGAAATGTGGTTCCTACAGTACCCATAATTACTTCGGGTGATACTTCACCTACTTGCAGGTGATGCCGAAACGGATAATATCTTGGGATTTGTTGGTTTGTGTCATAGTGAACCTGGGTATTCTCACATTAGAGCCAGCATGTCTTCCATAGGTTGGCTTATTCAATTAGAACCTGGTGGTAGCCCGACTTCAGATCAATATTGCTAAAGAACTTGAAACCCTTAATATGATCAAGAAGGTCATCAATCCACTGGATTTGGTATCAATTCTTGATAGAGATTTTGTTTAGGGCTCTGTAATCACACAGAGTCACCATGTCCCATCCTTTTTATGCACCAACATAATTGGACTCTCGCAAGGTGAGGAGCTTAGTCGAATTTTTCTCTTTTGGATGAGCTCATGAATTTGGCATTTTATTTCCTAATTCTCTAGAAGAGAGAACTTTTATATTGGTCGATTGTGTAAAGGAGCACCCGGTATCAAGTCGATTGGATGTTTGACCTAGAAGTACAGAGGCACCCCCGTAGGAGAAGCGAATATGTCCTTGTACCCTTATACAATATTTTCAACTTGCTTTTGTTGTTTAGAGGCGCCTTGTGTTGAGGCTATGGCAGTTGTAGTGAACTTTAGTTTACTTTCTAACCGAACCATGAAGAGGAAAAATTTCCTATTTTGAGAGATGACCTTCCGACATTTCTTCGTAGAGATCAATGAAACTATAGTAGTCGAGACTACCTCAGATATCCTATAGATTTTTCCCTCCAAAGTAACAATGAACTATGGGGCATGGACTCATAAACAACATGGCGTTTCCACATATAGGGTTGTCCTAAAAGAACATCACGAACTTCAAGTGGGGAAACATCACACAGTACCTCATCTTTGAAGGTATTGATGTCGTAGGTTAAGCGACACTGTTGACTAACGTGGGTGTCTCATCCCTGGCTCAAACAACCGATGGTGCATGGTTGGGGGTGTGGAATTGTTGACAAATTCAATATTTTGACGAGCTCGATCGAGACTCAGGTTCTTCTGGATATCACTATCAAATATGAAATGTAGTAGATTACCCTTCACCCATAGTTGTGAATGGAAGAGTTGCTCCCATTACTCTGGCTCCTATGACTCTTCTGGTTGCATCTTTTCGGTTGTGATGGTGGCACTGGGTTTCGCATTAATTATCTACTTTTCCCTTTCTTTCTCCAAATTAGAGTCCAGTCCAAATTCTGGCTTTGGGTTTTCGTCTTAGCCAACAATGATTTCTTTGAGTGGAATTCATTAGTATTGTGCAATGGGATTTTGTGGAACTCACACCACTTCTCGCTTTCCTTCTTCAATTTCCCATTACCCTTCTTTGCCTTCGGCTTGGGATGGTTGTCATGACTTTGGTCATCCTTGGTCTGCCATTTGTTTTGTGAGTTAGGTCTGCATTTACCAAGCTTCTATTGCTATTGATTTTCAAACCCAAACTCCCTCTTATTATTTTCCTTAAAATTTTGCTCTATCTTGACAGTGTACCAATAAGCATCTCCTAGTGAGGAGATGTCCATAAAATACATCTCTGTCTGAATGTACCTATCTAGGACACTGCGGTACTTTAGGACCAAGTGCCATTCGGATTCTCTAATACCCATACTTGAGTGCAAGGTATGGAACATATTGGTGAACTCCAACACCATCTGGTCTCTCTCCTGGTGGAAAGTCGTACACTTGGTGTACTGGTCATAATAGTTTCTGACAGGGTAGAATTTGACCTTGATGAAATTAAAAAAAGTTCCCAAGTGGTTTATGTCCTATATATTTTAGACTCATCTCTCACATGCCTCTCCTAGTAACCATCCCACCAATCTTTGATATGGGGGATGGACTTAAGGTGCTGCACGAAGGTGATCTTTTTGTTGTTGAAAAAAAATTGAACAGAGAAGTAACCCTCTAACATATTTAACCATTTATCCAAATCATCTACATCTATTTGGCCTTCAAATAAGGGAATTCCAAAGTTAAATTGTACCTTGAAGGGATTCACAACTTTAAAATGATTGCTGATTGAATGTGCATCTGCCGCCATCAGTATTCATCGAAGGATCTGGGAGAAATTATCCATTATCTCGTTCCTCTATCACGAAAGGGATTCCTAGAGAAACAACTTAATAGTATCTCCTAATCCATCATATCTCTTTTCTTCTCCTACCATGTGAGGTTGCTTGGTTTGACGAGGGTGGTTTTCCCCAAGCTCAACTAATTTGAGACCAACTCTCGATATTCATATCTCGGTTGGGACATGTAGTGAGAAACAACAAGATCAAATTGCTCTGACACCACTGATATGGATTATTTGGAGAATGAAATGAAGGTAGTGATATAAAATAGAAATACACAAGAATATTTTACAGAAAACACAATAGTGTAGTAAAACCCAATTTCTATTAATGAATGGATTGGAAAAACACTATAAACTATAAAGCAATACAAACTAGATCTAGATAGTGGTAGCTTATCTCTAAAAAGAGATGTGTCGGATACGCTCATCCGTAAGAATTGAGTTACAATGAGGCTAGGAATGATTTTTTAACAAAAATCATAAATGAGAAAACCCTAAACATCAGAAACCCTAATCCTGAGAGATGAAATGTGAGAAGATTTGTGGGTCTCGATGTGATTAGATGATACATCAAATTTTTGGGGGCGAAACTTTTGCGTACGATCTTCGTTTGGGGCACTCGGTATCTTGTCGGAAAGGTATAACTGAGAAGGAATACATGTTGTCAAAATAAACTATGATATTTACAATCATAGAGGTGCTTCCTTGGAAGAAACATCGTTTAGGGCCTCAATGTGGCCCTGGAAGATCATCGCCCGAAAAACCCAAAAAAAACTGCAAAGCTGGAAAACTATGTCTTTTAGTCAGCAAACTAGGTGGGTGGCCACCGATGTCCATCCAGATCACCTCTCCTGCTGTCATTGCTAGGAAAATATTCCTTGGAGTATCGTCCAAGTGCACACCCCTTGCATACATCTTGTTGCTCTACTTTGAAGTCTGGAAATCTTGTTACAATCTCTCTTAGTGTGGTAAGAGCACCATGATGCAAGTGTGTCATCCATATGTGCTAGAGCTCGTGCAAACCACTTTCACTATAGTGTATCAATGCCCATCCAAGCTAAAACATAAGCCTATAAATATTCCCACACCTCATTCCAATCACCTTTGTTGTACTTGAACTAGAACCTTTCAGGTGAATAAGCACCTGTCCATCTCAGAAAACCACTACAAATCCACGACCCTATATAGTCAACACTAAAATCGGGTTCTTGGACAACCCCTGAACATATAAGATCTCCCTCGCCACCAAAGGATGCTAGAAATCCCTCTGAAATGACACTGTTCCAAGGCTAACATCTATGACCTTGGAATCATCACCCAACTCAATATCCACATGCAAGTTTCCCTCAGATAACTTTGTGAAGTGCTCACGTACACTTGTCATGTGACTAGAGGAACCACTGTCTATGTACCGAACATTGGAGTAGTTTGAGCTAGAAGTAAGACAAGTCACCGACGAGAACTCATTCTCGAACCTAGAAAAAAACTCATCTAACTCAGCTGATGCAACTACATGCGACTTGTTGTTCTTCTTCGGACACTACCCTACATAGTGCCAAAACCTATGGCAAGCAAAGCATTTAAATTTTCTCATATCCTTCTTCTTTTCACCTTTTGAGATAGACCCACCACTTGGGATTTTCTTGGGCCTTCTCTTACTCTTTCCGATGAGAGAAACATCTTTCTCATCACCTCCATGCTACTGGCTTGTGTGGATGAGCTAATTATCATCTCCTCTTGTGTGAAATAGTCCCAAAGTCTAGAACATATAAGCGTGTTCTCCCTTGAAATTATTATACGTACAAAGTCCCGCCATGGTTTTGAAATACCATTCAAGGAATTCCTAACCAACTCTACATCACCCATCGTCTCTCTAACAACCCCCAACTCATATTCTACCTGTAAGATCCTGGTAAGGTATGATGTGACATTGTCAGTCTTGGTCATCTTTGTATTTATCAAAATTCCCTCAAAATTAGTTTCTTGTTTTTATTGTTGCTTTGGTACAACTTTATCAAAGCTTCCCACATATCAAAGGAATTATTTTTACCAGTCACATGAGGCATAATGTGGTTTTTCAATGCATCAAGAATGATCCCCTTTGCCTTCACATTCTTCTTGTTATATTCAAATAAAGGATTATGATCAATAGGATTAGGAATAGTTTTCTCAACTATATCCCATAAGTCACACTCCAACAACAATGTGATCCTCTCCTTCCATGGAATGAAATTCGATGCACCCTATAACCTATCCTCAAACCACAAGCCAAAAGTCAAATACATGCTTCATTGATCAACCAACAACTCAAGTCCAAATCTTCCAGGTGAATTAAATTAGTAATACCCTTGCTTCCCTCTTGTGTTAACTACTGGTTTTCTTTGTTCACAACTTTGATACCATGTAAAGTTTTACTCAATCTCAGACTTGGTTTTAGTATCCAGCAAATTTATTCCTCAAATTAATGCACAAAAAATTAAATGCCTTCTAATCTGAAATTTGTAAACTAAAACACAAGAGATTTAATGAACAACAAACCACTCAATTTAACACAGATATTTTTGGGTAAATTACCCCTGGAAAAACCTCGAAGGAAAACTAGTTCAAGAGAGATATTTTTATTTAATCCTGTAGAGAATTCTTAGCAAAATTTACAACAATTAATATAGGAATAAATGCACCTGGAAAATCGTGCCAAACTCATAAAATTGTGCCAAAAAAACATTACGGCTTGTACGACCACCTCAAAAATCGTGCTCGACAAAATCATATGGATTGTGCAATTGTCTGTACGGTTCCGTACGCACTGTCTCAAAACCCAAAAAAAAACACCCCTAGATTTTTGTGCCAAATTTTACAGCCCATCGCTCAATTTCTTACTATATGGATGGCTATGAAATTTATGCTATGGATAGTCTTTATTCCTACTAGATGTACGACCTTGAACCTTGATTTTCATGCCATGGTTCCATTTGTACGACCCTGCATTAATTTTAGCTGTCCTCCTTGGAATTTGTGCCCACTCTCCTTCCTTGGAATTCGTGCCTCTTCTCTTCGTCTCTTTCACTCTCTCTTCATTTGTGTCTAATGCTCTTCTAGAACTCATTTTTCCTCTTTATAAATGAGAAATGACTCTAACTCTTTGTCTTCAAAATTGAATGGCAAAGATTAAATCTTGGGATCTCAAGATCAATGGTTGTGATATTTTTGCACTTTATCACAACTTAAGTTATTTTCTCTCATCATAAATCAAAAGTCACTTTAACTTTATAAAAATAAAGTTAATGTCTAGGAATTTCACTTTTAGTCACTTCTACATGCTTAGACACTAGGCCTATAGAAGACCATCCCGGCTATAAAACTCAACATTCTTCAATAGTTGCAGTTAATTTTATATTATGCATGCAATGCTTGTAGTAATTATTTATTTAAAGTCATTACTGTGTAATTGATTACAAATGTGCAAGTCTTGGTGAACTATTTCTACTACATAATTTATATTCATTTTTGGAATTTAAGAGTCCTTGCAGATCAAATATATAGATGATGTATGTAGAATTAAGAAGATAATTTCTTATTCATTCCTTCTATTACATATATAGATGATGTATGTAGAATTAAGAAGATAATTTCTTATTCATTCCTTCTGTTACATTGGTGCTTTAATATATTGTTGATTGTAGAAATTCTTTTCTATATTTTGGCAATATTATTCTTTTTCTATGGATCTATTTAATTAGAAGTAAATCCTCTAATAAGGATCTTGATCATGATAAGCTTAGTTTTCTTTATTAGAATATATTAAGTTTCCTTTTGCATATGATTAATTTGAGATTATCATATATTATATTAGCTTTTACAAAAATAATTGGAAAACAAAACTACTTTAACTTTAACCTTAGTGGAAACTGGTTCCACATACGAGTCAGGAGTGCTATTCCAAACAAGTATAGGTCTAATTGGGGCCTTGATCAAGCATTTAACCTTATTGTTGATGCAGTTCATATCGACCTATCAACAAATTGGAACTAGAAGGAGGGATGGATGAAAATCCAACCCATGTGGAGTCAATATTTTTACGTTTTAAACAACACATAGCTCCTATCCATGTTCCTGCATGGGATGAAAATGATGCTTTGAGTATTTTCAAACCTTTGTATGACATCCCAAGAAAGGCAATAAAACTCTTGTCCCAGTTTCCAAGATTTAATGGTGAAGAGGAAACCTCTGCATTTGTACATGTTTGATCTTATGAGTTAAAATTTTGTTGACTTAAAAACTTGGAAGAATGTGTTGGAAAATACAATCTTGGTACAAAGCATTTCTGTCTGGATCAATTCACAGTTAGGAATTATTCACATAATTGTTCTTAATTGCTCACAAGAATTGCGACTATGATGAACTATGTAATGAACTTGGGAGTATTTAGAAAATAAAACAAGAATCAAAGGATAATTTCATCAAAAGAGTTTTGAAGATTTATTTTAGGTTTCATGACCATGACAGGCCTTCCTGGGAGGAATCTTTGGAGGTATATGTTTTCCTTGTTAGTATTTCTTTGTTAAAGGAAGAGTTTCAAAGAAGGAAGGATGAACACAATCAGGTAAATAAACGATAAAGTGGTGTTCAATTTTGAAGTACCTTATGAACCCTGTAATTCCCCATAGACGTTTTGAGCAGTCTTCCCATCTTTGGATTCCTCCCTCTAAAGATGAAGAAATCAATCAATGTATTGAAATGATTTCCAAATATCCTTATACAGAGGATTTTCAAAGAGAAGGAGATTTGATTGTAAATTAAGGAGAGGATGTGATTGAAGCTCCAAGTCACTCTAGAAATTATTCTCTCAACTCAATTGTGAACTCACTGGGAGATTGCAATAGTGTCATCGAAGTGGAGCAAGTCCTGCACACTATAATATAAGAATCATCAACTGAACATAGTTTGGATCATGATAAAGTAATGGAAATGTCCCCTAAAATTGATAATATTGAAGCAATGACACATCATAGTATCAAAATGGTTTCATGTTGTAGGGGAGAATTAAATGATTTAAACTCTAGCTCTGTTTAATCTTTGTATCCTGATTTATTTGGTGGCCTTAATGTATAGTACAACAAACAAGTATGTTTTGGTTTTTTTTGTAGGGCCAAATTCGAACAAGGTACAAGAGGAAGATGAAATCATAACTCAAGATGAGGGAAAAGTAATTATACTCTTTGTAGTCAATCCCCGTAATCAATTGCAAATATGCATCGAAGGGGAATAAGAGTTATTCAAGGACATATCAGAAATGAGAAGTTCTCATGAAGTTGGCTCATCCTATGAACTAAAATAAATTGAGTTAGATGATGTTAATTTTCCCACGCCTGTCAGAGATAGGAGTGAGGAAGCAATGAACAATCCGATTTGTGTTGAAGATGTATCTTATAAAACACTGGATTGTGATGACCTTTCATCCTTGATTGGTCTTGAACCAGATAAAATTGTGGAGTATCTAGAAGAATACACACGGAAGGATATTGAGATAATTCACCCACTCTTAGGAGATAAGAAGACAGCCATGGAAGGTTCTTAACGTATGTCCCAACATTGTGAAATGCTCAAATTTTCAAACTTCAATACATCCTCGAATATTAATGATGTCCGAACATGTAAACATGTCAATGATGAGGTATGTGTTTTTCCCATAAACCAAGTCCATGATTACCGCTTATCTCAATACATTTTTTATGATCCGATAGAAACTTGGTTAGAGTATTCTTATTTGAAAATTTTCCCCAGACTCATTGAGTTCCTCATTCAACTTGTTGTGAATAGTGAATCATGTGAATAATTAATTCTTTCAACCATTCAACTATCGATAATTAAATCTTTTTCCCTGACACGACTCTTACATGTTCTTGCAAGATTGAAATTACTCAAATGGTTGCATTGACTATATGATTTCACTTAGCTTATGTTTTGACAGGGTAGTATAGGAGTAGTTGTAGTTTAGTTAAGTTTACTTTTGTTTTATGTTTTCTTCTTATTTTATATTAGTCTTCATTTCATTTTATATCTTTTGATTTGAGTAATCCACTTTCAATAAACTCAGTCATAACACAAGATTGAGGTCCAGTTTGGAATAAGATATAATTTTCATTACATTCTCCCTAATTAACATCTTGTTAAGGCCTGGAAGTTAGAGAAAGAAACTCGCTTGACGAATCCCCTCTAAATAAACCAAATCAATATTGGGTTATCCTTGTGAATATGTCTTGGAAGTATTCATTCAACCTTGTTAGAAACAAAATCGATATAACCGAATTAAGTGTTTTGATGTCAACCAAATATGCTTTGATGTTTCTCTTTCTGCCACATTGGATGGTTATTCTCACAAGGTAAGTCCTTGCTATGAATTTCATGATCAAATTACATATGAGCTAGAGTATTCTTACTCTGAAAGGTTTATGAGGAATGGTAAGGTTGTTATTTCCTTTTTTTAGAAAATTGAATGATAAATGTGATGTAATTCTTTTTATCTTTTAGTTAAGAGTATTTAATCTTGATCACTAATTCTCAATGTCGATGTGTTTACATTGATGGTTACATTGGTTTCCGAAGCAAGAAATAGAAGACATGTAATTAACAATTTTGGAGAAAACTATTTGCCGTGCATGGAGTATTTTCTAGGGAACTTCTTTAGATAGTGATGATGGTAGAATTTATCTAAGAAAGAAGGCATTGGTTTTTGAAGCCATGAATACATTCAGAGAGTATATCTGCAAACATGCCTCCAATTCAGGGAAGATGATACTTCACTCTATGTCTTGCTTCAAGAGTTATGATATATATATATATATAACTTTCATTTGTTCAACTCAAATTTTGAAATATCATAAGGCTTACATTTCCATTGAAAACAAACAGTGTCTTACCAAATGAGAATTCTTTTAGAATAAATCTCATCCCTTCTGTACTCACCTTAGTAAATGTGGACCATCCTTTAATGATGTTTGGATATCTTCACTTTAAAGCACTCGAGGTTAAGAGTCAAAGGGGCGATAATGATTTTAGTCTCTGAATATATTTAAATTATTTCCTATTCAACCATGAATTGATTAAGGGGTTACGTATTGATGGTTGGAGAAATTTTGCATTTAGAATCCCCAAGTAATGGATGCAACAAAAAAATTAGGAAGCTTGTAAGGATCGGGGAATGACGGTCGCATAATTTCCATTAAAGTTAGACCTTGGTAAACTTTGGGGAGTCTAGAACAAAAATGTGGGGTAGATCAGGAAACACCCCGAATTGATTAATGTGATTGGACTTTCATTCTCCTTTCCTATGTTCTGATTGCATTTCCATTGAGAGCCTCTTGTCATACCATTGGAAGTTTCGTCATTGGATGAATCTTCCTAGGGAATATGAAACTGCTCTCTTTGGATCCTCTTGTTGAGAATGTTTCGTAATTGCTTGAATCTATTATTCATGTTCAAATCTTGATTTTCACTTGTTGATATTCCACTTCTATTCATGATCTCTAAAGAATCACTATGAACTATGTATTTATTGGCTTGCTTCTAATTTTTGGTCATTGTTGTTAGTTCAAGTGGCTCCTTTATGGCAGAGTTAAGTCATCTTGATTTCCAAGTTTTTATGGTTAAACTTTTTCCCAATTACTTTTCCTACAGTGATTAGGGATTTATTGATTTTGGGTGGATAATGATGGAACTTTGGAATGGATAAATCATACAAGTCTATATAACTTCGAAGTTCTGCATCTTGAGAAATCCTCACAAAGTCTAAGATGAATTGGGTCTATTATTTTCCATGGTGAAACTCTCATTAAGTTCCGGGGCTTAAACGTGAAGATTAATATGCCTGACTCTAGGTGTTAGGCTAGGTGTTCTCTGAAAGCTCCATCCACCACACATACTTAAACACCAATTCTACTATGTTTTAAGTGGTACACACACGGGTACAACAAGCTATGGCTACATCAACAAATTAAAATGACTATAATTAGCACCATCCCACACCTTTAAGAGGCTTCTAAATCTACTCCCCCATCCATTAATATATAAGTAAAAGAAAAAGGATATATATATATATATATTCATGTATTCCTCTAAAGAAAATCTAAATGTCATTCCATGCCCTCATGGATATATATATATATATATATATATATATATATATATATTCATGTATTCCTCTAAAGAAAATCTAAATGTCATCCCATGCCCTCACGGGGATTTTGAGTTAGCTCCCGCAACCACAAAAAAGTGGTTTGGGACATGAGCATTCAAGTAAAAAGGCTTGTAAACTCTATCGAGACTATGGAGGCCCGTGGGAAGCAGAGCCATGCCTATGGTATCGAAGCTGACATAAATACAATATGTGTATATATATTCTTCAAAAGACAAAGGAAATATACAACCATATATTCTTCTTGAAAATAAAATGGCTTGGGACAAGAGCATTCAAGTAAAAAGGGTTGTAAGAGGTAACTTTTTCAAGGCTATGGGCGCCTACAGGCAGTAGAACCATGCCTGTGGTGTTAGATATGAGGACCACACATTGGTGTTATCCATATTGCAAGTTGTTTCTCGTGGTGTTGTTCCCAAGTGAAGAATATGTATGAATAAGTTGTAATAAATGAACCTCATATTTTGGATTATAGAGTATGGTTAGAAGGTTACCTTATGATCGCTATTTATTGTTCATATCTTTCAAAAAAAGATATTTTGATGCGAGACCCATTGTAAAAGGAGAAATAATGTCCGTTGAGGACTTTATCTTAAACAATCTAATGCATGTCATCCTTCGAAGTATCTTTAAAAATAGAGATAACTAGTTTGTTCCATGTGTCGCCATTTGTTGTGCCTGCAACAAACCCCCTTTCATTTTTGAGCAAAAATAAAGCCCCCCCCATTAAATTTTGGAACCCTTGCCTACTTTATTGTCATATCTTATTTTTGGTTTTTAAATACTAGCTTGGGTTCCTATGGTTAACACTTGATTACATTTCGATGATGGTTTTAATTGGTTTCTACATTCACTCATTAGGTTTTTTTAACCTTCATGATGGGTCATGGATTTGATTTGGACACCTTTGCTTTGTTTATGGTCCTGAGGATGGTTTGATTCTTTATGTGTCCTTTTGGTATAACATGATGATGATTTATGATGTTTAAAATTTATTCCTAATGGTACCTTTTCATGCTTCAATGACTAACGCTTACTCATATCTTTCAATATTTCGCCTATTTGAAATCTTTGATGATTTATTAGATTCCCTTTTTACTTGTCCTTTTAATAAAGATTGATTTAATACTTTCTTTATTCATTGATATTTAGCCTCTCTTTCATGCTTCTTGTGTTCATCAATTTGCACTCATCTTGCTTGTGAATCTGGTTTGTGATCACTAATGCATGTAAAGGGAGAAGAGTATATTAAACAATATAGGATATTTGGAAGACATGGGAGACCTCAATATTAGGGCTAACTGGGTTTGTTTTATGATGACGTGTTTTATATCATTTAATTTTGCTTTTTTTTATCTGCTTAACATTATTTGTAGCCTTTCTTAAGCTTACTGGTGCTATTTCACTTATCTGGTTGACTTAAATCGAATTTCAACATTTTTACTAAAGATTTGGTTTCAATGATTAATCGGGGTTATTAAGCATTTTGGAAGACAAAATAAATTGTCTAAAAAGGTTACTGTGATAAAGTCAATTTGCATCTTAAAATATTTTATGTTAAAAATTTGCCGAGACAAGTCAGCATAATAATAATATTAATCTATTTTTAAGGTCACCGCCAAGCGAGACACCAATTTGGTGTATGAGACTCCCTTGTTTGTGGGACAAGGGACCCGCCTTTGCACAACGATTCAAAGATGAAAAAAATCAAGTCTGGACACAAAACTTAGGAATGAGGCCTAGAATTATTTATCATAGGAGCCTTAAAATGCAACTCTTGTGGGATCAAAAGGCATATTCAAGTTATGATCCCTTTACAATATTTTAGAGAGAAGTATATGGGGTGTGTATCATTGTATGTGTCTGAAAAGAATATAAAAGGAATTGTGGTCACAAGCACCGGATTTGAAATTAGGGGGTTGTATTTTCATGACAACTCTTTACAACAAAGTTGGATTTACTTCACAATCTCAAAGGAAACAAGAATTATAGATGGGTTTCTCTTATAGTGGTCAATTTCTAAAAGGTTGTTTCCCAAATATGTAAAGGTTGTTCACATGGTCAAAGAAATGTGAGATGAAGGAATATATACCAAATGTTTCAAAATCCTCAGTTTTAGGGGTTGGTATAAGGAGGAAGGATGGGCATAAGGTTATGGTGCTATAGAAAAACCATATGGTATATTTAGAACTTTTACACATAAAATAGTGAAAACAACTATTTGTGGCCATCAATTTATAACACATACTGCTTAGATTAATTAGATGCTTGCCAAGTGGGATATTGACTTTTCCATTATCCTCATTCATATATCTAAACTTGTATCTAAATCTCCTTACAAAATGAGTACTCCTCATGAACTAAAGGATTTAAATATGCAACTGCAAGAATTATTGGAGAAAGGATACATTGGGCCTAGTGTGTTACCTTGGGGAGCACCAGTTTTGTTTGTGAAAAAAAATATCGGACTTTTAGATTGTTCATAGATTATAGTTAGTTGAATAAGGTTACCACAAAGAACAAATACCCATTTCTTCAAATTAATGACTTGTTTGACTAGGTAAGAGGGGAAAGGGTGTTTTCAAAAATTACTTGAGATCGGGATATCATCAATTCAGAATCAAGGATGAAGAAATACACAAGATAACATTCAAGGAAAGGTATGGGCACTTTGAGTTTGTGGCAGTACCATTTGATCTTACCAATGCACTGGCCACATTCACATGTCTTATGAACAATATCTTTGGTAAGTATTTGGACAAATTTGTACTTGTCTTCATTGCTGGCATGCTTGTTTAGTAAAAATCTAAAGACTAGGAGCATTAAGAGAATCTTATAATGGTTTTGCAAGTTTTAAGAGAACACCAACTATATGCAAAGTTTGCCAAGTGTGAATTTCTCTCAAAATTAGATCCAATACTTAGGTCACATCATATTATGAGAAGGAATAGTGGTTTATCTATAGAAGTTTGAGGCCATAGTGAGATGGCCTACTCCTGAAAATGTGACAAATGTGAGATCCTTTATGGGCCTCATAGGATACTATAGGATGTTCATTCAAGGATTCTCCAAATTGGGTCATCCAATAACTTCACTGCAAAACAAAGGGGTAAGTTGTTTATGGTAAAACAAATGTGAGTAGACTTTCAATAAATTAAAACATCTTCTTACCAATGCTCCAGTTATGAAAATACTAGACCCCAACCTAGACTTTGTGGTGTGCAAAGATGCATGCGGAGAAAGAGTTGGTAGAGTCCTTATGTAACACAACCATGTGTTGTGCTATGAGTCTATGGAACCCAAATACCATGAAAGAAACTATTTGATCCATGGTTTGGAACTTGCTGCTATAATATATGCATTGAAAATGTGGTGCCATTACCTACTAGTAAGGAGAACTTTACTTGAATGCTAGATCATAGTGGGCTGAAACATTTGTTTGCTCAACCACACATGAATTCCATAAAAGATAGGTGGTTATCCTTATCGAGTGAGTTTAAATTTGAAATAAATCACATAAAAGGGAAATAGAACAAGGTAGAATATTCCCTTAGTAGAAGCATGAAAGTGATATATGTGGCAACCATAAACTCTTGTAAATCTGATTTAAAACATCAATTGGATGGAGCTCTTAAGGGCTATGAAAAATTCCTCCAAGTAAGGAGTGGTTTGCAACAAGAGCTGTGTCAAATGAAGTATGCAGTTATCAAATGACTGAAGAAGAATTGTTGGTATATAAAGAAATATTTTACTTTCCCAACTCAATGGATCTGGGAGCACTCATCATGGAAGAGATGCACAATAAATCATATTCAAGGTATATAGGTTATTAAAAGATAATTTATGCAGTAAGGAAGTAATACTTTTGGCCTGGGATAAAGAGAGATGTGGAGGAATATATTACAAGGTGCATTCGTTGTCAATAAGTAAAGACGGGGCACCAAGTGAACATTGCAGAAATTTTCATGAGGGAGATTTTCAGATTGCATGGGATGCCTACCACGATAATAGCAGACGTAGATCCAAAGTTTATCTCCAATTTTTGGAAGGGGGCATTTGAAGGATTGGGAACAAAGTTAACCTTTAGAACTTCTTATCACCCTAGAATAGATGGATAAATTGAGAGGACTAATCAGATACTTAAGGACATGCTTTGTATGTATTTTGAACAAGCCAGCTAACACTACAACAATTTACCCCTTTAGGGGTGGTTTTGTCTTGAGGCTATCTTGGTAAAACCGCCCCCAAAATTGCTTTGGGGGATTTAGGGGTAGTTTTTAAAAATCGTCCCCAAAAGTCCTAAGAATTTGACCCGTGGGGGTGGTTTTTTAAAAACCGACCCCAAAATTCAAATTCTTGAGACTTTTGGGGGTGGTTTTTGAATTAACCCCCCCAAAAAAAGGTGGTTTTGAAGGTGGTTGTTTAACCCCTCGGCCAAAAAAAGTCCAATTCTCAGGACTTTTGGGGATGGTTGAGTCATGGTTCTAAAAAGACTGGACCCCCTAAAGGTTTTTTTGGGGGGGTTACAAAACTGCCATGACTTTTTTTTTTGGGGGGGGGGGTTACAAAACCGCCTTAAAAAAAACCTTTAGGGGTTTTTTTTTAAAGCCCCCCCCCCCAAATTCCCCATTGTTAATTTCTTGGTTGATATTTCATGTAGTGAACAAATTACTTGGTTGATAGATTATATAGTGAACACATTACTTGGTTGACAGATGATATAGTGAACAAATTACTTGGTTACTAGATTGTATAGTGAACAAATTACTTGGTAATTACTAACACCTATTAGTGATTTTTGCATTGTATACAAATAATGCATTAATAAAATTTCATCAAAGACCTTGTTGAAATTTATGAATATTGCTATCCCCTTTCTTCATGTAGTGTATGGACTATGTACTTTAGTTCTCACATACATTTGATGTACTTGGGGTATAGAAATATGACTTGTTACTATGCAATTGATACCATTCGCTATGGTATCTGTGTGTGTGTGTCAAAAATATATTCTTAGAATATACTAAACCAATCCGTTGATTAATCCCACTAGAAGAGGGAAATCAATCCCACTATAATATGTAGCATGACCCTTAGGAGAGGGATCACACTACCATAAGGAAGGCCAGGAGAGTGGAATGGAAAATCCTAGAAACTGTAAGAGAGGGAAAGAGATGAATAAAGGAGAAGGTGTTAAGTGTACCAGGTTAATAATGATTTTTCATTAATTATTTATGCGACTCAATGTAGCAAACTAAATAGAATTAAATTACTAGTATCATTAGTGAGCTAATTAATATAATCATCGAAGATGAAAAAGAGGTGAAAATAAAGGCTATTGTATACACTATCAATCTTGGATACAACACCAATCTTGTATCACTCTTTATTTATGCACATTAACATGGTTTCCTAATTTCTTAGAGTTTCCAAACCTTAGTCACATTTCATTACAGAAGGACATGGTAAGACAACTCTAGTGCTAGGTTCTAATCCTACATGTTCATCATAGGGTGTGACTCTTCAAACTCTATGTCTTCAACTCTTGCACCAACACTAGCATCAAGACCATCATGGAACATCAAAGATAAAATAACCAATTTGCATTCTGACCAAGGCACCACACTCCATGATCATACCCTAGCTTTATATCCTATAAGATTAAGGCTCCAATAGCATAGAAGGTGTTAGCTCCATTTGTATGTCATGTACTAGGGTAGAAAACCCTATCCCTACACCAAAGGACATCATGATTATCATTTTCCCTGGTTGTGGTGATAGTGAATAGGCTTCTACCATTGCCCCAAGCTTGTACCTTATGGGCCTTTCACCCTTGGGAACAAGTTTGTGTGGCGACAAGTACCTTAATGCATCCATGGAGTAACTGAAACGGTGAAGACAATTTAGAGAGATGACCATTGACTAAATTAATTCAGAGACCTATTAAAACCAACATCAAGATCACCCTGGGGTACAACAAAGGAAATGGCCTCTAGATAACAAAGTGCCAACTAGTTATACTTAACCCATCTGGAGACCTAGTCCCCAAAAATATTGACAAGGGTGCCCTGAAATATGATTTTTTCTTTTTAGTTGCCCATAGAAAACGTCACTCCTATGAGGAGGAATTAGGTCCAATGCCACCACAACCTAATTCCTCAACTTCTTTGGATAACTCATAAACCTAGGGGAGGGTCCCTCATGGAGCAAAGACACCTGCAGACACCAATGTACACACCTACAAATACCCTTCTACAAGTATTATGGCTAAGATCAATGCTTTATATGGAGTCAACAATGGATAATAATGACACATAAACCATATAAAAGGAGTTAATTAAATCTACCAATCAATATCAATAAATATCACCACTTCAATACACTTCACAAATCCTAAGGTAGGGTTTCACACTTCCCAAGAAACTACCTCATAAAAGGGCGCTTTGAAGGAGATATGATCAATTGGACTAGGGCACACCTAATGGTTAAGGCAGAATTGCGAAAAACCCGCAGAAACCCAATTCAAACAATTTCCTGTTTCCTAATGCACTAGGTCAAAGTGGGACATTCCTAGAGATATGTGGATAAATCCACTAGGGTGAAATTGATGGGTGGACCATGATCAAATTGCAATTTTTTTTTAATTATTTAGATTTTAAGGGTTTTTCCAACAATATTATAATTTTTAGGGGTTTCCAATATATAAATATGCATGTGAAATTAAAGGCATGTGAAATATTGATAAAAGAGAGATATATTTGTTGAAAATATAGGGCATATGGTTCTTGTCTCAATCCCTAGTGCATTGAGAGATTGATGCCAACATCCCTAAAATTGATGTCTAGAAATAAGATCCCTTTCTCAATGGAAACCAAACAAATTAATCCATTTTATCATGACGTTTACGTCATTAAATTAATTGCACTATTGAAGCTTCTTGTCTTGTACTGTGAATCACCTACAACAATTCATGAACTGACTCTAGCAAGATACATTTTTTAGCATATTTTTATTCTCAATATAAAAACTGAAGATCATGATGTTAGAGAGGGAATTATTGTAGCTAAATCCATATTACATGGATACAAGAGACCTTATTCCTCCTTCCATTCGGGAATATATGATCCCGAGGCATAATTTACTCCGCTTATTAATGGATTTCTATTGGCTTGGGGTCATATGTTGTGAATAACCATGGTTAAATCTTGTATCCTATCACACAACAATGGATTATTTAGTCATAAAATACATACACAACGTGTCAATAAACTAGAGAGGGAACTGGTCATAGGTATTTACCCTAGCTCAGGGTAATTTTTAGGGGTGAAATTTCGTCAATTGGCTATTTTGGGGGTTTTTTTTTCAAAAAATAAATTCGCTATTTGGTCATTTTTAGCCTCTAATATTGCCTATATTTACATAAAATATGTTTTTTTTATCATAATATTCGCAAAAATTTACACATTTCAGTATTAAATTGTATGTTTCATATTTAATATTCGCCTACCTATCTATATACATGTTTTTTTCAATCCAAAATAATCACCTACGATACTATACTTAAGTATAATATTAGAATCCTTAAAAAATACCCTGCCCTAGCTTCAACTTAGAATTGGTTTTGATCTACATCTTTGGGTCATCGTCTGAGTAATTTTGGTCATTGATAGAGTTATTCCCAACCAAATTGTTTTCTCCAATGAAGGATTCATCAACGACTTGTTTCTCTTTAAATGTTTTTAAGGGAGAAAATACTTGCATACCACTTAAACTTTATCAACACACAAGAATGACTATCAATAAGGAGAGAAGACTTATAGATCATGAAAACTTTAGCAACATGCCAAAGCGACTATCGACGAGGATGCACATGGTGGCTCTGCATGCCTATTGGTGAGGATACACATGTTGAATTTGTATTGGAGGGAGAGATGACGAATAGAGTATTAGGCTAGAACAACATTAGCTTCTATGGCTTGTGAGAAATGCACAATGTCTCGAGGGATCACATAGGCCCTAAAGGGGGAATCATTAGGATACATGTGGGGTGGATGTCTCTCTTCGCCCACACCATGGTCTAGGGTTAAAATGTGAGGTCTAAGGTCATACTGATTTCCTATGGGATTTGTGGGACATCATGGTGCCCTACTAGATCACCACACATTGCCTGCATAGGGAATATTTAATCCACATGTGAGATATGGTCACCATTTTAAGAATTAACACACTAGGGAAACCTGGATGATCTCTCTCAACCACTTGCAATGAAGCTCAATGAATAAATATGGATGATCTATCTCAACCACTTGCAACGAAGCTCAATGGAGAAATCTGGATGACCTCTCACAATCACTTGCAGTGGAGAACAATGAAGAGATTTGGATGATCTCTCATCTCACACCACCTAGGGTGGAATATTTCACCCCCAAAACCAGTCACAAATGCAAGGGGCACATCACCCAATACTGAAAGCCTCAAGAGCTCTCTAATTCCAAAATACAATATCCAAAAGTTCTCCCCAGGAAGTCTTCATCCTTATTTTATAACTTCTCATTATTCTCCCCCCCCTTCTATAGTTTTCTCTCAAAATTATTAATAAAATATTAATAAAGATGATTTTTAGGAGAGAATAACTCCGTTACTCCTTCCACATCCTTCTCTATTTTTCTCTAAAAAATAATTAAGAAATTCATTTTTAGGAGAGAATAATTCTCCATGACACTTCAACTCCCTCCTTGGAATGTACACCACCCCCAAATTCGACCTCCTTGACTAATTTTAGTCAATAGGTATTTACATTGATATTCCTCCTCATTTGGTGGAATTTACACTTGTCCTCGGGATTCTCACCCTCCTTGTAATTATCACCTACCTCATAATTGTCACATGCCTTGGGATTCTCACCCACAAGCGCACCCTCTTGGAGATTTTGTCTTCTTTTGGAGGGAGTGACATGCAATCCTAGGCCCACCTTTTCTCTAATGCTCCCTCAATCACTGATTTTGACCAATGCCACTTTATTCATGAATTTTTGGCCATTATAGATTATAATTTTGTGACCCAACATCACCCCTTTTCAATTTCTCATGGACTTAGAAAAGTGACTCTAGGCCATTGAGTTCCCTAGTCTAATTATTTTCCACTCAAACCTAGGGGAACTAAGATGGAGACATTACAAAATCTAAATTCATTTGTGGTCTAGCTTGAGGAGCATACTCTAACTTAAATAAAAAACCTTGTATTTCAATGAAAATTTAGTGAGAGGATAAGGTATTTGTGCATTCTGTTGATGTGGAGCCCTTGAGGCATAAAATAGTCCTATTCAATGTTGGAAAAAACAACAATTTAATTGTGATGTTTCAACTTAAATAATCTTGATCCTTGATGCCATGATTCATTTATTATGCATATGTAATATTGATAGAGAATGGTAGGTTGAGTGTTTTTTATATGCAAATCCACCACTAAGAGTATGCATTGGTCATGCCCCTACTATTAGCCATACAATGTTGGGAACCTTAAAGTTTGGTTACCTTCACATTGCATGTAACTAAATGGCATGGAAGCTTATATCCTAAGAGAGTAACATCCAAGATATGGAGGTAAGAAGGAGTTGGTCCCATAATTTAATGACATGATTTCAACATATTTGGCATAAATACATACTAGAAAATGCAATTGAATTTTTTTGGTCTGGCAAGTTGCACAATGGATGCTTAGGTCAAGAAATGGCAAGGTGAATGACCTATTATGAAGACCCTATCCTCCAACAAGAAAGGTCCGAGCATAAAAGGAAATTTAAGGTTCAACCAAAGGTTTCCAAATAGTATACACATGGAAGAATTGGGACATTTGTCATAGATCTAAGTTGTCAAAGCTTACTAATATGACAATCTAAGATAAGTTCATGGTAAATACACTTGTATCCATTAAAAGATCTTGTTATATTTCCATTCCTTCCACTAAACTTAAGTCTCCAATCAAGGCACCTAGTCCCAATTTTGTGAATCAATCTACCTCTAATAGTATTTATGGCTTAAAAAAATACTAAAAGCTAAGAACTTTACTAACTTCCAACAATAAATTTTCCTTTATGTAATAGAATGCGAGAATACCATAGAGAATGGTAATTAAAGGATATACTAGATTTAAGAGCTTGGTATTCCAATCTACCAACATGGTGTTTAATTGCTTCTTAGTCCCATCAAATAATCGAAGCAACAAAAGTTCATTTCACCTTCAAATAAATTAGATTGACAATAATAGTTCATAAGTTGAGATTTGTGCCAAGATTTCTTGCCTAAGGGAGTTCTTGCCAAGAATGCTATCAAATACTCCTCCAATTGCTAATAAGCACTATTAAATGGGGCCTAACATAGGGACTAGTACAAAGGGTCGCTTCTAATACTTTTTTACATTTCTAAAATTTGGTAAGTAGAGACATGAACTTAAATTCTTAATCAACAATTTTTCAATCTTCTAATACCACGAGGTGAATAACCATATCCTAAAATTCCATAAGTAAATCCTAGAGGAAAAGGGGCAATCACAGAACTTAAAGAACTAGACAAGGTGGCTTTGGGACCATCCCTTATTAATAAATTGAGAAAGAAGGTTTTAAAGGATTTACATGTAACATTGAGTTTTAGCACATTGAATTATGGATCCCAATACATCCCACTCCTTGCCAATCAATACAAAACTAAAGAAAAAGCACTCTCGCCATTCCACATTTGAAAGAAGATTGTAGTTAGAGGAAAGGAGAACCATGGGACTCCTTCACGGAGAGACAAAGCAATAGTGACTCCTTACTTTATAGTTGGGTTGTTCATGAAATTAAAGAGCACTAAAACATATGTCCACATAACCCTTTTCTAGATCACCATAATTATAAGTTCACATGAGAAGCTCTTATGACTTTAGAACATAAAAGTTTCCTAAGGAAGCTATGCAATAAAATAATAATTGAGGAGCATTATTCTCAATGTTGAGCCAACTAATGATTATTGAAGGGCACTCCCAAGGACAAATTTACCTCATCATGTGGGCCTCAACCCATTAGCAACTTGAGTTATGATTATGTAAATGTGAGTTATTTGTTTTTTTCCACAATGCAAGACTTTATTAGGTTCTATAGTTATGTGTCAACTAACTATTTCAAAGTATTATGGTTTTGCTCTAACCCCAACTGACATTATTTTAATTCATATGACCTTTGATAGTCATAGTAGTTATTGAGGACTCTATATGAGATCAACAATCTACAATCGATGATTGATAATTATGTTTAATGTCAATTTAATACTTTGTTAATTTGGTGTAATGTTGAAATAATATTCTACTTATCTTCGTTTGAGTTGTTAAGAATACTCTCAATGAACTAAAAGAATAAATAAATACCAATATTTGTTAAAAAATAAGATTATAGTGTTATAGATACTACACTTTAAATTCTTTAGTCTACATGAATTCTATAAAATAGTTCCACTTTGATCATATTTTCTAAATAGCAAAAAAAGTAAAACATGATTTTCTAAATAAAATAGTTCCACTTTGAATTTCCCTCTGTTAACGCCTAAAAGTCGCACACATGCGACATTTCGACGATTCATCCAGTAAAGCGTTATCAACATAAATAATGCATCTCACCACAGGCATCCTAAATATATCCAAAACACAACATAAAGTCCATAAGTGCCAAGAAGCAATCAAAACAAAGGGTAGCGCGGGTATTACATAGTTTACCCACGCTATAGCATAGGTTGACAAAACAATGTATGTGCTACACCCGCACAGATTTTCCTTTGGTATCCACACTACTGTCAAAATGGTGGGACCACTCACTCCCAGCGGTGCATTAAAGGCTCAATCCTCCCCAAGGTTATGAATTCGACTCCTCACACACTTGGTGGCATTAATTAACCCCCCTAGTGTACCTTGGAACTAGTTCACGAAGGAGGAGAGTTCACATTTGGATATAGTTGTTTGATGGCCACCTCTTGGCCTATAAAAGGAATCCATTGGAATGCAGTTGGTAGAGAGAAAATCAGAGCAAGGTTATGCTGTTGGATTTGAGTTGGAGCTTCCTCGTATCCCACCATTTCCTACCATTGTAAGCATTCCCAAGCTCCCTTGCCACCTTCCATATAGGGGCAAGTGTTTCTCTCCATTGTTCTTCCATCTACTTAGCATTTAGTTTGAACAAGAAAGGACTCCCTAAGGGAGATTGTTGGATTCCATTGAAGCCCACACCTCCTAGGTGTTGTACAACTATTCCATTGGGAAATACAATAATGGTTTAGCATATATTTGGTTGTTGTTGAAGTTTGCATTATCCCCCCATCTCTTTCATTTTGTTTTTATCAATATTTTCATGTTTGGATGTGACCTACACTAAAAAAATATCTTGCAGGATCACTTGGAGGAATACCAAACAACATCAAAAGGGGCTCCAAGGATTGACGCTTTTCAACAACCTACAAGGCTTAGCCCCTTACCAAGTGGAAGAGTGCACTCGTGCAATTTTTTCCACAATAGTTCTAATGGCGACCACACTTATTTTTGTTCATTTCTTATTAAACTAGGTTGTTTTATGGTAAGTAGTTAATTCTGGGTATTTGTCACTTGTAGGAGATCAGGGAGTTCTTGCCAAGAATGCTATCAAATACTCCTCCAATCGCTAATAAGCACTATTAAATGGGGCCTAACATAGGTAATAGTACAAAGGGTGGCTTCTACGACTTTTATACATTTCTAAAATTTGGTAAGTAGAGACATGAACTTCATCAACAATTTTTCAATCTTCTAATTCCACAAAGTGAATAACCATATCCTAAAATTCCATAAGTAAAGCCTAGAAGAAAAGGGGAAATCATAGAACTTAAAGAACTAGACAAGGTGGCTTTGGGACCATCCCTTATTAATAAATTGAGAAAGAAGGTTTTAAAGGATTTGCATGTAAAATTGAGTTTTAGCACATTGAATTATGGAGCCCAATACATCCCACTCCTCACCAATCAATAAAAAACTAAACAAAAGGAACTCCCGCCATTCCACATTTGAAAGCAAATTGTAGTTAGAGGAAAGGAGAACCATGGGACTCCTTCACAGAGAGACAAAGCAACAATGACTCCTTATTTGATGGTTGGGTTTTTCATGAAATTAAAGAGCACTAAAAAAGATGTCCACATAACCCTTTTCTATATCACCATAATCATAAGTTCACATGAGAAGCTCTTATGACTTTAGAACATAAAAGTTTCCTAAGGAAGCTATGTAATAAAATAATAATTGGGGAGCATTATTCTCAATGTCGAGCCAACTAATGATTATTGAAGGTCACTCCCAAGGACAAATTTACCTCATCATGTGGGCCTCAACCCATTATCAACTTGAGTTATGATTATGTAAATGTGGGTTATTTGTTTTTTCCCACAATGCAAGACTTTATTAGGTTCTATGGTTATGTGTCAACTAACTATTTCAAAGTATTATGGTTTTTCTCTAACCCCAATTGACATTATTTTAATTCATATGATCTTTGATAGTCATACTATTTATTGAGGACTCTATATGAGATAAACAATCTACAATTGATGATTCATAATTATGTTTAATGTCTCAATTTAAATTTTTGTTAATTTGGTGTAATGTTGATATAATACTCTACTTATCTTCGTTTGAGTTGTTAAGAATACTCTCAATGAACTAAAAGAATAAATAAATACCAATATTTGTTAAAAAATAAAATTATAGTGTTATAGATACTACAATTGAAATTCTTTAGTATGCATGACTTCTATAAAATAGTTCCACTTTGATCATATTTTCTAAATAGAAAAAAAGTAAAACATGATTTTCTAAATAAAATAGTTCCACTTTGAATTTTCCCTCTCTTAACACTTAAAAGTCGCACACATGCGACATTTCGGTGATTCATCCAGTAAAGCGTCATCAACATAAAGAATGCATCTCACCACAAGCATCCTAAATAGATCCAAAAAATAACATGAGTACATAAGTGCCAAGAAACAGTCGAAACAAAGGGTAGTGTGGGTATTACACAGTTTGCCCACGCTATAGCACAAGTTAACTGAAAAATGTCCGTGCTACACCCACATAGATTTTCCTTCGATATTCGCGCTAGCGTCAAAATAGTGGGACCACTCACTCCAAACAACACATTAAAGGCTCAATCCTCCCCAAGGTTATGAATTCGACTCCTCACACACTTGGTGGCATTAGTTAACCCCCCTAGTGTACCTTGGAACTAGTTCATGAAGGATGAGAGTTGACATTTGGATATAGTTGTTTGATGGACACCTATTGGCCTATAAAATGAATCCATTGGAATGTAGTTGGTAGAGAGAAAACTAGAGCAAGGTTATGCTATTGGATTTGAGTTGGAGCTTCCTCGCAGCCCATCATTTCCTACCATTGTAAGCATTCCCAAGCTCCCTTGCCACCTTCCATCTAGGGGAAAGTGTTTCTCTCCATTGTTCTTCCATCTACTTAGAATTTAGTTTGGAAAAGAAAGGAATCCGTAAGGGAGATTGTTGGCTTCCCTGGAAGTCCACACCTCCTAGGTGTTGTACAACTATTCCATTGGGAAATACAAGAGTGGTTTAGCATATCTTTCGTTGTTGTTGAAGTTTGCATTCTCCCCCCATCTCTTTCATTTTGTTTTTATCAATATTTTCATGTTTGGATGTGAACTACACTAACAATCTCTTGCAAGATCACTTGGAGGAATACCAAACAACATCAAAAGGGGCTCCAAGGACTGAGGCCTTGCAACAACCTACAAGGCTTAGCCCCTTACCAAGTGGAAGAGTGCACTTGTGCAATTTTTTCCACAACAGTTCTAATGGCGACCATACTTATTTTTGTTCATTTCTTATTTAACTAGGTTGTTTTATGCTAAGTATCTAATTCTCGGTAATTTTCACTTACAGGAGATCAAGTATTCCACCTCTTGCTTCCATAATTTGGCCACATTATGGCCCCATTTATTTTTACGCAGCTGTGGTTCTCGACATCTTTTCCGCGTTGATAGCGCGGAATCGACTTGGACATTCGCGCACATAGCGCAGGTTACCAGTGTAACACCCGCGCTACATCGCTTATCGCACCCGCGCGGAAGGTTAGTGTACTACCCATGTTGTTCAACGCGTCTATTTTGTATTAACCTGCGCATCCACGCGACGAATTTTGGTTTAGCCGTGCTACTGTTAGTTATTTTCTTTTTATCTACATAGCTTAGTTTGGCATCCCAATTGTTGCTTACTAGTGAACTTAAATTAAGGCTAATTCACCCAATTACTTAATTTTTTAGTAATTAGTGCAGCGAAACCAACATTAGGAAGTAAAGAGTACATCTCTCTTGAAACTTACCTAGGTAACCAACTTTGAGGCTTTCAAACGGGCCCATCGTTGTCACTAGTATTAAAAACCATTTCTTGTTTCTGCATCAAATTGACATGTTGTTTTTATTAGTATTTCTAGTGTAGAGAACACTTTTTGCACACAAGCAAGGACCTAAAGACACTTGTCACCCGAAGTATTCTCTTCACCTCATACTTCATGTGAGCTTGGTGAATCAGAGAAAATGTGAGAAGTGTGAAATATCTCCATTGCACACTTTTCTATTAGTTAGAATATTTTGGTTTTGCAAAGCGCCATGAGCATCTCTTAGAGTTAGAAGTACACGTTACTTGATATACTCTTTTAGTTAATTTTCCAATAAAATCATTTTTTTCTTTCATCACATGTGTTTGCTCCACTAGCACATAATAAGAATCCTAAAGACTCTTTCCACCCTAGTATGCTCTTCACCTCGCACTTCATGTGAGCTTGGTGAATCAGAAAGGTAGGGATTGTGAAATACCCCTCTTACACTCCATAAAATGAAACATTCAAAACCCCTTAAAATCAACATTGTAAGTGTCTTAACCAACTAAAATCCTCCACAGGAGGTCACAAAACAATATTTTAGTTAGGTAGGATTGATTGGGCTATGCATCCATTAATACACACCAATATAGTTTCATTAGGAATGTTTTGAAACATAGCATTGTTGTCTCATAGGGTACTTACAAAATCCTGCTATAAGCAAGTGTTAAAAGAAAACCCGGATCAGAAGTGCACCGTGACCAAGAAAGTGAATGCTGAGGTATAGTTTCCCTGCTCTCCCCTATAATCCACTCAACTTGTTGTAGGAAGACAACACTATACCATGCAAGACGAATCACTGATCCACAATTGACGCAAGGTATCTTAGTGGCCCAACTTAGGATATCACCAAGGAGTAATTGTGAGTGAAATTGACTCCTGAAGTTAGCTATTGTCATTGGGAGGTGTTTCCATGTCTTCTTGATTGGATCATTGGCCCCATCGCTAGTAGAACTAGCTCTTTGTTACCTCCGCTAGTCGATTGGTGAGTGGATACCATTATCACCATCAATTGTACTTTTGGGAGGCCCAATTACATTTGAGAGGAAGGATGTTAGGTCTTCTAGGGAATTTACATTTATTTTTCTTTTAACTACAAGTTCACTAACTTGTAATAAAATGAACCTACATGTGGGAACCCGTGCACTAAAATCGACATTGCACATATCACTCACTTATTGCACCATTCTGCATCTGTTGTGGTTGGCATATTTTTGCATTTGTTCAATTGTGTTTTAATTCCAATATTGCTCTCATTTGACACAAATCCTTCACCATTGAGGAACAAAACAACATCCTAAGACTGTCTTGTAGATTGTAAGGCTTATCCCCTCTCTCGAGGGGTATTTTTACACCTTCCACCTGTATCACACCCAGAGTGAATTCAAGTCGGGATCGTTCCTAGGCCGCATTAATAGGATCATCTGGTCGATGCCAAGCCTCTCTAGGTACATTTTCTCCCCTCAGAGAAAATATTAATTACACCTCTTCTTCCCCCATCGGAATTAGTACCTTGCTGGATTCTCCCCAAGGAGATCCCTCGGTTCCATTTGACCCACCCCCTCTCATAGGAGGTCAGTGATTGTTTACAACACTGCCTGGGTCTCCCCCTCATGGAAATCATATCCCACGTACAATGGAAAGACCATTTGATCCTACCTTATCATTTATGGCTAGTTTAAATGTACATGATTTGGACGAACTGACAAATGATCCCATTGCTCATGATGATACATGGTCGGCTATGCCAGACAAGCTTCCTTCCGACATTCCCAAATATGAAGGAAAATAGGAAGACGATCCATCCAACCACGTTATGTATTTCCACTTATGGTGTTCATTTAACATCATAGTCAATGACCTCGTGAGGCTTCGCCTCGTCCAGCGTATCCTCACCAGGACGACAAAAAAGTGTTATGTAAACCTAGAAAGTGGAACCCACTCCACATTTGCGACATTGGCTACTATATTTCTTATGTAATTTCAACTGCCAATACGACATGATCTAGGCCTCGAGATTCTCACTGATTTTTGTCAAAATAATTCCACCCACCTCATGGACCACATCCATGAGTGGCGTAGACGACACACATTATGCAAGATCGAATAGAGTGTTTGCAGAATGGTAGTTATTGAATTTATGTTTTGAGTAGAGGATGAATGTTCTTAGTGTGCATGGATTGGATGCTACTTTATCTCATTAGCTGCATTGCATCTGGTTTTCCTTACATCATTAGAAGGAATTTGTATCTGCATATACTTTGCACATAGCTTTGAAAGTAATAGTTCATGGATTGACATTTAGTGTGTGCGCACTAGTTTGGTGATTTTGACATACCATTATTAGCCCCAATAGCACTACCAATTGCTACAACTAGATTATCCTAATATTCTAGCAAAGAACATAGCAAAATAATACACTTATCTTCTTCCTCCATCTTAATATCAACAGAGACCAACTGAATTACCAAAGTATTAAACACATTTAGATGATCTACCACAGATTCACCATTCTCCATCATAATATGTTACAACTTATTTCAAAGAAATAACTTGTTTATCAAGGACTTTTTTTATACAAATTCCCCAACATATCCCACAAATTCTTTGAACTATCTTTTCCAGAGATGTTCAACACCATTGAATTTGAGAGGCATAGTTTAATCATGCTTCTAGCTTTTCGCTCCAACTTTTCCCTATCTTGTTTAGAATATTGGAATCATAGGTTCTTTGGTAACCTCACCTTGTCAGATTTGATTGTCCATGTCCACTTTGGGATTTCAGATCCACATTTTATGGACTATTGTGACTTATGTGGTCATGTGGTTGTTGGTTGGGTACCTATTTATGTATGGTCCTTCAGACCATTTATAATCATCGGATCATGGCTCATCATGCATCAATGCAATGGCGTCTTTAGACAACCCCACCGCTTATTGTAAATATATGTTCTCTTCTACTAATTATATACCTAATCAAACATCGTATCATAGCTAGGTTAGTTTAAGATCAATGGTTTTCTAGATTGACTAGTTCCATTAAGATGTTATTGGTTTGATGAGTTGTATCTATTTGTAGGTTTGAGAATATAGTGAATCGCGATGCTCTTATTTATATATTGTCGGATTCGACCATCATGTGCCCTAGTTGACAAGATCTATAAATTTCCTTGGGTATTGTTTTGTGACATATATGTAAGCATTCTTTCCAGGAATATTTATTGTTTTGGGGTTTATGTTCTATGACAGATAGTTGTGTTGCTCGTGGCTATTGTCTTGATCTTATTGCTTTGAATATTGGGTAGAATGTGAATGTGTATGGTCAACTAGATTAATCGACTGTAGACTGTTCCCTAGCTCATAACATGATTTGATCACTGTTTGGGACATATTCTAGGCATGGAAATAAACCAATGTTCTCCCACATGATATCAATATACTTTATTGAAATGCATGTATAAAGTCCCATTGTTCGATATGTAGATTGGTAAACGTTGACTACTTTAGACCTTCTACTGGAGTCAAATTCTTGTTTAGGTTGGAATCGTTTCCATTAGCTGAAGCTTGGTTGGTTGGTCATTGACTAGAATCTGTCGACTGAGATTCGTTAGGGTATGCTTCGACTTGTATTATTACCGACTAGATAGTGATTTCTAATAATCGGTGGCTTGAGAAATCTACCCGGATGGAGTGTCAACTAAACAAATTACTTTGAGATTTGGTGTTGATAGCTCAATCAACTAGCACTCGTGACTTAGTTTAGGACTAAACAACACATCAAAATATTTACAGTCTATCTAAGATGGGCATTCTCACCTTGGTATAACTCAACCGAAGTAAACATGTTACTACTTCAAAGGTAGTAATGTTATTTATGCCTTGTTTTTTGTTGGTTGTATAAGATTTCATAGTAGTCTATTGAGCTCTTCATTGTGTATTGTTATTAATGAAAAGACCAACCAACTGTGCATTGATTGTGCATTGAAAGCCTTTGACTACTAGTTTTTCTTATGATCAATTAAGTTGATGTGTTCTCCTTTATGTATTAGACCCAAGATTTTGATTGCATATGCCTTAGGTCACCCCTTGTATTGTATTATTTGTCTTTTTCAAAGATTGTTTGTTGGCTTGTTACTATTGTTGCCTTAGTACAACACTGCACTAAGAGAGCCTTAACTACATAAAGGTTTGGAAATATTTCTGAAGATTGGTGTCCTTGACAAATATTAAGACTTGGCATTCCAAAAATTACAAGAAATTTGGGAAAAGAAGGAAGAGGCCTTGTAAGAATATTTTAATCGACTCCGTGAATAAGTAAAAGACTTGTATACTCTTATTGCCCAATTGTAGATAGAGAATGAAGGATTTAAGAAATAGTTGGTGATAACCCCATACCCAGTTTGAGGATGAGGCTGCCCTGCAGGGAAATTTTTAAGGGCGAAATTTCACCAATTGGCTATTTTTTGGCCCTTTTTTCAAAAAATAAATTCGCTATTTGGTCATTTTTAGTCTCTAATATTGCCTATATTTACATAAAATATGTTTTTTCATCATAATATTCGCCCAAATTTACAAGTTTCAGTAGGAAATTGTATGTTTCATATTTAATTTTGCCTACCAATCTAAATTTATGTTTTATTCAATCCAAAATAATCGCTTAGAATACTATACTTAAGTATACTTTTATAATCCTTAAAAAATACCCTGCTGCCCTGTTCCAAATTGCTATCCTACAGTGAATGGATGAGAAGTCCAAGAAGATTTCTATCCTGGAAAATACCATGGAAACCATTTTCCAAAATTTGTTAGATGTATCTGGGGATAATTCAAATATGGTCGATGATTTGGAAGAAGTGAAAGCTATTTCTCATGCAGAAAATTTTGTCTTGAAGGAGAAAATTTGATGACTAAAAGAACCAATACCCAGTTAGCTAATGAGGTTGTCCACTTGCAGGCCTCTGTTGATGAGCTTCATGAAGAAGCTTCTCCTCTTCAAGTAGACAATAATAGATTGTCTGATGGATGCAAGTCCTTGAAAGAAGATTACGATTCCTTGTTGTTGTAGTTGACAAAGAAAGAGGAGACTATTTAGGATTTGCAAGATTGCAAGTAGAGCTTTAAATTGGAGGCCAGTCGACTACATAAATCCAAGAAGAAGCATATTCATGTTGAGATGTTACACTCACCTATTACTTCTTCTAAATTTGATAATATTGTTTGTAGCCCAATTGTTTGTAAACAAGATGACTATAATATGGATGTATGATGATGTTTATGTTTCATCTCATGTTTTATTGGCTACTAATGATGTTATTTCTCCTAGTTTTGAGAAACACACTATAGGTATTGGGTCCCAAATGCTAATAAAGATGAGCTATACCAGAGGAGGGTTTGGAAAGAATGGACAGGGCACTCTTGTTCCTATTACCCTTGAGATGAATTCACCTAGAATAGGTCTTGGATATGATGATGCTACTTCACTTTGTACACCTGGCCCTGGTTCAACCATGGAAGTTTTATTTGTTGCAGGTGGAGTTCAGAATAAACTTTCTGAAGAGAAACCTACTAATGATTGTGTTGAAAATATTAATTAATTAGTTATTTCTAACATGTTATAATTTGAGAATGTACTGCATATGACATTGTTTCTAATACGTAGGGTTCTTCTACTCTTGTAAGTGAACCAAAACCTGAGTTAGCATCCCCTATTCATCCATAACATCAATTTGAGCCATATAGACATCCTCACCATAAAAATCAGAGGAATTTATGTAGAAGTCATTATTTTTGGAAAGATGGCAATTATGCTTTCAGAACTTTGCAAAAAAGACATGAAAACAAAATCATGGACTAGTATTGACTACTCAAATAGATTGTGGATGGATTGATGAATGTCCATGGAATAATTTCAACAGATGTTTTAGGAATTCATACAGATATGTATCATTGCCTATGTGGTCATATCACGATCCTCTTTCTTTCTATTGATTTCTGTGGAGTGGTTGACTGATGTTTGAGCAGAGATATCAGTTGACTAGAGTTTTTGATTGAAATTTGGATGCTACATTTTTTATTGATCCCTCAATTATTTTAAGGGGGGATGAATTGATGACATGTAAACCCAACTTAAGTTATCAGTCGATTGTTGAGATTGAATAAGTTGTTCATTAGGTTGTTTTGAGGTTGATTTGCTTGTTATTGATGGACAAATCGACCTATTATTGACAACTGTTCATGCTGTATTTTTGCCTAGTTGATTAATCGATTGGAACCGTTTTGGAAAAAAATTTGCAATCTGATTTGATGGATTGGATAATTGAGGGTGACAGTGTTTTTGGACTTCTTCTAGGAGTATTACTGTACCTAAGTTTTTATTAGTTTGATTGTGATAGTTGTTCATATTTTCTTTGGAAAATATTATTGTACCATGGTTGATCAACATTTGCAATTTGTTTTTCCTCCAAGATGAGTTTACGAAGGGTGGGGGGGGGGGTGTTGGAACCATATGTTCTTTGGTAACCTCATCTTGTCGGCTTGCATTGTCTGTATCCACTTTGAGATTTTAGATCCACATTTTATGAACCATTGTGACTTATGTGGCCCGATATTTGTTGGTTGGGTACCTACTAGTACCTATTTATAGATGGTCCTTTGGACCATCTATAATCATTAGATCATGGCTTTGATTGTTCTTTAGTGCAATGGTGTCTTTAGACACCACCACCGCTTATTAGAAATCTATGTTCTCTTATGATAATTATATACCTATTCAAAAATAGACAAAATAATGGGCTTTGTACCTGGATCTACAACAATCTACTGATTTATGTCTACAATAATATCTTCCATCTTCAACTTCCATAAATTGAATCTTTAGCCATTAAACTTCTCTATTTATACTCTTGAAATACTCACCATTTTCCTTGCATAATATTCACTATGAAAATCCCCCACTCCAACATAGGTTTATTCCTAACCCAAGACAACCTTTCTCTTCACATTATGAGCTAAACCCAAGAAACAAAGGCATCACCCTAAATCCAATAACCTCTCTATAAGACCAAATGAATATTTTTGCTAAACTTGTGTAAGAAAATAAATACCAAACATAATCTAAAACAAAAGAATTAACAATGGCTCTCTCTCTCTCTCTCTCTCACACACACACACACACACACACACACACCCACACCCACACCCACACCCACACACACACACAAATTTACCTTATAAACCCAAAACTAAGAAAACCAACATTCTTGAGAGTTTCTTCATTCTCTATCTCATTGTATTATATTTTATGTTTACAATGCAATATTATAGCATCCAAAACACTAATCCATTAACCTAGGTTAGATTACAATCCCAATTCCTTACCTAGAATTAGTTTACAATGGGCTAAAAAACTATTGGCCAAAAAAAAATGAAAAAGGCCCAAAACCATATGTAAATAATTTCATTTGAGAGTGTTTACCTCCTATGCCCCCCTAGCTAGGGGGGATAGTCAACCCCCCAAGACTCCCCATGCCCTAGGAACCTACAAAGAGTACAACACATGTCCAACAATCTAAGTCCCTTGTGTCGGTCTCTCCTACTTCAATGTCCTTAGCTAACATACATGGGCATTGTAGAACTATAAACTCTTCTTTTAACTAGGATGGGCAAGAGCAATGAATTCCATGTCGAGAGAATGGGTGAGAGGGTAGAGGTTTGCATGTTTACTACTAGAAGATGGAGACATGATAAAATTATAGAGACCAATGAATACATAGAATCCATTATATCTTCCAATCCCTTTCATTTCCTGTTACAAGTGTCCATAAAATATCCAAACTCAAGTGCTCCCTTTATTTGTATGTAATCGTCTGGAGAGTATATTCAATGACATGTTGATATGGAATGTGGATTTCTAAGTTATTTCCCTATATTCCCAATTTTCTCGCCACCTTGCCCATTTTCAAGAAAAGATTTTCAATTCACATTGAGCCTCAAATAGCCAATGTTCAAACCTCTAAATTTTTCTTAGGAATTTTTACTAATTCACAACTATCCATGTATACTCTAGATTCACCATCAAGTTGAGTTGATTCCTTTGCAACCAACAAAGCACAATATGCACCCAATACCTAATTTCTTTCACTAATTATTTCTCCCACGAAAAATCGAATTGAACCATTGTAAATAGCTAGAGAAATGGATTATGAAATCGAATAAATAGTTAAAATAATTAACCAAACCTCTAAGGTGAAAATAAATAAATTCTAGTTGCAAGAACATATGACGAAGTATGAGACTTTGCAAGGGCTTTAACTCCCATTTCATATGTGCATGCCTGAAATGAAGCTTGTTGTAAATTGACATGTTCATTAATGATTTGAGGATACATCATAGTAGGAGGGACATCACCAATTGCAAACACTCACGCAACCAACTGCCCCCACCCCTTCGACCCCCCCGTGCACCCCCCCCCCCCCCCGAAAAAAAAAAATGCATTCAATATTCCTTCTCTGAATTCAACCCCCATATTGGATTTTACATCAACAATTGACTCGTGGATTCAAAGGATTTGAAGGAACTCATTTTATTAAAAACATTATGCCAAAGCTTGAGTTATGTGGATGATTCTAGATCAATGAACATCATGCAAATTTGTTTAACAATGCAGGTGTTGAATAACTAGGGAAGAATCCCCTAGTATCATGGCATGCTTTATTCCCCTACCCTTGAGCAACAAAAATCTTTGATAAATTTTCATTGCATTTGCCTCAATATTTGTGACATTTCCAAACCCCAAAACATAATTAAGTTTTTTATTTCCATTGATATTTAAAATGATCCTCTCACATCTACATCCCTTAGACAAAATATTAACTTTAATACAAATAAACATTACTCATTAATTATTAAAAACAATGAACATATTTTATTAATTTAAAAAACCCAAGGTTTGTGACCTAATATCAATCTTATGATTTTTTCTATGGATTTTCCAACATTTTTGTGACCTAATAGCAATGTTATCATTTCACCTCTAAAACTTTTCCAACATGTTTTTGGTGAACATATATGTGGCTATACACCTAATTTTTAAATGGTTAAGGTTAATACTATCATTGCACCTCTTAAACTTTTCCAACACGTTTTTGGTGAGCATATATTTGAAAGGATGTCACTTAAATGTTTAAGATTAATATATGATAACATCCTGTATTTGGAAACATTACAAACAAAGATTCTTTTTTTTAAAAGTTAAGCTACTATAAGCTACATCCCTCATCGAATCCTTCTGTCAAACCCATTACCCCTGATAAATTCATGAATGTTACCATTCGGAAAACTAGATGGAAGGGTCTGGCTAGGGGGGACATAGGCACTGCTGAGCATTACACTCCACTTTCCTCCAGACTTGCATACTTTGATGATGTTCGTGACTTAAACCACACTTCTCACTGTTCTGAGGCACTTTGAGAATTTATGCCTCCTCCAGCGGTTCCTTAATGTTAATTATGACTCTAAATGTCCGGGGTTTGGGAAAGGCTACTAAGACTAGGGCTCTTTCCCATTTGTTCAAAACTACTAGTCCACATATTATTTGCTTCAAGAAACGATTGCTCGGATATGGCAGCGGTTCGTAAAATTTCCTCGATTCTCCCGGGTTGGGAATTCTCAGCCATTGATGCTTTGGGACAGTCGGGGGGGCTTCTTGCGGGATGGAACCCTGTATATTTCAATTTTCATGCTTTTAAAACTCAGTGGGGATTGTTGCTAAAAGGTAATTGCTTGAGTTTGAACCTGCCGTTTACTATTTTTAACATCTATGGACCATACAAAGATCGTGGCAGGTTCTGGGATACATTGAGGGCTTCGAGTATTTTTAATATCCCAAATCTTTTAAGTGCAGGTGATCTCAACTTCACATGCCACGCTGGAGATATTTGGGGCACCCATGCCCGGCTAGATGATATGGCAGATTTCTTTAATGAGATGTTGATTTCTTGTGATCTTGTTGATGTCATGCCCAGTGTAACTGGTCCTACCTGGACTAATGGAAGGGCAGGTGCGGCAGGGATCCACAAAAGACTGGATAAGTTTTTGGTAAAGTCTGGACTGATAGACAATTAGGAGAGGCATAGATCATGGGTTGGAGAACATAAATTCTTTGACCACTGGCCGGCTTTTTTCTAGATTGACACGGGTCATACAAAATCCCATTACCTGTTTAAATTCAACTGTTCTCGACTGAGCAATGAGTATTTTTGTAGAGTCACTAGGAATTTCTGGATTGATTACTATAATAAGGATGGTTTGAACCCTATTGATGTTATTGTTCAAAAAATTCGCTTGCTCAAAGGTATATGCTCTCAATGGATTCATCAGAAAAAGAAGGACAATGGCTCATAACTCCTTTTTGTGGAGACTCACCTACGAGAGCTACACAAGTGAAACAATGGGGAGGGTTTATTGGCTGATGAGTTTGACTTCATCAACTTATTGAAAGAAATAAAGAGGACTTACTGTTACAGGAAACTAAAGAATGGATACTCAAAAGCCGCGCCATCTGGATTAGCCATGGGGATGGAAATACCAGATTTTTCCATTCCTATGCTTCACATAGAAGGAATATGAATGCGGTCTAGGATCTCAAGGATGTCTTAGGCAATCAGATTATCGGTCAAGATGATCTTCATGCTGCTGCTATGGACGACTTCGACGAATTATACTCTGATACTGGTCAATCTAACTTACTTCAACAAATCCATGTAGCCAGACTTTATCCTACCTTCATCACGAAACTAGATGCTGAAAATCTTGGAAAAGTTGTTAACCTTGAAGAAGTTGAAGCTTCCCTTAATAGCTTCGCCAAGGACAAAAGCCCAGGCCCGGATGGCTGGACTGTTGAGTTATTTCTCCACTTTTTTGACATTATGGGACCTGAGATCCTGGGGATGGTGGAATTATCTTGATCTTAAGGTTACATTCCTGGCAGTCTAAATTCTACTTTTCTTACTCTCATCCCCAAGAAGGGGAAGCCCGATAATTTTGGAGATTTTCGTCCTATTGAATTATGTAATTTGGCATATAATCTCATCACTAAAATGATCTCTAACATACTTAAACCTATCTTATCAACCTTCATCTCTGTTGAACAATTCGGGTTCCTACAAGATCGATAGATACTTGATGCCATCGGGATAACCCAGGAGGTTATTCATACAGTTAAACTGAAGAAATTGAAAGCTATGTTCCTTAAGGTGGACCTTGAAAAGGCATATGATTGAGTTGACGGGACTTTTCTGTGTTTGGTTCTCATATAGATTGGAATCCCTCCATTAGTCATTCGTTGGATTATGGCATGTGTTACGTCCGCATGCATCTTTGTTCTCATCAATCGTGCCCTTTCCGGTTTTTTCAGCATGAGCAGAGGGATCCGCTAGGGTTGTCCTCTCTCACCCTTACTTTTTTTATTAATTATTGAGGGATCGAGCAGAATGATCACTGCTGCTAGAATGGATGGGAGTATTTCTGGTATTAAAATCTCACATGATCTGGTCTTCACACATGTTTTATTTGTTGATGATGTTTTAATTGCTGGGATGGATACTGATCTAGAATGGCAAAGGTATATGGATATCTTCACTATCTTTTCCGCAGAATCAGGTATGAAAGTTAGCCTAAGAAAGTCTTGTGTTCATCACTTTAGGTTTTTCGATCAGCAGATTGCTGCATTAAAAACTGTTCTTCCTTATAACTTCCATCAATTGGATGACGACTTCATGTATCTTGGTTATTTTTAAAATCCGAATGGATACAGATGTAATGACTGGCTGTGGTTAGTAAAGAAATTTGAGAAGAGGATTTGTCATTGGACTTTCAGGATGCTGTCCATTGGGGGGCGACTGGTGCTGGTTAAGGCGGTACTTAATGGTATACCGGTTTACTGGCTATCTCTTCATCCTATTCCTATTTCTATCCTCACAAAATTAAGAAGACTGTCTTTTAATTTTTTATGGACTGGTGGATCAATCCGTCGAAAGCTGGTACTATCCAAATGGGATTCCATAGCTCTTCTGACCTGTTCTGGTGGCCGGGGAATCCACAATCTCACCTTCTTTAACATTGCATTGAGAATGAAAAGATTGTGGAGATCGCTGTTCGGCAACACTCTGTGGTCTAAGGTGATCAATGTTAAGTACTTGAAACATGATGTTATTAAGTGGACGCGAGACCCTCTGAAGAGATCACACAATGCCTCCATTATCTGGACCGGATTTCTTAATATCTACAACTGGATGGCCATGGATCTGGCATGGAAGGCTAGAATGGGACATGACATATTGATCGGAATCGATCCAATCCTTAGATTGGATGACGGTTACAGGCTGCCGGATGGGATTGTGCTCTCCCTCCATCGATCTGGTTACAAAACAATCAGTAATATCAGGAACACAAACTTCATTCAGAATCAGAGTTATTGGTTAAATGCGTTTGATTTGGGCTTGGTTGCTGACAGTGCAAATATTTGGAGTCATTATACTAAGAAGTTAAACGACATTGGTTGCAGGCTATCATCCGATAGTGATAAGGTTATTTGGCTGAAAAATAATAAGTTGGGCACTGTTACGGCTCATTTGGCCTATCAAGCGATCATTAGCACCCAATGCATTTATCCTGGTGAATGGTGGTATACTGCACTCTGGAATTGGAAAATACCACTCAAAATCAAATGTTTCATGTGGTAGGCATTGAGGGGTGAACTATTAACCTGGGATAATCTGGTCAAACGAGGATGGGAGGGACCGAATATTTGTCACCTTTGCATGCACAGAGCCGAAACTGTTAACCATATCTTTGTTGATTCTTGTTTCACCAAAGAACTCTGGTTGATACTTCGTAACCATTTCAATTTTTCTTCTTCACTGTGGGGTGTGGACACCTTTGCCCATAATACTCTCGATTGGCACAGGAATGCTGTTACATTACCTGTTCTGCCTGTGGTGACCGCTTGGGCTGTTTGGATGACTCGCAATCGGATTATATTTGAGGATCGACGACCATGCACTGGATGGACCTTTAATAATATTATCACAATGAACTCAGAACAATGTACTGAGATTAGCAATATGACAACAAAGAAAATTACACCTTTCTGCCCGCCTCAACAGAAATCTGTGATTTTTTTTTATGGTGTTGTGTCTGGGGGACACTGTGCTGCTGGTGGGGTCATTTTCATCAACCCAGACCATTATTTTTCTCTGAAATTAAAATGTGGACTTGGTATCAATATGAAAGCGGAGATACTTGGACTCTGGTGTGTTTTGATGGTTGCTTTTCACTTTGAGTTAACAGATGTGGCGATTTTTGGTGACTCCAGAGTGACTATCAAATGGGCTCGGGGAGAATATAAGTTGGAAAATCTGCCTTTCTTTCATTGGTGCAAGAGGATAAAAGATTTACTACTGCAATTTGGACCTATTATACTTCAACACATTTATCGGCAGTTTAACTCCATGGCAGACTTACTTTCAAAGGAAGCATATACCGGGGATGAAGGAATTATATATTGGGAGGAACATTTTGACTCTGATCTTATAGACTCTGGCTTGACTCCGATCTTTGATATCTGACCAACCTTTTATTTTTTGGCCTTCGTCTAAATGTTTAGACATGCAGCTTGATTTCAAGAATCATATTTTGGAAAGTTGACTCTAGATTTGTAAGTCATATATGTTATTACTGGTGAAAACTGTCTTTCAGTCATTGGACAGATCCGATAAATCTATTTTATAGATTTTTATGTACTATTTGATTCTCCTTTGAATAACAATAGTATGGGGTTTTTTCACTGAAAAAAAAAAAGCTACATACTATTTTACAATGTCATTGAGTTAAATCCATTCAACACTATTGTGACCAACGACTTTCAATAATCGTTCGTAGAGTAAGAGCTAAATTACTAACTTTTGGGTTAGGTTATATTTTAAGTAAATAGGATTGTTAAATGTTATTTAGTTAGATTTATTCAACATGATTGTAAGTAATGTTTCTAAACAATATTATTAAATCAATATAGATTTATTTTAAATTTGGATAAGATTGATTTATGATGGTTTATTTAAAGATTGCTTTTTGAAAGATTATGAATAAAATATGATATTATTGTATCAATCATAGTAATGAGGTATTCTACAACCTACTAAGGTGTAAGTTTAAACAAAAAATATTAAATTATATTAATTTCATCTTAAACTTAAATATATCAAGCATTGGATCAAATATTTTCATTTTCTTATAACATTTTTGGGAAAAAAACAAAATAAACCTTTGACCAACATTTAAAATCTACTTTCCATTATCCATTTTTTTATTATCAAAGTAGCATCAAATACATTCAGGTAGATTTCTTTTGAAAGCCCTTTGAAGAGATGCATTTTTATGCACAATCTTGATAAGGTCATTAAATGTCGTTTACTGGCCTCCTTAAAATTTCAAAACAAAGAAAAACAGATCCGTGGATGGATCAAAAGAGAGAAAAACCATGGTTTCATGGCCAAACGTACTTGCCCCATGAAACATGGGCCGAAATGAAAGGTACAATTAGTATTTCTTCTGTAAAAGTCAAATTCCAACAGAAAATAGCTATGAGAACACAAGTGAATGTAAGCTTCTGGTTTAGGAGGGGATTCTAGGCTTGAGGCTTTAATCGGGGAAGATCTCATAGATGCAGTTGAAGCTCTTTGAACTGAGTTTCAAGGATTTCAATTTAACTAAGTTTCTTCAAAATAAGCTTACCTTCTGAAACGGGCAAGAGGCTTTGATAACAGAGACTCATGAATCACCATTTCCTCAAGGATTTCTGAGGATACATGTGCATTGCTACTAGCATAGAGGAGCAAATGAGTCACTGATATTTCATCAAAGAATCAATCCGACAGAAGTGGAGTTTGAATTTATGCTTCATCAAAGAATCAATCTGACAGAAGTGGAGTTTGAATTTATGCTTCATCAAAGAATCAATCTGACAGAAGTGGAGTTTGAATTTATGCTTCATCAAAGAATCAATCTGATAGAAGTGGAGTTTGAATTTATGCTCCACAAAAACACAAAAAAACACAAATTTGAGTAAAATTTTACTGCTAAAGTTTAAAGAAGTATATATACTCTATTCTTCCTGATTTGAATATATAACCATATAACCTTTTAAAAGGAAACCCTGTTCTTAACTATTAACTATTAGATCCCACTCAAGCTGTTTCATAATGAATATATTAGATCTCGCTCAAGTTGTATCATAGTAAATATATTAGATCCCCCTCAAGCTGTATCATAGTGAATGTATGAGGATGTTTATGGACTTACTGGAAAATAGTAGCTGAAAATAACCATTATTACAGCAGATCTTCCGTTGACAAGCAAAACAAAGAAATTCCAACCAAGAATATAGTTATGCAGCTTTCATTCAATGCCAAAAGTTTACAAATGTTTTATGAACGTAGATCTCGCAGATCTGTTTAGACTCTGCAGGATCTGTCTAACGATGTGCACTTGAGACTCTATACAAAATATGATTAAGAATAAAAATCGAGTGGTAAACTTGTGCATCTAATATTATTAAACTTGCCTGCAGCTTCTACTCTTCAGAATCATCTTCTCCAGAGGATTGATACCAAATCATAAGCAACACTAGTAAGAGTATGAAAGCCACGCCCACTGGCGAGCCTCCCGCTCTGTGGATTGATGAAGGATCCACCTCACTGAAGAAGAGGGGGGATCGTCGAGTGTTCCTGTAGGACAGCCATCTGATGAGTATGAGCAGCATGACAGGCGAGAGCATGACCATTGTTGGATTAATCTCTTCCATCTGTTCCAACACAGTGCTGTACAAAGGCACTGCCAACACCATGCCTATCATGGCCACCACCAAAACGGTCTGTGTAGAAATATGAATATTGCCAGCAATCACAGCCATCTGACAATAACTATGACAACCGATACAATGCAACAATTATATCAAACTAACTCTGGGAATACCATTCAGACAAATTGAGCATATCTATATGTATATGTACACTGTCAATGATATTCTGAGTAATCGCAATTGGAGCTGCTGGGTCTCTGATTTCTGAATGATGAATCACAGTGGACGCCCAAAGTTTAAGCAAACTCAACATGAAAAGGCGTTGAGTTTGAATAAAGAAAGAACCAGACTGTACATGACATCATCTGTTTCCTGTCTGTTTGCTATTTAGGTTTTCGAGCCACGTGGTTAGAAGCTTCTCAGTTCCTGCACTCAGAGCAAATTGGCCTTATGTATTTCACTTCTTTCGACAATGGATCCACACAGGCCATGGAATAAGATTCCTTATAATAATGGCAATAATATAATTGAGAATCACTTCATTTCAGGACTGATGATGCGTGGAAACGTAGAAGTGATAGAACAGGCGTCTAGTCTGTCATACGTAGGGGGAGCAGTTTGATATAGGCCAAGTTGATATTTATTTTAAGGAATTATAAAATGGCAGTTTGATCTGAGGCCAAGCGACCTTCATAAAATAAATAGTTTTTTTTTCCAGCGAATTCATAAAATAAATAGTTGCAGCATGTGCATCCACGATCTCTGAATCCGATTGCTTTGAATTCAGATTCAGGCAGATCAAATAGCACGTCAGTATGGTCTTTTGTAATGATCCACGACTACTATATTGATCGTAGTCCCTGAGATTCCATGTAAGTCAAAGCCTCTGTCATATTAAAAGAGCCAAGTAGCCTTGAACGCCGAGATACATGTGGCAAGTAGAATATGGTCTGTATACTTCAGAGATTAGGTGAAATAATCTTGTTCATTGTATTGTGCAATATATAAAAACTCGGTAGGTCTATTCAAGCAAGATATAAAAATTCGGTATGAGTTGAGCGATGTGTTAAAAACATATATATATATATATATTGGTTGAGAGATGTAGGTTATAATAATATATAAGTGTTTCAATATATCTTGTATATATATGTTGGTTGAGAGATGTAGGTTATAATAATATATAAGTGTTTCAATATATCTTGGAAAGTGTTGGAGTGAAAACCAGTAAACAAGAATTTTTGTCAAAACAGATTTAATCAGGGTGAGCCTTCCACCAATGGAAAGCAACTGAAAACCAGTAAACAAGAATTCTTGTCAAAACAGATTTAATCAGGGTGAGTCTTCCACCAATGGAAAGCAATTGAAATGTCTACTGATTGATTCTTCCTTCAACTTTTTTCAAAAGCCATAACGAGTCTTTGATCCGATAATCATTTGGCTTTAAGAAATAGCAAGATATTTGAAGCCCACCTCCTTTTGACAGAAATGGTAAGGCAAAAATGATTTGAAACTATCAAGATTGTTATTTTCAATATTGTAATACAAAAGACTGGATTTCCTATTGCTGACCTTCATGCCTGCAGCCACACAAAAATTCTTAATGATAACTTTGTAATTCCTCCATTCAACAATAGAGTCCGAACCTACTATAAGGACATCATCTACAAATAAGACGTGAGATAAAAAAAGATTTGATGATATTTTTATACCTTTGATAGCACCTTCAGTTTTTGCATTCAGGGTCATTCTGCTTAAGCCTTCAATGGTTAACATGAATAAGAGCGGAGATAAGGGGCATCCTTGTCTGATGCCCCTAGAACTTATGAAAAACTCTGATGGAACCCCATTCACCAACACAACAATATAAGAGGTGGATACACATGCCATAATCCACCTAATGACAAGGGGAGGAATGCCTATTTGGATGAGAATCAAACGCAGAAACATCCAGTCTACTATGTCATATGCTTTCTCCAAATCCATTTTTAGAAGGACGACTTTTAATTTTTTCTTCTTTATCGAGTGAATAAGCTCCCGAGTAATGCTTATAGCATCCAGAATCTGCCTGTCCTATAAAAACCCAAATTGCTCAGCTAAGATGAACCTAGACATGGTAGGCTTCAATCTAGCTGCAATGTTCTTGGAGATTAGTTTGTAAGCTAAGTTGCACATAGCTATTGGCCTAAAATCCCCAAAATTTGTGGGTTTGTCCCTCTTAGGGGTTAAGGTAAGAAAAGTACAGTTTAGGGCCCCTGAGATATAGCCATCAGTTCTTGTGAATTCCACCATCTTCAAAAGATACTCACCCATTATATAAAAAAAGTGAAGAAATAGATCCATTGTCCAGCCATCTGGCCCTTGACTCTTTTCTTTGGCGAATCCCTTCAAAGTTTCTTCCACCTTCGATAAAGTAACTTCTTTTCCTAATGCCGCATCATTATGTGCATAAAAAAATACCGGATAACGTCTTGCTACTTTTATTTGAGTAGATAAATCACTCTGCCCCGGATCTGTGAAGATATTGCCAAAAAAGCACTGTGCAGCTGCTTGAAGATTTTCCATCCCCGAAATCTTATTTCCAAACTCATCATCGAGTTCCCATATTGCATTGGAATTCTTCCAGTGAGAGGAAAAAACATGAAAAAACTTTGTATTCTTATCCCCTAGACCAATCCAAAGTGCATGGCTTTTAAGCCTCCAGTCCATTTCTTCTTGGATAAGTAGTTCATCTTTTTTTTGCTCTAAAAGTTTTAGTTTTGAAAACAACTCACCATTTAGTTACTGATTAAAATTCTTCTTATGCAAACCCTAAATTTCTTCTTAAAGATCTGTAAGTTCCTTCTGATCTTGCTTTTGTTTGTTAATAATCCGTTTTGTCACCACCTCCTTTAATTTCTGAAGTTTAGTAACAAGTAAATCCACAGGATTCATCTCCAAATCACTACCGAATGTCATCTAGAAATCCCTAATACCAAAACAAAATTCTTCATTCCTTAACCAAGAGTTGTTAAATTTAATATTTCAGGGGGTCTTGAGAGAAGACATTTGGTGATGGTAGGCTGGGAGAAAATAGCACTTCTAGAGTCATGTGGAGGATGGGGAATACGAAACCTCTCTATATTTAGTATTTCTCACAGATTAAAAAGCCTATGGAGAGGCCTCTTTGGAAACACACTCTGGTCGAAGGTGCTAAATGTGAAATATATCAAAGATGAGGTTACAAATTGGATCAGAAATGCAATAAAAAAACACAAAGGTACCTCTCCCATTTGGTCTAGGTTTTTAAAGGTGTATAACTGGTTAGCTAAAGATCTCACCTGGAGGGTGGGCAACGGGAGGAAAATATTAGTTGGGATTGACCCAATTCTAGGTTTTGATGATGGTTACTCTCTGTAGGCACATATCCAAGAACATTTAAAAAATTGGGAGATGTAGACTCTTAATAAAATTAGAAGGTCAAAATTTAACATAGAACAAGGCTCATATTGTTTGAATGCGAAAGAATTGGGGCTCACTTGAAGAGATGCTAATGATTGGGAACATTACTTAAACTTGTTGAATACTACAGGATGCAAGTTAACTGAAGATAATGATAAAATTATCTGGTGTAGTAATGTAGAGACTGGTATGGTGACGGCTAAAAAAACTTATAATACTATTATAAAATCCCTGTGCATTTTTCCTCCAAACTGGTGGTATAAGTATTTATGGCGTTGGCAGATCCCGCTTAAGATCAAGTGATTCATGTGGTTTGCTTTACAAGGTGGATTAAAAACATGGGAGAACTTGGTGAAAAGAGGCTGGTCGGGTCCAAGCATCTGTATTCTATGTAGAAATTTCCAGGAAACTTTGAATCACATTTTGGTCGATTGCGTTTTTACTAGAACAATCTGGTATAAAACCATTTCCATTTTGGATTTGCGTCAGACCTAGGGTGTGGGTATATTTGATCGATGCGTCTATGATTGGATAAAGCAGTGCAAGATTTATACTTCTTTACCAGCAATTATATCTTGGGTTATATGGCGTTCTAGGAATGCAGTAATATTTGAAAACAAAACTCTTTGTGAAGATAGTATTATAAGACAGATTGTGCTATTGTTAAAGGAAAATCACTCTGAGGTAGTGGTTTGCAGGTTAAAAAAAAAAAGTCTGTTCACACCTTCTTATAATATGTCGTTGGCCTTCTTTGACGAGGCAGCTTCAAATGGATTGTGTGCTGCAGGTGGAATCATCTACATTAACAAAGAACACTTTTTTCACTCTAAAGCTAAATTGCGGTGTAGGCACAAATATGAAGCTAGAGCTATTGGCACTTTGGTGTGTTCTCAAAGTTGCGAATTCCTTTGGCTTATTTGAACTTACCGTTTGTGGTGATTCTAGGGTGACTATCAAATGGGCACGTGGGGATTTCAAACTAAATGTCATCTCACTTTTTTAGTGGTGTAAGAGAATTCAAGATGAGATCAATCTATTAAAGAATATTTCATTTGAACATATTTACCGTCAACACAATTCAATAGCTGATCTACTTTCAAAACAAGCTATTGATGGTGAAGTGGGAGTCATATTTTGGGAAGAAATTCAGGGACAACAGATCATTGAAAAGGGCAGTGTCAACATTTTCATTTGATTAGCCTTTTGAATTGGTGCAAAGTGGAAGTCTTTTTTGTGATAAAATGTTCTCGCTTAGAATTTTGCTTTTTTGTAAAGGAGGTCAAGATGTGTTATTTATCGAGTATATAAGTCAGTTCTTTGACTTAATACATTTTGTACTATTTGATTCTAGATGAATAACAATAGTACGATTTTTTCCGCTGAAAAAAAAAATACATAAGTGTTTCGCGGGGGATAACACCATATTGGATCCATTAAAGGATTTCTTCAACAATCTCTTAAATGTCTCTAGGTTCATAGATATTTTACCACTATTATTGGACCAACTTGGAATACTGGCATAAGTGGTGATGTTTCTATTAGTAAGATAGCAAGAGATTAGACTGATTCTTAATGAGTGAACCCCTTATGCATTCTCTTAAAAACATTAATGAGTGAACACCTTATGAATTCTCTTAAAAAATTTAGAACTTGGGATGTTAAATATTCCATTTCCGATCATTTCCCAATTGTTCTACAATTGGATGGTGTAAAATCTGGGAACTTTTTTCCTTTCAAATTCAACAATTCATGCACTAGTACAAAACGAGAGATAAGTGACCAGGCGACCAAAAAAATTGGTCAACACAGTTTTTTCAAAGGATAAATGACCAAAATTGAGAAATTTAAAGTGAACTAACTAAAAATGACCAAGATAAATGATCAATTTGGTCACTGGATAAGAACTAAACTAAAAATGACCAAGATAAATGACCAATTTGGTCACGGGATAAGAACTAAACTAAAAATGACCACATAACAATTGGTCATTTATTTGGTCATTTTTAGTTGTGTCACTTCAACAATGGAAAATTACAATTTTTACAATGAATTTGTACATTTTAGTAAATTTAACAGTGCAGATGGATTCAGAGATCCCCTAGGCAGAATCCATCTGCACTAGGGGGTCTCTGAATCCATCTACACTGTTAAAATTTGGTAAATTGTAGACCCCTTCATGTGTTACAGCTCAAAATTAATGCATGAAGCAGATTTGCACCGCTTACATTCACTAGTAGAATTTGGCAAATAAATGACTACGTGGCTAAAAATTTTAGTCATGACACTGTTTTTAAGCTAAATGATACTAAATTTGAGCAACACAACTAAAAATGACTAATTTAGTCATCAGATAGAAAATACAACTAAATAATAAGTCACACAAATAAAAATGACAAATTTATTCCATGGATAAAAAACAATTAGATAACAACAAAAACTAGATTAATATGAATTAATCCAAACATGGAGAAAGCTTATAATCATGGAGCATAGTCTTCCCTACATTTCCTGCATTTTTTTTGACAGGAAAATTACAATTTTGACAATGAAATTTAGCGATTTCGTAAATTTTAACACTGCAGATGCACTGAGAGACCCACGAGAGACCCCAGTCTATGAATCCATCTATAGTATTAAAATTTACGAAATTCGGGGCAAGGGAATAGTGCAGATGGATTTAGAGACCCCCATTAAGTGGAGTCTCTGAATCCATCTGTAGTGTTAAAATTTACAAAAATGAGGAGGGGGGTCTCTAAATTTTCATTTTCAAATTATTCCATGAATTTCCATTAAAACTATAAACATACAAGCATCTTTATTAGAACATATCCATGATATTCCTCTTCCAATACATGACCATGGTAAACAATGAATTCACAATCGCCACTTGTCATTATATACACCTAACAATTAACTGATATTAATCTTATTTCTTTCATATATTGTTAAAAACAATTTACATTTGAATATTAATATAATATAGTATGTTAATATACAAATTATATGTTAAACTTATATATAATATACAATATTATATGTTTGGTTTTAATATATAAATAATATATAATATTATATGTTTTTGATATATAAATATATTATACTATAAATAATATAATATTATTAACAACTTTTAGAAAGTTAAATTCATGAGGGCAAATAAAAATAAGGGAAACAAATTTGGAGAAAAAAATTGGGGGTTAACGATCTGTTGTGTAACCCATCTAAGGAGGAGGTAAACACTCTCAATACTTTTAATGTGGATGTCCTACTTTCAAGCTCCTTCATAGATTTTTCTAAGGAGACTTAGGAATATAAACCTAGCTACATGACTTAGAGTTTGTAAAAGCCATTTGAAATTTTCTAAGGGGATTTTGGTGAAGTGCAAAGTTTTATGTGGGTTTTTCCATCCAGTTTGAAGTTTTATGTGGATTTTTTTTAACAAGTTTCATCCATGGCGATTTTTCTAGGGATACCTGGGAATAGAAACCTCGTCGTACGAGTTCAAGTTTGTAAAATCCATCTGGAATTTTCTTCTGCTGGACTTTTAGTGAAGATTGAAGTTTTCCGTGGTTTTTTCCATCCAGTTGAGACCGACTTAGATGATGATATTGATGTGGGTAGTTGGTCACAAGGATTTTAATTTTTTTGCATCTGTGTCTAACTAGTGCTATAATCATCAGCAATTTGGAGAATGGTCCAAGTTACAGTCATTTTGTCATTGTGTGAACTGTTGCATATTTCCATTGAAATGCCAGTTGGTCGCATAATTTATTTTATGGGTGAAATAGTAAGGGAAAAATTCATATTGTGAATTGTATTGTTTAAAAAGAGAGGTCTCACCCTCAATTAGACTTAGTTTGTGATTGAAGGAGTACCTACAGTGTTGATAGGTCCGTGGGGGTTATGTGAAGAGAGGAATGTAGCACCCAATCTTTTCCACCCTAGTGGTGGTCTGCATAGGGATAAATCTGCTCCAGTTATATGTCAGTTTGAACAAGAAGAGGGCACACCCTATCTGTACAGGGATACTGTCACCAAGAAGTATTTGGTTTTTGTTTATTGGCTTGGAGAAGATACTAAACAGGGCTGGGCTCTTCTATTTTGACAGCCACGTATCACCAACACTCTCACCATATCAAATCGTTCCCCTTGAGGGAAATCATCTACTGAAATAAGTTGATGTAGCTCATGCATATGTACAGGTTAGATATTTATACAAGTTCAGATCTAATTTCTAAGTGTTGAACTCTATTTTACAGTGACATTTTAATAGTTTCTTTCATAAGAAATTTGTGTTTGTAGTTTCCAATTGAATCTATGCCAAATATTTGTGTTTGCACTCATAATGTATGATGCATAATCTTTTAAATTGGGTCTAAAAATTACAAGAGAAACCTACAACAAAAACCTTGACAGTAACACAAGTGTTTGATGAAATACCAAGCCAAACTTTCACACCTAGATCAGTTTGCTTGGACCAGTAAGCTAGAGCAGTGTGTATGTGAAGTGTTTGTTGAAATTCCACAACCAAGTTAAACCAAAAGTAAGTTGATGAAAACTCAGATTTGGCTTAGAAAACATAACCTACAACAATTTAATGTTTGATGAATCAGTGTGGTACAAAGGAAAAAGGATATTCCGTTAGCCTTGTGAGGTGAATTCAATCTAGAATAGATTGGGATCATTATTGTGGTATCATATCACTGCATACAAAGTGTTTGAAGAAAGTCCTAAACAAAAAATACACATAGTTAACTCAATAACTCATTCCAGATTAATTATTAGCTATAACTTATAATCCATATCATCCTTCACCAAACCAATTTTTTTTCTTGCAGTTCAAGTATTTAGATACTATAACCATGCAAGCTCGACATGGAAAAGACATTTAGGGAATTCCTTGGGAAAGTTTACATTTCACAAGAGAAAAATATTGCCAAACACGATTGAAGCAGTATAATAATAATAAAATCCTAAACATGCCACATGATGCGCTAGATAAGGTGATCTTCCTTTATACCAATATTTGCGGTTACATCTAAATTTTTGAAACTTCCATCTTAAATTTGTATTGATGTTGTGAGAAGAAAGCAATCTGAATTTTTGCTTTACCTTACAAATCTTTGCCCCAAAATTTTTTTGTGAATTCTCTGCAAACATGAGTGCAATCCTATTTGGAAGGATGGGATTTTTTATTTTTATTTTCACTACAACCAAAGATCAGTGAAATCTACATTTACCCATTTTCAGGTCAAATATTTTTGTTCTTAGCAAGTGCTTTTTTATTGTTGAGAATCAAGACATTTCTTGGGTAAAAAGACCCATGCATGTGAATAAGAAGCATCTCTGGGTTCAAATATGTTAAGTCCAAAAGTACTGAATTTCATTTTATGATCTGTGGTTTGCCACTCCCCCCCCGCAAATTTTAGAAGTGTCTTACATGCCAGTGTAATATGTTTCTTTTGATAGTGTTTTGAGTGTTCCTTTGAGGTTTTGTAATTCCCTTCAACCAATTTCACTGCATTTGAGGGAGTGTTAACTTGTGTCAGCATATGTTCAAATAAGATAAGATGATACCCACAAATAGGTCAATAGGACTAGAATGTATAATTGAAATCAAATCTGTAGGGTTGACCTAAGCAAAAGAGAATGCATTCCATTGGCTTTGAGTTGTGTCTAAGTAGACACAACTTACTTTCAAATGTCAATCCCTTTTTTCCATTACCCCATATATACTTTTCTTCTTGCTGAGAAGGATTGATTTTGGTCCAGTGTGAGGTAGTGAGCATTGCCAAAGGTGTCCTCATAATCAACATGGGTTTGAGATCTTGCTAATCCAATTTCAAGGGAAGCTGCAAGGTCCAATGCACGTTTTGGATTGGAGCCATCCCATATGGGATTGAAATTCAAACATGTGATAGCATAGAAGCATTGGAAGATAGGATTCCCTCACCAAGAAAATGAAACCCATGAAAGGAAGCAATCTATGAACCGAACTGTTTTCCAAGAGATGAATTGATGAGAATAGTTACATAATCCATTCTATCATTACCCATCAAATACCATCCATCATCTATCAAGCCATTGGATACCTTATTGAAACCTCTACATTAATCCATTACAAATTTTCTCAAAGAAAAATATGAAGATATATACATGGTAAAAATATAGAGGAGGATGTTGTTGAGGTTTAGCATGTTTTGTAGAAAATGGAGTGCAAGGTAAGAGATGCCTACAGTTAGAGCTTAACAGAGATGAATTGAGTTAGGGGATGAGTCATTAATTTTTTTTTTTGACTACTGTTTTGTTTTTGTATTTTTAAAACCATATCAAGTAATAAAAATCCTATTTTTGGAGTTTACAAGGATACAATGAATACAAAAAATTCTACTGCACGAAGTTTTGTTAAATTTTTTATTTTATCATGTATTTGTACCTTCTCTTATAGTTTCTTTTGGATAGATACTTAGATTTGTATCTTTATTTTCTTTGATATCATCGATATAGGAGTTGCTTTTAGACTCTCACTATGTATCTACACTGATTGGTTTTTTTAGTCCCATTGATCTACTTATCTACTAGCTTGGCCTTGGGAGCTGGAATTGTCCATGACAACTATCTAGAGGAACATGAGGCCTTATTAATTTATTGAAAGGACTATTATGCAACTATGCTTTATGATCTTGTAGCATCAAACCATGGCAAATGACAAAAAATAGCACAAATTAATTTAAAGTTTGACATCAATGAAGACTTTGACTACTTTTTTGTTAATTAAAATCCTCTGTATTAAGTCCAAAGTTTCTCCTGGAAATAGAATACAAAATAAGGAAGAGTCTTCATCTCAGAGGCTTAATGCTCACCAAGATAAAAATATCAGTCCTTAAACTCTGCAACAAGATAATGTACTGCATAGAACTAGCTTATCAAAATAGAAAAGAATACATAACCAAAGTTTCTACCAAATAAGCTACAATTTACTGAATAATTCTTTCATTTCGGAGTTCTATGTTCCTAGAAAGTTTACTATGCCACTCCAACCATATTTTCCAGGAAACCATTGAAAGAGGAATTTTTGATTTCCATGGGAATTCTTTGACTACTTGAAATAGAAGCAAGTACATAATTTCTTGATTGCAAATCTTTAAGGGTATACATATAGAGGATTCCAAGGAGCTCATAGAGGCTTCCACACCCATATTTAGACTAATTCTCCTGGTAAGTTATTACACTTGAGAGAGATTATAAAGTCTGTTGTGGATTTTTTTTTCAACCTTGACTTAGTGGGAAGTTAGTACATTGGATTTCCTTTTGACAGTGGAGATCAAATCAATTTGAATTTTCTGTGTTATGGAAGAAGTGAAATTGCTATGTGATGATGGGCTTCTAGTTGACATGTGATACCATTAGTTTGGATTCTAGAACTTTATAGAATCTCTCTTCTTAGTCTCTTAGATATTGAATTAGTGTGGGGTTTGTAAATGGATTCCTAAAGGCTCAAATAGATATACAATTGGAGGTTTGATATGTATGACCTCACTAAAATATGGTAATTATGTTGCCTATTTCCAAATAGGAAGTAGGGCACTGTATGAAGAGGTATTTCTAGGACGAAGGAGATTATCTTATGCTACAACAAAATAAATTGAATCTAAAAGCTTGACAATTTTCCATTGAAATTGGCCTCTTCAAAAGATTTGAAGGTTGAAATTTTCCCCTAAAAATTGGCAAACTTGGTAACAATGTTATCTCTATCAACATTTTATTAAAATCCATGTATACAATTATTAATCTAGATTTTACAGTCATATGGGGTACAAGGTTTTCTCATTTTATGCTAGGATGTCAAAACATATCTTGGAAACAAACCCATCAATAGAAGAGGTCAAGAAAGTCATTCAATTGTTACCATATGATAAGTCTCATTACATAGATGGCCTGACCACTAAATTCTTTAAGATGTTGGTAGAGCAGCTAGCTCCTCTTTTCCATGATATCATATCTAAAATTCAACACATGGGTGATATACATCCTTCAATAAATACCACTTTTATGGCTATAATACGTAAAGGTCCTCAAATGAATTTATATTGGGAGCAATTTCACTCTACACTATCATCTACAAGATAGTTGCTAAGCACCTACCAGTGAATCTCTCTTCTTTTATGTCTATTATAGTCTCTGTTCATCAAACAAGTTTTTTCATAGGAAGGAAAATAATGGACAACATCACAATCATTGGAGAGGCAATTCATACCATAAAAACCCAGATACTGGCTTACATGTTCCTAAAATTTGACATGGAAAAGGATTATGATAAGTTGCATTGGGGCTACCAACTTTCAATCCTTCATCTAGACAACATACATTTACATAACCTTCTTTGGGTTAATGTTAGGATATTTAGACACTTAGGAGTTATTTAAGATCAACTTGTGTAATATATCCGTTAGGGATAGTGTGTTTCTTTAGTATGCATTTGTAAATACTTAATCCGACGGTCACGATATGTTCTCGACATAGAGTGATCCGACGGCTCAACTTCTCTTAGATCATACCTAACCTTGATCCGTGGCTTAACACCCGATTGGTCCATGATCTCTATTTAAAGAGCATGGAGGGTCATTGTTTAGTTGATCGATTATGAGAAACTCATTTGTAACTTTCTTTCTTTGCATAATAAATTGTCCCGTAGAAGCTATTTGGCCGGGGTCGTGGAGTGTTTCCCTCAAGAGGGTTTAAACCACATCAAAACATCGGTGTGTTGATATGTGATCTGTTTATGTGAAGTGGTTTCTCTTGGTGTTCGGTCCTTTGATAGTACCCTGTGTACCCGAACATGGTATCAGAGCTTTTATGAAGAGCCGCTTCCGGTTATGATCTAGATCTTGAACTGTTGTTGCCGAAATTCGAAAGGGTTTATGGTTCTGGTATTTCTGTGCATTTCTGGGCTATGGGAGGTGTTCCATTGCGTCCGGAGTGTCATTTCCATTGGAAAATAGTTTTTGTTTGATCGAAAACGGTTCTCGGTTGCTCTAGAAACGCATATTTCATCAGGTCTGAAGGTATAATGTTACAGTGACGCATTTTTTTATTTTCTGTTTTTAAAAGAAAAAATTTCATATTTTATCATTTTTTACTGTTAGATTTTTTTTGGGTTCGGATTGTTGCTTTCCCATATGCATATGCTCTTTTCCATGCACCTTGAGCGATCTCGGCAAATCAGAAACAGAAAGGGAAATGGTTTTTCTCAGCTGCGTATGCTCTTTGCCGTGCACCTTGCGAGATCTTGGCAAATTAGAAACAGAGAGAAAACGTAGCTTCCCGGGAAAGCTAATGAGATCTAACTCCATAAGTGTGTAAAAGTTTTTTTTGTTTCGATTTGTAGTGTGTTTTGCAGGAAAAAGGGCAAGCACACAAACCGAGCAAGAAGAGTAAAAAAAAAAAAAAAAAAAAAAACCCTTCCTCATTCCCATATTTTACATACCTTTTAATCTAGCTCACTTGGTTCAAAGTTGCTTTATTCCTTATCAGGTCTTGAGTTCAAGTCTTAGGAAGTTACTTTTAAAAGAAAAAGTGTATGCAATTTCTATTTTTAAGTTACTTTATTGTAAAAGTGCATCTCACTTAAATAATAAAAAATAAAAATACAAGTGAGTCACTTAAGTTCCTTTTTATTGTTGCACTATTTAAAAGTAATATCATTTTAAAAGTGAAATCACTTATTTTACAAAAGTGGTTCACTTAAAGCAACTTTCTTATAAAGTGATTGTCAAAAAGTTCATCTTGGAAAGAGGGGGGTTCTTTTTTTTTTGCTGGACATTCTCTAGCTGCCACGTCACTATTGGGGACATCTTCAATAATTTCTTTGTTCAAGCATAACTTCATCATATAGAGTTAGTTTTCAGTGCCATTTTTTTTTAAACCACCTATTTTTTCGAGCTCTTCACATACAGACTATTGGTTTCTACTTTTATAGCCATTAATTTACAAATATGGCCACCCCTTGTGATATTCTACTTAACAGTTCCAACTATTTCTCATGGAAATCTCGTATGGAGGATGTTCTGCGAAGTAGAGAAATTTTCAGAATTACCTCAGGGAAAGAAACATAACCCACTAATGATGATAAGAAAATAAAATGGGCAAATAGATGTGACGAAGCTCGTGGATTGATTGGGATGTCAATCTCTACTAATTTGCGATTCCACATATCTGGAATTGATGAACCTAATGTTGCTTGGGACAAGTTGGAATCTGTGTTTGATAAACACAATGAAATTCGAGGTCACCAACTTGAAAATGAGTTGATTTCTTTAAATCCAAGTGACTTTTCATGCATTCAAGTTTATTTATCTAAGTACAAAACTCTTAAACTTTTATGTGCAGAATGTAAGATTAAGAGGGAAGACAAGCAATGCATTTATCATATTCTTTCCAAACTTGGACCTGCATATTCTATTTTTGTATCTACATTTTACTCCATGAAAGAATCCTTGAATGCAGCTAGCTATCAATAGCCTAGTTTTGAATCCTTTTGTGATTCCTTGATTAGAGAGCAAGATAAACTCATTCATCTTGGAATAATCAACAATGCAGATACATTTGAGAAAGCCTTATTGTCCCAACAGAAATAAAAGTCTAAGCCTTCCAAGAAACAACATTTTCGCAATAATAAGTCAAACAATGGTCCAAAACCCTCTCAATCAACTCCTTTTTTAAAAAATGACAAAGGATCCAAGCCAAAAGGCAAGAAGACTGAGCATCATTGCAACTATTGCAGGAAAGATAATCATGATGAATCTAAGTGTTTCAAGAAAATGGCAGCCTTGGCAGCAGCAATGAAGAAGCACCACATCAGCCTAGATTCACCTTCAGAATCTGCCTCTCATGGACATGCACTTTGTGCTTCTGGTTATTCTTATAATGCATCTTCTTCTTCTACTTCAAATGAATGGCTCATTGATTCTGGAGCATCTTATCATATGGCTAAGGATCAAGCCATATTTTCTACTATGCATGAATGTAACACCAAACAAATATTTGTTGGTGATGATAGATCTCTATGTGTTGTAGGAGCTGGAACAGTTCCAGTAGATAATGGTCATTTTAGTGATGTACTATGTGTTCCAAGAATTTCCTGCAGTTTTTTATTAGTCTATCAGATCACTCATTCTGGTGAAGGTAAAACTGTGACCTTTACACCTCACCAAGTTGCAATCAAGGATTTTAAAGATCCTCAACAGGTCCTAGCTACCGGAATTGTTGATGATATTATCAGGTTGTACAAGTTTAACAACTTTGGGTCATCACCTTTTCCTTCAGTTTTTGTTGCTCATAGTGATAACTTGAACAAACTTTGGCATGAGCGATTTGGTCACTTAAATTATCGCTCATTGCAACAACTATGTAAAGACAATATGGTGACAGGTCTTCCGATGGTATCTTGCAGGGATGGTGTTTGTTCCGGTTGTGTACTTGGAAAACATCATTGGGACAGTTTTGACAAACGTGCCTCTTGGCACGCCTCGGTTCCCTTGGAGCTTGTGCATAGTAACTTGTGTGGTCCTCTTCCATCTGCTTCCTTTTCTGGTTTCAAATATTTCTTAACTTTCATTGATGATTACATCAGACGCACTTGGGTTTATTTCCTAAAACTTAAGAGCGAAGTATTTAACATGTTCTTGGCCTACAAGGCCCTTGTTGAAAAACAATCTGGTCATCAAATTATTAAGTTAAGATCTGACAATGGAGGAGAATATGTTAACAAAAAGTTTACTACTTTCTGCACTGAACAAGGCATCCAACAATAGCACACTGTTCCATATACACCACAACAAAATGGTGTAGCTGAGCAGAAGAACCGCACTTTAAAAGAAATGGCTAATTGTATGATCCAATCTAAGGGACTAAGTCTTCAATTTTGGGATGAAGCCATTAATTGTGCAAATTACATAGTTAATCGCACCCCCACTAAAGCATTACAAGGTATAACACCAGAAGAAGCATGGAGTAAAACTAATCCTGATGTAAGTCACTTCCGTGTGTTTGGTAGTGAAGCATGGGCTCACATTCCGGATGAAAAATGTAAAGCATTGCAGCCTAAAAGTGAAAAGTGCATATTTGTTGGATATTCTGAAGATGTAAAAGGTTATAGACTTCTTCAACCACATTCTCATGATATAATCATTATAAGAGATGTTAAATTTGATGAAAATCTCTTGGCTTGCGAGCCTAACTCGGCGATTGTGCCATCTTTGGCCTGCGAGCCTGATTCGGCGTTTGTGCCTTCTTCTTCTTCTTCCAACTTCCTTGACAGGTTTCCAACTCCAGTGTCTGATGATGACAGTGAGGATGAAAATCCACCCCCTCCTGCTCATCTTCCTCCAGTTGCACCAGCACAATTGCTTCCTCGATGGGTTTGTTCAACATGTGAAGCAGCTGGTGATCTTGCCAGTGATCCTAGAGATCAACGTCGAGCATGTTCTCAGTTTCAGCGAGCCTCTTCTCTTTTGGCTCAAGTTTATGAGAATCATGATCCAGAAACTTTTGCAGAAGCTTCAGGGAATCCAGATTAGGATGTAGCCATGGATGAAGAATATCATTCCTTAATGGCGAACGATACTTGGGATCTTGTACCTCTTCCAAAAGGAAGAAAACTTGTTAGATGTAAATGGGTCTACAGAACTAAGTATGCATCAGATGGAAGTGTTGAAAGACTTAAGGCAAGGTTAGTTGCCAAAGGTTTTTCCCAAGTTGAAGGGATTGACTACAATGAAACCTTTGCTCCCGTCGCAAAAATGAACTCCATCCGCCTTGTTCTTTCCCTTGTAGCCTTACATAACTGGGAAGTCCATCAAATGGATGTCAAGTTTTCCTTCTTACATGGTGATTTACATGAGGAAATTTACATGGAACAAGCTCCTGGATATGTTCAGAATAACTCTAGCCTTTTCTGCCGCCTTAAGAAATCCTTATATGGCCTTAAGTAAGCTCCTAGAGCTTGGTATGCTAAAATGGATAACTTTCTCCTTGACACTGGTTTTTCTAGATGCCATTCTGACCCTAATGTCTATACCAAGAAAGTAGGAAACCATCTCATCATACTTGTTCTATATGTTGATGACCTTATTCTTACTGGTAGTGACCCTAAGCTTATAACCCATGTGAAATCTAGTCTTAAACAAAATTTTGAAATGTCAGACTTAGGACATTTGCATTATTTTCTTGGTCTCCAAGTCCTGCAAACCAAAGAAGGAATCTTTCTTTCTCAGTCTAAGTATGCTTGTGACCTTCTTCGTTGCTTTCACATGGAAGATTGTACACCAGCCCCTTCTCCCTTCCAGTTTGGAGTCAAACTTTCTACCACTTGTACTTCACCTGAAGTCGATGCCACCTTGTATCGTCAGCTTGTTGGTATTCTCTTATACTTGACTCATTCCCGTCCTAACCTTTCCTTTGCCGTTGGTCGTGTTGCCCGTTATATGTAGACACCTCATGAAAGTCACTAGAAAGCAGCTAAAAGAATACTTCGATATATTCGAGGTACAGTTCAATTTGGGATTCATTACAGTACAGGGGGGGGACCTTTGTTGGTTGGTTTCACTAATTCAGATTGGGCCGGCGATCCTGATGATCGAAAGTCTACTGCAGGTTATGTTTTCAGTCTGGGATTTGGACCTATCACTTGGGCTTGTAAGAAACAACAAGCTCTTGCTCTTTCTTCAGTAGAAGCAGAATATCGAGCTGCAGTTAATGCTAGTCAGGAATCTTTATGGCTTCGATAGATCCTTTCAGAGTTTGGATTCGAGCAGCAGCAGCCTACTCCACTTTGGTGCGATAATCAAAGTTCCATCAAGCTTGCCAAAGATCCAGTTCTACATCAATGCATCAAACACATTGAGCTACATATGCACTTCATCAGAAATCTTGTTCATGATCGTGTTCTTGAAGTGCTCTTTTGCCCTGCAGATGATCAAGTTGCAGACATCTTCACCAAGTCTCTTACAGAAGCGAAGTTTTCTAAACTTCGATCTATGTTAGGAGTTCAGGAACTTGTCATTAAGGGGGGATAGGCTCTAATGCCTCATTCCTTCTCCTAATAGTGTCACTTTTGTAAATCCTTCAATCCTATCCCAAGTTGTTCTTAAGGGGGGATGTTAGGATATTTATACACTTAGGAGTTAGTTAAGATCAACTTGTGTAATATATCTGTTAGGGATAGTGTGTTTCTTTAGTATGCATTTGTAAATACTTAATTCGGTGGTCACGATATGTTCCCGACATAGAGTGATCCGATGGCTCAACTTCTCTTAGATCATACCTAACCTTGATCCATGGCTTAACACCCGATTGGTCCATGATCTCTATTTAAAGAGCATGGAGGGTCATTGTTTAGTTGATCGATTAAGAGAAGCTCATTTGTAACTTTCTTTCTTTGCATAATAAATTGTCCCGTAGAATCTATTTGGCCGGGCCGTGGAGTGTTTCCCTCAAGAGGGTTTAAACCACGTCAAAACATCGGTGTGTTGATCTGTGATCTGTTTGTGTGAAGTGGTTGCTCTTGGTGTTCGGTCCTTTGGTAGTACCTTGTGTATTCGAACAGTTAAGAGAATTTTTTACACAATTTTTTTTTTAGTCCCAGTTAAATAGATTCCCAACATGGTTATAACCCACTTAAAGGGAAGTCAAATAGTTAAAATGCAGGACTCCTACAAGGTATACAGTAGCCCCTATGTTGAAGGTTAACTACCAATAATTTGCTGGTGATACTATGATTTGGGGATCAACATAAGCAAACTGTTGGAAGATTTCCCTCAACATATGTCATGAAGCTTCAAGATCAAAGGTGGATAGGATAACACTACATCATACAACCACTCGTGCCAGACTCAATTGATAGCATGTGACTAAGATCTATAAGAGAGTGAGGAAATGAAAAATACCACCAAATTTAATAGATGTTATAGACATTCTAGAGAGTTGTATTTAATGTAGAAACCTATCTATATTCTAAGTGTTGAATGATAATCTAGTTCTGTTTCCAATGTTGAATGCAACTTCCAACACTATGACATTTATAGCACCAACGTTAATCGGATGGCCTATGTTGCATAATACCTTACTGTCAAATTAAATGATATATTACTGTGTAAGGCCTATTATTTCACCTCTATATATGCTAATTAGCTTATCATGTTACCAAGATGGGTTACATGTGTTCTATTAGCCAGCCTAATGTTGCAGAGGATCATGTTGACCTTCTTTCATTCCAACTCCACTATTATTTCTTTGGTATCATCTTATTAGATTATTATGCTACGAAGAAGTTTCATATGCGCTTTCTTTGGTAGCCTAGTGTCCTAGCGGATCATCTCAACCTATTGTCTATGCCCTGAGTCCTGACTAAGATAGACATAATAGTTGTATTTGAATTACTCTTAGTGTTTGGTTGTAGAAAAAGTCTCCAAAAGGATATTATTGGAAGCTGCATCTAGCTAGGAAATTAGCTTGTAGAAATCCACAATTTTCTTCATCAAGTCAAATTGTAAAACTCATTAGAAGATCATGAATACCATTGAGTTTAAAAAGGGGAGAATTCCCTTCCAAATACTTGGGATATCCCCTCATTGCTTAATATTATGATAATTTTGGCATAATATTATTGATAAGATCAAATGTAAGATGGAATTATGGGCCAATAGATTCCTATGTGGAAGACTAGTATGTATATCATCCTTCCACTTTGCCACACCTATCTTCCTCGGCTATGTTATACTTGCTCCAAACTCTAAATCAATGAATTGAATGCATAGTTATACAATTATTGTGGGTTAGGGAAAAAAAGGAAAGCAAATGGCACCCCTTACCATGTAAGAGGGAACCCTCACAAAGTTCACTGGAGGATTATGTCTCAAACTAGGTCACGTGAACATGGCCCTAACAACTAAACCAATTTGGAGGTTAATCTTGGAACCTCAATCCTTCTATAGCAGAATACTAAGATAAAATATCTAGATGATCTAAGTCTTAGCTCCCTCCTAACTCAATCCTCATCCCCTGGAGGATCCCCAATCTAGAATAATATGGTGAAACACTAAAATATTTTTCCCTCGGTACATATTTTCACTGGGAAATCAAATTTAGATAGGTGTATTTTTGGGACATTCCCTAGAATGGATATGATTCTATTGAATCTAATCTAAAATTTCAAGATATAAAGGCTTTCCCATCCCAATCTAACTGGTCCAATGTGTGCCAACTTTGGAAGCAATCCACTGGTTGGTCATACTTTAGAGATTAGGGATATATTCTTAGCTGGCCCACTCAGATCCAAGAGGCATTGACTACCAGACTTAGGTATATTCTCTAGGAAATATCAAACCCCTTTAGAGAAGGAGAAGACACTCTTAGTTGGGATTCTCCAATAGGAAGTTATTAAGTTAAACAAGCTTATCTCGGAGCACTTAGGAAATCTTTACATGTCTAGAAATCAAATATATCGAGGCACATTTGGCATCCCAAATGCTCAGGAAATGTGGCACATTTTACTTGTGTGGCATATAGAAGGAATATCCTCTCGGGAGAGGCTCTAAGCCACATAGATATTCAAGGACCCACTTAGTTCTTGGGTTACAAGATCAGCTGTGAGGAAAAGTCTCTCCTTCTCCTTACTTATATCTTTTCTAGACAAGTATGGGAACATTGGTAGAAATTGCAAGATGAACTGTCCCACAGGTTCACAATGCCAATTGTCTCCTTCATAATTGGAGCAGTGGTCCTTTTTGTCCTCAAATATCCATAGCATTTGGAGTATATCTTCTGAATACATTATATGGGCCATCTGGAAGGATAGGAACACAAAATTTGAATCATATAGGTGAATTAGAAAGTCCCATAATCAAATTTACGAATGTCATTAGATTTGGTTTCAAACCAGTGTCTCTAATAAAACCTAAATCCATGCAAGTTGTTCTCAATTTATTTTCCGTGGAAGCAAATCTGATGAGATCATTGTATATTAGTAATGGTAGCTTAATACCTTCCTACTTTAGTTCATACAACAACTTCGTTGCAGTTGAGAATTTATTTGACTTCATCAACCTTAAGACAAGAGCAAAAGCAGCATGTTTATCATCCTGGAAACATGAATTATTCAACCAATAATAAAATTCAGATGCAATGTGTCCATTCCTCACTTGCTTGATCACCAAAACTACTTGATCACCAACACTACTTGATCACTCTTCCAATCCACAGATGCAACCTCTAGAGCTACAATAGTAACTGACATCCAAATCTGAAGGCTTTTTGTGATTTCAGAAATGTTGAACTTACCATGATTATTATCTAACTTCTGATGTTTGATTGTTGGAAGAGCCTTCAAGAATGGTTCAACATTCAGAAATTTATCCCTACTCTTCTCACCAGGCCAAACTAACTACACAATTACAATGGCTTCCTTCTCCTTCCCTTCTTTGACTAAGCCGTATATTAGATTGGAATAAATAAGGCCCACTGAAAATCCATATTCTTTCATTTCATTAACAAGGTCCTTTACCATTTCAATGTCACCTGCATTTGCATATGCTTCCATAAACAAAGCATACATAGATATACTGGGTGAATCTTCATTTTTGCATCATTTTCAATATTTCAAAAGAAGCGTCTAGATTTCTAGCTTCATAGAGAGTTTTCATGAGAGTATTCAAAGTTATGATATTTTGGAAAACTTGGTATTTTAGCATTTCACTATACATTTCTGTCAGTTTCTCATATTTATTTCCCTTGACAAGAGCACCAATCATTGTAGTGCCATATAACACCACATTAGGTTTGCAGTTGTTCTCCTTCATCTGATTGTAAACATTGATTGCATTGTTAATGTCATCATCTATCTTGTATGAATGTATGCGTTGAGTGTAGGTCACAACATCCATATCACATCTATTGACATATGAGCATATGTACTTCCAACTTTGGCTGCAAGCTCATGGGGTGTTGTCATGACTCATAACTAACATTGGAAGGTTTTCACTACTAAATGCCACCAATTTTACATTGGCATGCCTAACATAACATTCACTAACTTCCTGAAATTTCATACACCCGATGAGTACTTCAATTGCATACAGTGAAGAGTAGCATGGTCTTTCAGTTGCATTTTTGTATCTCAACTTTCTCTGGCATGCTTGCCTTTGGTTCTGTACGTAGCTAGTTGCACTACAAGTTTCCATCACATTTGAATTTATAAGTGGCCTTGGTTGATACTATCTATGAGTCACAGCCTTTGTTAACCGAACCTTACCCTCTTTTGGACTAGACCATGAGGTGGTTGTATCACATGAGATGAGCCTTTACTATATACGTATTTTGGATCACTTAATTATGAGATAGTGAGTTACATAGGAGGAATGGACATGAAATCATCCCGTAGCACTTTACATGATTCAAATATTTTCCTGGATCACTTTAAATGAGTGATGAAATCAACCCCACAATGGACCCACATATAGGATCATTGGTGCTTTATTTATTTAGAGATAGCGTCTGACCTCCTGCATCCTCTTAAAAAACTAAAGCAACTTATAATTCTTCAAGTATAAATATTGTTTTTATCATTTGTGGCATGAATTGTCTTGTAACTTCATGTTCTTGTATTGCATTCTTCCATCACTGTTACCTGATTGTAGCTCCAACATGAATAATCAATATTCCTGGCATTTATAAATGTCATTAGTAGAGTGGACATTTTTCCACCCTTCAACTTCCTATATTGGAAATCAACTTTGACTCTCTTCTATGATTAATGTTTTAAACAATAGCAATAACCAAGTGACACGTAAACAGTAGGCCTATGGCATGTCCATCTTGCCAACATAGATCTTTCTGTGGAATTAAAAATGTATGTTTATGCAATAAATATGAATATGATTCCAAGCTTCTTGATATGAATTCATCATCTTAGGATGAATGGCTCTATTCCAGATCTAGTTTCAGTCCATTTGAAATGCCAACTAAATATCACACTTTATTTATTTAAATGTCAAACCCAACACTTTTATCAACAACACATCTTCCCACTCATTATAAATTCAAGTAATAAACAATATTTTACATCTTCTATTAGGAAAAAATTCAGTATATTATCCAGAATTGAGATAACAAGGATTATCGATCATGCAATCAACATGGAACCTTGTTTATTGATACAATAACATGGCAGTTTAATAGGAGTCATTTTTTACTGTAAGATCACGATGTAAAGCATTCATTTCCACATAAAGCATTCAAGTCCTAATGGCGATGGAAACCATTACATTCTGCTTTTAAAGGGCGAGTCACACACATCATTAGTGACATGTGGGATGTTGTACTAATTTTCTTGTCATGAGATGGGGTATTAAGGCATTGCTCCAAATTAAACCATTAAATTCCATTTAGGAGGTCATTCACCATTATGAAAAATAAAATTCAAATGCTTAAAGAGACATGCTACCTAAGACCTAACTCAGTATTAAGGCCATTTTGGACACAGATACCTTCATATGATGCATACTACTCAAACAAAATCTTAAGTTGAGAGCTTTTAATAGGGAAATAATATTTGCGATTGAGGGATGTAAAGAAGACCTGATTTTAGTAATCCACGAGTTGAAATTTCCCACCTTCTCAATCCTTCATGTAAATTGGGTCTATCTTACCATTGTGAGGATGGACAGGGGGGTGCAAGCATGGTTTGTTTCTTCTTGAGAGGGGCTCAATAAAAAAGATATTGCCACCAATCCCCTTTTTATAAGATATTCTTTTAAATACTACAATTGTTTGTTTGTAATATAGTAGGTTCAAAGCACCTGCTAGAGAGCAATCGTCAAATGGTAATTTTTGAACTTATGAGCTTGTTTTTTCAATTTTTTTTTGGTGTCATGAATGCCCATTTAATAAATAATCTTACTTAGGGGGGGAATTGCCCATTTAATATGCTTTTCAACCTTGGATGCTAGGATAGCCCTTGTGGGGATCCTTCCACTATGCCCATCTATCCAACATGATCCCTTTAACCAGGACTTTCCATATGACATAATCAGATACATTATTGAATATTTCATAGTGTTCAATGGTTTAGGATCCTCTTATCTAGATGATGGTTAGAGGATGCCCAACCTCCTTGTTCATTTTAGGGACCTCCCATGCTCTCTCACTCATTTACATGGAGTTCTTTATTACATGATATCCTTTGTGTGGGGCCTTCCACTGCCTACCTCTATACAGTGGGCCCCCTTTAGTTCAGTGATTCCATAGGAGACATTATCAAATACATTATTGAATAGTGATCGATGATTTATCCTCCTGATTCATGATTTCAAATGATGGTTAGAGGATGACTAGATGACTTGCTCATTTCACTGGGACCTCCCTTGCTCTTCTTGTCCTTTACAGGGCCCTCTTTACTGCATGATTGCAGGTTCATCCTCACTTTTAGATTCATTTTTGGATTTTTGGGTCAAATGTTAAAGAGGAGATGCCCTAGTTGCTTTCCATTTGGCTATTGATACTATATGTACACTTATGTCACACTGACCTCTTTTTGTTCACAAGTGGACTCTAATACTTTATGTACATTAAGTCTGATTGACAGGTCTTTGGTCACTAGCTCTTGTTGACTTTAATGTGTGATGTATACTGAAGTCCCATTTACCAGTCTTTGGTCACTAGTGAACACTTATAATTTATTTCCTGCTTTCTTTCTTGTTTTCATCCATGTGAAAACTCAGTGGGATTGATTGCACATCATGCTTGAAGAAATACCTTCCAAGGCAAAATATTTTTATGATGAATTTGTGGTTTGAGCATTAGTCCCATCTTTTTAAGTGTATTCTGTTGTATTTCATGTTAACCAAATGTGTTTGCATGGTTTGGTGAAATTCAAATGCAAGGAATATAAAGGTGACATTTTTTCATTTTATAAATGTATGCCAAATAAATAGGCGTGACTAAGGGTTGAAGGGAAAGGAATTAATGTTGTTGGAATGCTTTGTTTTGTATTTTCCTATGTTGGGAAGATCGTTTTCTTTCGTGGATTTAATTTTTGGTTTCTAGGAACCCAACAATGTTTTGTTTGGATTTGTTATATTTCAGTGTTTAGTTTATGAATTTCCTATTTGTAATATTTCAGTGTTTGGTTTATGCATTTTCTATTTAGCATTTGGTCAGACGATTTTATATATTGTTGAAATTATAGGAAAGTGACAGATATTTGTTTTGCAGCAAACATTTATGTACCAAATCTTCTTGATTTGTTCAAAATATCTGAAGATTTGGAAAAACATGATGGGATTCATTTGATATTTAATATTGTCACATGAATCAGTAAGTTCATTGCTTTATGTGTCTTTGAATAATAAGTTATCTATAAAGATTACATTTCATTTAGTGTGTTTGAACCTGAAGTGATATTAACAATATTTTTGGGCTTTGATTTTGCAGTTCTATTGAATAATACACAAATCTTTGAATTTTTTTCCAGTGATGAGTATATAATGGATATTGTGGCTGCGCTTTTCATGTTATGATACTTCTATTGGAAAGTAATTTCAAATAGTCTAAAGCTTGCAAATATTGAAAATTATAATAGATGTAAATTTTTTTGTCTATTTCAATCAACATGCACTCCTTTTTCATTTTTTATATAATTTTGTTTCCACATGTTCATGCTAGTCATGTATTAAAAATGCATATTTTACAAGTTGAAGCCATGGTAGCAGAGTGGAAAGAGTTTTTATGGGATGTGCCAGAAGAACATGCTTCTTTGTGGGGACACTGTCCAGATATTTTTATAAAATACTACTTTCTCCCATTGCAGGTCATATCAGTTTTCTTATGGAAATGAAATCTGGTCAATTTCAGATTCCTATGAACAAAATCTTCGTAGTTATAGTTTTGAATTGCGAGAGATTAGGTTTGAAAGAGTGTGTGAAATGTTGTCTACTATTTAAAGCAAGTTATTTGGTGCAGGCAAGTATGTTTTTCCTGAAGCATGCAGAGGCTATTAAAAAGGATGTTCCAGCATTAGAACTGCATGGAATGCTATTGCTTGGCCTCATAAATTAGTAGTAGTAGCAAAATTTTCGACAACATTTTTGGATGAATATTGGAGCACAAAATAAGGGGTAGTGTTGAATAATTTAATGTGTTGCTAGAAGTAGTGGAAAATATCAAGAAGTAATGGTTTTCTCTATTTCTTCTCCCCCCCTTTCTTGGGGAGAACCATTCAACCAAGCTACTCAAACTTCAGTTGCTGGTATTTCACTTCCTCTCAAATATTGACTAAATGAATTGTTGGCACGGATCCAGAGAGCAAGTGCGCCAAGTGGCAAAAGGGTCATTGACAGGAACAAAGGACCGGTCGCTAAGTGTTAAAAATCCGACAAATGAGGGATATTTGGTTAAGTAAGTTAGTAATTGGTCATTTGGACCATTTTGTAACGGCCAGGTGAGACTATAAATACGAGTGATTGTAAGCCTAAGGGCATAATCATCGAGGCGGATCATCTATCTTCTATCTTTGATCTATATTTTGGCATTTTTATCTTTTGCGGAGTATTGTTTCGCTTGATGTTTGTATTGGTTGTATGATATGGAGAATTCTGCAATGTATTGAATAGTTAGATGGATAATGAGAATGATTGATAATGCTATATCTATGTCTCTATGTCTTGTTATTGGATTCGAGTATTGCAGTGTTTGGTGTTTCAATGAAATCGCAGTTATGTTATGTACCACAGATTCCTTAAGCATGTTTTGATAATTTGTTTAATTAGTTAACTGTGAGACAATAATGTGTTGATACAAATGAGGATAATGGTTAATAGGTTGATAATGTGATGTTATGATGTGAATGTGGATCTCTGGTTTATGTTGCGAATGAGTGTGAAATAATGCATGTCTTCTTACAACTGTAGAAACTTGGTTCATGCATCCCCCTTAGACATCTCGGGTGAGACGTCACTCACTCTACGAGTGTTGCTGGAAAGGGTAAAACATTTCTAGGCCGATGTTTAAGGGAGTCTATGTTGATATTTGTTGACAGCAGTGCGAAGTGAACCCCTGTCAACAAAATTGTGTCAACATGACTAAAGGCTTAACGCTTGTAATATATTGAATGGCTTACATATGGATAAGTGATATTATTTCATAAGCATGTAATCCCCACTCATTAACATTCCTTGCATTACCGATATTGACTAAGGACATGATTTTTTTATTGTTGGTATGTATTATGGATTTTAATTGCCATGGTGTATCATTTTTCGAGCATGCAGTCAATGGGAGTTGACATCAAAATGAGTCTTTTTTTTTAACATTATTCTTGTTGTTCGCCCTTGCTCTTCTTGTTTTCCATATTACATTTCTTGTGCTATGGTATATGGGTCTTGTTTCACGCTTTGCAGGAAAGAAGCTTGAGATTCTAACCATTTTGCAGAATAGTTCTGTAAGAACAATCTCTCTTTGAAACAATTAGAGTTTGTTTATTTGAAAAAAGAGTTTGGATGTTGTAAGCCAAGTATTTCTTATTATGGCTAAATTTGGTCTTGTGCTTTGCCGGTTCAGGTTCTAAGTGTAGCATGCTATGTTTTTTATAGCTATTGTGGCAATAGAACCCCTACAAGAGAAAAGGGAAGCAAAAGTTCTTGTCTGTTGGAGAATTTTATAAAATGGAACAATGATAGTTGCGTCTTTGGATGGCCACATGTGCATGAATTGAAGGAGCAAGATTTCTCTACTTGGCTAGCCCCTGTTGGATCTGCAAGTGATTACCCTATGTTTTCCAAATGGGTTATCTATGGGGTAGTATGCATTCAATTTTTTCTGTGCACATTATAAAAAATTCTTGTTTCTCTCTATGTATCGTCATCTCTTTCTTATCAGTATATGCAATGGTTAGTTGGGGCTCTAATTTATGAAAAATATGTTTCTAAAAGCAGTGTGTTATCTTGCTCCTGATACCAAAGTAAAAATATAGGATATGGCCAGCGAGAATATTTTTATTAACTGTTGGTTTCTTTTGTAGTTAGTCAAGGACATATCACCTATTCATTCTCCATGGGAAACATTTATAGGACTCTATATTGAAAATTTTGTAGTCGAAAGGTCAACTGGGTATGTTATTAATTATTTATTTGTGGTGTTGAACTTTACTGGATTTCATATTTAAATTTTCCTTCATTACTTTGTAATTTATTATTTTTCTTTCGAATTGCACTATGGAGTTATATATAGGTAATTGAGAATTTGACAATCTACAGATGGGACTTGACACACCCTCAGTCAACAACATATTCTGATATCCAGAAGACATCCATGATTCCATATTTTTTAGATATGGTTCCTTGGTATTCGGGGTACATGTTCTATCCCATTAATTTTGGTGATTTTTTTTGTCAGAGAGCATGCCAATGAACATAACCTGTTCTTCCAAGATATCAACATATTTTTTCAAGACAACGTTTGATATTTTGGTATTTGTAACATTATTTCTTGGATGCTTTGATATGAGAATGATGTAGGCAAGTCCAATCAATACATGAAAATATCATTTTCTTCAACACTATTTGATTGTTGGGTTTGTTCTGTTTTAAATGCTAATAAATTTGTGAAGATATTAATATCCATTTTAGGAAATTTTTTAGCATTGCTTTCTTCAATTTTGTATGCTTGTTTTATGTTATCAGGCAGCAATGACCAGGGCACAAGACAATGCCTCGAAAGAGGGTTTTCTCTTTGATCATCTAAATGTTAGTGAAGAGTTGTGGTTTGACTTCAAGGCAGAAACTAGAGATGGTGGAAATTCTGCATACCTTGTAGCTCAATTGCTTGCTCAACCTTGCCTTTGCATAAGCAATAACGAATTATTCAAATAATTTCTACATGGCAAGTTGTTTTGTGCTTACAACAATTGGTACAAAAGGCTCAATATTAGGGCTTATCAAAAGCTTTTCCAATCTAGTCTCCTCTAGAATTGCCTGCCTACTTAATATGTTTCTTCAAGCAGTTTAGATCCTAGGAAACAAGCAAGCAACCCATGTTTGCTTGATTTTCCCTTACAATTTTTATTTTTGGCAATTTATTTATCTATTTTTTCCTATAATCGCAGGCCCTAGTCATGGCAGTCCATTATGCTCATTAGCACTTCCTCCATTACTTGATGTTGGGCTTCAGAGAGACCCTTCTCAAACCGCTTCATGTGTTTCCAAATTTATAATAGTGAGGGTAAGGGATTGGAACCATGGTCTATCCCTTGAAACCCAAGAATTTTTTTCCAACCCTTTCAAATTTTCTCTTACAGTCTGATAGACTTGAAAGTTGAGATGTTAATATTGGCTATTGTACAGTGTGTTGCTTTCTACTTTAGTGCTAACTTATAATTGTGTCTTTTTTTTGGCAGTCAGATATGAAATTAAAGAAGTTCCTGCACATTATTGAGAACTCATTAGTATTTCTAGTTATTTATGATAGTAAGAGGCATATTTTAGGTTGGCGATAGAAGTGTGTTTAAGTAGTGTGATGGATTGAATTGTAAGAAACTATTTGGTTGTTGAAGAATCATTATGTGTGGTTCTAAGACTAATGCAACTAAAGTGGGTCAATAAATGTGATCCTTGGTGTTAAATCTTATTAAATATGTGGTTGATAAAATATTATAGACTATTCAAATAACATTTGTAGTTACGAGTGAAAACACAAAGTTGGGATACAATTTTTTGAGAATGGGGTGTTTTTGGGTTATAATATCCAATTTCTCGGTCGAGAAAAAAGTCAACATATTTTCTCGGCTGAGAGTTGTATTGTTTTTCGGATGAGAGTTTAACTACGGTTAATATTTTCTCAGTCGAGAGTTAGTTCTAGTTAGACAATTTTTCGTCTAAGAAAAATTCAGTTTCTCGTCCAAGAGTATGACCAAATTTTTGGTATGTAACTTTCGAATAGATCTCTCGGCTGAGAGTTTAGATTCCTTTTAATATCTTGTCCGAGAGTGTATTTTTTATATAAACCACATACTGACCCCGCTAGTGTGTGTCTGTTGTTGTTGAAATCCTCAGAGGAGCACACTCCCAACACACTTCTGGTTTGTATAGTGCTGAAACCCTGCAATTCAACACTCCTGAACCCTGCAATTCAATGCTCCGACCTCGCCAGTGTGTGCCTGTCGTTGTTGAAACCCTCAGAGGAGCACATGACCAGCACACTTATGGTTGGTATACTATTGAAACCCTGAAATTCAACGCTCATGAACCCTGCAATTCAACGCTTGTGAACCCTGACAACATATTTCAATCCTGGCAAATTCGTAGGAAACGACCGCAACGATTTCTCATCAATTTCAAAAGCACCCACAAATTCATTGACGATAAGTTTCAATGTATAAAGACAACTTATTTTCGTTAATTTTTAGGTCTTGTGTCACTGCATTTTATTGAAATTATATTAGGAAATCCATGGTTTTCGCTTTCAGTTTGAGTCCTAGTTTCAGATTAGGTTGAAACCATAAAAACCTAAAAATCTGAGAGGGATTTTCACAATTATCTTGCGCCTCCTATTTTATTTCTATGTTGTTGAATGAGTTTATTTCCTTCATGCGATTCATTGATGTTTTTTTCATTTACACATATGCTAGGTTTTGAATTATGTTTTTATCGATTATTTACACTAAGCTCTAATGCAATAATTTGCTCAAAGCTAGGACTGCCCTTCCCCTGGAACCTATCCCTAACCATGCCCTAACCCCTCCCTTAACCCATAGTTTCTAGTTAGATGTTCCACTGCAAGTGTATAGAGCATAGGTTTAGATACATTGTACAGAGCATAGATGTGATTGATGCCATCCTTGAGAGTAGAAGTCATTCAATCCCTTGTTATAAGTTATGTCTCTTGTGTACAGAGCTATATGTCCTATGATTGGTAGTATACTGTATCTCAATCCCTTTTTAGTGGTAGTTTTATCCCTACAATCATTCCATCCCATCCCTTAATAGCATAGGAGTATCAATTTGGGTAGAAACCTCTAATGCAATAACCTGCTCAAAGCTTAGACATGTACAAGATCTTATGCACAACACATTAGACTATGTGTTGTTGTAATTATACCAATCTATGCACTTCATATTTATGTTTATTTTATTCAAATGACTGAGGAGGAAGTGCACATTAAACCGCTGAGGTGTTTTGAGGTGCAAGGACAAGTTACCCATGTGTGCAGGTTGAGCTACTTGACCTAGTTTTTTTACTAATTTGAACCCTAAACTATATATAAAGCTAGCTACACTATCGATTGAGGAAAGCTATAGACTACGCATTAAATCTCATAAAGTTAATAAAAAAATTCACTAATCTGATGTAGTAGCTTAGTTATTATTTTCATAGTTAGACACAACAATCAAATATTCTTCTTGTAATTAAAAAATTCAATATAGAGTCTAGACATTTGACAATTTAATGCAAACAATTTGATAATTAAAGCATAGAATTTTTTCCTTTTGATTTACAAGCAATTTAGTGTCATTCCCATTTGCATTTCATATGGGGATTGACGATCAAAAAATATAAATTAAATCAATCCATTAACCTAAGGCTCATCTAAAACTTTCATCTGAAACTTAACAAACTTCACGCATAAGGAGGATTAGTACCCATAAGGGGAAAGCCTTCGTTCACTATTTTAACAAATTGATCTAACTACATTTTTATTTTTCACTTAGGTTATTTTGCAATCATTTGTTTTCACATAGTTAGTGATTGATTTTTGTTTACTTTCTTATCTACATTTGTTTGCATAGTTTAATTATGTTCAATCATTTTGATTGGTTTTTAGTTTATAGTCAGATTTATTTAAGTGTTACTTGGAGTCATTGACCATCCCTTCAGGGGTGTTTTCTCATTATTCCTAGTTGAATCATTTTGGCATCGACATAAAAAGGATACCACACATAGGGAAAAATTCTCGGTTTCCTTTTAGTCTTATAGATATCATCTAATCCTTTGTCATACATCCCTTACTTATTATTGTCTAATCATGACTGGTGTTTCACGGCTAGCAGTCATACCTTTCAATACTCCAGGTGTTTCAAAGTATAGCTTAGGGGACTAGTATATGGTTATTGAACTTCCTTAATTCAAAGGCCTTCCCGACAATCATATAAAAGACTCAACGAGTATTGTCTCACAAATTCCATTTTTTATCCTTCTTTGATGGTTTCTATCTTCCCTCATACTCTTCAAAAGAAGGATGTTGAGTGGTTTAATTCTCTTCCTAGGCATTCTATTCAAGTTTGGGAACAATTTTTCAATATATTCCAGACTATGTTTGACAATCCAAACCCTAGTTTTCCTTTGTGTGAGTTAATGGGTGAAAATGTGAAGTTGGCATCTTTGGCAAGTGAGCAACTGGTCAATTCTGTGGCTTGGAATTTCACATAAGTAGTTTCATTTTTTGGCACAATCCCTTTTGCACCATTTCAGGCCACACAATAGAGAGATCTCATAGTGGTTCAAAAACAAAAGTTGTTCATAATGGTTATTTTATTAGCTCTCCAATTTGGGGAAAATTCTTGGAGGTTTAGTTTTGGGTTTGTTCATGAATCCTTCGGGGAATTTTGCATGGGGAATTTGGAACTTGTTAAACCGATTCTGATAAAGTTGGAGCCATGGATTTGAGTTGTTGTAGCAATGAAATTTATATTCAAACCTTTTTTATCCAAAGAATCTCCAATGGTTTATTTTTTATCCTTCTCAATCTCTTTGCTACTATAGTTGATATGGAAAGCCTCTAGGTGTAGTGAATGAGTTGTAGTCAATTCAAGAGATTACATTGAGATTGGGGATGATCTCAAATATTATGTGAATATTCCAAGCATCTATGAACAACATTCTAGTCATGTAGAAACCCTCAAGCTTGTTCATTATTTGTAGCTTATTATTAACCCTCCCTTTGTGATGTGTAGACAAATGAAATATTGGGAAGTCCATGGATATCATTGTAGAAACAAGAGATAATCCCATATAATTATGGTATTCCTGCCATTAATTTTCCTTTAGAGATCAATTTGATGTTCGAGGAGAGTGTGCTGCACTTCGTAAGTCTTAGGTGGTATGAGGAGTGAGTAGAATCTTGTCTGCGTGACCATGGATTATGGGAATTTGAAGAGGACTCTTTAATGTTGAAACCTGTATAATTTTGTCTTTGTGACCATGGATTATGGGAATTTGAAGAGCACTCTTTAATGTAGAAATCTTTATAATTTTGTCTGTGTGACCATGGATAATGGGAATTTGAAGAGCACTCTTTAATGTAGAAACCTATATAATCTTGTTTCCGTGACCATGGATTATGGGAATTTGAAGTTACGTATAATTGAATACATTTTCCTTTTATAATATTCATTTATTTCTTGCCAAATATTATTGGGACATCTTTGTGATGCAGTTCATGTTGATGTATATGTAACTTTGGAATGTATTTCATCTATGTATTTCATATATATTTATTGTACCCTTATTAGAGATGTGTTATTCCTCTATAAGGAAGTGTCATCATGTGGATTGACAAGTGTCGCAAGTGTGTGTACTTGCCGATGGGTTATTAGACCACCATGTGTGGGGTCAGCCCTGAAATATATATATTATATTGTGGATGTACCTAGCTAGACAAGTCAGCCCCATAAGGTCACTGGGAAAACAAGTTAGTATAAATAGAGATCAGGGGATCTCTATTTAGATCATTCGGAAAGTCATATCTCTCTCACTCAGAAAGTGGTGCACTAGTGAGGAGGAGGATCATCTGCTCTAGGAGACTATCTCAAGTGTATTTTGGTTGAGCCATTGCTCTCTCTATCTCTGAGGAAGTTGTGGGGTTTTTCACCTTAGGGTTTTCCCCATGGAAACTCTGTGTCTCTTGTCTCTCATGCTTTTGATTCTTGTGATGCTTGTGATGCTTATTGTGATTGTTATGCATTGATATACTGTATATGTTATTCTCTTAGTGAAGATCCTATAGTATTGTGAATTAATGCTCAAAATTTAACATGGTATCAGAGCTAACCTGAGAAGAAGACATTTTGCAGTGACGGAAACTTGAGTTTCTTGTTTATTGGGTTTCTCTCCATATATTTTGGAAAAGCAGTATAGTATATTGACTCTACTCATTAAGGAGAATCTATCTATCCAATCAGAATTCAATTCTGAGCATTTTCAGATTTGGCCCTAAAAATTAGGGTTTCCACAAAAATAGGAATTTCTGAAATCTGAAGACATAGCTGGAAGCTCCTTGCAAAAACCGAAGTTTAGAGCTTTGGATCGATATTTTTTGGCTGGGTAGATCTCCGGGAAACTCAAGCCCTAATTCAGGGCTCTCCCTAGTGAACCCGGGAGGACAAAAAGGCAAATCTGAAGGGTAAAGCTTTGCTGATCTCAAATTTTGAATACACCAGGTTGATCAGCTCATCAAGGCGCATCTTTCTATCCTTTCAAAAAATTGAAATTCACATTTTGAATTTTTAGGGTTTTTTCGACAAACCCTAATCCGGGACCAGATCCAGTTTTCAGCATTTCAAGTGGTAAGACCTAAATCTTTTCTATTTCCATTTGAAGTACTCTTTAAGATCTCTCACCACACCAAGCTTGAGGATAAGCTTGAAGGAGCTAATAACTTCCGAGCTTGGAAGTATAGGATTGGGTTAATCCTGGAAGAGAATGAGTTGGACTCATATGTAAAATAAGACATCCCTATCCCAGAGGATGAAGAGGCTAAGGTATTGCATAAGAAAAAATTGGTCAAGGAAAAGAGAATCATTGCTGATTCTATCAAAGACCATCTCATACCCCTTGTGTTTTCTCTAAAGACACCCAAGGAGATGTTTGACTCTTTGACCAAGCTATTTGAAGGGAAGAACATAAATCGGAAGATGACCCTGCGGAACCAATTGAAAGGAGTAAAGTTTTAGAATGGAGAAACCATTCAATCTTATTTTTCAAGGGTCTCCCAAATCAAGGAACAACTAGAAGCAGTGGATGAAATGGTGGAGAATGGTGAAGTGGTTATGACCACTCTAAATGGCCTACCCAGGTCATGGGATTCCTTTATTCAAGGAATTTGTGCAAGGAAGAAGTTGATCTCCTTCAACAGATTGCAGGAAGAATGCTCTCAAGAAGAATCTAGGCTTGTGGCCCGAGAAGAAAAGATGGGAACTGAAGATCAAGCTCTCACAGCACATACCAGGAAAGGCAAGTCCAAGAAAGAATCATCTCATAATAGGAGATTCTCACACCACCATTATCATAAAGATAAGAAAGATCTCAGATGCTTCAATTGCAATGAGAAGGGACACTTTGCTTCAGATTGTCCCAAGAAGAAGAAAGACAACAACAACAACTTCAATAAGAAGAAGAAGAATAACAAAAGAAGATATCATGCTCATGCTGCCGAAGATGATGAACCCCCAAAGAAGAAGGCTAGGGCAGAAAGTGATAGTGATGATGACTCATCAAGTGAAGAAGAATATGTTCTAATTTCTACTCTCACAGGTACTATCTCCCATGGTTGTAATGATTGGTTGATTGACAGTGGGGCTTCCAAACACATGACTGGGTTTAAGGAATCTTTTGTGAATCTATCTGAACATGAATCACCCCATAAGGTGAAACTTGGGGATGATTATCAATACCCAATCAAAGGAAGTGTTGAAGCCTCCTACAACCTAGATTCTGGAAAATCTTTGAAGATGAAAGAAGTCCTTTATGTACCTGGGCTCAAGAAGAACTTACTCTCCATCTCTGCATTGGATGCAAAAGGTATGAGGGTTGCATTTGTGGATGGCCAAGTCCTAATGTGGCCAAAGGGAAAGAGCATAGATGATGCAGTAGTGATTGGAGAGCAAGAGGGAGGTTTGAATAAATTGAAGGGACAACCTGAACATTCCATGGTACATGAATCCATTGAGCCAAGCGAACTTTGGCATAGAAGACTTGCTCATATGCACTATAGGGCACTTCCAATTGCAAGCAAGGCTGTAGAGGGTCTTCCTGAAATTAAGAACAAACATGAAGGTGTTTGCAAAGGATGTGCAAAAGGTAAGAACATTAAGAAGGCTTTCCCAAGCAGTGAAAGCAAGGCAAAAGACATCCTGGAAATCATCCACTCAGATGTATGTGGTCCTATGTCATCCAGTTCTATGAGTGGGTATGTTTACTATGTCTCATTTATTGATGACTTCTCCAGGAAGACTTGGGTATACTTTTTGAAGAACAAAGATGAAGTGTTTGATAAATTCAAGGAATTCAAAACCTTGATGGAGAATCAAACTAACAAGAAGATCAAAACATTCAAATCCGACAATGGTGGAGAATTCACCTCAGGTGACTTCAAGAAGCTTTGTAGTGATTCAGGGATTAAGAGGGAGTTGACGGCTCCTTATAATCCTCAACAGAATGGAGTTGCAGAAAGGAAGAACAAAACAGTCATGGAAGCAGCAAGGGCAATGCTGCATGACCAGGATCTACCTATGCATCTATGGACAGAAGCATCTAGAATAGCTGTATATGTGCAGAACAGAACACCCCACAAGATATTGGACAACAAGACACTAGAAGAGGTCTTTTCTGGTAAGAAACCTGAAGTCATCCATCTCAGAATATTTGGTTGTCCAGTATACACTCATGTCCCAAAGGAAAAGAGGACTAAACTAGATCCTTCAGGAAAGAAGGGTCTCTTTGTGGGTTACAGTGAAAGCTCAAAGGCTTACAGAATATACTTTCCAGGGTTCAAGAAGATTGATGTCAGTAGGGATGTAACATTTGATGAAAACTCAACATTCATCAAATAAAGGAAGGCACCTATCGAAGTTTATGAAGAACCCAACGAAACTAGATTTCAAGACACTACCATGACTGAAGCAGTTTCAGAAGTTGTTCGTGAGTTTGAAGATCCGCAAGAACCTATAGATCCACCCCGTGAGGATAACTCTCACAAGAGGAAACCTGCATGGGCTAGAGAGCTCATTCAAGATGCAGAAAGATTTGGCATTCCAGAAGAAGAACACAGAGCAAAGAAGAGAACCAGATCACATACCAGCTATGTTGCTTTACTTTGTGACATTATGAACAAAGAGCCTTCCAGTTATGAAGAAGCAGCGAAAAAGAAAGAATGGAAGGATGCCATGGTTGAGGAATACCAAACAATAATGAAGAATGATGTTTGGGATGTTGTCTCAAGACCTAAAGAGAAGTCTGTTGTGACTTCCAAATGGATCTACAAAATCAAGCATGCTGCAGATGGCAGTGTAGAAAAATACAAAGCAAGATTCGTAGCTCGTGGCTTCTCTTAGAAAGAGGGAATAGATTATGAAGAAACTTTTGCACCTGTAGCCAGGTATACTTCCATCAGAACAGTACTTGCCCTGGCTGCAGCGATGAAATGGCAAATACACCAGATGGATGTCAAGACTGGTTTCTTGAATGGTGTAGTTGAAGAGGAAGTATATGTGGAGCAGCCACTCGGTTTCGAAATACATGACAGGGAGTCATATGTGTGCAGATTGAAGAAAGCCTTGTATGGCTTGAAACAAGCTCCCAGAACTTGGTATGGTAGGATGGACAGTTTCCTATCTAGTTTGGGCTTTACCAAGAGTAAAGCGGATTCCAACCTTTATTACAAGGTTGAGGAAGGGAATCCTGTGATTCTACTCCTGTATGTGGATGACTTATTTGTAATAGGAGATGACAGATTGATTGCAGATACTAAGAGAAAGCTTGCTGCCGAGTTTGATATGAAATATTTTGGAATGATGCATTATTTCCTAGGTATGGAGGTGTGGCAGAGTGCAGGTGGGATCTTCCTTGGTCAAGGGAAGTACATAGTAGATATCCTGAAGAGATTCAGGATGATGGATTGCAAGGCCATGGCCACACCTATGGCATTGAATCTGAAGCTTCTATGTGATGCTTCATCTGAGCCGGTTGATGTCTCTATGTATCGTCAGATGATTGGGTCCTTGATGTACCTGACGAACACGAGACCAGATATTTGTTTTGCAGTGAACACATTGAGTCAGTTCCTGACAGATCCGAGGAGTGTTCATCTGGTTGCTGTAAAGCATGTTCTGAGGTACCTAAAGGGTACAGTGGATTATGGGCTCAAGTATGAGGTGAATCAAAAGTTTAACCTTCAGGGTTATGTTGATTCAGATTGGGATGGTAGTGCTGCAGATAGGAAGAGCACATCTGGGTGCTGCTTCAGTATGGGATCAGGTGTGATCTCTTGGTTTAGCAGGAAGCAGTCCTGTGTAGCACTGAGTACAGCTGAGGCAGAGTATGTTGCAGCCTGCTCAGCTAGTTGTGAGGCAGTATGGCTACGGAAGCTACTGTCTGAATTATTTGATCTCCCATTGGATGCTACTGGTATCGTCTGTGATAACCAGAGTTGTGTGAAGCTGTCCGAGAACCCAGTGTTTCATGATAGGTCGAAACACATAGAGATCAAATATCACTATATCAGGGATATGGTGCAGTGAGGAGCTGTGAAGCTCCTGTATGTTGCGACGGACAAGCAGATTGCATATGTGATGACGAAGCCACTAGCCAGGGTGAAGTTCGAGTACTTCAAAGAGAGGCTCGTTGTTCTTCGAATTGATGACACTTCGAGGAAGAAGTGATGGACACATTTGCTGAGGCCATTCCAAGCATGTTGGAAGGAGGATCCTTCACATGGCTGTGGATGTAAGCGCTGGATGATGAGCATCCGGATGATGTTCTGGTTTCTGCTTTGTATGATTAGTTGGATCATTTTTATATGTATGTATGTATGCATCATGTTGGATGCTGGATATGATCAATTGGATCATTTATATGTATATGTATGTACGCATCATGTTGGATGCTGGATATGATTAGTTGGATCATTTATATGTATGTACGCATCATGTTGGATGCTGGATATGATCGGTTGGATCATGTGTATGTATTTTGTATAAGCATCATGTTGGATGCTTGGACCATGTATCTGTATATGTATCAGGTGGATACATTGTATGATCAGGTAGATACTTGGTATGCATCAGGTAGATGCATTGTATGATCATGGATGACTAGCTTCAGGATGTTGCTCTAGATGACATGCAGCAGGATGTTGCAGTGATGATGATTAGGATGATCATGTGTACATCAAGATGATGTATGGTGAGTATCAAGTTGATACTCTGTGGCCGTGGAACAGGTTGTGCAGATAATCATGTAATTTGTGCCCTGGGAGATTTGCAGATAGTCTTTCGAGGTTTTGCCTACGGCATGTAATTTGTACCCTGGGATATTTGGCAAATGCTCTTTCAAGGTTTTTCTTGGGAGGACATATAATTTGTGCCCTGGGAGATCTGTAGATAGTCTTTCGAGGTTTTTCCTATGGCATGTAATTTGTGCCCTGGGATATCTGGCAGATGCTCTTTCGAGGTTTTGTCCTATGGCATGTAATTTGTGCCCTGGGAGATCTGATAGGTTGAGCTGTGTGCTCGTAATCAGTCCCGGGATGCTCTTTCGAGGTTTTTCCATGACCACATGGAATTTGTGCCCTGGGAGATCCGATAGGTTGAGCATTGTGATCGTAATCAGTCCTGGGATGCTCTTCGAGGTTTTGTGGTGACCACATGTAATTTGTGCCCTGGGAGATCCGATAGGTTGAGCCTTGTGCTTGTAATCAGTCCTGGGATGCTCTTTCGAGGTTTTGTGGTGGGGTCACATGTAATAAGTCCTGGAGATCTGGACAGGATGAAAAAGGCCTCAGATGCTCTTTAGGGTTCTTGCTAGTCAAGAGACTCTTTTAAGGTTTTGTGACGCACGTAATAAGTCCTGAGATTTCCACAGTATGGCCAGTGATGATGAAGACCTGTAGGTGGCGGGCCTACATCCCGTATGAAAAAGGACTAGCTCTGTAGAACTTCCTATGACGAGTAGACTCAGAGATTGGTTGAGATAGCAACAGCAGTGACGATGATGATGACGATGATCCTGAGAAGAAGACTTGTCTAGCAGATCTAAGTCGAGAAATACCTTCCTAGTTAAGAGGGAGTGTTGATGTATATGTAACTTCGGAATGTATTTCATCTATGTATTTCATATATATTTATTGTACCCTTATTAGAGACGTGTTATTCCTCTATAAGGAAGTGTCGTCATGTGGATTGACAAGTGTCACAAGTGTGTGTACTTGCCGATGGGTTATTAGACCACCATGTGTGGGGTTGGCCCTGAAATATATATATTATATTGTGGATGTACCTAGCTAGACAAGTCGGCCCCATAAGGTCACTGGGAAAACAGGTTAGTATAAATAGAGATCAGGAGATCTCTATTTAGATCATTTGGAAAGTCATATCTCTCTCACTCAGAAAGTGGCGCACTAGTGAGGAGGAGGATCATCTGCTCTAGGAGACTATCTCAAGTGTATTTTGGTTGTACTTTGGTTGAGCCATTGCTCTCTCTATCTTTGAGGAAGTTGTGGGGTTTTTCACCTTAGGGTTTTCCCCACGGAAACTATGTGTCTCTTGTCTCTCATTCTTTTGATTCTTGTGATGCTTGTGATGCTTATTGTGATTTTTATGCATTGATATACTGTATATGTTATTCTCTTAGTGAAGATCCTATAGTATTGTGAATTAATGCTCAAAATTTAATAGTTCATATAGCACTTACTACAGTTGGAACTTCAAATTTTTTGGGTAGATAGTATAGGGACAAAGACAAGAAGACTTGGAACACATTAGTTGGGTTTCTGCTATGTTTGCTTTCTATTTATAGCATGGGTAGTTAGTAAATAATATATTTTATTTTACAAGGGAGACAAGTCAAACTTGATCATCCCTATTTTGGATCAGAGATTTCCTATCGAAGGAAGCCTAACATATGTTGAGACAGTTATTTTTGCATTATTTAATAGTACTTTTCTAGTTGCCAACAAGAAACTATTTCTTATTTGGGTTTTCTGCTTTCCATTGAGGGAATCAAGCTTGATCCGCATGATGTTGATGCTCTCTTGAAGTGGTTGTTACCTTACACTGCGGTGTAGCTCAAAATACTCCTAGTTGGAATGAATTTCTATTGCAAGTTCATTTTTTAGTTCGCTAGTCTAGTCCATTTGTTGCATCAACTCTTTAATCAGTGTCACTTTGATTGGACTCTGGAGACAAAAGCTACATTTAATCAATTGAAGGACCTATTATGTTGTGCCTTGGTATTAGGTCTCCTAGACCTCCAACAACTCTATTATATTGAATGTGATGCCTCCAATAATTCCATTGGAGCTGTGCTTAAACAGGTAGGCCATCCAGTGGCCCGTCATTCATAAAGTTGATTAGATGCCAAACTCAACTACAACACCTATGGCAATGAATTTTTTGCATCAGTGCAGAGTTTGAAACATTGGTGGCATTGTTTATTGGGAAAATAAATGTTCCTTCAAACATACCATAATCCTTTGATCTTTATCAACTTCTACTCCAAGATCCAAGATGAGAAACAACTTAAATAGGTGACTTACATACAACAATCTCATTGGGTGATTAAATACAAGAAGGGTTGTACCAATCAGGTTTTTGATCTCCTTAGTCACCCACTTGCATGCCAATTGCATATCCTGGACATCTTGGTGCCTACCTATGATGATTGGTAACACCAATATACCTATGATCCTTACTTTGGACCCATCTTCTCAGTTCTCCAACAACCTACTGCAATCAACCAAGATCCAATTCTGTATTATATGGTCGGGGAAGGATGGTTGTATAAGATTTAGTAGTTTTGTGTGCCCAATTCATATGCCAGGCCATATGCCAGGCTTATGTTGACCTACAAAGCACATTCTTCTTTGTACAGGGGGCATTTTGGCACTAATAAAACACTTCAACATTTGCAAAAACATTTCTTTTGGCCCTCCATGCAACAACAGGTCAATGAATTTGCTCATCGCTGCAACTTGTGTAGTTGGAACAAATATGCACACCATATGCTTGGGTTGTATCAATCACTTTGATTCCTTCTCGGCCATGGGAGGCCATCTCCAGGGATTTCATTTTTGGTCTTCTTATGACATTCCAGAAACATGACTGTGTTTTTGTAGTTATCTGCCGCTTCTCCAAAATAGTGTTGTTTATTCCTTGCACCAAGATGACTACAACACAACAAACCATAGATATGTTCTTTAGACATGTTTGGGCATCATTTGGATTGCTGCACACTATCACCCTTGATAGGGATGCTCATTTCCTCAGCCAATGGTGGTAATATCTCTGGAAATTTTTGGAATGCAACCTTTGGTACTCCACCACGTTTGATCCCCAAACATATGGCTAAACAGAGGTAGTGAATCACACCTTGGTTCAATTTATTTGCATAACATACTCCAAAAATCGACAAGGGGATAAGTCCCTTCACAATCACAACATTGTTGCAATAGGGTTGTTCACTCAGTCACATGCCACTCCCCTTTTGAAGTTTGTTATGGGTATTGGCCTATAGCAGTAGCACCCTATGAGCTTCTAGATTTACTGTTCCCTCCTGGTTCCCCACAATATTTCAATTCCCAAAAACAAGCCACTTCTTTTTTCTGATAGATTTCTCAGATTCATCTTCAAGTCTGTGCGGTGCTCCAACAAAATCAAGAGCATGTGAAGGAACTTAGAGATCACCATCAAGTTTCCTCTCCATTACATATTAGATATTACATCTAGTTGTAACTTGTACTTTAGAAGCAACATTTTCAGGGGTCCAAGCATCACAAACTCCACACACTTTTCTATAGTACCTATACAATTTTGCAAATGCTGGGAGACAATGCCTTCAAACTAGATTTGCCACTGTAGCTTGGTATTCATCCTATGGTCAATGTCTCACAATTGAATCTCTATGAACCCTCCTAATTGGAAGAAGAGCTCCCTATATCCTATCTAGTGGAAAATGCCCAAGATACATTGCTGGGAATTCACACACAGACCACTTGACCGGTCATCATCACCACTTAGTTGGCAGCAAGGGTAAGCTACATGCAGGCTAAGTGGTTTTTAGAGGATGAATTTGCTACATGCTTTCCACATTTGATTTTACAAGTAGCAACACTTGTGCCTTCAAATAGGGAGGAATTGGTATAGGGACCAAGGCAAGAAGACATGGAACACATTAATTAGGTTTTTGTTTTGTTTTTATTCTATTTATAGTATGGGTAGTTAGTAAAAAATATATTTTATTTTACATGGGAGACAAGGTCAAACTTGATCATCCCCATATTTGATTGGAGCTTGGCTATAAAAGGAAGCCTAATATATGTTGAGACGGTTCTTTTTGCATTACTTCATGATACTGTTCTAGTTTCCGGAAAGAATCTATATCAGTAGAGGTCTAGGTGTTGATGCTTCAATTTCTTGAATCTTTTGTTGATAGTGGCACAATAGGTCTTCTCGAAATTTCGTTCTTATAGTCTTTGCGATGAATTTATAGACACTTGATATTGTGTTAGTTGACTTACAATTTCTCAAGTAATTTCTTCAAATACTTCTTCCTCAGTAATATTATAGCCCAAAGGATTCTAGATTAGCATGGGAATTATTTATCTCAATACTTGTGAAATTTGCATACAATTTAGGATGCATAATATTTGCATAATTTTAATATATAGAATGAGAATCTATGATGTTTTTCATAGATTCGTTTGAGCCCGGAAGATGACATTCCATTTCGATTTCAAGGAATTCCATTTTTTTTTTTGCAATGGGTAACCTTAACTATAATGTTCATACCAAAAATGGAGGCCTCGAAATTTAATCTGCTTCAACCAAAAGTATCAGAATTGATTAAAGTAAGTTTCAGATTCTCAGTTACCTTGAGCATAAAGGTTTTTGAAAATTACAAACCAGCTACTCCATAATCTCATATTCTCATTTATTCTCAAGCGCAACCTTGAGCATTAAATTTTTGGAAAATTAGAGACTTGTTATAGTGTACAGATTTGATTGAAAAGTCCCAAAGTCAATTATTGATTTTGCAACAAAGTAAACCATTGATTTTTTATTGGTCTATTGGATCGCCTGAACATACAGACCATATGGCTAGTCAACATACTGTCAACATACTCTTCAGTCCTGTCGTAATAAATGTTGCTACAATCAAACCTAGGAGGAATCAAGGAAGATCATGTTTGACTTGTAAAGCACTAATGACAACCATTTTCTTGCTCATAATTGTTGCTACCACCCATTGCCACAAGTGCATCGATTTCTCCATTCCAAACATAATTCACTTGAAAATATTAAGAGGCACAAGTTAGTACCTGTAAACTTCTTTTCGTTGTGAAAATATGCTGACATAATAAAACTCAAAATTAATATAGAATTAATTCACTTGACAGTATAATAAGGCATATGTTAGTAGTAGTAAATTTCTTTTTCTTTATCGAATTCTGATAATATAAAAAAGTGAAAGTTCAGATATAATCAAGAATTCTTTTATTTTTAACTTGTAAATTTAATTTAAAATTGGAAAACAAAACTAACCAACCTATTTAAACATGAATTATGGTGAAATTCTAATCATGATTAAGGTTACTGAGAAACGCCCATCATATCCATTTAATAAAGTTTTGAAGTTTCCAATCCTGATAGCCCACAGTTTTGATTTTTTTTCATTGGAAAAATGCACTTTCCTCCTATTCTGAAGAATCAAGGAAAGCATGTTCTACGGAGACTGCTGTAGGAATGGACCCCAGGACCTATGGGGATCTCCAATCCTTTTCATTTTCCACAAATATTGTTGTACCACTCCCTTGGGTCTATAGCCCATAGTTTGTTGGGTTAAGGAGTCTAGTGAATTCGTTGGAATTAGTCTCTTCTTAGTATTCTTATTTATATTTTTAATTTGAAAAGAAATAGAATAGAGTGATTTTGATTAGAGTAAACAAAGTAGATTTTAGACATAGTGGAACCCTTTAAGTAAATATTGAATCTTCAACCACCACCCAAATGTTTTATTTGATGACTGACCAATAAGAGTGAAAATATTTTGTCATCTGGTCTAGGGGATTTTTCTATCCACATTTCCATGATTGCTTTCTCTACTTCTCCTACAGTGATTTATCTTAAGAGATTATCATTTTAATCCTCTATCACCAAATTTGGAATGTGTTTGGTGATTTGTTGGATAGCCTCCAAATGATTCCATTGAGGTTCAAAGAGTAAAGATTAATAAAAATTGACTTGAAATCTTTCTCAATATCCTCATGTTTTACCAATTTTCTACCTTGATTATCTTGAATAGTGATTATCTCGTTATGGTCTGGTTATGGTGACACCATTGGATAATGGACTTATAGAAAAAAATAAAAATATTTGGCCTTCTTTTATTCATTTGAACCTAGGTTATTTCCTTAGTAGTATTTCCTCTTGATTGTTCCTTTTGTCCAGCTATAACTTTAAGGTGGATTCTTCCTTGCCGAGGGATTCATTTCTTCCCTCAATTATCATGGTCTACTAAATCCACTCCATGCTTGCTTCTATATCTAGATTTTCCTTGAAGATGTTATTGATGTTTTGTTCCATTGTTTTAAAATAGATTTCAGGATTTTTAGGCATTTTTGAAATCTGAAAATGATGGTTCCTCTATTTACTGCAGCTACCTACCACTAGTTGGTTATTTCATGGGTTCTCCCTCTTATATTATTCCATGTGCTGGTCCCAATTGTAGTCTCACTATACTACATATTCAAATTTCAAATGGTTTCTTTAAAAAGGTCATTGTTCGCTTCTATCCTTCTTCTACCTCTTTTCTTCTCCTCTAAGAAGGTTATAATGATGAAGTGTCCACCTACAACCTAGTGGTGACCTCTGGAAGCCTTTTTATGCTATTCCAATCTATATCAAGTTGGATGAGAATGTTCTAGGAGTGGAAAATAATTTTTCTGAGACTACGTCCCAAGGATTCCATATGATTTCTATGCCACCTTATACTCTCTCATTCACTACTATTGTTTGGCATCTCATCCAATAGTTACCTACAATTCTGGTTAACATTTCACTTAAGCATTTTGTTACTTGAATCATTAAGATGATTTGATAGAGTTAACCTAATCCTTTTTATTCTTAATAAGGGCACATGGATCGACTAGAGACATGTAGACATGTTGGTAGTGGTACCAACATTCCCAGACACCATTTGGATGGGAGTATTGGATGCACTACAGGTCCACTATCAGGTGCATTCGACTGTTAACTTCAACTTGTTTAAGTCTAGGTTACATATTTCAAATGTTTAATGTCAATACAAATATGAACATATTCATGTTAAAAATCATTGTCTCATGATTTCATAGAGTTAGCCTAATCCTTTTTATTCTCAATAAGGACACATGGATCGACTAGATACATGTAGACATGTTGGTAGTGGTACCAACATTCCTAGATGCCATTCAGATGGGAGTATTGGATGCACCAGAGGTCACTATCAGGTGCATTCGACTATTAAATTCAACATGTTTAAGTCTAGATTACATATTTCAAATGTTTAATGTCAATACATATATGAACATATTTATGTTAAAGTTGACATGTTTTTTAATTTGTGGAAAATTCTCGTCATGCACAGCTGCACAGCTTCATAGTGAAGAAAAATTGCCTACTATGCGCGGATACTATCAGAGGTCATCGTCAGGTAAATTATGTAATTTTATATGTAATGTTTAATGTGAAAAAATATAGACATAAATATTCTTTTACACACTTTTCTAATATCTTGTCGTGCACAGGTAGTGGATATGACCATGGAAGACACACTTTTGTCAGGTCTACTAGATGCATAGCAAGAGAGCAACTTGAATGCCAAGATGGACTGAATGCTGCACACCCACATGCACAAAGGACACCCATAGGTACATTCTTATGATATTTATCATTTTGTAGTACAAGTTAAATGTATTTAACTTTTTTAAAATGTTACATGCATATGACTTGATTATTTTTGTGCACATGCATTCAGTGCCTTATTTTGTTGATATGCCTTCCACAAGCAGCAGTCCAATGCAAGATATACATGGTAAAGGTGAAATATAAGTTCATAAATCTTGATTGACATGTGTGTTTAATTTGTGAAAAATTATGATATTTCTCTTACTTATATGTGATGTCATTTTATTGTTTTTTACAGGGGCTAGTGGACAGGCACGGGGGACACGCTTATGTAATTTTTAATGTTATTTATAATTTTATAGTACAAGATAAATATCTTGGAAGTTTTTAAAACGTTACATGCATATGACTTGATTATTTTTTCGCATTTGCATTTAGTGCCTTATGCTGCAGATACGGCTAGTTCAGAGAGCCCATCACCAGATAGAGATTGTTTACGTAAATTCTGACCGTAATTCTTATTTGACATGAGTGTTTTATTTGCGGAAAAAATGCTATTTCGCTTAAAATCATCATGTGATTGCCAATTTATTGTTTTTTATAGGGGATTCTATAGATTCTCACAATACTGATAGGACAAAAGAGTTAGTTTCTAGTACACATAGTGTACATGCTGAGGTAGAGACTCCACCGGGTATTTTTAATGAACACATTTTATTTAAATATTTATACATAGATCGAAAATTTATATATACATTCTAATACTTGCACACGTTTTACTTCTTATAGGGTTTGTTGCTCGTGCTCTTATTCCACCTCATAATACAAGGAGAGGTCGTCAAGCGCGTCAGTATGCCCACAATGCAACATATGACCCTCTCTACACTCATCCTAGAAATGTTCCCAATGAGATTCCTTGGGAATACAAGATCACAATGCTTACCATGGAAGAGATGAGGGAGCATTCTGCAAGATTGCAGGGTGAACTTGAGAGTTCTACTATCTCTATCGGTTGTCAACCGAGTCTCCAGATTGTTTTGCATAATCTGAACAATTTGATTAAGATGTATGTTGGGGTTGGACCATCAACCCATGTTTTTTATGACATGATGCATAGGATCCAAATGGCGGTGATGGGTCGCCACAAGTTCTAAGAAATAAAAAGCATTGTCACAAAAAATGGTCTTTTCATTATTTGACTTGCGGCCTGAAGACAAAAGATGTCTAAAGATTGCAAGATTCAATGATCCAAATATTGCACCACATATTTATTCGAGGTTCCTATATGCATATGGGAAGTTCCCAAATAACGATGAGGTCCCTCAATATTTTGTCAAGATGTTAATTGCAGAGTTTTGGTTGCACATGGACCCTAACTATACAGATACGGGTTCACCTTTTTATGGTGCTGGAAAAGGTCGTACATATGAACGTCTTGATTCACTGTGAGATGTTGAATATAGTCAACCGGTGCCTCACTTAGTAGTTCAACAACCTAGAGTCATTTATTTTATAGAGGAGTTTGAAATGACACATGAAGTGTGAGGGCACAGATAAAAGAGCATGTTGGGGCTGCATTGGCAGGGGTAGAAATCAACATAAATAATATGGCAGCTTCAACCAATATGGATTCCAGCTCATTTAATGACTATTCTGATGATGTCTTGAGATTTATGATTCGATCAGACATCAAGCAGTATACAACATATTGTAGAGACAGGTATAAGCGAGTCAATGCTCCAGAAAATCGACGCATAGATTTGGTATGTAAATATGCTTTAATAATTGAACTCACAAAAGACACATTTACAATATGAGCTAGAATGTACATGTTACATATTAAATGTTTTTGTATATATATGTTTTTATTATCAAAATCTCATCTCTATAAATTAATTGAAATTTATGCAGTATTCCCAAATGCTAAATGATGTTGACTATGATGATGATTTTTTTGTCGGCGAGGAAGAAACAAAGGTATTACTTTGCTGATATGTATATAAATTCTTTTAACTCCTTTTGTCTTTTCTTTTGTAGGTTTGTGCTTCTGTTTTTGATCTTGTTGGTTAGTCTCTTACATTTTATTAAAATTTCAGGGTAGAGACACAAATATACATGTTGAGGAAATTGTAGCTACACAATTTCCACATGTGACGCAGGTATCAATATTTTTTTTTGATAACATTTTATTAGTTTTGGTATATTTTGTCCCCAAACATATATATATATATATATAAAATTTCATTTTGACTTTTTAGCCCACAGAAAACCAGGAGCAAATGGAATTCGCGTATGAAGGAAATGGTGAGTGACAGGGGAACGATAATCGGCTTGCATGAGAATGCAATACTTAAAATATGTTTTGAGCGAAGATGTTAGTTTTTTTGAAATGCATACTAGCACTGGAGAAATGATTAGTTCTATGTCTATAGATATAGTGGTTGTACTTGAAACGCAATTAATGACGAGGTATAGTCTAAATTTTCATATTAGAATGAGTTTTTTCTTTTAAAATTTCGATAGTGTATTACTTCTATTCAAGATTTCATTATGCTTTGAATTCCTATAACTTATTTACTAAACATTAGATCTCAGTTATGGGAGGTTTACTAAATTAAATGTACTTATGTTTAGTAAAAAATCTTAATTTAATTGACTAATTTACTAAACATTAGATTTTAGTTATGGGAGGTTTTAGTTATGGCTACATTTGTTTTTAGTTATCTATAGTGAAGTAAGGTATCTTAACTTTGCAGTGACCTAAGTTCACTTATTCAGTAGCAATCCTCTATCCATCATTAGAATAATGGTTGGTTGTTTTCACAGGTTTTGATTGGGTTGGTGAATTTGATGATTAGAGGTCCATTGCAAGTAATGTATATATTCTCGGTTAGGTTTTTTCTACTTGGGCATACTAGAAACGATGTACAGTTTACCATTTCTCTTTCTTCAACTGAGGTAGACTATAAATAAGTGGTTTGGGCATGCCAATGAGTCCTTTGTCTTTGACAAAGCCTTTTTGAGTTTGGTTTCCACTAAGTGCCTCCGACCACATTGTACGCTGACGTCCCTGTGGAAGAGTTTGGGTCAGAGATGGTCAGATTGTGAAACACGTGAAAATGTTTTCCAAGAGACATAATTACATTCATAATAATTAGAATTTGGATATAGTTTGTTAAAGTGCATGAAGCAATATCCATCCCCTTGTTTCATATGTTGTTGATTGTGACACAATGAAGTGCCGAAGAGTGAAATTATCAGTGAAACCAATGATTCCTTGGAAGAAACAAGCTGCAGTGAGGTTAAAGGAGAAAATAACAGTCACAGAATTATTGCTAGATTTCCTGCTACAAGTACATCAACATAAGCAAGAAAGGGTGAATAAGTTATCTGATGTTGTTATTTTTATGACATCAGACATTGAAGAGGTTGTGAAGCATCAGTCAATCCTTTACCAAAAGGGTAATTTGTCTCTCGATTTCAATATAAAGTAGGTAAATAAGTCCATAGATTCATCTAGCCAATTTGATCCAATCAGCGAAACAAGTCTTACCAACAGAACTGGCATATTTACTGGAAAAACAACCATGCTTGGAAAACACCTTCGCCAAGAGAACAAGAATAACAATGCAATTTGTGGGAAGAAGAGTGGAAAATCTGATTTTCAGGTTGATAGAGAGGGTGAATTGATATCCAAGAGTGCATGCTTAATAAGGAATTTCAAAAAATTAAAACAAGTTTATTTTTCTACAAGATGGAAGCCAAAGTAGTTTGTAGGTAAGTCAGTGGGAAGACAGATGGGTGGAAGCAATATAGGATGGGGATCTATAGTTGGAGCAAAGGGTTTTAATGTTAGCTCAGTTGACAATTTAGAAGGTACTGGACAACAAGGTGAAGGAAGTATGAATGAACAGCTTGGTTCATTTTTTGATAGCTTATTCAAATACTTACGCTTCAACAAGTTTGAGGTGAAAGAAAACCTAAATAAAGGGCACTTGCTTAACACTTCTAATTTAGTATGTTCCCTGAGTTTTGATCGAGATAAAGAATTTTTTGTTACTGCAGGAGTCAATAAGAAAATTAAATTCATTTAATGTGATACAATCATGAAAGATAATATGGATATTCATTATCATGTCATTGAGATGACTGGAAAATCAAATTTTAGCAATGTCTGTTGGAATAGTCATATCAAAAACTAGATTGCATCAAGTGACTTTGAATGTGTTGTACGGGTATGTCTCTACAGGCTTGGCCTAGTTTTCAATTTTTGGACTTGGTTATAGATTATGCATTCAAAATAGTCAGTCATATACAAAGGACAGTTCCTTTTGTGGCACATTCTAGTCATGCAACAAAGAGTAACGGCAAGTGCATACAAAACATTTTCTTTGTTTGCACATCCATTATGGCACCGGAGTCTATCATAATATGGAGTTTTAAATTAAACAATTAAAGAAGGTACACTAGTTTGTTGGTGTTCAAAGGGAATTCACTCTTTGTAATGTATCTAACACCTATCAATTCAATTTCATTTCCACATGTAGAAAGTATGTCTACAATCAGGACAAAGGAAAATTTTTGTTGTGTGTAGTTTCAACCATATTTTGGCCATCTAATTGCGCTGGGCTCTGCATATTATAAGATATATTGCTATGATCTTCAGATCATAAAAACACCTTGGTACATTTTGGCAAGCCACAGTAAGATTGTGAGTTATGTGAAGTTTCTTGATTTAGCTTCACTTGTTTTTGCTTCTACAGACAACATTGTCAAGCTCTGGGATCTAGCAACAAACAAAGGCAGAATACTCAAGAGTCTTGTCCGGACATTTATAGGGAATACAAATGTAAAGGTGTGTGATGGTGGCTTCATGAGCTAATATACCTTCTTTCTTTGCTTATGGAGCTCAATGATTTTCCAACTAAAGCGTTCTAAGAATTTTTTTATTAGGTGTTCAGTGCTTGGCATAGATGTAATGATGATAGATATGCAAATTTTCAAAACTTGCCTTGCAATGTAGTTAAGTTGCATTTTCAAGAAAAAAAGCCTTCTTGACTGCTAACTGACATTTTAAAATGTTGGTATTCTTCCCTCAGAATTACATGCAAAACTTTCAAATTTGGCTTGGAATGTAATATAAGGTGCATGAGAAATAAAAAAAGAAGTCTTGTTGAATGCTAAGTGACATTAAAATGTTGGTTTTTGCGTTCAGAATTTTGTCGGCCTCTCTGTAGCTAATGGGTATATTGCCACTGGTTCAGAAAACAAATGAGGTAATCATTTCTAGACCTGATGAATCTAGTTTTTTTAGAGAAACATTTCACTAGATTACCTTCCCAAACAATTGCAGTGAATTTTTACAAGTATGGGGGTGACCAACAAAAGATCAGTGTGGGAACAGTGATATATGTTCTTCATAATTGCTAAATTCTTGAGTAATCAAGGCTCTGAGGGTACCATTGCCTATTGTGTTAGTTTTTCATCATTTAATTCAATATGATCTAGGATCTTAACTAAGAGAATAACATGCACAACAAAACAAACACAAGAGGCAAGAGACACAAAGCATTTCACCGGGGAAACAATAAAGGAGAAAAACCTGCAACTTCCTCAGAGATATAATGAGCAATAGTACAAAACACCAAAACAAATAGATGGTATCCAGCAACTTCCTACTCCTCCACTTGTGAGAACTCCTCCTCTCTCTCACTAATGCGAAGTGAGTGAGTGTGTGAATGATCAAATAGAGAGGAGCACCCTCTCTATTTATAATTTACCTTTCACTTAGCCTTAATCCCAAACAGGTCATCCCCTAAGTGTAATTGACTGGTTCAACTTCTCTAGGAGAGTCTAATAACCCATTAATAACTTAACTCTGGGGTCTAATTCCCCAACATACATGGGAGGATCGACCTCAATGAATTTACATGACCCAAGAACAATAATGACTTCTCCGACCGGAGGAATAAACATCTCCGTCAGAGGTAGAATAATAAAATACAAATACAATATACAAGTGAATACATTCCGAAGTTACAAATACATTAACACACCCTCTTAACTAGGAAGGTATTCTCTTGACACAGTTCATCAGCACAAGTCTTCATCACTGGATCATCATCAAAGCTGGACCATCATCAAAGCTGTATCATCATCGTCACTGCTGCTGCTATCTCGACCATAATTATCCAATATACTTGTCATAGGAAGTTATACAGAGCCAGCCCTTTTTCATGCTGGATGTAGGCCTAGCTTCCATGTAGGTCTTCATCATCTCTTCGAGAAAGCCATCAAATATGTACATCTCAGGACTTATTATATGCCTCTGCAAAACCTACAAGATATCCTAGGACTGATTATATGCCACTGCAAAACCTGAAGGAGCATCCTAGGACTGATTATATGCCACTTGCAAAACCTGCAAGATCTCCCATGACTGATTCTATGCCACTGCAAAACCTGAAGGAGAATCCTAGGACTGATTATATACATATGCAAAACCTGTGTACCATACAGTTACCTCATCATCTTCAGATCATCTCATCGTCCACGGAGCATAGCCCAGATGCACACAACACAACAATTACATCTACTCCATGGGAAGACACACCTCAACCATGCGAGAATGGCACAACCCTTACATATATGCCATGGGAAGACACATCTCAACCATGCGAGAATGGAACAACCCTTACATCTACGCCATGGGAAGACACACCTCAACCATGCGAGAATGTTACAACACTTATATCGCAGTCATGGGAAGACACACCTCAACCATGCTTGAATGGATCGGCACTTATATCGTAGCCATGGGAAGGCACACCTCAACCATGCTCGAATGGCTCGACACTTATATCAGCGACCATGGGAAGAAACACCTCAAGCATGTCGAAATGGCCCCGACAATTACATCAACGACCATGGAAGGACTAACCTTTGACCATGTCGGAAAAGCCACGCCTAGCACTTACATCTACACCATGGGAGGAATTTCCTACCACCATGTGAGAATGGCCTGTGTGCATCTGTGTCTTCCAGACTCATCACTTCCCCTTGGAAGGAACCATGATATGAAGTACACCAAGATTCTCTCTAAAGTACTCGAACTTCACTCTGGCTAGCGGCTTGGTCAATACATCGGCTATCTGCTCGTCTGTCGCAACATACTGGAGCTTCACTGCTCCTCTTTGCACCATATCCCTGATATAGTGATACTTGATCTCAATGTGCTTCGACTTGTCATGGAACACCAGCTTCTCAGACAACTTCACACAACTCTGGTTGTCGCAATATATACAAGTCACATCCAACTAGAGATCAAACAAATCAGACAGTAGCTTCCTTATCCATACTACCTCACAACTAGCCGCCTCAAAGAAGACCGAACATGCCTTTTATATCGAGACCAGGAATTCCTAAGAATTCTCTATCTATTTAATTTTATTAAATAAATGTCTACCAAGGTACAAGAAAGAAATCCTGGAGCCCTAGCTCATTATTAACAAGCTGCGACATACTCTGCTTCGGTTGTACTTAGTGCCATGCAGGACTGCTTCCTGCTAAACCAAGAGATCACACCTGATCCCATACTGAAGCAGCACCCCGAAGTGCTCTTCCTATCAATGGCACTGCCTGCCCAATCAGAATCAGCATAACCCTCCAGGTTAATCTTCTGATTCGCATCATACTTGATCCCATAATCAAACATACCCTTTAGGTACCTTAGAATATTCTTTGCAGCAATCAAGTGAACATGTCTCTGATCTTTTAGGAACTGGCTCAATGTGTTCACAACAAAGCAAATATTTGATCTCGTATTCGTCAGGTACATCAAGGACCCAATCATTTGACAATACATCGTGGCATGAACCGACTTTGATGAAGCATCACTCAATAGCTTCAGGTTCGATGCCATAGGTGTGTCCATGGCCTTGTAGTCCATCATCCCGAACCTCTTCAGGATCTCTACTGCATACTTCCTTTGTCCAAGGAAGATTCCATCCACACTCTGCCACACCTCCATGCCTAGAAAATAGTGCATCATATCCAGATCTCTACTTCACATTTTCCTTGACTAAGGAAAAATCTCATTTGATCTCAGCCACATATCTAATCACAAGAATCATGCCAAGATTCTTTAACTTGGAGATCTACTCCCTCTAAAGTGGAGTTTTCTATATTTGAGTATTGTCCTCCCTTTGTGTCTGAACATCATTCACACTCTGCATTGAGTGATCTTATGCATATCTATCTGTGCCATCTTCGGTCAGATGGGTCTACTGATATGAGCCTCAAGATCACTCAAACTCTATTGTGAGTTCCTTCTTGCATCCATCTGTATATACAAACCATCTTCAACCTTGTATCAAAGGTTGAAATCTGCATCACCCGTGGTGATCATCAAGCTCATCAAATGACTATCGATCATGGGTACCTGTTGAACCCATACAAAGCTTTCTTCAATCATGTGATTCTCTATCGAATCCTAGGAGTTTGTTGGATATGCACTTCTTATTCATTTACACCATTCAAGAGAACGATCTTGTCATCCATGGGTGTAATCTATCTCTGGAAGTGTGTCTAGCCACTGGAGCAAACATCTCGCCATGATCCTCTCCCTCTTTGTAAGAGAATCCTCTAGCCATGAGCCTTCTATAGTACGTTTGATTTGTAAGTCTTCTTGTTGAACATCCATCACTTGTTCATTGGAACATGTGTTCATCATCCTTCTTTTGTAGATCATAGCACATGACATTTCCTACAAATCAAATTTAATTACATGATTAGTAACACTTCATAATTATAAAATTATGTTGACATTTCAATGATAACTTATTATGCATATGATCTTTCCTACAATTCAAGTTCAATTGCATGATTAGAAACATCTCATAGTTTTTCAGAACAAATTCTTACGCATAAAAAACATAAGTCATACAGTCATGCAATTATCTTAGCCAATTCTTCAATACAACATTTATCCATATCCCGTAACTTTCTAGATGCCTTCCATCTCCACCAGAACATTGTTAAGAGTGTGCACTACTCCAACATGTCAACAAATATGTTTCAATCTAGATAAGTAGCAATGGAGTGTTGTGTAGTACCATAGGCCACTTACCCATTATTTGTATATTAGTAGTATCTTGTTCATTAATGCAAATTTTCTAACATGCATAATATACATCCTAAATCTAAGAACATAAGTATGTACATGACTGAACAACATCATTTAAGTAATCATATATACAAGAATTGACAATTCAAATACTTATCTTTGTTTGGTTGTTGGGTGGACTCCCTCTCAATCTTTGCTTCCTTGCAGGAACTACTGGAGTGTGCTCCCTCTTGATCTCTATTTTCCCTTTGTGATAGCATCATGATTATATGTCTTTTGAACTTCTATCCATCCTGGACCACTATGCATGCTTAAGTGTGCACTAGTTTCATCATTGTGTCATCCTCAATATCTCATACATAATCATACATTCATTAGTATAATCTCAATACTATCAACACATTATAATCCTATAATCTTAACATGTATGGTCATGATCATTTCATACATAGGTAATTTATCACAAGCATTAGTATTCAAGGTTTCAGGGAGTACTTCTTTTACTCATGCATATTCTTATTTGACCAAAGGACTCTTCTAGTTTGTCATATCATTAATCAAACTAAGAAGCATAATATGCATAAACCCATGATTACTCAAACTTATAACTTCATGAATAATCATGATCAATCATACAAAAGTATGCTTATATAAGATCCTAACACAAGGTAGGATTCTAACTAGATATAGTAAAACATATTTGGATTATCATGTTTGCTAGTTATGTCTAACATACCCAAACAATGTCTTCTTTGATCTCTTCAATGATTTAGAGACCTTGTGCTAGTAACCTGCATATCTTCATAAGTTAAGCATTGTAGAACCAAATCATACATACCTCGTAAGTAGAGCTTATATGTGATCAACAAATATGGATGAGTCTTTGTCTTCATGTCACCAGGGTCATATATTCTTGATCTAGAACTTGATTTGTCTTTCTTGATGTACCTTTCATGTTAGCGGACAACATCATCCTCATACAACACCACAATACATTAGTACAATCATAAGTGTCATAACCCTAATCAATGAATGTCTTCTATTATTCACATGAATTCGTACTTTTACTAAGGTGATCAGACAATCATGATTGTACTAACCTCAATAATATGAAGACAAACATATCATGAACTTAATCATGAAGCAGATTTCAAAACATACCTGTATCTCCTCAAGTCATACCTGTTGAGATTGCTTGTAGTCTTCTCTATAAGGGTAAAACCCTAACCATCCAAGGTAGATCACTTGTAAACATCTTATATAGGTTCATGGTTCTAGGATGATAGAATATCAGTTCCTTTTAAACCTCCTTCATTGCTATCCTATGAGTCTCCCAACCTTGCTAGGGTTTCTTCTTACTTGGAAACCCTAATTTTTCAATCTCCTTCCTCCCACAACATTTTGATGGAGGATTAATATCTATGATGAATGGATTCCAAATCCATTTTCAAAGTTTCCAATGTTGCATCAGGTGTCTCCAACATTGTATCAGGTCATGCCATACCTAAAAATTGAAAACCCTAAGTGAGAGCTTCTTCCTCCTCTTCTTTGATTTCCTCTGTTGAGCCATTTCCGATGTGCTGTATTGTTTCTGGTGTATCTATGAAATTGCAGATCTGAAGGGTCTAAAAATTTGGCCCATGGTATCAAGACCTACCATCTTTCCAACCCCATAGGTTTGAGCTTCATTCGATTCTCCATTAGGGATATATGCTCAGTTTCCCAACATGACATGTTTAAGGGATGAAACAACATAACGAACTTGTATGGAGTTCCACGTGTCACTGTTTCAAATTCGGCCTCTGAAAATCGGACCTGTGAAACTACAGTCCGTTCCTTAACTATCACTTTTTACGGAATTCCATTTGGAGTTTCCTATCTCGAGATATGACCTTTTTTCCTAGGTCACCTGTTTAGGGATTCATTCTGGAAGGTGTCTGGAAGAGGCAGAAACCCTAACTTGTATGGATCATATCTCAGAAAGTACAATGAATATGAAGGTGAAATTTGGACACAAGGTATAGGAAAATTCCATCTTCGACCTGTCCAATTTTCAGATCCCGAACCTTCTCCAAAAGAGATTTATAGAGAAAGTTCCACGATGAATAGGTTTTCCTATACAAATCCCTAGCTTTCAAATTATCGCAAGTGAGACAAGTGTCGTAAATGCCATACATTCCTTCCTTCAGGCTAGCTCTGATACCATGTTAGTTTTTCATCATTTAATTCAATATGATCTAGGATCTTAACTAAGAGAATAACATGCACATCAAAACAAACACAAGATACAAGAGACACAAAGCATTTCACTGGGGAAACCATAAAGGATAAAACCCCGCAACTTCCTCTGAGATAGAATGAGAAATAGTACAAAACCCCAAAACAAATAGATGGTCTCCAGCAGCTTCCTCCTCCTCCACTTGTGCAAACTCCTCCTCTCTCTCACTACTGTGAAGTGAGTGAGTGTGTGAATGATCAAATAGAGAGGAGCACCCTCTCTATTTATACTTTACCTTTCACTTGGCCTTAACCCCAAACAGGTCGGCCCCTAAGTGTAATTGACTGGGCCGACTTCTCTAGGAGAGTCTAATAACCCATTAATAACTTAACTCTGGGGTCTAATGACCCGACATACATGGGAGGATTGACCTCAATGACTTTACATGACCCAAGTACAATAATGAATTCTACGTCTAGAGGAATAAACATCTCCATCGGAGGTAGAATAATAAAATACAATATACAATATACAAGTGAATACATTTTGAAGTTACAAATACATCAACATACTGCAGTTCTGAACTATGTTTTTTTCTAATTTTGAACTACCTGAAGGGATTAATGAATCAATGTTGGGATTTCATGGTTTTGTACCAGAAGCAATTCTTCTTATGTACTATGAATAAGTTGATTGAGATCAGTGTCAGTGGTAGAGTATAACTATTTTAGAAATCATAGTAGAAAATGTCTTATGCATGATTTCTAGAACATGTTGTAAAACCATAGGCTGTTCAACCTCCCTTTTATCCGTGTTATATGCTTCAAGCAATAGTTGATCCCAGAAGAAGGTACATATGAATTCAAGATAATGAATGAACTCATTGCATGGATAGTATAAGTAACTACATACACTTTTGCAGTATTAAAGTAGAGGATATTGTTTTAAAAGCATTGGGATTTATGTTCTTTCCATTCATGGACCATAATTTAGATAATCCAGCAAGCTATTTATGGAAATGATTAAAAAAATCCATTATCCTTTTGCATTAGTACTTGGTATGGATGAATTACTCTAGAAATTGCTTCCATGTGGAGATTGTGTCATTTGAAGGAGGGAAGTAATGTAGTTTGTTCATGTTTATTTAAATCCTATTCTTTTACTTATGTCATACTCATGTTACGTAATGTATTAGTAATACATTTGTGTGAAATGTTACAGGTGTTTGTTTATCACAAGTCCCTCCCAATGCCAGTGGCATCTTATAAGTTCAATTGCAAAGAACCAATGACATGTCAGGAGATGGAAGATGATAGTGCACAATTTGTTTCATGTGTTTGCTGGAGAGGATAGACCCAAACATTAGTTTATGCAAATTCTATAGGCAACATAAAAATTCTGGAAAAGGTTTAATTATATTCAAGCACTCCAACAGATGTGATAGATTCAACTGTCCATTGTTTTTTACTAGGGATGATATTTTGAATCACGTTTTTCGCCAAAGTTTGCTAGTCCCAATATGACCTTTTATTGGAAATTGGAGAAATAAGGGTTGAAAATGATCTTCAATTGTATTCACAGAACTATATATATATGTGTGTGTGTGTGTGTGTATTTTGTAAGAATGTATATTACAAAAGTAATTGTAACGTTCAACAAGTTAAATGTGTAATTATTGGCAATTGTAATAATTTAAACGAATAGAAATACAGTTCAATGGAAATGAAGTCAGGAAATGTAAATTCATAGTTTGAAAGACTCGGTAAGGCATGAAATCTTTGACATCAATTATTTCCTTCTATGTGTCTATTACATGTGATTGCAATCTTAGTACAATAAATCTTAGTTTCATTTTCCTCTGCACCTATGGTTTATGGCATGTGGCATGGTTGGTTCATGTGAGAGGTTTCAATGTGAGTGTCATCACTTGAATAATATGGAAATGATGTTTAAAATGAGTGAATGTATATTTACAACATTTTATTTTTATATTTTCTTTCAATTCTCCGATTATGTTGGTCCAAGCTGGAGGCTTGTGGTTACTTTTCCTTAGCATAGGAAAAGGACCAAGACCGAAAGGAAACTCTATGGGGAGTGGGGAGAGGTCCCATTTAGTTTTATAAAGGTGGTGGTCCTCTTTCTATTTGATAATAAATCATTATTATTCAAGGAAATGATGATGTGCCTAAAGGGAAAAGATGGAATGAACCTCAAGTGAATTGCTCCAAAAATTAAGACTCGCGACAACAGTATTGAAACATTTATCTATAAGATTTTAGATATGAATGCAATCCATAAACAAGATTTCCCTGCACTGCAAATATCTTTTGTATGGAAAGACCTAGTTTTGGAGATTATAGTATAGAGGTTACTTATTAGAATATGGAATTATGATAATAGCACACAACATTTCATTAAATTGTGGAAATCTTGAAGCCAAGTAAAAGCATTAATAATGTAATGTGAAGACCATTTAACATATAAATTCTTGTTGTTCGACGGCGTGAAAGATAATTTGGTAGTGTGACAACATGAATACAATTTTATATCATGAAGGCACCTTGGTAGGATGACCATTTCACAAATTAATAGGGATAGAGAAAAACCATAGACACCGTAGAAGTGGCAATATGAAGGACTGTTTAACAACTAAATGTTAGAATTGTATAGATGATGATGTTAGAATTGTATAGATAGCTAGGACAAATCTATCACTTTAGTATTCATCTTAAAATCATAAAAGTAAGGAGAATAGCAATATTGTTATTGGCATTTCATGCTCCTTAAATTAGTTAATTTGTTTATATCTTTTAATAAAATTGCCATTTAGTTCTATTTTTTGCACTTTCTTTTTGTAGTCATATTAGTGCACACACACATATTAACTACAATTATATTATACTTTATTTTACTTTGGTATGAGTTAATATTAGAAATATAATAGAAATATGCATTGTGCGTGAAATTAATACTAAAATCTAAAATTGAATTTTTCAAATCACAGCAATTGATGACCCCATACATGATGATACAAACTATATTGAGCATGCTTTAGTTATAGGAGAAGAAAATGATGATGCAAAACTGGATTCCTAATTGGAAGTAAAATTGGTTTCTAAATTAGGCACACAATTGAGAAAAACATTGGATTCAACACTAGGCATAATACCAGGAAAAACACTAGGCACAATGGAATGAACAATTTAACAACGCCTACCAACAAAATATAGTAAAATTTCATCATTTCAAATATAGTAAAATTTCCTCATTTGCTTGTTTAATGGTAAGAAAAACCTTCTTGATAATGTTCAAGGTCTCACGATTTCAAAGCATTAGAAAAATACATCCATAAGTTTCTCGAACTAGGGGATGAAGCTTTACACTCAATGGTAGAACCATTCAATGGATTCATCACTAGGTGACTGAATCCTTGCACTCAATGGTAGAACCATTAAGGGATTCATTAATGAAAGACATGTCAAAACCATAGAATTGAAATATTGATTGCATCATTGAACAACAATTTGAAGAACCATGTAAATTCAAACTATGGAAAAAACATATGGAACAATAACATTATCATGCATTGGGTATCTGTTGTCTTGAAATTTTTGGTTGGTCTCCAATTTCATATGATTTTAGATGTGAGTAGGTCCAAAAAACTTGATGTTATAAATTACTTAGATTACATTTTGGGATAGAATGATAGTCATTAGGTGCCCCATATGAATGAACAATTTAACAACGCCTACAAACAAAATATAGTAAAATTTCATCATTTCAAATATAGTAAAATTTCATCATTTGCTTGTTTAATGGTTAACAAAACCTTCTTGATAATGTTCAAGGTCTCACGATTTCAAAGCATTAGAAAAATGCACCCATAAGTTTCTCAAACTAGGGGATGAAGCTTTACACTCAATGGTAGAACCATTCAAGGGATTCATCAGTAGGGGATGAATCCTTGCACTCAACAGTAGAACCATTAAGAGATTCATTGATGAAATACATGTCAAATCCATAGAATTGAAAGAATTATTTTGCATCATTGAACACAAATTTGAAGAACCATGTAAATTCGAACTATGAAAAAAACATATGGAACAATTTCTATTGATTAATATAAAAAGTGTAAGAAAAGAGATAAAATTGGAAAGAAAGCATGTATCCATTGTAGTCGGTCAACCTTAAGGAATGACACAAAAAAACAAGTTTTCTTTCAATCACAAAGCAACAATGGAGAATTCAATACATGTCCATAAACTTTATAAAGTCCAATATAAAGTCCATAAACTATAATGTCCAATTTATATATCAGTTTATGTTCTAACCCTAGAATCAAAGAAAAAATCATTTTTCAATCAATGTGTTCTTGATTCGTATTAAATGTGCTAGTGGCCCATGTTTTCAAGAATGGAATTATGATCTTCTATCGACAATTTCCATTGTCTATTCTTGTTCTTTTTCCTAGTCTTCACTGGTTTCAACTGCAACCGAGCCGCTATGACTGAATGATTGTATTGAGCACATAAAACATCTGGCTCGTAGTCTTGAAAAAGAATATGGTCATTAAATTTCCTTATTTCAGCAAAGAAATGTCCCATTAAAACCATTGAACCCATTGCATATGTATAATTTGACGGATCCTTAAATTCTTGCAACAACGTGCTTTTTGACCTAGTGCATCTCAATAAATAATAATGCACTCTTTCTGGATTATCTACCGATGCAATGACAACAAATACGTCACCTTCTCTAACCAAATCAGAAACAGGATCATAATCCCTGTTAATCACAATCACTTCATTATCGCGCTCTTCATCTGTGATATTTCCAAATAGGGGCAATGGTGTCAATTCTTGGTGTATCCATGGTTTGAAAAATTTGTTAGTTTTATTTTGACACTCATCGAAAGGAGTCTACATCATCAATACATGCAAGACAGAAGCAAGAGTACTTTCGTTTCTTGATTGCATGTATATTTGCCATATTTTTTCTCCTAACAGAGTGTAAGCCCCTTGTTTTAGGGATTGCAGCACAATTATATGGCATTGATCTGTCGACATCACCCATTGCAATATTTTAGAAGAACCTGTTCAAGATAAACACATAACTTGTGCAATAAAATTTCACAATTAAAAATAATTTAAAAAACTTTTTTTAAAATAATTTAAATAAAAATACTCATGTACATATAAACATAGTAAATAACTGCATTTGAAAACATTAAGGGTCATCGAAGCAATTGCATACCTTCTCACATTAGCCATCCTTTCACTGAATTCATGGCTTACATTTTTCTTGCACCAATTAACAACATTGTTAGAATTTGCGAGGCGAGAAGCAGAGTGATTCATTTGATATCTCCTAATTGAATGTTTTATGTAGTCCCTAGTGCCATCATGTTCTCCTTTTCCATGTCTCGTTTAAAAAAAACTCCATTTGTGGTGAACATCTGTTTTATTATGAATGTGAGACAACCATAAGAATGAGCATGCCGATTTAAACAGACCAGCAAAACCATCTGACCACACCCAATGCTCTTTAAAAGTGACCCCTCGTCTTGATAATTTGTTATAAAGCATATTAAAACAATGTTGGACAAAACATGTATCATGTGTACGATCATCACTGATGTAGAAATGATACTCTTTAATCACTTCACGATTATTTTCATCAATATCAAAACCATCGACATGAAGCTCTGCATGTTTGTACAAAATATGGACAAGTATAGATACCTGGCCTGAATGATAATACTCACTTTGTATCTCCTTTTGTGGAGTGAAAGTGTATTTTTCAGCAAAATCAACAATTGATAATATTGTTCCTTTTGGAAATACATCTTGTGATTGCTTGAACTATAAGTCTTTCCATCATTCGGTATGAGAGTGTTTGATATATCTATATATTTTCTCCCTGAACGACTCCATTAAACATGCCACAAAGATATCATCTTTAACTAACTCAATCTTTCTTGATGTTGCTGTTGAATCTGTAACGTGGGTATAATCAACATATTCATATCTCTTCCATTTCACAATGTGATTTGACAATTGAGGATCAATTGGATCAATGGGGTATTTAACATATAAAAGAGACAAATGAGAACATTCTTCACATTTTCTACCATTGGCGCATTGTTTCTTATAGAATACTTGATCATTCTCTCGCGCACATAGTATTTTAGATACAAATTCACGAACACTCGAAGGAGGGGGGTCATTTGGCCAACACTGTATGCCAAAATAATTAAATGTCTCGTAATATAATTCAAATTCTACATGGTATCGATAACAACATGTGTTGCGAACAACAATGGGCCTGCATACCATGGTTTAAGCTTCACAAATGTGATAAGGGAAATCTTCACATCAACATTACTCTTTATAAATTTTTTGAACATTTCCACTTGAGTGAACTCTGTTATGTGTTTGGCATGGGTTTCATAGTTTCCTTTATATATACGACGCTGCACAACATCTTTTTCATTTGGTAAGACACGAGAGTTTAAATGCCAAAAATCTTTCACCCTGTCCCTCACATTATATAAAAGTCTATCTTGATAAGGTTGATAGAAACCCAACATGCAACTTGATCATCCTCATCTAATTGAACCCTAACGTTTTTATGCTTCCATAAAATTTTTCTTGATGTTTTTAATGTTCTTGCAATCATAGCCAACAAACGATCAGTTGTAGTGTTTTTTGCCACAACCCATGTTAGCAATGTTTTACGAGCAAACACTAAATCATGAGATCGTTTCCTTGCAAGTGTGGCAAGGGCCGAGGTCAGATTTTTTGATACCATCTCATTTGTTTTAACCTCTTTGACACTTTAATGCCCAATAATTTAATTGCATCTCTTAGATTTTTTGGCTTTAACAATCTATGTAACAATTGAGCTTGTGCTATGGCATAAATACCTTCAAGGTAATTTTTGAGTATCTTTTTTGCTCTATATCGAGATGTATGATCACACATCGGTGTTACACCTAAAATCCTACCATCATTAGATTCAGTGTATACATCCCTAAAGTTTCATTGGCTAAGTCATTAACTTGGAAGATATGCCATTGCATTCATGCTAGGTTTTGAGAGGTCATCGTAGGCTACACTCATGCAACCTATGACGTCGCATCTTGCTCTCTTGCAGGGTGTGACGATGTCAGTTAATAGGCAAAAATAGCTTCTTCGAGCCCATTCTTGAATCCTACTGACTTGGATCCTTATCCCTGATCTCTTGGGAGAGCTGGCACCCGGTTCCTAAACTCTTGGAAGGATCCCCTATCTCTCTCCTGCCATATCTCAACCTATCCTATCCTATACCCTATCCACTTAGTCCTATATAAGTGAAGCTCTACCCCTCTCCAAAGGGAGGAAGTCTATAGTGTCTACATGCTGGTGAAATCATCATTGAGAGATCTCTACTCATCCATTGAGAGACTCACACTTCCTTGGGAGGATATGGAAATTGGCTTGGATGGAGAAGGGCTCCTTCGTTAAGCTTTGGTTGTAGTCATTCTTCTATGTACTTTCCCTATATTTACAGTAATATAAATGCTTTCCACCAATATTGTTGTGTTGACAGTATTGCGTAGTTTACTTGCTTAACTGTTTACTTAGATATATTATTATATAGATGCTCTTTACTTGTTTGTGTTGTTCTGTGTATCTTGACATCTCTTGCAGCTGAGATCTGATGACCGCAAGGCACGGAGCAATATCCAGGAGAAAGGACTACAAGTTCAAGGTAAGACATCTAGTGACTCGATCCTTAATTAGATCTAGGAAAGTAGTTTATAGTCTGTACTATTTGTTCTAGACTCACATTGAGCTAGGGAGATCCGGATCACGTCCACTCGAGTGGATTGTCCGTCAAACAAATCTGGTGACCATACTGGGGAAGAACATTGCTTTGTAGTGTCGATTTGAATGTTATTTTCAATTGATTTCTTGCCAAGCCTTTTTCATTTGTCATTTTCCTCCTAAGCTGGTTTCACCATTAGATCTTCACTTTGAAGAGTCTGATTACCTTCCTCTGAGTTTGTACTTTTCATTTTCAAACCAGTTCATTGCTCATTACTTGGAGATTTGGCTCATTTTTGAACTTGGATCTCTCCTGTCGCACTTGGTCAGTGTACTCAGAGCGACATCTTTGTTCTTTGTCTGTTGGCTTCTCGTCGCAACCCTTCCATTGGTATACTGCAACATCGTCGCACTCCTCGCATTGGTGAATTGCGACATGGCACTGTGTACAAGCACAGACTGTGCCAATTTGTCAAAGTTGCCATACAGGCACCCTTTCTCCTTTCTGCTTTTGAGTGTTGGTTTGTATGCAAACTCTCTCTGTACTGCAAGATCCAGTCAGAGATCCCATTTTGCTTTGTGTGATTGAGTTGTTTGGTTTTTTTTGGAGTTGTTTTGGGTTCCATCTCGGACAAGTCTGGGATTTGGTAGTGGTGGACACTTTCGTCTCCCCCACCTGCATCCACTCACCCTTGCATTCCCTCCTCTCCTTTCCAGATCTGATCATTGTATTGGATCGGTTTCCAGACCTCATTTGCATTCATTCGTTGAGCTTTGCTTGCTTTAGTGATTCTTGTTACTATTTGAGTTTGAGTGTTTGTGTGTATTTTCGGTCCATTCAGTGCTTGCTTTTTCTTGAGATTTTCTGAGTTATTGGAGTGCTGCAAGTAATCTTTTCATTTCAGTATTATGTTAAAAGCATCGCTGTTATCAAATTGTTATTTTGATGCATCCATTGAAAGATCAAAAGTATTTTATTTCCATCATTTTTCAAGATCATTTGAAAAACTGTACATGCATTGGAATGTCTCATCTATAAATATTTTGGAAAAGTTGAAAGAAAATTGCATTATTTGTGTTTTTCATGAATTATGAGTTGCTCATCTTCTTGAAAAATTCGAATAGATATCAAATTTTGCAAAAGTAGTTCCATGCTTGGAAAGTTTATTGTATCTTTTGATTTTTATGCTTTTACGCCATCATAATGAAAGTGAAAAGCTTGCATACTCTACTTAGGAATTCTCTCTTTTTAGTACTTAACATCATTTTCATTTTGAAAAGACAAAAGAAAAAGAAAAAAACATGTTTTGATTTGGCTTAGTAGTGTTGTGTCAAAATTTTTTGCGTTTCGCTGAAAAAGTAAAGAATGATTCATTATAATTTTTCGTAGATTTGGGATTGTGTTGCATTGCATTGTTTTGGTAAAATTGTTGGAAAGAAAAAGAAAAATTCTCCTTCCCATACATAGAGTTCATCAAAAGAAAAGTGTATATTTTTTCATGTAGTTAGGGCTTGCATTATGTTTACGATTATGTACTCATCTCATGCATTCACCTAACCATCCAGATAAAATTAACAGTAGAACTAGGGTAAAATTTTTAGTAACTTGTGTGTAAGTTAGAGACTTGTTCCGGCGTCGTTAAGCATGGTAGCTGTCGTTATTTTCCAGTACTGTATCCCAAGGGTATTGTAGTCTTCCACGTACTTATTGGTATATCTAGCTCTTTCACATACCCACCAAGTACCACACGTACTTGGCGTATATCGAAAGGTGTTTCACGTACTCGGTAGTATATCAGAAGGTCTCTTGCCGAACGGTTGTGCATTAGACAACACCACAACGGATCTGAGCTCCCATGTACCTTGCGTATATTGGGAGACAACCTTAGGATTCCTGAAACCAACTGAGTTAACCTTTTGGCCATCTTGGCGGAGCAATATACCGAGAACAACACTCGGGGATATTACTACGCAGGTACTGTCCAGGTAATCGGGTATTCAGGAAAGGGTACGGTCCCAATCCTCCTTGTCGAGTTTTACTGTTGGACCTTGCGGTATATAGCGATTTGTGAAGCCTTGAGATTCAAGTGAGGTTCCAGACCTTTGAATCCACTCTTATAACATAAGTTTGCTTGTGGCCTTAGTTTGTGTAGGGTTTGTCTGGTCTGCTTTTCTTTTGTGTAGCTTGCCTTAGGAGAAAATTTTTGTTTCAGTTACTCTGGCTAACTTTCCTTGGAGAAGGTCTCGCAGGATTTAAAATTTTCCACCCGAATATCCCCTTAACCAGAAGGTAATTTCGAGGGTAAGAATGGATCCACAAGCATGGGTTGGGTCACATGAAGTGGAAAAACCCACTTTGAATGTTGGAGGACTTTTGTTTCCTCATACTCCTCCAGATTCACCTGCCTCTCGCCCTCTGTAGGGTGAAGAAGCACAAATCCCCACTTCACAAGACTTACCTCCCATTTCGTCGGGAGAGCCTGGATCGTTGGAATGGATAAATCAACCTCAGGACGACCCCACAGGAGCTATTAGTCCTTCAGTAGCTTATTGGACATCTTCTATAGGCCACCCAGTGGCCATTTTTTCGTTGCATGCCCACCCAGTTGGGCTAGTCCCGATGACCGCTTAGCACCTTATCGTGAGCAATTGGCTCGTTTATGTGCTATGGGTGAGGATTTTCGAAGTTGAAACTTTCAACTAAGGATCAACGACCGACCAATGCTAGGTCGCTCTTTATCTTTCGAGTCACCAGAATCATCCACGCAACACGTGACCACGACTGAAGCTGGTCAACCATCCATTCTTGCACATACGTCCCCTAGATAGGAGACCAATTCAGTACCTCTTGTAACCCAACCTGTTGAACAACAACAGTCCAATACACCTGTGGTCACCATGGTTATGTTACCTGCTCCTCTCTCACCTAAAAATTTGAGGGGAGGATACTCTTTACCCCCTACCTTCTTTACAAGTAACGTTAATCCTATGGTGAATGATCACCAACTAGTTTTGGGTCAACCTTTACTCAGTGGTCAACAAGTTGTTGCTGGGGGGAAGCCTCTGTCTCTTAACCATAATACTGCAGCAGGAGTTCCCATCGGGCCTTCCGTTGGAAATTCCTTACCTCCTGGACCTTCCACCATGGGACAAGCATATCCAGGTCATCCTAACCCTGTGCTGGGTCAACTTAATCCCGAAAATGCACTATACGGGGTACCTTACCCTATAAATCCTTACACTCTATGGGGACAACAAAATTGTTCACAACATGGACTCCCACTTACAGTCCCTCAAGTCCCTCCACCCCCGTTTGGTCCACCCCCACCTCCCATTGGAGGCGGCGAGCGCCTGCTTAACTCTGGAGGAGGCGGACCTCTACCTTCTAGAAGAGGACCACCTCATTTCAGTCATCATGGACCAACCCCTTGGTGGGGGCGGTGGAGGACCACTACCCCCTCCTGGCGGTGGTGGTGGTGAAGGACCATCCCACCCTAGTGGTGGTGGTGGAGGACCTTCTCATTCTGGTGGCGGCGGTGGTGGCCCACCACCCTACTATGATGGAAGTGGTGGAGAAGGCTCTTACCCTTCTAGCGGTGGCAGTGGCCCACCTCCCCCTCCCGACGGTGGTGGTGGAGGCCCAACCTATTCCTGTGGTGGTAGCGGACCACCAACTCCTCCTTGTGGAGGCGACGGTGGTCCATCCTTCTCTGGTGGTGGTGGCAGACCCCCAACATTCGGAGGTGGCCCATCCCCTCCCGGAGGTGGAGGTGGGCCCCCACCTTATGGTAATGGGACACCTTATTATGGTAATGAACCACCTTACTATGGCGGTGGACCTACATTTGGTCCAGGCGGCCCGTACCCCTATGGCCAGTTTCTTCCTGGTACACCCTATGGTCAGTTGATACCAGGTCCCGTTGGTCCTTACACACCTTATCCGTACTATCAGTACTCGCAACCTAACCCGCAGCTGCCCTTTTTGGCCACTTTGGACCTACCAGACCTGTCTTGCCTCACCAACGACCCCATCTACCACCAAACTAATTGACTACCCATTCCGGTGAAACTTCCATCAGATATCCCAAAATTTGATGGAAAGCCGGGTTAGGATCCTAAAAACCACGTGATGACATACCACTTATGGTGTTCATCCAACTCCTTGATGGACGACTCGATCCGTCTTCGGTTATTCCAACGGACTCTCACTGGTTTGGATGCCAAGTGGTATATTGAACTACCACCTCATTCTTTTCCTGATTTTGGTTCTCTTGCTATGAAATTTTTTACTCATTTTCAGTTGCCTATACGGTATGAAACTGGTACAGAGCTTTTAACCTCGCTCCGTTAGAATACCGCTACTCATATCTCAGACCATATACATGAGTGGCGGAGGAGACGATGTATCATTAAGGCTCCTATTCTAGATCAACTCCTAGCAGACTGGTTTACGAAGTCTCTCATTCCTACCATAGCACGGGATGTTTCCATGGGTGGCATTGTCATTGAGGAACAAGACATCGCTTGTGCCCATTTGATAGACTTAGTCTATGCTCAATCTGGCACGTTGTTTGATATTCTTCCCGATGCACCCCGCAACACTTACGACCCCGTGAAACCACCCAAGGGACCCTAAGCCGATGGAATCATTGGATCCCTTCACACCCATCCTTCCTCTCAAACTGTTGGTTCTTCGAACCCCCAGGGTTCTTCCCCATCACCGACACAGGCTGGTCACAGCACCACCAAATCATCTGTTAAATTTTCAGAATTTACTTCAATCTGATCTAGGATCTTAACTGAGAGAACAACATGTATAGAAAATGTACAGCATATCAATCATGTACACAATAATGAAAGCACACAAGAGACACAGAGTTTACTTGGGGAAAACCATAAAGGTGAAAAACCCCAATAACTTTCTCAGAGATAGATAGAGCAATGATACAACCAGAATACAAGAGATAGTCTTCTCCTAGCAGCAGAGCCTCCTCCTCCACAAGTGCACCACTCTCCCAAGTGTGAGTGAGAGAATAGAATGTGTAAAATGAGAGAGACACACTCTCTATTTATACACTAACTTGACTTGACCTTTACTCAACTAGGTCGGCCTCAACTTAACCACTTAACATAATGCTGACTGGGCCGACCCCCACTAGGGTGGTCTAATAACCCTTTGACCCACATGGCCGACCCCCAATAGGGTGGTCTAATAACCCTTTGAACCACATGACTTATACAGGGATGACCCCAACAAGGTGGTCTAATAACCCATCAAGTATAAGTTACGACACTTACAATATAAATGACGACACTTCCGTATAGAGGAATAATAACATCTCTATAGGAGTACAAAATACATTTATGAAATATATGGGTGAAGTACATTCCGAAGTTACATATACATCAACACTCCCTCTTAACTAGGAAGGTATTTCTCGACACAGGTTTGCTAGCACAAGTCTTCTTCTTTGGATCATCATCAGCGAATCATCGTCATCATCACTGCTGCTGCTATCTCAATCAATATCTGAATCTACTCGTCATAGGAAGTTCTACAGAGCCAATCCTTTTTCATACTGTATGTAGGCCCACCACCTGTAGGTCTTCATCATCACTGGCCATAATGTGGAAATCTCAGGACTTATTACGTGCGTCACAAAACCTTGCAAGATCATCCAGGCTGTTACAAGCACACAGCTCTACCTGTCGGATCTCCCAGGGACATATTATATGTGACTATCACAAAAACTTAAAAGAGTCTCTTGACTAGCAAGAACCCTAAAGAGCATCTGAGGCCTTTTTCATCCTATCCAGATCTCCAGGACTTATTACATGTGACACCTACCAAAAAACCTTGCAAGAGCATCCTAGGACTTATTACGGGCACACAGCCCAACCTATCGGATCTCCCAGGGCCATATTACATGTGGTCATGGAAAAACCTTGCAAGAGCATCCCAGGACTTATTACAAGCACACAGCTCAAGCTATCGGATCTCCCAGGGATGAATTATATGCCATAGGACAAAACCTCGAAAGAACATCTGCCAGATATCCCAGGGCCAAATTATATGCCATAGGAAAAACCTTGCAAGACTATCTGTAGATCTCCCAAGGCCAAATTATATGTCCTTCCAAAGCAAAACCTCAAAAGAGCGTTTGCTAGATATCCCAGGGCCACATTACATGCCATAGGCAAAACCTTGCAAGACTATCTGCAAACCTCCCAGGGCCAAATTATATGCTTATCTGCACAACCTGTTCCACGAACATAAAGTATCAACCTGATACTCACCATACATCATCTTGATGTACACATGATCATCCTGATCATCATCATTGCAACATCCTGCTGCATGTCATCTGGAGCAACATCCTGAAGCTCGTCATCCATGATCATCCTGATCATATAATGCATCTACCTGATGCATACCAAGTATCTACTTGATACATATCATCATACATGATCCACCTGATCATACCTGATACATATCAACATACATGATCTACCTGATCATACAATGTATCCACCTGATACATATACAGATATATGGTCCAAGCATCCAACATGATGCATATACAAAAGACATACAAATGATCCAACTGATCATATCCAACATCCAACATGATGCATATATACATAAATGATCCAACTGATCATAGCAAGCATCCAATATGATGCAATGATCCAACTGATCATAACAAGCATCCAACATGATGCATATACATATACAGAGTAGTAACTGGAGCATCGTCCTGATGCTTATCATCCATGATCCTCTTGATCATCATTACATCGTCCTCTTTAGATCATCTCATCGTCCACGAAGCACAGCCCAGATGCACATCATCCAACACTTACACCATTAACATGGGAGAACACATCTACCACCATTCGGGGAAGGCTCTAGCCCTTACTTTTTCACCATGGGAGAACACATCTACCACCATGGGAAAAATGGCTCAACAATCACATCACGACCAAGGTAGAACACATCAACCATGTCAGACAAGCTCATGTGCATCTGCATCTTCCGGACTCATCAATCCCCTTTGGAAGTAACCTCGATCTGAAGTGCACCAAGCCTCTCTCTGAAGTACTCAAATTGCACTCTGGCCAACGGCTTGGTCAATACATCTGCAACCTGCTCATCCGTCGCAACATACTCTGCTTCGACTGTACTCAGTGCTACGCAGGACTGCTATCTGCTAAACCAAGAGATCACACCTGATCCCATACTGAAGCAGCACCCAGATGTGCTCTTCCTATCTGCAGCACTCCCTGCCCAATCTGAATCAACATAAACCTACAGGTTAAACTTTTGATTCGCATCATACTTGAGCCCATAATCAACTGTACCCTTTAGGTACCTCAGAATATGCTTTACAGCAACCAGGTGAACATCTCTCGTATTCGTCAGGAACTGGCTCAATGTGTTCACCGCAAAGCAAATATCTGGTCTCGTGTTCATCAGGTACATAGAGGACCCAATCATCTGACGATACATCGTGACATCAACCGGATCAGATGAAGCATCACACAGAAGCTTCAGGTTCGATGCCATAGGTGTGGCCATATCCTTGCAGTCCATCATCCCTAACCTCTTCAGGATTTCTATTGCATACTTCCCTTGTCCAAGGGAGATTCCATCTGCACTCTGTCACACCTCCATGCCAAAAACAAATAGTCATCCCCAAGTCCTTCATCTCGAACTCAGCAGCAAGCTTCCGTTGTGTGTCAGAAATCAATCCTGTAATAAACAGGTCATCCATATACAAAAGTAGTATCACTGGATTGCCTTCCTCAACCTTGTAGAAAAGGTTGGAATCCGCTTTACTCTTGGTAAAGCCCAAACTAGATAGAAAGCTGTCTATCCTACCATACCAAGTTCTGCACATATATGACTCCCTGTCATGTGTCTCAGAACCAAGTAACTTCTCCACATACACTTCTTTTTCAACTACACCATTCAAGAAGGCTGTCTTGAAATCCATCTGGTGTATCTTCCCTTTCATCACTGCAGCCAGAGCAAGTACGGATCTAATGGAAGTGAATATGGCTACATGAGCAAAAGTATCTATGCTACCACCTGCATCATGCTTGATCTTGTAGATCCTCTTGGAAGTCACTACAGACTACCCTTTGGGACTGCATCCCAAACATCTTCATGATCGACTGATACTCCTCGATCATGGCATTCTTCCCAGATCTTGGGAACTTCAATATCTTCAATATTTTCAATAGATAACTTTGTTGCTTGAACAAATGTTGTAGTCCTTCTTTTGTAGGTGATGGTATACGATCTTTCCTACACAACAAGTTAAATTGCATGATTAGAAAACATCTCATAGTTTTCAGAACAAATTCTTACACATAAAGAAATATGTCATACAGTCATGCAATTATCTTAGCCAATGCTTCAATACAACATTTATCCATATTCCGTAACTTTCTAGATGCCTTCCAATCTCTACCAAAACATTGTTAAGAGTGTGCACAACTCCTAACATGTCAGCAAAGAGGTTTCATTCTAGATAAGTAGCAATGGAATGTTGTAAAGTGCCATAGGCCACTTACCCATGTATATTAGTAGTATACTGTTCATCAATGCAACTATTCTAATATGCATAATACACAACCTAATTCTAGGAACATAAGCATATACATCATTGAATAACATTATGTAAGAAATGACAATTCAAATACTTATCTTTGTTTGGTTGCTGGGTGGACTCCCTCTGAATCTTTGCAACTCCATTCTGATGTGGATTGTGAGAAGTGGTCAACTCCCTCTGAATATCTGCATCCTTGCAGAAACTACTGAAGTGTGCTCCTTTGCTTTCTTGCAGGAACAACTGGAGTGTGCTCCCTCTTGATCTTTGCTTCCTGGATTACCTGTCCTTGAACTTACATCCATCCTTAATCACTATGCATGCTTGTTAGTATCATCATTGTGTTATCCTTGAGGTCTCATACATAATCACACATTTATTAGTATAATCTTAATACTATCAAAACACAATAATCTTAAACATGTATAGTCATGATCATTCACAGATAATAAACATTAGTATTCAAGGTTTCAGGGAAGTCTTCTTTTACTCATGTATATTCTTATTTGATCATAGGACTCTTCTGATTAGTTAAATCATCAATGCATAAACCCGTGATTACTCAAACCTATACCTTCATGATTCTTCTGGTTAGTCATATCATCAATTATGGTAAGAAACATAGTATACATACAGCCATGACTATTCAAACCTATGACTTCATGAACAATCATTATCAACAACACAACAGTATAAGATCCTAACACAAGGTAGGATTCTAGCTTGATATAGGAAAAACATACCTAGATTAGCATGCTAGCTAGTTATGTCTAATATACCCACATAATGTCTTCTAGTGGTCTTCTAGTTCTCTTCAGTGACTTGTGCTAGTAACCTGCATGTCTCGTAGGTTAACCATTGTAGGACCAAGTTATACATACCTCTAAAGTAAATCTTCTATGTGATCCATGACAATGGTTGAATCTTTGTATTCATGTCACCATGATCATATGTTCTTGAAGTAGAACATGATTTGTCTTTCTTGGTGTACCTTTTATGTTAGCGAACAACATAAACTCATACAACATCACAACGCATTAGTACATTCATAAGTGTCAAAACCTTAATCAATGAATATCTTCTATTAAGGTGATACGACAAGTCTAGTAATTAATAAAGATTGTACTGTAATGATATGAAGGCAAACATATGATAAACTTAACCATGAAACATACCTGTAAGCCATACCTGTCAAGATTGCTTGTAATCTTCTTATGGAAGGCCTTAGCCTCATCTCCCTCTGAGACAGGAATTTCTTCACTTATGCAGGTGACCAATCCATCTTCTTCTAGGATTAACCCAATCCACTTGATTTGCAGGAACTGGATCTGGAGCTGTAATAGGGTTTGTCAGAGAAACCCCAAAAATTCAAACTTTGAATTTCAAACTTCCGAAATGATAGAAATATGCGCCTTGATGAGCTGATCAAGCTGGTATATTCAGAATTTGAAAACTGTAAAGTTTCACTCCTCAATTTTGCCTTTGAAACTTCCGGATTCACTGGACATGACCCCAAATTGGGGTTTGATGGAGCCCACTCTTCTGCCCAATCAAAAATTTTGATCCAAAGCTCTAAGCTTCTATTTTTCCGAGGAGCTTCCAGGCATGGTCACAGATTTCAAAAATTCTCATTTTTGCAGAAGCCCTAATTTTCCACTTTTCCAATCAAAGTCCCGAACTAGAGTCTGATCAAGCCCAGCCTTCTTCCCAACCAAAAATTCTGATCTTGGTCTCTAAATTTTAATTTTGATGAGTAGCATCCATCCGTGGTCTCCGATTTCAAAAATTCCAACTTTCTCTGAAGCCCTAAATTCTAGAAGCCATGAATGAAGGTGCTCAAAAATAATTCTGTTTTGACAGAAATATGTACCTGATTGTTTCTGGAGTAACTCCAAACTTTTCAATCCACAGGGTCTGAACAATTTTCCTGAGATAGCTCGACCTGTTATCTTTTCATCCCGACAGGTCTGACCTCAATTGGATTCTATGAGAGAGAGTTATGCCAAGTGTCGCAACGTGACCTGTTTATGGGATAATACAGGAGAGCGAACTTGTATGGCATGCCATGCTTCACTGGTTCAACTTCGTTCTCTAAACCATTTTCCTGAGATAGCCCGACCTGTTATCTTTCCATCCCAACAGGTCTGACCTCGATTGGATTCTCTAAGAGAGAGTTATTCAAAGTGTCACAACGTGACCTGTTTATGGGATAATACATAAGAGCGAACTTGTACGACGTGCCACATGTCACTGGTTCAACTTCGGCGTCTGAATTTTTTTTTGAGATATTACAGTCTGTGTACTACCTGTCACTTCTTACGAAATTTCATTTGGAGCTTCCTAGCCCAAGTTATGACCTTTTTCCCAAGGTCACTTGATTTTGACTCAGATCTGGAAGAGGCAGAAACCCTGTATTGTACAGATCATAAATCAAAAAGTACAATGAATTAGAGGTTGTCCTTTGGACACAAGGTACATGGGGATTTGATATTCGACCAGTAAAAGTTTTAGATCCAAAAAATTTGCCAAAATGGATTTATAGCGAAAGTTCTATGATGACTGGTTTTTGCTATATCAAGCCCTAACATCGTAAGTGCAATAAGTGTCATACATGCCATATCATGCCTTCTTTCAGGCTAGCTCTGATACCATGTTAAATTTTTAGAATTTACTTCAATCTGATCTAGGATCTTAACTGAGAGAACATCATGTACAACAAATATACAGCATATCAATCATGGACACAATAATGCAAGCACACAAGAGACACAGAGTTTACTTGGGGAAAACCATAAAGTTGAAAAACCCCAATAACTTTCTCAGAGATAGATAGAGCAATGATACAACCAGAATACAAGAGATAGTCTTCTCCTAGCAGTAGAGCCTCCTCCTCCACAAGTGCGCCACTCTCCCAAGTGTGAGTGAGAGAATAGAATGTGTAAAATGAAAGAGACACACTCTCTATTTATACACTAACTTGACTTGACCTTTAATCAACTAGGTCGGCCTCAACTTAACCACTTAACATAATGCTGACTGGGCCGACCCCCACTAGGATGGTCTAATAACCCTTTGACCCACATGGCCGGCGCCCAATATGGTGGTCTAATAACCCTTTGACCCACATGACTTATACAGGGCCGACCCCAACAAGGTGGTCTAATAACCCATCATGTATAAGTTATGACACTTACAATATAAATGACGACACTTCCATATAGAGGAATAATAACATCTCTATAGGAGTACAAAATACATATATGAAATATATGGGTGAAATACATTCCGAAGTTACATATACATCAACATCATCCACTCCTGTTGTCACTGAAGAAGTGAATTCTGTTTCATCAGTTTCACCTCAAAAGTATGGTGGTAAGAAGAAGAACAAAGGGAAACCTAAGAAATATTCCACCCAGCAGGAACAAAAGAGCACCCCTGATGATACCAAACAAAAAAGGAAGTTGAAGTATCCTTGCCTACTGTGTGGTGATGATCACTTTTCTAAAGAGTCCCCCCATAGAGACGAAGTTCAAAAGTTTCTTAAGGGAAAACCCACACCCGAAGTTCTCAACGATCCCTTCCCTGCTCAAAATCAGCAATCGATTGCTCACACTTCGTCTTCCCAAGGAGAAACATCCACCACTGCACATGTTCTCATGATGCATAGCGAAAATATCAACTTGAACACCCGTTCTTGTTCGTATGACTCCGTTCCAGCCAATGAACCCGTTGGAAGTAATACTAAAAAAGCTTCCACTTCGGTTCCCGACGTCACCGTACCGATTGCTCCTCTCACCATTGAGAAGCCCTCATTTGAGTCAGTGTTGCGTCCACCCAAGAGCATGATTAGAAAATCGGTTTTCAATCCTAATCCTCAAGCTGCTCAAATATACAACATTGTAGAGGACCTAACACAAGCTCCTTGTCACGTACCCAAATTTGTAAAAATTTAAAATTTTTCTAAGTGGTCTTATTTCCCTTCCAAAAGGTCTAATCGCCATTAAAATTGCTTTGGAATTTTAAATATATAATGAGTATCTAAATTTCTATTTAATAAATGCGACATGTAATGCTTTATAAACTTTATCATTCAATATTTAAGCAAGGGTGTTAGTACATGTTTGCAGCAGGAGGAAATTACCCTTTTAAATCTTAAGTGATACTTATGCACTTCATTGGTTCTCGTATGAAACCTTATTATGTAGGGACCAAAGTGATTGTATACTATGTTTACAAAAATATAATTTCAACCATAGAGACCTTCCAAACATTGCTAACATACTAGCACATATTAAAATATTACCATTCTAAACTGAAGAATTACAGACTTGAATCAACATGATACCTACATCTTTATGGTTCTTATTTGAACACATGAATTATCCCTTAACAACATTTAACATGAAATATCCTTTGCCATGATGCATTCAACAAATGTGTTATAAACGTCAATTATTAAAATAACTCATACGAGAGAAAAATCACACAATCCTCAAGAAGGGACATGCACATATAATAAAAGCCATAGACAAATAAACGAGACCAAATATAACGTGGTTCACCCGTACACGGGCTAGTCCACAAAATTGTGTGCATCATTTATTATTAAGCAAAAAGTAATAGGATTACAACGAGCAACATGGTTGTTGCAACAAGATTTCCTTTTCCTTCTGACAAGCCTCTATCCCATAGAGCTTTTTATGGATCAACCAAATAAATATAAAGGAGTGTACATAGAAATATTCATTTCCATCTCTAAACAAACTTGACAACCCCTAATGGTCTTATACATAAGTCTCTGGAAGTTTCCTTCATACTATTATGGTTTTACCTCTCTAAGTACGTAAGGGTATAAATCACCCAAGATCCTTATTGAGAAAAAAACATATATAATTTCGATATTTTTACTAAGGGAATTCTTCCCTTATTTAACATGCATTAAATATACCTATTCTCTAAGAAATTCTTCCCATACATTAATATATAGATATTCTTTCCATTAATCAAGCTAAAGGAAGTCTCTTTCTATTAATCATATATTAAATATTCATATTATCTTCAATATTGTAGCTAAGGAAATCTTCCCATATATATATTCTTTCATTATATTACTTTCATCTACAACATATATATATATTATCTAAATATATAACATTTGCATAAGACATTACTCTCATCTACCAGCTTATGTATATTATTCACATATATATATATTTCATAATATTATTTTCATCTACAAGCTTATATATGTTATCCATATATATAACATTTGCATAAGATATTACTCTCATCTATCGGCTTATATATATTATTCACACATATATATATTTCATAATATTATTTTCATCTACAAGCTTATATATGTTATCCATATATATAACATTTGCATAAGATATTACTCTCATCTTCCGACTTATATATATTATTCACATATATATATTTCATAATATTATTTTCATCTACAAGCTTATATATGTTATCCATATATATAACATATAGATATTACTTTCATCTGCCTAAATTTCTTGATTCCTCTTAAGCATAATATCCGTACTTAGTTCAAAGTTATAATAAAGTCAAAATACACCGAGATAACATATGCTTTATCATGTACCAACATTAGCTTTCTTTTAGCAGAGTTTAAACTCTACTCCTAAATCAAAAGATCACATTTCCAAATCTAAACCATAATGGTTGGGATGACAACCTATTTAGTAGAGAGCTATGCCATTACTAAAGCCGTCGTCACTATTTGGAATTTTTGCACATACAACAAAATTCAGAGAAGTCGTTATAATACACAATTCTAAATGAAGGATTTTGCAACCGCGTAATAATATAGAAACGCAGCAATTTGCAAGGATCTAAGCCACTATCTCAAACTAGAGTTCGAATCCGTTCTTGGGTAGGAATACTCCCATACGACAATAAAATTTAGCTACTTACATAGAGGCGAGATGATAGCCGGATTCGAAAGTACAACCCACCATGCTTTTATCCAACATTTATATTTATATTTTAACAGCATACTTAATCTGAAGATTCAAAATGTCACACATCTCCATCGCAGAGTTAAGGAAACCGCCAGGGCATAGCCCACAACGTTTGTTTCCAGGTTTATATGATACTCATTTAACAACCTATTTTACTGAAGATTCAAATGTCATAACCTAACTCGTAAGGGTAAGACAAATTCCAGGAATGAATAAAAAAAATCAAGCCGCGATCGTTCAGTAAATTGGATCGGCAAGCAGAGTTTTTAATACTTGAGTTAAGTGCAGAGAATTAAAATATCAAAGCCGGGAGCAAGTCGTTACCCTCCATCAAGCGTTAAGTACATCACCAATTAGATACAAAAAGTAATACATATCAACAACAATCATTCTTTCTTACACACTATATAGAAATGGAACACATAAGTCATTTAAGATACTTACTAGTGCGATCAACAAGTAGCAGTTCGGCTTGGTTGGGAAGAAAATTCAGAGTTCCATCAGTACATCCATTCCAAGGAAGATCGCCCCTCTCCTTATTATACAGGTTCCCCTCTCCCTCATCTTTTGTGCTCCTCCATTACTGTGTACCCCCAAATCTTATCAACTGTCAAATCCTCAGAAATCAGAATATCGCCTTCACTCACTCGCAGCTAATTAAATAATACCCTAGAGACATCAACTAACGAGTATGATGGCAACAAACCTTGGCCAGATGTCAATTCACAATCTCGGCACTCTCAGCATCCAGAGATAATTATCCGAAAACTCAAGTCTTTGTTAGTAGTCTATCAATGTGTATCCATGGTGATAGAATGGGTTGGAGTGTTTTTACGAAGGCTCCACTATCGCGACGATCCCCCCCTTTTTTTTGCTGCATCCCCTCTTTATATAATGACACCTGATAACTCTTAACACCTTAACACTTCTATGAGAGGAACAAGTGACGCCAACATAATTTCGATGCTCCACTCTGGAGACAAACTCCCACTAAAATCTCCAAATGGTTGATAGATGACGGTTCCAACAATGGTTGTTGTTTCCAATGTGGAGATATTTATCCAAAAGTATCTCCAGGTTTAAGCGAGTGGTGTTTTAACCGATCTTTGAATTGTAATGGCACTCCCCTTCTCATTTAGTGGAGGGGTAGATGTAGATATGTACATTTATTGTGATCAACTTCCCTTCGATCAATTAGATGTGAGAAGTAAAACTTTTCTTTAATTAAAATATATATTAAACATATAAATTTATCAAAATCATGGATATGGTTTATAACTTTATCAATATGTTACTTTTGACATATAAATCTCTTAGATAATGATCACCTCGTTGTTACGCCATTATTTATTTATATAAAAGAGAAAAAATATAATTTTCTATCGGTCTCTCGGATAGTGATAGTATAATCACTAAAATTCTTAAGATTGATTTTCTTAAGAAAGAGGTTTTTATAATAACCTTCTAGGTTCTAAATACTATAATGAAGTTTAGGATGAATTCACAATAAATCTAGTGAGCATCCATTGTTCATCTTCCTTCTGGTGCTCATGACAACCAAATCTCTTTTATTTTTAGGGATGACTATCTTTTTAATTTATAAGGGTAACTCTTACTAATTACTTAGGATTATTTAGTCGTACTATCTTCATATTGCAAGATATACCTTATAAATATTTTTAGAAGGTTGTGATGAAATGACGATTCTCCCGACGATACATATAAATTTTAAGATTGACTTGCAAATTAATTTACTCTTTTCTAAGTATGTGTCATTTTAGCTGCGTCGTCGTTATTCGTCTCTTAGGTATAAGAATAATACTTATGAATATACACTAGTTTTAAGGTCCTCTAGTGGGGCCTTGGCCTTGAGCTCCTCACCAGGGCCGCTTACCCATTTACAATTTACAATAATAACAAATAGAGGTCAAATTAACGGGATGTTACACACTCCTCCTCTTAGAAAAAACACCGTCCTCGGTGTTTAACAGTTTGTCTTTTGCGTCCATTCACTCCATCTTTTGCTTACTTTATATTTCCTGGTTTGGTCGTCTTCATTTTTGTAATTTTCCATAAGCTCTCTCGACTTAGAACCTGCACATTGTACCACTCATACAAGATTTTTCAGTATTCTTCAGTATAACACAAGTATATGAAATTTCAAAACACTAAATATTCACCATTCTTCCTCTTCCTTGAGGAATTATTTTGCTTATTCCAGTATTCATAACATTCACACATAAATACATGTGATAGTCTAGCTACAAGACAATTATTATCATTAGCTCATATCATAAAACAATTCTTTCAACTGAGCTTTGTAATCACCAAACCTCTTTGTACTTCAACAATTATGGAGACTTGCATACAAAACTCTTATGTATTTCCTGCAATCATGAAGACTTGTATACATAACACTCTGTTGTACTTCAGCAATCATGGAGACTTGCGTACACACACGAGTCTTCTGCAACTCTACAGGAATACTTCTGCGAAGCATGACAGTCTTACAATACAACTCATAATATAGCTTCCCTTTTACTGAAACATTTGGAAGAAAACATTATCTTAACTTTTATTGTAATGTTTTATATTTGGACAAGTGTCCAAGGATGACTGTAATTTGCACAATATTTCATTATTAAATAAATTAAATAGGAGACAAACCACCTAAGGAGACCTGTTTACTGAACCACTAAGTAGATGGAAATCTGTGTAGAAGCAAGGCACTCAAACATGCCTTCAGCACTCAGCATCGAACTCCTTTACTTAGACTATGCCTTTAGTACTCAGCATCGAACTCCTTTACTCAGACTATTCCTTCAACACTCAGCATCGAACTCCTTCAGTCTATAGAGTTTGGCAGACTCACAACATAATAAAAAACTTAGCATATCCCCTCATCAAATCTCTTGGGTGCAAGCACAGCAAAACCCCAAGGTAAATTTTCTCGTCAGGAAAAGTGATGAACCTCAGTTCATAATTCGATGGCTCTTATATAGACTGCCTAGGTCTTTAGTGGTCAGTTTTCAGTAAATGAGGCTCAAGCTCCAGTCCCACCTTCTAGGGCACCATGACCACATTTCAAGGGAGTTATCCCATACCAACAACTAGTTACTTGCCTCATGATGCTGCCACATGTCCATTGCCTTCTATCCCAGATTCCATTCCACCTAGTGGGTCAATAAACATTATTTCAATAGTATACAAAATCATAAACAGATCATAAATTCAAACTTTTTCTTCAACATTATCAACATTTAACTAAAGGATTCTAATCTTCAACATGTACAGAATTAAATGATAATGACTTAAGAGATGAAATAACAAGTAGAACCTGCAACTGTAGATAGTGTAGGCAAGCATTTATTATTTCTTGTATGCCACACACATGATATAAAAAAATGGAATAAGTCTTACCATTATTCGTGATAAGGTAATTCATTACGTATTTTTGAGCGATTAGCTTGACTTATCTGTATAAGTGCTTTTATAATCTACATTCTTTCTTGATCACATCATCCGTCGAACTTAATATCACTTCCTGAACTGTTAGTATAGAGAAATTTCTTTGTCTCAATTGCTCAACAATTGAATACGCATGCTTGTCCAATTATCTTGTGCTTCCTCTTCACTGCATCCAATGTACATCCTTCCATATCCAGTTAACAATATGTTAGCATCATAGTTTTTTTTTTTTTTTTTAGTTCATCCAGATTCTTTTCAATTTGGAAATTTTTTCAAAAAATCTTGTGCTCAATCAATTTCAACAAGGTTATGATTATTCCTCCCTAATAATCAAACTCCTAGAAAATACTGCTATATAAAATAATACATTTTTAGCCTAATCCTTAGCAATAACGATAAGAATTTTCAAAATAAAATATAAGCATTGTTCAAGTAATAAGTGATTTTCCATAAGAAAGAATATTAAAATAGTTCATCATTACATGAATTCATACATGTCCTCTAAACATATATTGTAACCTTGTATGTTACATCTGTTTTAGCTATCAATACCTATGATAACTAAATTTACTCTAGGCTATATTTTATATGAACTCCATTCTATTTGGATCTATGAAAATAATGAAAGAATGACTATACCTTTTTGAGTTAAGCATACTATCAAAGATGTACCTTCTAACTTTGAAATTTTAAGAACCAATTTTTTTTTTTTAAGGAATGTACCTAAGTAATTATAATCTTCTACCAATAACTATTTTATTCTATCATATCTAAAAAATTCAATATTTTATGAAATAGTATCATATGAAACTTTCGTAACAACCAAATATTGCATTCAAGTGACTTAAATCAAACAATTTTACTTCTTCATAGCGTATTAATAAGATATACCTTTAGCCTAGTAATGTTCATAGGTATTTATCTTTGATAGGATTATAGAATATCAACAAAATGCGAAATTAAATGATACTTCTATGTCATTTTACTTATCAAATATTTGTTCACAAAACTTTTCGTAATCCTTTGTAAAAATACGGAAATTATTTCAACAAGTTAACACTTCTTATAATAATACCATATGACAATATATAGCAAAAGAAAAACTCATAATACAAGGAAACATACCTCATTCAAAATTTTGTAAGAAATACAAAAAGACTTATCTTTACGCTTTCAGAGAACTTGAAGTGGTACTTCGAATAATATTACTCCTCGTCCACTCAAATCCATTCATTAAAAACAAAAAACATCTGTGTGATTAGTTTATCAACTTTCATGTTTCACTCAATCCATGTTGAGCCCAATAGGCCTGAGTGTTTTAACCTAGTGCTCTGATACCATTTGTCACGTACCCAAATTTGTAAAAATTAAAAATTTTTCTAAGTGGTCTTATTTCCCTTCCAAAAAGTCTAATCGCCATTAAAATTGCTTTGCAGAATTTTAAATATATAATCAGTATCTAAATTTCTATTTAATAAATGCGACATGTAATGCTTTATAAACTTTATCATTCAATATTTATGCAAGGGTGTTAGTACATGTTTGCAGCAGGTGGAAATTTACCCTTTCAAATCTTAAGTGATTCTTATGCACTTCATTGGTTCTCGTATGAAACCTTTGTATGTAGGGACCAAAGTGATTGTATACTATGTTTAAAAAAATATAATTTCAACCATAGAGACCTTCCAAACATTGCTAACATACTAGCACATATTAAAATATTACCATTCTAAACTGAAGAATTACAAACTTGAATCAACATGATACCTACATCTTTATGGTTCTTATTTGAACACATGAATTATCCCTTAAACAACATTTAACATGAAATATCTTTTAACAATGAAATATCCTTTGCCATGATGCATTCGATAAATGTGTTATAAACGTCAATTATTAAAATAACTCATACAAGAGAAAAATTATACAATCATCAAGAAGGGACATGCACATATAATAAAATCCATAGACAAATAAACGAGACCAAATATAACGTGGTTCACCCGTACATGGGCTAGTCCACAAAGTGTGTGCATCGTTTATTATTAGGCAAAAAGTAATAGGATTACAACGAGCAACATGGTTGCTGCAACAAGATTTCCTTTTCCTTCTGACAAGCCTCTATCACATAGAGCTTTTTATGGATCAACCAAATAAATATAAAGGAGTGTACATAGAAATATTCACTTCCATCTCTAAACAAACTTGACAACCTCTAATGGTCTTATACATAAGTCCCTAGAAGTTTGCTTCATACTATTATGGTTTTACCTCTCTAAGTATGTAAGGGTATAAATCACCCAAGATCCTTATTAAGAGAAAAACATATATAATTTCGATATTTTTACTAAGGGAATTCTTCCCTTATTTAACATGCATTAAATATACCTATTCTCTAAGGAATTCTTTCCATACATTAATATATAGATATTCTTTCCATTAATCAAGCTAAGGGAAGTCTCTTTATATTAATCATATATTAAATATTCATATTATCTTCAATATTGTAGCTAAGGAAGTCTTCCCATATATATATTCTTTCATTATATTACTTTCATCTACATCATATATATAAATTATCCAAATATATAACATTTGCATAAGATATTACTCTCATCTACCGGCTTATATATATTATTCACAGTACCGAATTATTCAAAGTTCTAATAAAGTCAAAATACACCGAGATAACATATGCTTTATCATGTACGAACATTAGCTTTCTTTTAGCAAAGTTTAAACTCTACTCCTAAATCAAAAGATCACATTTCCAGATCTAAACCATAATGGTTGGGATGACAACCTATTTAGTAGACAGCTATGCCATTACTAAAGCCGTCGTCACTACTTGGAATTTTTGCACATACAACAAAATTCAGAGAAGTCGTTGTAATACACAATTCTAAATGAAGGATTTTGCAACCGCGTAATAATATAGAAACACAACAATTTGCAAGGATCTAAGCCACTATCTCAAACTAAAGTTTGACTCCGTTCTTGGGTAGGAATACTCCCATACAGCAGTAAAATTTATCTACTTACACAGAGGCGAGATGATAGCTAGGATTCGAAAGTACAACCCACCACGCTTTTATCCAACATTTATATTTATATTTTAACAGCATGCTTAATCTGAAGATTCGAAATGTCACACATCTCCATCACAGAGTTAAGGAAACCGCCAGGGCATAGCCCACAACGTTTGTTTCCAGGTTTATATGATACTCATTTTAAAACCTATTTTACTGAAGATTTAAATGTCATAACCTAACTCGTAAGGGTAAGACAAATTCCAGGAATGAATAAAAAAAATCAAGTCGCGATCGTTCAGTAAATTGGATCGGCAAGCAGAGTTTTTAATACTTGAGTTAAGTGCAGAGAATTAAAATATCAAAGCCGGGAGCAAGTCGTTACCCTCTATCAAGCGTTAAGTACATCACCAATTAGATACAAAAAGTAATACATATCAACAACAATCATTCTTTCTTACAAACTATATAGAAATGGAATGCATAAGTCATTTAAGATACTTACCAGTGCGATCAACAAGTAGCAGTTCGGCTCGGTTGGGAAGAAAATTCAGAGTTCCATCAGTACATCCATTCCAAGGAAGATAGCCCCTCTCCTTATTATACAGGTTCCCCTCTCCCTCATCTTTTGTGCTCCTCCAACACGGTGTACCCCCAAATCTTATCAACTGTCCAATCCTCAGAAATCAGAATATCGCCTTCACTCACTCACAGCTAATTAAATAATACCCTAGAGACATCAACTAACGAGTATGATGGCAACAAACCTTGGCCAGATGTCAATTCACAATCTCGGCACTCTCAGCATCCAGAGAAATTTATCCAAAAACTCAAGTCTTAGTTAGTAGTCTATCAACGTGTATCCAAATGGTGATAGAATGGGTTGGAGTGTTTTTACGAAGGCTCCACTATCGTGACAATCCCCCCCTTTTTTCGTTGCATCCCCTCTTTATATAATGACACCTGATAACTCTTAACACCTTAACACTTCTATGAGAGGAACAAGTGACGCCAACATAATTTCGATGCTCCACTCCAAAGACAAACTGCCACTAAAATCTCCAAATGGTTGATAGATGACGGTTCCAACAATGGTCGTTGTTTCCAATGTGGAGATATTTATCCAAAAGTATCTCCAGGTTTAAGCGATTGGTGTTTTAACTGAAATTTGAATTGTAATGGCACTCCCCTTCTCATTTAGTGGAGGGATAGATGTAGATATGTACATTTATTGTGATCAAATTCCCTTCGATCAATTAGACGTGAGAAGTAAAACTTTTCTTTAATTAAAATAGATATTAAACATATAAATTTATCAAAATCATGGATATACACCTACATGGGCCATGGTACCTCATCTACTGTTGGCTCGGGAACGTCTAATGTCAACCCACTCAGGTTTTCGTAGACTCCATCCATCTCTGCGATGGTAGCATGTACGGTTGGAGCCATGCCTGCTCCCTCTCCTCTCTCTCTCCTCGCAAGAAGAGAGACTCCTACCGGTCGTATTGAGCCCACATCTGCACACACGTGTTGTTAACTCGTCAGCAATATAACAAAGAAATCATAAAAATACAAAACTAAAAGTACAAGGGTTATTGTTCTTACCTATGTCTCCCCATGCTTCTCCCTCGGGCAGTGCCAAGTCTGGGTCATATATGTAGTCCGTACCATTGTACGGGTAATCCTCTACCATAAGTCACTAGCCCTCTAGCCAGCTAAAGAACTCAACACCATATGAGATGATAGGGACCCCACCATGTCGGCCCATCACCTCTGTCCATCTAGCCATGTGAGGATCCCTAGGATCCCTGTCATCCAATGGCACCTATGGGCGCAGAAGGGGAACCTGCTCCAATAAGAACGAGATTACTATCGACCTGTAGCCGAATTGTTTGAGCTCTCCCCGCCAACACTTGGTCAGCTGAGCTCGCATGTTCTCAAGGAGTCCCTCGCACCAGTTGAAGATCTTCGGAGACATACAGTCCTCCGCATATAGCATCTGAGACTAAGTAGCCAAGTGAGGAGCTTGAATCCCTGCTATCCTCGTAATGGTGAAGAGAATGGCATGCAACAGACGCTCTCGCACATCTTTTATGGGAATCTTCCCACTAGAGGCACGAGCGTGAGGAATGCAGTGCTGTAGGATCATGTCGTCCACGGTCTGATCACTTCCCCATGATCTAGTAAGACGCACATTGTCCCCCCTCCGGGACAATCCAGTTAGAAAGTAGATGTTCTCGACATCTATAGTAAGTACATGTTCGTCGATCACAAAATACTGTTGAGCCACATCCCAACATCTAAGCATATGCGTCAACATGGGGATTTGGGCTCTCATGCCTTGGATCTTGAAGAACTTTAGAAGACCACAGTTCCTGAGTGCCGTCACACACAATGGATTGTTTTCAATTTGCATATCATCTACCTCATGCTCCCGTTCACGCCACTCCAAGACCATTTTGGCTGCTTGTAACCTGCCAAAAGGAGAGTTTAAACATTGTTAATACTCACTTCAACCACTGAAAGGTCTTTTTTTGGGCTGGGATTGTTGGTTGGGTTGGACATTTTCACCGTCGCACCCCATCATTTATGATAGTGCGGCATCGTTGCAGTCCACCTTTGCGGGATTTGCGACAACCCATGTTTGTCACAGTTCCCGTAAGGGCCACCTATGACGACCCGAGGATGCAATAGCCCTCCACAAATCCACTCAAAACCCAAAAAAAATGAACAAAAATAAAAAATGTAAACCACTACAATTATGCTGGATGAAGTTTAGAGTTACCTGCTCCGGACGGTGGCTGAAATGGTCGTCGTAGCTCCCCGGGATCGACAAGTGAAGTTTTGGCTCCAAATGGCACTCCTCCTCCCAAATTTGGAAAATGAAACAATGGTGACTCTATTTGACCCATTTTTCTATTTATAGATTAAAAGAATATTCTTTTTTCAAATATTTGATGCCTTTAGGTCATTTGCTATAGTTGAAATCATTTTTTATTGCATATGAATGCTTGGTTGACCATTTGACCTAGTTTTCAAGAGTACAGGAGTCATTAAGTGTCTTTTTACATCGCTTTCACATTGGACCGATCATCTCAGGTATGAACACCCCTTGTGTATTTTGTCGTTATATTTTTATTCATTAGAATTATTTAATGATAATGAGCTTAATCTTTGTTCTTGCTCGTGCTCTTGAAACTATGAGAATAAGTTACCGAGTTACGATTTATCACTTTTCCGGGCTGGTTAAACTCCTATGGAAAAGGAACCCCCCGGAGTCTATCTTTAATCTCTTTTCAGGCTCTCGAAATACGAAAAGATTGCCAAGCGAACTTGTCGCATTCACGCTTGTTAAAGAATTTTAATGGCCGTCTTCCTAGTGATAGTTTACCCCTTTTTCGGACCAGGGGGCACTACTTATGAAAAAGGAATACTCCAGCCAATCTTGATTGGAAGAGTCCTCTCCCGCATTGTTTTACCCTTTTTCGGGCGATGAGGATAACTTTACGAAAAAGGACCATTGGAGTCTTCTTTAGTTCTTTTCAGACTCTCTAAACATGAAATGACGACCGAGTTTACCTTCTATGGACTCGTTAAACTTTTACATTGAAGGGACCGCCATGGGATGAACCCCTCCTATCCCAGGTTCGAAAAATATTTGGGATTCGACTCATCTATGAGATGAGCTATACCGAGCATCTGGTTACCCTCATCAAGATCGTAAAAAACACATGAGGCACTCATCATTAATGATGGGGAAAAGGGAAAGCTTTTGTGTTACACCCTTTATCAGTGATAGTACCTAGTCATTTCTTGAACATGGCACTCATTTGCATTTGCATACTACACTTGGATCATTCGTTTGTCCTCGAGTTTCACCTATTTCCCGAGTCTTGTTATTCCTTTGAGTCATTCAAAGAACGCTTCCATCATCAGTTGCATTAGGAGTTGGTACCATAACTCGTCAAGTCAATAATACCAAGGCATGCCATGCCCATGTTCAAGAATACTCTCACTATTCATTATCTGCAGTCAGTACACCTTCCATCATGTCGATCTACTCTGAGTCAGTCTTGCATGTTACTGTACATCCGATCTGCTCTACACATCCTTTGTCGTGTTTCATGTTGATGATGGGGGATTCATCATGGCCCTCCTTCAACGGATTCATCCTTGTCGACTTCAACACATCATCTGAGTATCGAATCTAGAAACCAACCAAGTACCTTGGCCCTGCATGCCTCAATAGCAGGTTACCTCGCTTTCAACATGAGTTTACATCATCGACTCTTGATTGAAATATTTTGTCTCGCATTCGACTTCAACTCATTTATTCATGCTTGATGATATGTACTGTGATACCTTGGGGATCATTGACATCAATAGTGATTTCCTTCGCACTTGTTAACGGTATACATCAATGACCGGTAATCAAGTGGTTTCTACCATGTTTGACGTCAAGACATTTGTAATCACATGGATAGATTCGTATCATTGCGGGTTCATCTTGAAGACCCTAGGGGGTCATGTTTTACTCGGGTTGCGACGGAATTTGCATTAAGTCATGTCACATGGATCCACATTTGTATTGGTCGTGGTTGTATTATCATCTCATCATGGATCTACGCTTGTGTATAGTAGCCATGATTATGTTTAGTTGGTCATTAATACCATGGATATGCATTGTATTAGTCAGAAGCCTTGTTGTACGTCATATGAGATTGTGTACTTAGAGTCAGTTGTACTGCAGCAGTGTCCTTCATCCGACAAGCCATTGCCGTTCATTCTGTCAAAGCATTTCACCTGTCCAAATTTCAACAGCTTCATGCTTTGGGGGGCATTCTGTTACACCTAAAATCCTACCATCATGAGATTCAGTGTATACATCACTAAAGTTTCATTGTCTAAGTCATTAAATTGGAAGAGATGCCATTGCATTCATGCTAGGTTTTGAGAGTTCGTCGCAGGCTGCACTCATGCAACCTGCAACGTCGCATCTTGCTCTCTTGCGGGGTGCGACGATGTCAGTTAATTGGAAAAAATAGCTTCTTCGAGCCCATTCTCGAAGCCTTCTGACTTGGATCCTTATCCATGACCTCTTAGGAGAGCTGTCACTCGGTTCCTAACCTCTTGTAGGGATCCCCTATCTCTTTCCTACCATATCTCAACCTATCCTATCCTATACCCTATCCACTTAGTCCTATATAAGTGAAGCTCTACCCCTCTCCAAAGGGAGGAAGTCTATAGTGTCTACATGATGGTGAAATCATCATTGAGAGATCTCTACTCATCCATTGAGAGACTCACACTTCCTTGGGAGGATATGGCAATTGGATTAGATGGAGAAGGGCTGCTTCGTTAAGCTTTGGTTGTAGTCATTATTCTATGTACTTTCCCTATATTTACAGTAATATAAATGCTTTCCACTAATATTGTTGTGTTGATAGTATTGCATAGTTTACCTGCTTAACTGTTTACTTAGATCTATTATTGTATAGATGCTCTTTACTTGTTTGCATTGTTCTATGTATCTTGACAGGTCTTGCAGCTGAGATCTGACGACTGCAAGGTGTGGAGCAATATCCAGGAGAAAGGACTACAAGTTCAAGGTAAGACATCTAGTGACTCGATCTTTAATTAGATCTAGGAAAGTAGTTTATAGTCTGTACTATTTTTTCTAGAATCACATTGAGCCAGGGAGATCCGGCTCGCGTCCGCTTGAGTGGATTGTTTGTCAATCAATCGGAGGTCCCAATTCTTCAATTTTACTTGAATCCATATTCTCCAAAAAATTGTCATCAATGACGATATTGTTGCAACTTCCAATTAATATCTGTAAATTGATAGGTATGGTAGGATGTTGTAGGTTGGATGTTGACCCTACATGAAAATATATAGATTTATAAGATTGTGAAATTTCAAATCAATTATATACTCAAGTATTAAATACAATTTTATAAACATTAAAAAATATTTACTCACCAATCATGGTCTCAATATCAATGTTGCCCATGGTTTGCTCCGCATTTTTCATTTTCTCATCACCTCCACGTTCTTCATTTTCTCTCATCAACGTGTCCTCGACATTTTTCATTCCTTCATCACCACCATGTGCCTCCACATTTTTCATTTCTTCATCACCGCCATGTTCCTCCACATTTCTTTCCAATGCTCTTTTTTCTCTCAACTTTCTCTTGTTTTCACGTTTTCTTTCTTTTCTTGCCTCTCCATCAGTTATGGTGCGATCATGTTTTGTTGCACATTTTGATTGGTTTCCCATGCTGAAAGAATTGAAAACCTAAACTCCAATGCCAAAAACCTGAAATCATAGTAATTTATGTTGTATATAAAATTGTATAATGAATGAAACAAATTGCAATATGACATGAAAACAAAACCAAATTCACAATATTTCTCTTTGTAAAAATAAGAGTAATATGCTAAAACCAAATTCACCATGTCCCTTAAATATAAAATGTTTAATATGACAAAACAAAATATGCAATATGTTGCTTAAAAAAAAACGCTAAACCCAAATTCACCATGTCCCTTATATAAAAAAATGTAATATGACAAAACAAAATATGCAATATGTTGCTTAAAAAAACAGTAATATGCCAAAACTAAATTTGCTTTTGTCCTTTAAAAAAACAAATATTAATATTCTTTATAAACAAAACAAAAAAATATTTATAAGCAAATATACCCTTTGCAAAGAAATTTATAATATTTATGTTGAAAAAAAACTTATAATATAAAAATCCTTAAAACCTCCATAAGAAAAACAAAAAATTCTTTATAAACAAATATACCCTTTGCAAAGAAATTTATAATATTTCTGCTAAAAAAAAAAAAATTATAATATAAAAAACCCTAAAACCTCCATAAGAAAAACAAAAAATACCTTATAACTTTATTTCGCAGTGTAAATATCTGAACTTGAACTTCAAAGATCCGAACTTGAACTTCTTTTTCAGACTTGCCTATGAATGATGGAAATAAACTTTCGTGCAAGAATGTATATATAGAACTATCGGGCGAGAAATTATAGAATCTTGCCGAGAATCACGGGCAATTAATGGGTCAGCCTGTAAAAGATTCTCGGGGGGTTATGTAATAAAACTCTCACCCAAGAGTTGTTTTATTATTTCGGATGACAATTTAAACAAACTCTGGGGCAAGCAGTTTGTTTAACCCCAGGTTACTTTTCGGGCCAAACATCTCTCGTCCAAGAAATATGTACATTTCTCGGTCGAGAAAATTTCTCGACCTAGTGTTTCTGGTCAATGAATACAACAAGTATTTCTGCAGTTTTTATGAAATTTGCCACTTTAACAAGGTGGAAAGCCAACAAAATATGAGAATTTCCTGTCGAAGTTTATACCAATAGATTCATCATTTAATCTACTTTCTCATGGTATAATAATTTTTGAATTTCATTTGGGATTTCTTTTTTTTACTATTTTTTTTCTAAACTGTATCATTACAAAATTTATGAAGTTAAAAATAAGTCACAATGAAAATTCAATATCATCACAATGACAACACAAAAAAATGTAAAAACTCACAAGGATGTTCCTTGCACTGTCCTCTTCAAAATGGTAGTTTCAGTTTGTATGATAAGAGTCACATTTGAAATACAATGCGAGGACATGAACACATGTCAATAAGGAACCCTTATTTAAACAAATGTTATTTTGATAAATAATAAAAAATAGTGTTTAAGTCTGAAAATCCTCAACATATAGTCCACTACAAAGTACAATCTGTGCAGATTATGAACGTACATTTGGTTTCCGTAAATTGAATAACAATCTCTAAAAAAAATGAGGGGCACACAGGTCACTCATTATCCAAACCTAAACTTTTAAAGTAGATGTCGTTGGTGCCCTTCAAATTTGACCTACTATATGTCAATAAAAAAATTTCAAAAAACTATGACTACGAAGCTAATACAATTCTCTAAACCTCTTGTGTTTACGTCAAGGTGAAACTTCATGTTTTCACCACTCTTGATAAAATTTAGATTTGGAGGCAAGATTCAATTGCAATGCTTCTAGAAATCTATGTCATGGTTCTTAAATTACAGGACTTCAAGGGTACTATCTCAATGGAAGAGCACCTGCCTTACAAGCAGGAGATTGGTGGTTCGATTCCTCCATACCCTATTTACAAAAATCAGTGAATATTTGCATATAAAATGGCTAAAAAAGACTAAATTAGTGACCAAAAAATGAGAGATAAGTGACCAAACAAATGGCCAAAATCCGCATATAAACGACCAAATGATAGTTTTGGTGGCTAATTTTTAGTCTCTTATCATGTGACAAAAAATGTGGTCTCTTTTAGTTTGGTCAGTTATATCCTGTCTGTGGTCATTAATTTGGCCATATTTTTTGTCACTAATTTGGTCATTAATCATGACAATTAATGACCAAACTATGACCAACTTAATGACCAAATATATGACCAGATTAATGACCAAATTAATGAACACAAGAGAACCTATAAATGACCAAACTAAATATGACCACATTTTTTGTCGTGTGATAAGAGACAGTAAATTAGCCACCGGTGATCGCCAAATCAAAAGTGGTCATTTATATGCGGATTTGGTCATTTGTTTGGTCACTTATCTCTCATTGTGTACTAGTGATGGATTTTGGAGCCGGATTTCTGCAAGTTGGTTAAGGAATGTTGGAATTTTTTTAAAGTTTCTGATGGATTCCCTGGTTGCCAAACTTAGACACCTAAACTACAAGGTCTCTAGTTGGGAAAAGGAGGGAAAAAAAGGAACAGGACAAAGAATTGAACGATGTGGAATTGTAACTAAGAAAAATCTTTGATAATAACCCGAGTTGTATGTTTATGGAAAAGGAAAAAAACAAAATTCTGGAGCTTAACAGGCGTAGAAATTATTTAATCCAACAAGAAGAGAAAACCTGGAGAATTAAAAGTAGGGATGTCTGGTTAAACTCGGGGGATAATAATAGACTGTTCTTCCACAATTATACCACTTATAGGCGTAATACCAATACTATCTGGGATATTAAAAGTGAATATGGTAATGCACTACATAGAGAAGAAGAACTAAAATCTAATGCTATTCATCATTTTTCCAATCTATTCAAAGAACTGAAGGGATCCAATATTGAAGCACAGCTGCAAGTCTTAAAATATTATCCCTCTTTTTTCAGTCAAGAGGAAGGATTGAGGATTGGTGCTCCAGTTACATTGATTTAGATTGAGGATGTTCTTAAAACTTTTGCTCATGATAAGAGCATGGGACCTGATGGATGGATGGTTTAACTGTTCTTGGATTTCTTTGATTTAATGGGGGAAGAGATTCTCCAGATGGTTGATCAATATAGATGTTAAGGACTTGTATCTAGGTCTTTAAATCAAAAATACATTTCTCTTATACCCAAGAAAAACAAACTAGAGAGCTTTGGTGATTTTAGGCCAATTGCATTATGCAATTTGGCTTATAAAATCATCACAAAAATTATTGCAACTAGAATTGTACCCAAACTTGCATACATGATGACAAAGGAACAATTTAATTTTCTTGCCAATAGATAGATATTGGATGATGTTAGTGTTACACAGGAATGCATCCACTCAATCAAATTGAAGGATATTGATGCAACAATTCTAAAAATGGATCTGGTTAAAGCTTATGATAGAGTAAATTGGTTTTTTCTAAGACTGATCTTATTACAGATTGGATTACCACTTGATGTGACAAATTGGATAATGGCATGAGTTACCTTTGCGAACTATTATGTTCTCATTAATGGATATCATACAAAAAATTTGCATGGCTCTAGGGGCATAAGACAAGGCTAATTCCCTTTATCTCCTTTGTTGTTCCTACTTGTTATTGAAGGGTTAAGCAACCTAATTCATCATGCAAGAAGGGAAGGTAAACTTAAAGGTGTTAAGATTACAACCTCTATTATTATTTCTCACATTTTTTTGTGGATGATTTTATTATGTTTGGTAGGGGTTCTAAGGAGGAATGGAAACATTTTGCAAATATTATGAAAATCTTCTGTTCTACTTCAGGAATGGAAGTTAGCACCTCAAAGTGAAATTTTATATGCCACAAGTTGGATCCTATAGTTCTGGTTGATATAAAGATTGTTCTTCCTTTTCAGGATACTATATTAGTAGATGGTTTTAAAATACCAATGGTATTTATTAAAACCAAATTGTTACAGGTCAAATGACTGGAGATGGATGATCAAAAAATTTGAAAAGAGGATTTCAAACTGGTCTTATGGATTGCTTTCCTTGGGGGGGAGATTAACACTATTAAAGGCGGTTTTGGCAGGCATCACTATGTATTAGTTCTCACTTTCATACATTCCAAAATCCATTATCAAATCACTTCACAAAGTTATGTTTTAATTTCTATGGGGTGGCACCTTGGAGAAAAAAAAAATACATCTTGTCAATTGGAAACGGCTATGTCTGCCAAAGCAAAAAGGCATTTGGGATATTAAAAATCTTGAGTGGTTTAGCAGTGCACTAAGCATGAAATGCCTGTGGAGAGGTTTGTGGGGGAAAGGATTATGGAACTAGATTATCAAATAGAAATATATAAATCAAGACATCTATCAATGGATCAGGTCTAATACAAAGTCAACCAAGAATTCTTTTAATTTTTGGTCTAGTTTTGTTAACTCTTTTCACTGGATAAGAAGTAAACTTTCATGGTTGGTCGGATCTGGGGAAAATATTCTAGTTGGCATCGATCCGATTATTGGTTGTGATGAATATTATCAGCTATATTCTGACACTTTGTATTACTTACAGGAAATTGGTTATACAAAGCTTGCTCAGATTAAAAAACTTGAGAGAATGGTTGTCGAAGGGTCCTATTGGTATTTTGATTTAGATTTGGGCATTGTAGAGGACATACAAATTGAAGGGTACTCTTATATATAAAAAATGATGGCCGTGGGAATCAGAATTTCAAACATTGAAGGCAAAATATTATGGACTGGAAGCAGTAAGAATGGACATGTAATTGCAAAAGATGCTTATCTATACATTGCAAATAATGATAATTTTACTGTTCCTAAATGGTGGTATGAGAAATTGTGGAAATGGAAAAATCCACAAAAAATAAAGTGCATTTTATGGTTGATTTTGGAAGACACAGTCCTCACCTGGGACAATATCTTAAAGAGTGGTTGGAAAGGACCAAATAGATGTCCATTGTTCAAATGTGAGGCAAAGTCAGTTGAACATCTCTTTATGACTTTACCCTGGGGAAACCCTCTATGACTTGAGGGAGAAAACCCCAACAAAACCTTCCTTAGTATATTGATATATAGTAGATAATGTATTTTACATCAAGCACCCCTGGTGTAATTACATAGTAAGAGAAATATAAAGAAGAGAGACTCATAATAATATCCTGCGTAAAGAAGAACTGCCTTTCCTTCAAGATAGAAGAGAATTCGCTTCACATTGAATTCATTGATCCTAAATAACATATTTATATATTCTTCTCATGCATCAGCTTATATTTTTAGATTATGACTTTAGGATGAACTCTCCCTCCATCTGGATGTAGAAATATTGCATGAAGAAGTGTTCCCCACTTCTCATGCAATGCATTAACTCACTGAACCGAATCTTATGATGAAATCACCCCTTAATTAAAATCTTGCTCACTTAGTTAGGTGGAAAACTTAAGTGTCGTCATGCAAGTGTCACAACTCAAGTTTCGTCTTTTAGTTTAACATAAGTGTCATCACGCAATAAAACTAGATCTTCTTTGATATCACTTAGTTAACTCTCTTAACTGATTCTTTCTTGTTAACATCACTGTAGTGATCAATTGGAGTTCTCCTTTGATTTACTGAATTCTTCACTTTAGTTTAACAATTTGAATTTCCTCTTAATTATTTTTTTATGTGAAAGTAAAATTCTCTCATATATTATCACATCTTATATTTATCTATTGTCTTATCCGCATGCTACATATGTGCCAGCTTAATTATCATACCAAATATACCAAGGAGGTTTTCTCAATGATATGATCATATTATTCTACTATCATTCCAAGTGGTTATATGCTAAAGTAATTCACTCTAGAGGTGTTTAGTCTCTAAAGGAGACTTAATAGATAAACCATGGTTAGTAGTACATCACACACCATACATGCTTTGACATGCAAAGAATCACCTCAACACATTATGATCTATATTGACACACAAGACCTTAGCCTTGACTAGCAAGATTGTACAACATCATCACTTTGACATACAAATCACTTTCCTCAACACATGAAGCTTAACTCAAGATTCTTCTCCAAGTTTCCTAAGTCCAACTCAGGCTCCTATAATGCACTACCTCGACACATGAGGCTCAATATTGACACACAAGATTGACCTGGAGAATGACTCATGATGCTATAACTTTAACAATTCAAATGGTGGTATTCTTAATGTTGAAACTTATAGAAACATAGGATATAGATATTTATGATGAAATAAACCATAAATATAGTGCATAATAACCCATAACAAGACAATAGAGAAGAGATATGTTGTATAAATAACCATTGTATTATGTTAATAAATTCAGAAGCAATGTTCACTTGCCTCTTAAGGTTGGGTGACCTAAGTCACTTGAGCATAGATTCAATACACAATTCTTGACAAAACAATCCATAACTTCCTAGATCTTTAAATAGGATTTTAATATCCCAAAACCCTAACTACTTGACTTGGTCTCATAATTAGTGAGTACCAATTGCTTAGTGGGCCTTAATTAATAGAGAGGCCATTTTTACATTAATTAATTTTTCACTACTAACGACTTGGCCTTATTCAAAAGAGATGGTTGCATAGATTACTTGAATAAATCCTAAATTCAGGGGGTTAGTATAGGACACCAACATTGTAATATACCTGATCTGATCTCATACGATATCAACTCAAATTCAAAATTTGAAATCAGAAAATTACATAACAGAAACTAGTTAATTTGAAACTAGTCTTGGATAGTGATTCACCCATCCAAAGATAGATTGATGGATAATTTTGGATATTCAAAATGTACTAGGGAGTGTGAATAAAAATAAACATCAGAATCAAGCCTAGCTTCAGACTCCTATGCACAAGGTACTGAGGCCATTTATGTTTCAACAACAACTTCCGCTGAAGTCTACTCCAAGACTTCCTGGGCACACCAACATATGCATACTAGAGACTTCCACTTACACTTTAAGGAAACCAAACAATACATATCATACAATAATATCCTAAGATACTGCTGGACAAGTTTCACAGAGTTTTTGAGAGGTTCTAGCAGCGTTTGGAAGCAAAGGGAGGAAGAGCGCTATGATGGACTGCTCAACTAGTTTGTTTCTAGGATTTTCCAAACAGGATGAGAGGGTCACAAAAATATGTGTGAGGATTGTATTGGATCCATTTGTGTCTTAGGAAACTCATATGACTGATATAACATAAAATGTCCATTCATATTCTTTTTAATTAAACATACTGCAAAACTAGTCAAATTAAAGTGCCCAATGAGCTAGTCTTGATAAATATAAAAGTAAATAGTAAGAGAATGTCACGAATATCTTATTTTTTACTTGGTATGGCTTCTATAGGAAATAAAAAACCTACAGAAAATTATATAAATATAAATAGCTTTACATAGCTCCGTATATTTCCATTTTCTGAAAACTAGTCAAGTAAAATTGCACATAGAGCTAGTCTTGAGAATTATGGACTCAAACAGCCTATAAGGATCTCGAAATATTATTATGATATTTAATGTAACTCATAAATGAAATTAAAAGCAGTAAAAAAGATTCACTGAGCTAATTAAGGAATAAAAAGAAGTCTCATGTCTCTATCTTCACAAAGAATCATTAATTGTGAGTCATTACAATGAATGGAAGAAGAATGTTACAGAAGAGTAAGAAGAGGAGATATTGACACTTAATATGATTTGTATGATGATAATGATCTGATGGATGCTCATGGGAGGTTCAACAAGACTCAGTATATACTCATGGGCGCATTCACCAACCCATATAGAAAGCAAGGGCACGTTCTTCATAGTTGGAACCCCCAGATCTAGTAAAATGGCCATAACTTGATCATCCAGACACCTTTTTTTATGAGGAAAAAAGTGTTTCCTACTGGAAACGATGCTACGAAAACAATGGAATAGGTATAAATTCTCAGAAATTATCAAAAAGGTAGAAACCAGAACCTCCATTTCGACCCTCCAACATTGTTCCTACTGAATGAAGGAATTCAACCGCACAATGAGAACACCAACCAATGGATTAGGATTCAGGACCTACAATAGGCTCAATGATGAAGACTATATTTCATCATCCTTTTAGTAGAATCATGGGGCACATATCCCAAGTCAATGAGGAAAAATTGCACTCAATTCAAATCACAAATGATCAAAAGATGTGAAATGGAGTTTTAATCCTTCTTTTATATATTTAGGTGACTTGTTGAGAAAGTAAGATAGGATAAGGCGCCCTCATAGAGTGGATAATGTTTATTTGCTTTATTCTTTAGATTTTTCCTTGCTTTCTACTTTAGCTTTTTCCTTGCTTTCTGCTTTGCTTTGATTTTTGCTTTTGCTTTTGCTTTCTGCTTTAGATTTTTCTTTTCCTTTTCCTGCTTTTTATTTTCTATCCTGGTTTTCTACCTTATCCTGCTTTTCTACTTTGTCCTGCTTTTTTATGATTTTTTGCCTTATCATGCTTTTCTGCTTTGTCCCGCTTTTTCTTACTTTTCTGCTTTATCCTGCTTTTATGCTTTTATGCTTTGTTGTGCTTTTGTCTTGCTTTTCTGCTTTGTCGTGCTTTTGTTTTGCTTTTCTGCTTTGTCATGCTTTTGTTTTGCTTTTCTGCTTTATTATGCTTTCTTCTCCTTTTCCTACTTTCCTTGCTTTGACTACTCTATCTTTTCTTGTCTTGCAAGTTACCTCTTAGTCCACCTTATCCTCTAAGGCACACTTGTGGAGAATGATCAACTTTATTCCAAAATAAAAATATCTAATTAATGAAAATTACTTCTACCAAGTGCATTTCAAACTTAGGATAAAAATAAAATTAAACTCCCTAACTAATTAATGCCTTTACTTCATAATTAACCCCAAGTGCATGAAATTTCCTCCTCAACCCAAGAGATTGGTTGGGATAGGAACTCCTTCCATTAATCATTAATGAGGGGACATGATAGTCCTCCCTTCCCAATATTGCTTGTCCTCAAGCAATAACCAAATCCAACCCAACTAAGCATCATGAGCCATCATGCTTCTGCTGCGCCACTCTGATTATAAAATGCTCCTAAACTCTCCCAACAGATTATTCAATTATCATCCAACCATGCACTTAGTGTGGAGACCAATCAAAACTTATACCAGGATCCTAATTGATCCTCAAGAATACAAGGTGCAATATATATTCTCCCAAGAAATGCATAAATATCACATGGAAGTCATCATAACACCCTGCAAGAAAAACACAAGTCCATCCAAAAATATGTTTCCCATGTAGGAAACCATCACCATCTACTGCAAAGATGAACCCATGTGGAATAAAAGAGGCTTGTTTGATCAAGCCAACAAACCAAAATGTGCTCCCAATGAGCTTCAAATTATAAACAATTCTTGGGTCCTATTGCTTGGGTACCCCATCAATACATACTATGAATAGATATAAATCAGAATGTGGGATTCCAATGTCCCAATGCTTGTGCATTCCTATCATGAACAAGTTCTACCAAAACAATACCTCAAAGAAGTAGGTTTACAATATCCTCCAAATTATTTCAACCAAGTGTGGAATGCTAGGATCCCATAACTGGTGCACTCCATCAATGAACAAAATAACAAAAACATTTACCTCAAGGTGGGGGATACCAGGATCCCACTCTCTAATGAGAATCCTACCAAACATCATAAGTACAGAAGATAGATCATCAAAGTACATATAAACATCACACAAATGTACATCAAGAAGGTTCCTCATCAAAGGATCATGAAAGTGCTTGTCCATCCAAGCAAGTAGACCACCATTTGCCAAGTGCACACAAGCATGAAGTGACCAATCAGATATGCTCCAATGACATAGGTGAGGATCCCATGCCCTATAATGCTTCTCCAAAAAAATGTAAGATGCTTCAAAATAATTAGTCATGTGTTCTTTCATCCGAGAAGTGAATGAAGAACCTCCACCAAAATTTGAACCGAGTAAGGACCAAATAAAGCAAGGAGACTTCAAGTGGCTCAATTAAATCTCATCAATACATCCATGAATGTGAGAGTCATCAAATGAGAGCAATGGATGCTTCCCCAAGTAGTTTTGGAAGGTTTCAAGTAATTATTCCATGTGTCCTTTCACCCAAACAATGGATGAAGGAACTCTCCCATCAAGTAAGGAACAAAGGGAACAATGAGCCTTCAAGGGACTCAAAGGAGTACCATATGTGCATCCATGAAGATGTGGATCATCATAAGGTAACAAAGGTTGTTGCTGCAAATGAAAAGAACAAGGTTCTCTAGTTATTCCATCATCAAAAGGAGGTACAGGAGTTCCATACTCCTCATGTGGCACCATCAAGAAGAAACCTTTCACCCATACTTCATTAGGATGAATGCTGCAAAATGTGGAAGTGTAGGATGTAGGAGAATGAACCAACTCACCCATATGATCAGAAAGTGTGAAAGTTTCATCATGTGAAGGATTCATTTGGGTTGGATCATGGACAAAAATATCATTACTGCAACCCTCATCCATCAAGCCGATGGATGCATCAACTCCATCAAAGGATGGTCCATCACACAGGAACTCTTTTGACTCCTTAATGGAGGAATGATTCACTCCATGAAGAAGCTCAATTTCGCTTTGGTAGAGAGTATGCACATGGAACTCACCATATACATCCCAAAACTTCTTAATCACATGCATGTCATCCTTCTGTGAGGAACCTGCAACAATTAATTAATGAAAATAAATGAGATAACAGAAATAACAGAACTCAGAATCGCTTTTATTGATCGCAGGCCACTTCGATGGGGAAACCTCCTTTGAGAAATCTCAACACAAATAACTTCATGGTACCTTCATTGGTCTCAACACAAACTTATATACTAAGTCTAGGCCCCAATACCATGGGTCAATACCATGTGTCAATACAAACCATAGGCCAATACAAACTATGGATCAACAATTACTACGGGACGACTTACAAAGCATATGCGTCCAACAACAATAAGACAAACTATGGATCAACAAATACTACGGGACGACTTACAAAGCATATGTGTCCAACAACAATATACTAACAAAGTAAATAGAAGGGTTTCCATGGGTTCCTAACATCCCCTCTCCCTTAGAAAAAGCTTTGTCCTCAAAGCTTTAGATGTGGAAATTGATGCAGAATCTGGAGTGGTTCCACTGTAGCATCCTTGGGTTGCATTCCGAGCCACTAACGCCTTTTGAGTTGTAGGGAGGGTTGCTTGGAAGGTTGTAGATGAAGAAGAACCATATCAGCTGCGTGAAAAGTGCACTCAGAACGGTGCTGATCAGCTTGTTGTTTCAGTCGAATTCTTGCCATGTGAAGATTGTCTTGCAGAATGAGAAGAATCTGATCTCGGTGTCGAAGAACCGAGTCAATTTCCTGAACAGGGGAGATGCTGAGGGTGTATGGAAGAAGAACTGGCGGTGCATGTCCATATATTGCTTCATATGGTGTCCTTTTAGATGTGGTATTATACCACTGGAGCGCTTCTAGGAAATCCATAGAAATAGTTCAAATCTCTGTAGGGATGGGCAAGGGTTCGAGCAGTCTCGGAAGGAGTGTCGTTTCACTCTTGTTGACCTGGAAAGTATCACAGTCAACCACCATATGTTTTATTGTCATGTTAAGTCCCTACCAAAAGAAGTTACATTCTTCCTGGTCATACATTTTTAGGAATCCAGAGTGCCTTGCTGATGAAGAAGCATGGAGTTCATAGAAGATATAGCCCTGTTGAATAGATTGCAACCAATTTGGAACAAGCAGAGAAATAGCTGTAAGAGAAACTGGGTCATCAAATGTGCAAGAAGGAGCATGTGCCACCATATTGTCCTTAACCTAGTTCTTGTAAGTGATCGCATAGGCATAACCCATGAGTTGGATAACCCATTTTAGGTGTGCTGGGGAGGAGACCAATTGTTCTAGGAATTTTTCTAAGCTCTGGAGATCAGTCTTGATGCAGAAATAATTCCCTAATAGGTATGGTTGCCACTTCTGTACTGCATGAAAAATAGCCATCATTTCCTGCTAAGATGTAGATGCGGCTAAATTATTACCGGAAAGGTCTCTTGAAGGCGACAACCCCACTGGTTCAACAAGGACACCTACATATCTATCCAAGGAAGTAGGGGAGACCGTTGATGGGTGCATCTGAATGGAATGGAGTTGAGAAATGACACCATGTGAATTCTTCTTAAGGATCTTTTCCAGGCGATGTGAACTGATGATGCAGAGAGACCCTTGTTGTAAGCACTTAAATTTGTGTTGTTTCCCATTGACTGAAAATTGCATCCAAAGTTCAGCAAAATCCCATAAGATGGGGCCAAGTGTGCGTAACCATTGAACACCCAAAACCACATCACATCCACCTAGGGACAAGGAAGACATGTTAGAGCGTAGGTTATAATCTTCTAGAGAGATACGCACATTGTGACACTTCCCAATGCAAGGTAAGGTGCCCCCATTAGCAACCATGACTTCAAAGTTGGAGCAAGGATGGAAAAAACAATCAGCATGTTTGGTGATCCGAGGGTCAATGAAGTTATGAGTGCTACCAGAATCAATGAGTATTGTAAGAGGAAGCTTCTTGAAGTAACCCCTAACCCATATTGTTTGGGGGGTGGTGACGCCGGATAAAGCATGGAGAGATATCTTTGGTTGTTCATCCTGAGATAGGGGGTCAATATGCTGCTCTTGAATGTCAACATGATCATCCATTGTATCTGTAGCTTCTTCACCAATTTTAGAGGCAGGCAGAGAATCCATATCCAAGAGATAAAGCTTTTGTTGAACACATCTATGTCCCCGAGTGAATTTCTCATCACAATTATAACAAAGCCCTTTTTCTCTGCGTGCTTGCATCTCTGTTTCAGACAAATGCTTGATAGGAGTTGGTCGAGGAGCTGGTGGGATGGGAGGTCATTGGGAACCCATATTTTGGAAGGGAACAAAAGTGGGTTTGGAGTGCTGTTGGGATGCAATCTTGTCTTTTGCCAACTTAGCCAATCCTAGGACTTCCATCATTGTGTTGGGACAAAACATTTTAACCTCTGACCGGATTTCATCCTTAAGATCAATTATAAAACAACTCCTGTAGAATTCATCAGAGAATCCTTCTGTCTGATTGGCTAGTTTCTCAAATTCTATCTGATACTCTCTCACAGTGCCACTTTGACAAAGTTTAGTGAGTGCTCCGGTGAAGTCATCAAAAGCACTAGGACCAAATCGTTGCAAAAGGAGTTGACAAAAATCTTTCCATTTTGGCTCGTCATGAGCCTTGATGTACCAACAGAACCACTAAAGGGCTTCCTGTTCCAAATGAAAGGATGCAAGTGGAACTTTTTGGACATCAAAAGTATTATGTAGATTGAAATACTGTTCTGCACGATAGATCCATCCAGTCGGATCAGTACCATTGAAGCAAGGAAATTCAAGCTTCGGACCATGGAAATTGCTAGAAGAAGAGAACCCATTGGCTGTAGAAGATTCTTGCTGTCGGCTATTGTTCATGGATGAATGCTGAAGATGGAGGTTGAGAAATTTTTCATCCAGATCTTGGAGTTTGGTTTGGATGGCTACAAGTGCTTCCTCCATGGTTTTTGCTCCTGCGCGGGTGACAACCATAACCAGGAGTTTTGTTTTTGTTTTTTTTGGGGGAGGGAATGGATAGAAAAACACAAACAAAGCTTATTTAGTAAATGGAAATTTGGATTTGGGAAAAACTCGGATGGGTAATTGGGGTTTAACTAGGTTTTGGACACTTTCTGATGGACAGGGAAGCAAAAAATGGGGATTTCAGAAGCAGGGTGAAAGAATGAGAAAATTGGTCAAAGAGGGACAAAGAAGTAGAAATAGGGAATGAACACGGTGGCAAAATTTGGAGGTGAGTGGGTGGAAATTGAATAAGTTATGGCAAACCCTAAAAATAGACAAATGTGATATTTCTGGCTTTGGGAAGTAGAATTTGGGATAGGGTCATCATGAATGAAATATGCAGAATGGGATTGCAGGGGAGTCTGGGAAGTTTCAAGGGAAACAGAGTTAAAACAAGGGAGATATGGCAAAAAAATGGAATTATATATATATATATATATATATATATATATATATATATATATATATATATATATATGTTTTTAGAATGGATCTGCTATGGTGCAAAAGGGAGCGGAAACAGATGGATATGAAACGACGCCGAATGGATCGAAAACAACTTTCAGAATAGATCTGAAACATCTGGATTTGGAATGAATTTCAGAATGGATCTGAAACGGTGCGGAAGTGATCGGCAACAGTTCAACTAAAAAGAGATATGGACCCAAGGTATGTGCAGCTTCCTAACAGTTCAGAAGTTTCACTTGGCCACCAATGCTGTCTGACGGCCTGCGTATTGGGGCAGTACCCCTCACTCCACGGCTCAGGTAAAACTGATAATCGCTTTTCCACAAATGACAACTCTTAGTTTACCTTGCAGGTAGGAACTAGTCAATCAGGTAGGGGTCGTTGCCCTTTTCGCTGGCAGGTCCTCTCAATGCGCCAGCTACTTCGGGGTTCTTGTCGTACTCCTCACAATGAGTTTTAGGGCTTATGCCCAAGTACTTCCCACAGTTAAGCGGATAAGGATTATTCCCAGATCCGAAGCTGCAACAGATGCGAAATTGTTTTGGGCAGAAATTTCACCCAACGAGCCCAAGAAAGTGCTCTGATACCAGATGTAAGGAACCTACAACAATTAATTAATGAAAATACACGAGATAGCAGAAATAATAGAACTTAGAATCGCTTTTATTGATCGTATGCCACTTCGAGGAGCCAACCTCCTTTGAGCAAGCTCAATACAAATAACTTCATGGTACCTTCATTGGTCTCAACACAAACTTATATACTAAGTCTAGGCTCCAATACCATGGGTCAATACCATGGGTCAATACCATGTGTCAATACAAACCATGGACCAATACAAACTATGGATCAACAATTACTACGAGATGACTTACAAAGCATATGTGTCCAACAACAATAAGAAAAACCATGGATCAACAAATACTACGGGACGACTTACAAAGCATATGCGTCCAACAACAATATACTAACAAAGTAAATAGAAGTGTTGACATGGGTTCCTAACACCTTCACCTCATGAACCACCATCTCATGAGGTTCCTCCATGAAATTATGAGTATAAACAACCATAAGAGATTGGCTGATTGGAACAAGTGATCTTTGCAACTTTTGGTGAAGTTGCTTTATCTCTATCTTGGATTCTTGGAGGTAAATTTGAGTGCTTCTCAAATAATCTTAGGTGGCCATTAAATCATCATTAAGCTTGCAAATCTGCTCATCATCCTTCAAGGATTCTCCCTACAACACATGAACAAGATCATACAAATAATCTATGTCAAAAATCATATGTGAAAAATTACCTTGGATAGTAGTCATTGCTTTCTGAATCTTTTCCATGGCTTCGAGGAAAGATGAATTTTCCAATGAAGCAGCTCTCCAACAAGACTGTGACATTGAATAATGTGTGTCATGGAGAATGTGTAAGGCCTCCTTGATCTTTCTTTCTCTCATCTTGAGTGGCCTCTCAAAAGGGAAGGTTGAGAGCAAACCTCCTCACCATCAATTAGTGGATCAACCTCATGAAGATCTTGTGGTGAAAGTGAGGTTGATACTTGGATCTCTTCCTTGACTGCAAGGATTTCATCTTCTTCAACTTCAATGGGTTTTTTACAAGTTGCATTATCCTTCTCAAGTGGTATCTTTATGTCACCAACATAGAGGAATGGACATCCATCAGTAGATGTCTCCTCAAAACTTAGGCACCCATCAGTAGATACCTCTTCATAGAATCCATCAAGAGATGCTTCTTTAGAACATGAACAACCAACAATATATGCCTCTTCTTGGCACCATTCAATAGTGACTTTGTGATTAAGAACTAGATGATCCTTAGTAGAATCAGTGGTGATTTCTTTAGGCTTACAACCCTCCTCAGTAAGGATTGTACCTTCATCTTATTCATATGGATGATTTGTACTTTGTTTTTTCTCTTTAGTTTCCTTAGGATCAAGATCTTTGCAGACTCTTTTTGAATTAGATTAAAAAATTCTCATCAAGTATGAATCACATGCATCCAATGAAGCTTCAGATATTTTTCTGCTTTTTTCACAAGTAGGTTGATCTTTGACTGTGGAACATGCAACTTTTACATACATATGGCTATAATAATAACCATAGTTTCTCCTTCCAAATATGATATGATGGGAGATACTTGTAGAACGTACCTCTTGGACATTTTCTTCCTCATATTGTTTGTAGTACTCTTCATATTTCTCATCATAGTCTTCATCATACTGCTCATAAAAATCATCATCAATAAGAATCTTCTTCACTTAACATGGACATGGATGCAAATTAATCGAATTGAGAGTCTTCTTTCCACAGGAGTAGAGGAAAGAGGTATGATACCACTATAATATCCCTGATATGATCTCATAGGATATCAACTTAAATTCAAACTTTGAAATCAGAAAATTGCATAACATAAACTAGTCTCCAAAACTAGTTAAGTTGAAACTAGTCTTGGTCAGTGATTCACCCATCCAAAGCTTAACTAATGGACACTTTTGGATCTGAAAAATGTAATGGGAAGTGTGAATCAGCATAAAAATGAGAATCAAGGCCAGCTTCAGACTCCTATGCACAAGGTACTGGGTCCATTTATGTTTCAACAATAGCTGCCGCTGAAGTCTACTCCAAGGCTTCCGGGGCACACCAACATATGCATACTAGAGACTTCCACTTACACTTTAAGGAAACCAAAAAATATATATCATAAAATAATATCCTAATATACTGATAAATAATTTTCACAGAGATTTTGGGAGGTTCTGGTAGTGTTTGGAAGCAAAGGGAGGAAGAGCACTAGGATGGACTACTCAACTAGTTTGTTTCCATGCTTTTCCAAACAGGCTGAGAGGGTCACAAAAAAGAAGTTTGATGCTAGTATTGGATCCATTTTTGTATTAGGAACCTTATATCACTAATATAACATAAAATATCCATTCATATTACTTTTCATTAAACATACTGCAAAACTAGTCAAATTAAAGTGCCCAATGAGCTAGTCTTAATAAATATGAAAGTAAACAGTAAGAGAAGGTCACAAATCTATGATTTGTGACTTGGGATGGATTATATAGGAAATTGAAAACCTACATAAACTTATAGAAAGATAAATAGCTTCACATAGCTTCGTATATTTCCATTTCCTGAAAACTAGTCAAGTAAAATTGCACATAGAGCTAGTCTTGAGAATTATGGACTCAAACAACCTCTAAGGATCTCGAAATATTCTTTTGATATTTAATGTAAATCATACATGAAATTAAAAGTAGTAAAAAATATTCATTGAGATGATTAATCAATAAACATAAGTCTCATGGCTCTATCTTTACAAAGAGCCATTAATTGTGAGTCATTACAATGAATGGAAGAAGAATGTTACAGAAGAGTAAGAAGAGGGGACGTTGACACTGAATATGATCTGTATGATGATAATGACCTTCTGGATTCTCATGGGATATGCACCAATACTTAGTAGTTTCTCATGGGCGCATTCACCAAACCATACCGAAAATCAAGGGCGCGTTCTTCATAGAAGGAACCCCCGAATCTAGTAAAATGGCCATAACTTGCTCATCTGGACACCTTTTTTTATGAGAAAAAAAGTGTTTCCTACTATAAACGATGCTAAAGATACCATGGAACAGGTCTTAATGTTTATAAATTATCATATAGGTAGAAACCATAACCTCCATTTCGACCCTCCAACACTATTCCTACTTAATGAAGGAATTGAACCGTACAATGAGAACACCAACCAATGGATTAGGATTAAGGACCTGAAATAGACTTAATGATGAAGAATGTATTTCATAATCCTTTTAGTAGAAGCATGGGGCACATATCCCAGGTAGGACTAGGGGCACATCTCCTAGGTCAATGACGCAAAATTGCACTCAATTCAAATCACAAATGATCAAAATATGTAAAATGGAGTTGTAATCCTTCTTTTATATATTTAGGTGAATTGTTGAGAAAGTAAGATAGGCTAAGGTGCCCTCATGGAGTGGATACTGTTGTGTTTCTTTCTTCTTTATCTTTTGCCTTGCTTTCTACTTTAGCTTTTGCCTTGCTTTACTTTCTGCTTTTGCTTTTGCTTTTCCTACTTTTGCTTTTCTATCCTTTTTTTTCCTGCTTTTCTACTTTGTCCTGCTTTTTTTTTTCTGGTTTTTTGCATTATCTTTCTTTTCTGCTTTGTCCTGCTTTTTCTTGTTTTTTCTTTATCCCGCTGTTCTTCTTTTTATCCTGCTTTTCTACTTTTTATCCTGCTTTTCTACTTTGTTCTGCTTTTATGCTTTGTCCTGCTTTTGTCCTGCTTTTCTGCTTTATTATGCTTTCTTCTCCTTTTCCTACTTTCCTTGCTTTAACTACTTTATCTTTTCTTGTCTTGCAAGTTACCTCTTAGTCAACCTTATCCTCTGAGGCACACTTGTGGAGCATTATCCACTCTATTCCAAAATAAAAATATCTAATGAATGAAAATTACGTCTACCAAGTGCATTTCAAACTTAGGATAACAATAAAATTAAACTTCCTAATTAATTAATGCGTTTACTTCATAATGAACCCCAAGTGCATGATATTTTCTCCTCAACCCAAGAGATTGGTTGGGTTAGGAACTCCTTCCATTAATCATCAATGAGGGGACATGACAAACATGCCCTCCCCCTTCAAGAGAAACATTGTCCTCAAGGATGGAGATGAGAAAATTTCCACATAATCCATTCAAGTTCCCAGGTGGCATATTTTAGTTGCATATCTTTCTATTGGATCAATAACTCTTTGATTGTATACCTACACAATTGACATTCCCCAGTTTCAAATGATTATGTTGGCTGGATCCAAATGGAACGTTCATCATCAAATTCTAGTAACTTGGTTTACACTTTACAATTGGGGCCCAACAACTTTTTAAGGAAAGATAAATGAAAGACCAAGTGAATCTTGGAGTGATCTAGCAGATATAGCTTGTATCCCACCTGTTAAATGCGTGGTAGGATCTTGTAAGACACATTGAACATTGAGGCTAGTTTCTAGCGGAGGTTATTTTTTAGCGATGTTTATTTATCAGGCTGAAGTCAAAGAAACACCTGATCCCTTTCTGCAAATGAAATCTCAAAGCAACGTTGATATGCTTATTATTTCATTCTATTTTGAGACATAGCCAAATTTTTCTTAAGTGTGCAAATAATAAATTATTTGGTGCAAAGTGTTTTATCCACTACATGGACTTGAGACGTTCTTAGTAAATAGGAAACCATGAACAAGGGATTTTTTCCAAAGTCTTATTCATATGGGATCATTTTGGTAGCTCCATGATAAGTGGTGTTATACTACTATTCTACAAGAGGAATCTATTGTTCCCATTGGAGCCTCCTCTCTTAAGAAATCCATCTCAAATAAGATTCTAAACACTTATTCATGACTTCCGTTTGGTTGTATGTTTGTGGGTAATAAGTTATTTTGGTTTTCATCTAGGTACCATGAAGTTTACATAATTCATGCCAAAAGTTGCTTGTGAAGGTAGGGTGCCAATAAGAGACAATGGAAGTGGGAATTACAAGTAATTAAAAAATTTAATACATGAAGACTTAAGAAACTAATGATTGTATAAAAGGGTGTGAGGGAGTATAAAAGTGGGCATATTTCAAAACATGACTGACAACCACCATAATGATTGATTTATTACCAACTCTAGGAAGCCCCACTATAAAATCCATAGAAATATCAATCCTTAGATGGGTAAAAAATTGAAGCGGATACAAGGCCGCTGGAAAATTTACCATTTATCCCTTGCGTATTTAGCAAGTGTTAATGTAGGCTACAACAAAGGTTTGGATGTCTATTTTCATGCCTTCCCAAATGAATGAGTACTTAATCCTTTCATATGTTTTATGAATGATCGAGTGATCCACTGAGGGTTATGAATGTAACTCCTCTAAGATTCTTTGTTTCAAGGCTGAATTATGTGCAAGAAAAATGTGCTCTTTACAACAAAATGTATCTTGGTGTTAGGTATACCTTATACGAGGGTTTTGATTTCCTTAAAATCCATTGGATTAGTGTCACTATGGTGTGATTTTCCATCCATTCTTGATGGTGCTTCCTGAAACCAACTTGGAATTGGTAAGGACAATGCAAAGAGTGATCCCTCATCTTCAAATTTTCTAAACAATGCGTTATCCAAGACATTTTCTCTACCCTTATTATATATAATCTCATAATAATACCCCATCATTTTAGTAACCTAGTTATGCTACTCTTGAGATGGCAACCTTTGTTCAAGGAAATATTTTAAACTATGATGACCAGTTTTGATTTGAAAGTGCCTCCCTCTTCAATAAGGGTGTCATGTCTTGAATAAGTGAAGGATGTCCATCATCTCTTTTTTATATGTAGATTGACCCAAATTCTAATCACATAATTGTTTACTAGTGAAGGCCAAATGTAATCCTTCTTTCATTGATACTGATCTAAGACCTCTTCTCGAGGCATCACATTCTAAGACAAAAGGCTTAGCGAAATCAAGAATTAATAATACGGGAGGAGTGCACATGGAGTATTTTAAATAAAATAAGGCCTCCTTGGCTTCATCACTATAAACAAAGGGATTCGTTTTTAGAAATGAAGTTAAGGGGGTTGTAATTTTGCTATAATTTTTCATAAACTTTATGTAGTAGCTAGTGAGTCCTAGGAACCCATGCAAGCTGCTGAGGGTACTGGGGATTGGACAATATTGTATAGATAAGACTTTCTTTAAGTCCACTAAGACTCCATCCTAACTCACAATGTGACCCAATTATTCCACCTTAGTAACCCCAAAAGCACATTCAAAATACTTCACAAATAATTTATGGTCCCTAATTAATTGCAAGGCATGATCAACTTGTTTTAGGTGGCCTTCCCATGTTGTGTTGTAGATCAATATATCATCAAATAAAACCAACAAAAAGTTGCAAAGGAAAAGGTGGAAAATATTGTTCATGAAGCTTGTAATGTAGAGGGATCATATGCAAAGGCCAAAGGGCATGACTAAGAAATCATAATGACCCAAATGCATACGAAAATACGTCTTATGGATGTCTTCTTCTTTCATCCTAATCTGGCGATAGCTAGACTGAAGGTTTAGTTTAATGAAGAACTTGGCACCTTGAATCTCTTCCAAGAGATCATCAACGACAAGAATGGGAATTTATACTTGATGGTTAACTTTTTGAGAGCCCAAAAATATGGACACATGTGCCAAGTGCCTTCTTTTTTCAATACCATAACCGCTAGTGAGGAATAAGGGCTTGCATTAAGACAAATGATGCCATAATCCAACAACTTCTAAATGATCTTTTATATTTCATTCTTTTGTTCAAAAGGGTGTCGATTAGGGTGTACACTGAGGGGGTTGACTACCTATAATTAGGGAATAACATGGTTGTGCTCCACATAAGCCGGTGGAAAATTGTTAGATGTTTCAAAAACTTGTTGATGTTTGGAGAGAAGGGAGAGAACCAATTAATCAGGGTGAATGAATTATGGGGATTTGTATACTACTTGGAATTTAATTAAGCAATAATACCCAAGTGGCCGTTCTTCAATAAATTCTCCATACTATGGGAGGTGATAATTTCTAGAGAACCTAAAGTAATCCCTTTGAGGTGATGTTTGTACCCTTCCTTAGTAAAGTTGTTATATAGTTCCTTGAAATCCATGGTGACAAATCCGGCCAAAGTCCTTATCCATTCTACCCCTAGAACTACATAAAAACCACCCATTTCAATAATGAACATGTGTGTTTTAATATGGTAGTGACCCCAACGTTTCATCATACCACCATTTGTGATCATAATTTGGAAACTAGATATAAGTTGGACATAGTAATGGGTTTCTTCTACTACTCTCCTATGAATAAAATTGTGGGTCTTGCAACTGTTAATTAATATAATGAATTTATGAGGTGTTGAGCAACTTGATAAGGAATGGATAAATATTTGGGGTTCCTCCTTAGGAACTTGCAATGTGTTGTCATCTTCCATGGTTAGAGAAATATCACCCATTATTGGTTCATGAATGTTGGTCATGGAGCTTGAGCATCTTATTGATTTAGAGGTCTTCAAATGTGTTTGGATCTTAGTTCCTAATGTGTGGTGTGGGGGGATTTACCCCCCACTATTATCACTAGGGGGTCTAGGGGGAGCGATGAATTTTTTTTGAAGCCCACCTAGCAAGGGTTTGAGGGAAGCACCCATGAAGATAATTTTCTAGAAAAAATGCCTTGTAAAATAGTGTAATTTCATAGTCAATTTGGACTGTTCATCAGCATGTCATAAATCAAATGGTAGGATTTATGTTGGTACTTTTTTCCCTATAAGGCAACCCTCCTTTTATAAGGGAATATTATCATGAATGTGTAGAGTGTAAGATAGATTTTAAAACAGTGAAGAGGAGGTTGCATCAGATCATGTGTTGTAGGTTTTATCCCTTCATTTTAATATATGGATTAAAGGTAGGATTGACTATTTCTTCGTGGATGTAGCCAATATCTAGTGAACCGCCTATATTTATGTATCTCTTGTATTGTGTTCTTCTATGTTTTATTTATGCATTTTTTTATTGATATGCAATCATATTCCTAACAACTGGCATCAAAGATAAAGATTTATTTGGTTGATAAACTTGTAGGAAAGGAGGGTTTCCTAGTTCGAGTAGGAGCAATGGCAGAAGAAGGAATGTTTAGGGTCAAGAAGTTTAACGACCAAAACTAATAGCTATGGAGGATGCAAATGGAGAAATAGATCAGAAGTATATTTCCCTACCATTGGGTGGAAAATCAAATAAATCGATGGCTATGAAGGGAGAAGAATTGAAGGTTCTTGATAGAAAGGAATTACGGATGATATGGTTATGCTTGGCATCGTTGGTCGATTTCAACATTTCAAAAATACATAAAATGGAGGATATGATGAAGGAATTGGCTAAATTGTATGAAAAATCCTCAACCTCCAATAAGGTATTTCTTATGAAGTGTTTATTTAATATGAAGATGTCAGAAGGTGGGTTTGTTTCTAATCATTTAAATGAGATTAACACGGTTACCAATTAGTCAAGTTCTATAGGAGTAAAATTTGATGATGAGGTTAGGGATATTTTTAGTTTGTGTTCATTGCCAAAATGATGGAATGGATTGGTCATGGACGTGAGTAATTTTATGTCTAGTTCAATCACTTTAAAGTTTGATGATGTTGTTGGTGTTATCCTTAGTGAGGAAATGTGATGGAAAAGCATAGGCGAGACATCGGATAATGCTTTGAATGTTGAGAATAGGGGAAGAAAAAACGAGAGGGGAAAGGGACCAGGGAATAATGGGAAGTATAAGAAAGGAATATCCAAATCTAGAGGTAATTTAGAGTGTTGGCATTGTGGGAAGAAAGGACACTTGAAGAAATACTATAGGTCTCTAAAATGAAAACAAGGAGATGGACAATAGGAGAATAATTTGGAAGAAAATGTAGCAGGTGATGTGTTGCAATATGATTTAATACTTTCATTAGATAATACTATTGATTCTTGGGTGTTAGGCTCAGGGGATTCATTTCATGTCATACCCCATAGGAAATATTTTCAACACTATGTTCAAGGTGATTTTGGATAGGTTTATTTGGGTGATGATGAACTATGTAAAATTGTTGGCAAGGGTAAGATAAAGTTAAAGTCAAAGAATTGAAACCAATGGTTGTTGAAATAGGGCACATTCCTAATTTGAGAAGAAATCTAATTTCAACATGGCAGCTGGGAAGTGAAATCTTTACATCTACATTTATAAGAAATTTGTGGAAGTTCACTAAAGGATCATTGGTAATAAAGAAAGGAGAGGAGCCTAGGTGCATTGTATTTATGTACTGGTAATGATCACTCTTATATTTGTTTAACTTCTACAGGAGTGGATAAAACATTGTGGCATAATAGGCTTGGGAACATGAGTGAGAATGGGATGAATATTCTCCACTCAAGGAAGTTGTTGCCATATTTGAAGTAGGTTGATTTGTATTTCTGTGACCACTATGTTTATGGAAAACATAAGAGAGTCAAATTTCTCAGAGTTGGGAAGAAAAAGAAGAGTGAAAGTTAGAGCTTGTGCACAAATGTATGGGGACTAGCTTAGGTATTTTCTCATGGTGCATCTCATTATTATACTACTTTTATTGATGATGCAACTTGGAAAACTTGGGTTTATTGCATTTGAAAAAAAATATGGTGTCTTTGATACTTTTAAAAAATGGAGGTTGAGAATGAGACAAGAAATATGTCGAAGTGTCTCAGATCAAATAATGGATGTGAATATTATAGCAAGGAGTTTGATAGTTACTATTAATACCATGTGATTCGTAGAGAGAATACAATTCCATGAACACCACAAGAAAATGATGTGTTAGAAAGGCTGAACTCAACAACCATGGAGTGTGCAAGGATTATGAGGTTACATGCAGGATTTCCCTTATATTTTTGGGAAGATGTTGTGGATAATATTTTTTAATTAATAAAAAGAGTTCCTTCAAGCTCCTTTGATGGTGGAATTCCAAAGGAGGCATGGACATGTAAAAAGGTAAATTACTCATTTCTAAATATTTTCAATCGTGAAGCATTTGTCCATATTGATAGAGAAAATAAAACAAATCTTGAGTCAAAATCCAAGAAGTGTAATTTTACTAGATACAGGGTTAATGGTTTTGGTTATTACTTATGGGATTACGAAAATCACAAAATAATTAGGAGTAGTGGTGTGGTATTCAATGAGAAGGTCATACAGAAAGATAAGTTGCAAGGAAATAAACAGGAAAATGCAAACACAAAATACAAAGTGCTTGATGAAATCAAAGAAAATGAAATTCCAAAAGTGCTATAAAATCAAAATGTACAACAACAACATGTACCTCAAACTCCTGCGAGTGTTGTTAGAAGACATACTAGGTATAAACAAAAAATAAGTGGGAGTAATGCATGAAAGAGGAGATCAACTCCTTGTACAAAACCAGAATTGGGATTTGGTTTAGTTTCCTGCAATAAAAAGAGCATTTCAAAATAAATGGGTTTACAGGTTAAAGGAAGAAGATGGAGGAAAAAAGAGGTTTAAATCCATACTTGTTGTAAAGGTGTTTGCACAGAAGAAAGGTATAGAAATATTTTCTCCCATTGTTAAATGACTTCAATTAGAACTATTTTAATTCTAGTGACAATAGAATATTTGCATCTTGAATAGTTAGATGTAAAGACAAATTTTCTCCATGGGGATTTGGAGGAAGAGATTTATATGCAGTAGCCACAAGGGTATGAAGCCAAAGGGAAGGATAGATTAGTATGCAAGTTGAAGAAGATATTGTATGGACTAAATAAATATCCAATGAAGTGGTATTTGAAATTTTACAGGTGTATGACATACAAGGTTATAGTAAATCTCATTCTATTTACTGTGTTTATTTTAAGAGACTAGATAATGATAGCTATATTAACTTGTTATTATATGTAGATGACATGCTTATTGAAGGGTCTAACATGAAATATATAAATGTTCTCAAAAGGAAATTAGCTAGTTGATTTGTGATGAAGGATTTGGGTGTTGCAAAGAAAATCATTGGTATGAGAATAACAAGACATAAGAAAATCACAAATTAACATTATATCAGGGTGAGTACATAGAGAAGGTGTTGGAAGTATTTAGAATGTAGGATGCAAAACTAGTTAGTAAATTTTTTCCCGACCATATCAAATTGAATAAGGAGACGTGTCCCGAGATGAAAGAGAAGATAGACTACATGTCCAAGATCCCATATTCATCGGTAGTTGGCAGTCTAATGTATGTGATGTTGTGCACAATACCAGATATTGCACATGCAATGGGAGTTGTCAGTGGGTATATGAAAAATCCAGGTAAAGACCATTGGGAGGTGGTAAAGTGGTTTCTCAGGTATTTAAGAGGTATTACTACTCATGCATTATGTTTTGGAGGTTCAAGCACTATTATATAGGGATGTTGATTTGTATATGACAAGTGATATAGATAGTAGGAGGAGCACCACAAGGTATGTTTTTACTATAGGTGGAACAACAGTAAGTTGTATTTCAAAACTGCTAATGGTTGTTTCACTTTCGATAATAGAAGTAGAGTATGTTTCTACTACAGTGACTAGTAAAGAGATGATCTGGATACATACGTTTATAGAAGAATTGGGAAAGAAGAAGGAGAATAGTACGTTGTATTGTGACAACCAAATTTCCATTCATATTGCAAAGAAATCAACCTTCCATTATAATACTAAGCATATAGATATAAGTTACCATTTCATATGATTGGTTTTGGAAGATGGATAGTTGAAGCTAGAAAATATACACACTAGTCAGAATCCTACAGACATGTTAACAAAGGTAGTAACCAGGAAGAAACTGAGTTCCTTCTTAGTTTTAGTTGGCATTCAAGCATGATGGTGAAGATGAGAAAATATCTAGGTCCAAAGTTGGAGCATAGTCCAGTAGAAGTAGTAGAGGTGGAGTTGTTGTGATTGGTCTCCAAGTGGGAGATGTTTGGTTGTGGAGCCTAATTATCTTCCTAATTTAGAGGTCTTGTGTCGATAGTATTTGGATCCTAGTTCCTAATGGAGGGTGTTTGGGGGGGGGGGTTACTCCCACACTATTGTCACTAGGGGGTCTAGGGGGTGTGATGAAAACCTTTTGGAGCCCCACTGGGAAGGAATCGGGGCCAATACCCCCGACGAGAATTTTTTGGAAAAATTCTTTGTAAAATATTGTAATTCCGTAGTCAATATGGAATTTTCATCAATAGGTCACATATCAGATGATAGAAATTACATTGGTTCTTTTTTCCCTAGAAGGAAACCCTCTTTTTATGAGGGAATTGTATTATGACTGTGTAAAGTGTGAGAGAGATTGTAAGAGAGTCGAGAGGAGGTTGCAACAGATGTGATGTAGGTTTTATCCCTTCATTTTACTAGATGGAATAAAGGAAGGACATGTTGTTTCTCCATGGATGTAGCCTATATTGGGTGAACCACGTATATTGGTGTCTCTCTCATATTATGTTCTTCCGTGTTTTATTTCTGCATTCATTTTATTTTTTTATTTCTTTAAGTTCTTATTCCTAAAAATGGGTGCCTTCTTTTCTAGGTCTTAAGGGTTCTATTGTGGGGATACATCTATGTGGAATAATTTATGTTCTTTTCATTTATGCCCTCGAAAATATTTTTCATCATAGTTATAACAAAGCAAATTTCCTCTTTGAGGCCATTAATGAAGTATTCGCCCCCCAAAAAATTAGAGAGACCATCTGTGCATATTTCTAATTGGTACAATCTTGTAATATAGTCTAGAACTATGCCACTCTAGCGTAATTTGGTCAATCTTCCCAGGTAGTGAGTATCACTTTCAAAACGATCATGAAGGATATTCAAAAATTGAGTTCAAGGGGTATAATAAAAATAAGTGATATGAATTAGATCAATATACAATTTTTCATATATTTTGGTGCTTTTCTAGATGGAAAAATTGGATGAATTGGCTTGCAAGGACCATTTTAGGGGTAGGTCTTACTTTGCATATTTGGGGTCCAGAACCTGTTGAGGCCCATTTGAGGGATTGAATGATGTTTTTTGGGGTCAAAATTGTGTGAGCATAAGCTTGCATTCCCTTAACAGTTTTATACACTGAAATACCTTTCCAATGATGCAAGAATTGCCTCAATTAGATTCCATATGAGGAAGTTATGCCTCCCACAAGTTGACCTATCTAGTTGAACACCATAGTATTGAATGGATTCCATGTCAGCTCTCATTTTACACACATGTGGATCTATTCATGTGTGTACTTTCAAGAAAATTCTAGATGGTCCAAGACCCTAACCCTAACCAATATTCGAGGCATGTACAAACCCTAAAACTAACCCTAGAGAGTTATCCGACTATGTTAAATATTGGGCTGTTAGGAGGAGAAGGAGTGCCATTTTGATGATGTTATTCCATTGTTCCATAGCTGAACAACAATAAAGGAGTGGATATTAGAACATTAAAAAGGAAGTGGGATATTTTGTAGTAGTTGTGTAGGCCACAGTGTTATATGTAACTCCATAGTGAGTACCACTTTCTTTGTATTTGCATTAGATATTGGAGAAAAAAAGAGAAAGGCATAGTCCTAACTTCTAGTTATATTTTTCCCATAGTGGGTTTTCCGAGGATATGTATTGTGTTACGTTTGTGGATGTGTTGTTTTTCTCTAGTTATTTTCCTTTCAGTTCCAGTTTAGTTATTATTTTTTGGAATTATGCTAACACAATGAATTAAGTTTGTAATATTTGTTGTGACGAACTAGTTCAATGGAATATCGATGACAATTTACAGATCAATACAATTCATGGTACCATTGCAACCATTCCTGACATTCTAAGTCTTAATTTAATACCCTTACTTTTAACTTTTGGACATCATCCTTAATTCCATGGAGAGAAAATTGATGTTTCATTTGAGTAACCAAACCCAAGGGATATGAGTCATCAAATGTGTGCATGTCTACCTTTCCGAATTTGTGATATGATTTTTTATCCTAAAAGGATGGAGGTTGGGTTTTTGGGAGGAGATTCCACAACAAAGGGTTAAAAGGGTTTGTAATATCTTGATTTTGACCCTATTGCATTTAACATGTAAATGATGTAATATCGTTATAAAATCATGGTGAGGAGTTCAAGGCCAATGCCCCTCCATCGATTTATCATTTATGTATCAACAATTAAAAATTGATGCATGTGGATCACGTGCTAGCATGGCATGATGGAAATTGTAAATATGATGTAAATATATTTTAATAAAAAATATACCCACAACTAGCTATGCAAGGAAACAAGAGTATGGGGCCATTATTTTTACAAGGAATAGTGAGGGAAATATTCAAACCCTTGAATACAATAGTGTCAATCCAAGTGTTAATGAGAGAACCCATGAACCTGTTGGTTGTGGAGCCAGATCTTCTAGTCTCATAGATGATATTGTATTAGCTGTGTTTGTACCCCAGTTTTATATGATATGTAGGTGGACTGTACACTCACCCCAGCGGGGGGGGTGTGGGGGGGCATCGCCCCCCCACGGGGTTCCAGGGGGGACCATCCCCCCTGGCTGGGGGGTCCGGGGGCTAGCGGTCCCTTGGCAGGGGTTCGGGGGCAGCGCCCCCGAAGAAAATTTTTGGGGCTGTTTTCGCCAGCTGTTTTGCGGGCCCATGGTTTTGGGTATCCCGTGGTATTTTCCCATTGTATTTCCCTTATAAAAGAAGGACATTGTAATACGGCTAGGGATGATGTATTAGGTTTTATGCATTGTAAAGATCTTTGAGATCAGGAGAGAGACCGTGAAACAGAGAAGAGGAAGTGCAGCGGTTGTGCTGCAGGTTGTATCCCTTAACTTGCTGGACGGTAATAATAATAAGGACTGGCAAATTCAGTGTGGACGTAGCCCAAGTTGGGTGAACCACGATATATCTGTGTCTCTCTTGTAATGTGTATGTGTGATTATATTTGCATTTCTGTTTATTGTTATTGCTCTGCGATCCTGTTTTTCTAACAATTGGTATCAGAGCCAAAGGTCTATTTGGCAGTTAAACCCGCAGGAAGCTAGGGTTTCTGGTTCGAGTGGGAGCAATGGCAGAAGAAGGAAAGTTTAAGGTCGAAAAGTTTAACGACCAAAACTTTGGGTTATGGAAGATGCAAATGGAGGACTATCTGTACCAGAAGGATCTATTCCTACCATTGGGAGGAAAAGCAAAGCAGCCGACGACTATGAAGGATGAAGAATGGGTGGTTCTTGACAGAAAGGCTCTGGGAACAATACGGTTGAGCCTGGCTTTGTCGGTGGCTTTCAATATCTCAAAAGAAACGACAACAGAGGGTTTGATGAAAGCATTGGGTAAGCTGTATGAAAAACCCTCGGCTTCCAACAAGGTATTTCTAATGAAGCGTTTATTTAATATGAAGATGTCTGAAGGTGGATCTGTTACTGATCATTTAAATGAGTTTAATACGGTTACAAATCAGCTAAGTTCTGTAAGTGTGAACTTTGATGATGAGGTTAGGGCTCTTCTAATCTTGTGTTCATTGCCAGAAAGCTGGAATAGCTTGGTCATGGCTGTAAGTAACTCTGTCTCTGGTTCAAACACCTTGAAATTTGATGATGTTATTGGTGTTATTCTTAGCGAGGAAATGCGAAGAAAAAGCACAGGTGAGACATCAGGTAATGCGTTGACCATGGAGAGCAGAGGAAGACAAAAGGAGAGAGGAAAGAGCCAAGGTAATCGTGGAAAGTCTAAAACGGGCAGATCCAAGTCCAGACTGGGAAAGATAGAGTGCTGGAACTGTGGAAAGAAAGGACATCTGAAGAAAGACTGCAAATCTCTAAAGAAGAAAGGAGATGCACAGAAGGAGACTACCCAGGAAGCAAATGTAGCAGGTGATGTGTTACAAGATGCTTTGATTCTTGCATTAGATAATACTAGTGATTATTGGGTAGTAGATTCAGGAGCTTCATGTCATGCTACACCCCATAGGAAATACTTTCATGAGTATGTTCCTGGCGATTTTGGACATATTTTATTGGGTGATGATGAGCCATGTAAAATTGTTGGAATGGGCAAGGTATGGATAAAAGTTAAGAATGGAACTGATTGGTTGTTGAAAGATGTTAGGCATATTCCTGCTATGAAAAGAAATCTGATCTCAACAGGGCAGTTGGGAGGTGGCGGCTGTCTATCTACGTTCGGAGAAAAGTGGTGGAAGATCACTAAAGGATCAATGGTGATAGCAAAAGGAGACAGAGTAGGTACATTGTATTTATGTCCTCATAATACTGACCATTCTATCTCTTTAGCTTCCACAGGAACAGATACAGCATTGTGGCATCATAGGCTTGGCCACATGAGTGAGAAGGGGATGCAGATTCTCCACTCAAGGAAGTTGTTGCCGGATTTGAAGCAGGTAAGTTTGGAATTCTGTGAAAACTGTGTTTATGGAAAACAGAAGAGAGTCAGATTTCTCAGGGTTGGGAAACAGAAGAAGAATGAAAAATTAGAGCTTGTGCATACAGATGTATGGGGACCGGCTCAGGTACAATCTCTTGGTGGCTCTCATTATTATGTTACATTTATTGATGATGCAACTAGAAAAACTTGGGTTTATTGCATTAGACAGAAATCTGATGTGTTTGCTACTTTTAAGAAGTGGAAAGCTTTGGTTGAGAATGAGACAGGAAAAAGGTTGAAGTGTCTCAGATCTGATAATGGAGGTGAGTACTGCGGCAAGGAGTTTGATAGTTATTGTTCATACCATGGTATTCGTAGAGAGAAGACAGTCCCAGGAACACCACAGAAAAATGGTGTGTCAGAAAGGATGAACAGAACGATCATGGAGCGTGCAAGGTGTATGCGACTGCATGCAGGGTTGCCCTTACAGTTTTGGGCGGATGCTGTAAATACTGCTGTTTATTTAATAAACAGAGGACCTTCAAGTGCTTTGGATGGTGGTATTCCAGAGGAAGCATGGACAGATAAAAAGGTAAACTACTCATTTCTGAGAACGTTTGGTTGTGAAACATTTGTCCATATTGATAAGGAAAATAGAGCAAAGCTTGAAGCTAAATCCAAGAAATGTACCTTTATTGGATATGGGGTTGATGAATTTGGTTATCGTTTATGGGATTATGAAAATAACAAAATCATCAGGAGCAGAGATGTGATATTCAATGAAAAGGTCATATATAAAGATCAGTTGCAGGGAAAGAAACAGGAAAAGGAAAGCACAGAGTACATAGTGCTTGATGAAGTTAAAGAAAATGAAGTTCCGAAGGTGCCAGAAAATCAAGAGCAGCAGCAAGTACCTGAAACTCCTGCAACTGTAAGAAGATATACCAGGTTAAGTAGACTCCCTGAACGATACTCTCCTTCAATGTATTATTTATTGATGACTGATTCTGGTGAACCAGAATGTTATGAAGAAGCAATGCAGGTGGAAACTAGAAAGAAGTGGGAGCAAGGCATGAATGAGGAGATGGACTCATTGGTAGGAAACCAGACTTGGGATTTGGTTAAGTTTCCTGTTGGTAAAAGAGCATTGCAAAACAAATGGATTTACAGGTTGAAGGAAGAAGAAGGAGGTAAGAAGAGGTACAAGGCCAGACTTGTTGTAAAGGGGTTTGCACAGAAGAAAGGTATAGATTTTGATGAAATATTTTCTCCTGTTGTTAAGATGACTTCAATTAGGACTATCTTAAGTCTAGTGGCGGTAGAAGATTTGCATCTTGAACAATTAGATGTAAAAACAGCTTTCCTCCATGGGGATTTGGAGGAAGAAATATATATGCAGCAGCCACAAGGGTATGAGGTCAAAGGTAAGGAGGATCTGGTATGCAGGTTGAAAAAGAGCTTGTATGGTTTGAAGCAAGCTCCAAGGCAGTGGTATCTAAAGTTTGACAGGTTTATGACAGAACAAGGTTATAGTAGATGTCATTCTGATCACTGTGTTTATTTCAAGAAGCTAGACAATGGAAGATATATTATCTTGTTATTGTATGTGGATGACATGCTTGTTGCAGGGTCTGACATGTAGGATATAAATGTACTCAAAAGGAAGCTAGCTAATTCATTTGCGATGAAGGATTTGGGTGCTGCAAAGCAAATCCTTGGTATGAGAATAATGAGAGACAGGAAAAATCGCAAATTGACATTGTCTCAAAGTGAGTACATACAAAAGGTGTTGGAGAGGTTCAGAATGCAGAATGCAAAACCTGTAAGTACACCTTTGGCTAGCCATTTCAGTCTAAGTAAGGAAATGTGTCCCAAGACACAAGAAGAGATAGATTACATGTCCAAGATTCCCTATCAATCAGCAGTTGGCAGTTTGATGTATGCCATGGTGTGCACAAGACCAGATATTGCACATGCAGTGGGAGTTGTGAGCAGATATATGAACAATCTAGGTAAAGAACATTGGAAGGCAGTACAGTGGATTCTCAGGTATTTGAGAGGTACTACCACTGAGGCATTATGTTTTGGAGGTTCAGACACTGTTCTACAGGGATATGTTGATGCAGATATGGCAGGTGACAAGGATAGCAGGAGGAGTACCACAGGGTATGTGTTTACTGTAGGTGGAACAGCAGTAAGCTGGATTTTGAAACTACAGAAGGTTGTTGCACTTTCAACAACAGAAGCAGAGTATGTTGCCATTACAGAGGCTAGTAAAGAGATGATTTGGTTGCAAAGGTTTATGGAGGAAGTGGGTAAGAAGCAGAAGGATAGCAGACTGTATAGTGACAGCCAGAGTGCCATTCACCTTGCAAAGAACTCAGCATTCCATTCCAGGACTAAACATATACAGCTCAAGTACCATTTCATACGCTCTGTTTTGGAAGATGAATTGTTAAAGTTGGAAAAGATACATACTAGCCAGAATCCTGCAGACATGTTCACAAAGGTAGTGACCAGAGAGAAACTGAGTTCGTGCTCGGTTTCAGTTGGCCTTCTAGCATGAAGGTGAAGAGGAGAAATTTGCCAAGTCCAAGTCCAGCAAGTGTAGCAGCGGTGGAGTTGTTGTGATCAGTCTCCAAGTGGGAGATTGTTGGTTGTGGAGCCAGATCTTCTAGTCTCATAGATGATATTGTATTAGCCGTGTTTGTACCCCAGTTTTATATGATATGTAGGTGGAATGTACACTCACCCCAGTGGGGACCATCCTCTCTGGCTGGGGGGTCCGGGGACAGTGCCCCCGAAGAAAATTTTTGGGGCTGTTTTCGCCAGCTGTTTTGCGGGCCCATGGTTTTGGGTATCCCGTGGTATTTTCCCATTGTATTTCCCTTATAAAAGAAGGACATTGTAATACGGCTAGGGATGATGTATTAGGTTTTATGCATTGTAAAGATCTTTGAGATCAGGAGAGAGACCGTGAAACAGAGAAGAGGAAGTGCAACGGTTGTGCTGCAGGTTGTATCCCTTCAACTTGCTGGACGGTAATAATAATAAGGACTGGAAAATTCAGTGTGGACGTAGCCCAAGTTGGGTGAACCACGATATATCTGTGTCTCTCTTGTAATGTGTATGTGTGATTATATTTGCATTTCTGTTTATTGTTATTGCTCTGCGATCCTGTTTTTCTAACAGAACCATCAACTACCTAGGTTGACTTTTGCACCCAATCATTTATTTCTTCCAAGGGGTGGTTGAGGTAGCTATTGTTTTGGGAAATGGAGAGTATGGTTGTTCAAATTTCGTATGTGGGAAAGCCATCATTTTGAAAAAAATGTGTTTTTCTTCCTGGGAAAGAAAAGACCCACGATTTTTCTTCCCAATCCATCATTCATCCATGAGTTTTTCTCTCTCATGAAGTTTTGGGTTGCTGGGCGTTTTCCTCCACGTTTTTACTAAGTTTTCCTTCCTTCTTTGGTTGGGAGAGTCATTTTTGGTGTTGTAAAGTAGTGGAGAAAGAAGGGAAATCGATTTGCGTGATCCGTACGCACCTAGGTGCACTACGGGGACAATAGTTCGACTAAATGAATCGATATTGTTATGGAGGAAGAATAAGAATAATCAAAGTAGGAATACACTACGCACATAAAGATAAACACATAGACAATATGCAGGAATGCGAACTGATCTTGATTCTTCTCTATTACTTGTTGTATATTACAATATTTTACATGCTTAAATAGAGTGCTGAGAATGCTTGGGTTTTCTTCCCGTTACGTTCAGTTACAAGAGAAGTTAGAATTGTTGATGTATATGTAACTTTGGAATGTATTTCATTTATATATTTATTGTACTCCTATAGAGATATATTATTCATCTATACGGAAGTGTCGTCATTTGTATTGACAAGTGTCACAAGTGTGTTAACTTGCCGATGGGTTATTAGACCACCTTGTAAGGGGTCGGCCCGGATTAATGTAATAAGAGGTTATTGTGCTAAGCTAGACAAGTCGGCCCCATAAGATTATTGGGCAGTCAGGACAAGTATAAATAGAGATCTCTCGATCTCTATTTGGATCACTTCAGAACTCACACTTCTATCACTCGGAAAGTGGCACACATGTGAGGAGTAGGATCAGCTGCTAAGAGGAGTCTATCTCTTTGTACTTTGGTTGTACTATTGCACTATCTATCTCTGAGGAAGTTGTGGGGTTTTTCACCGTAGGGTTTTCCCCACAGAAACTCTGTGTGTCTATTGTCTCTCATGCTTTTGTTTCTTGTGATGATTGACATGATTGCTATGATTGATATGCATTGATATACTGTACATGTTATTCTCTCAGTAAAGATCCTAGAGTATCTTGAATTAATGCTCAAAATTTAACATGGTATCAGAGCTAACCTGAGAAGAAGACATTGTGCAGTGACGGAACCAGGGTTTCTTGTTTATTGGGTTTCTATCCATAGATTTTGGAAAAGTAATATGATAGATTGACTCTCCTCAGTAAGGTGAATCTATCTGTCCAATCAGAATACAATTCTGATCACTTTCAATTTTGGCCCTAAAAATTAGGGTTTCCACAAAAATAGGAATTTTTGAAATCTGAAGACATAGCGGGAAGCTCCTTGGAAAAATCAAAGTTTAGACCTTTGGATCGAGATTTTTGGCTGGATAAATCTCCGGGAAAACTCAAACCCTAATTCAGGGTCCTCCTTAGTGAATCCAGAAAGACTTAAAGGCATTTCTGAAGGGTGAAACTTTGCAGAACTCAAATTCTGAGTATACTAGGCTGATCAGCTCATCAAGGCGCATCTTTCTATCCTTCCAGAAAGTTGAAATTCACATTTTGAATTTTTGGGGTTTCTCTGACAAACCCTAATCCTGGACCAGATCCAGTTTTCAGCAAATCAAGTGGTAAGACCTAAATCTTTTCTATTTCCATTTGAAGTACTTTTAAAGATGTCTCACCACACGAAGCTTGAAGACAAGCTTGAATGGGTTGATAACTTCCGATCCTGGAAGTATAGGATTGGGTTTATCCTGGAAGAGAATGAGTTGGATTCATACATAAAAGAAGAGGTCCCTACCCCAGAGGATGAAGAGGCTGAGATATTGCATAAGAAGAACTTGATCAAGGCAAAGAGAATCATTGCTGATTCTATTAAGGACCATCTTATTCCACATGTGTCATCCCTAAAGACACCCAAGGCTATGTTTGATTCCCTGACTAAGCTATTTGAAGGGAAGAACATAAATCAGAAGATGACTCTGCGGAATCAATTGAAAGGGGTCAAGATGTCGAATGGAGAGACCATTCAATCTTATTTCTCCAAAGTCTCTCAAATCAAAGAACAACTTGAAGCTGTAGATGAAATGGTGGAGATTGGAGAAATTGTGATGACCACTCTAAATGGCCTACCTAGGTCACGGGGTTCCTTTATTCAAGGGATCTGTGCAAGAAAGAAATTGATCTCTTTTAGAAGAATATGGGAGGAATGTTCACAAGAAGAAGCAAGACTTGTGTCCCAAAAAGAAAAGATGGGGAATGACGATCAAGCTCTCACAACACTCACCATGAAAGGAAAATCTAAAAGAGAGCCATCCCACTCCAGGGGATCTTCACATCACCATTATCATAAGGATAAGAAAAATATTAGATGCTTCACATGCAATGAGATGGACACTTTGCTTCAGAATGTCCCAAGAACAAAAGGGACAACAACAAAAACAACAACTTCAACAAGAAGAAGAAGGGAAGCAAAAGAAGGTATCATGCTCATGCTGCTGAAGATGATGAACCTCCAAAGAAGAAGGCTAGAGAAAAAAGTGATGATGATGATTCATCAAGCGAAGAAGAGTATGTTCTAATCTCTGCTCTCACAGGTACTATTTCTCATGGTTGTAATGATTGGCTTATTGACAGTGGTGCTTCCAAACATATGACTGGGAGTAAAGAATCTTTTGTAAATCTATTTGAACATGAATCACCCCATAAAGTGAAACTTGGGGATGACTATCAATACCCCATCAAAGGAAGTGGTGAAGCCTCCTACAACCTAGATTCTGAAAAGTCCTTGAAGATGAAAGAAGTTCTCTATGTACCTGGGCTCAAGAAGAACCTACTCTCCATATATGCATTGGATGCAAAAGGTATGGGGGTTGCATTTGTGGATGGCCAAGTTCTAATGTGGCAAAAAGGTAAAACTATTGATGATGCAGTAGTGATTGGAGAGCAAGAGGGAGGTTTGTATAAATTGAAAAGACAACCTGAATATGCCATGGTGCATGATTCCATGGAGCCAAGTGAACTTTGGCATAGAAGACTTGCACATATGCACTACAGAGCATTACCAATTGCAAGTAAAGTTGTAGAAGGCCTTCCTGAAATCAAGACCAAGCATGAAGGTGTTTGCAAAGGATGTGCAAAAGGAAAGAACATAAAGAAAGCATTTTCAAGCAGTGAAAGCAAGGCTAAAGGAATTTTGGAAATCATCCACTCTGATGTATGCGGTCCGATGTCATCCAGTTCTCTGAGTGGGTATATTTACTATGTCTCTTTCATTGATGACTTCTCCAGGAAGACTTGGGTTTACTTCTTGAAGAACAAAGATGAAGTATTTGATAAGTTCAAGGAATTCAAAACCTTGATGGAGAACCAAAATGATAAGAAGATCAAAACATTCAGATCCGACAATGGTGGAGAATTCACCTCAAGTGACTTCAAGAAGCTATGTAGTGATTCAGGGATTAAGAGGGAGTTGACTGCTCCTTACAATCCACAACAGAATGGAGTTGCAGAAAGAAAGAACAAAACAATCATGGAAGTAGCAAGGGCAATGCTGCATGACCAGGATCTACCTATGCATCTATGGGCAGAAGCAGCTAGGACAGCTGTATATGTGCAGAACAGAACACCCCACAAGATATTGGACAACAAGACACCAGAAGAGGTCTTCTCTGGTAAGAAACCTGAAGTCAACCATCTCAGAATATTTGGTTGTCCAGTATATACTCATTTTCCAAAGGAAAAGAGGTCTAAGCTAGATCCTTCAGGAAATAAGGGTATCTTTGTGGGTTACAGTGAAAGTTCGAAGGCTTACAGAATATACTTTCCAGGGTTCAAGAAAATTGATGTCAATAGGGATGTAACATTTGATGAAAATTCAGCATTCATCAAATCAAGGAAGACACCTGTTGAAGTTTATGAAGAACCTAAGAAAACTAGATTTCAAGACACTACCATGATTGAGCAATTCCAGATGTTGATCGTGAAATTGAAGATCCGCAACAACCTGTAGATCCACCCTGTGAGAATAACTCTCACAAGAGAAAACCTGCATGGGCTAGAGAGCTCATTCAAGATGTAGAAAGATATGGCATTCCAGAAGAAGAACACAGAGCAAAGAAGAGAACTAGATCACATACCAGCTATGTTGCTTTACTCTGTGATATCATGAACAAAGAACCTTCCAGTTATGAAGAATCAGCGGAAAAGAAAGAATGGAAGGATGCCATGGTCGAAGAATACCAATCAATAATGAAGAATGATGTTTGGGATGTTGTCCCAAGACCTGAAGGGAAGTCTATTGTGACTTCCAAGTGGATCTACAAGATCAAGCATGCTGCAGATGGCAGCATAGAGAAATACAAGGCAAGATTCGTAGCTCGTGGCTTCTCTCAGAAAGAGGGAATATATTATGAAGAAACTTTTGCTCCTGTAGCCAGGTACACTTCCATCAGATCAGTACTTTCCCTGGCTGCAGCAATGAAATGGAAGATACACCAGATGGATGTCAAGACTGCTTTCTTGAATGGTGTAGTTGAAGAGGAAGTGTATGTAGAGTAGCCACTCGGTTTTGAAACACATGACAGGGAGTCATATGTGTGCATATTGAAGAAAGCCTTGTATGGCTTGAAGCAAGCTCCCAGAACTTGGTATGGTAGGATGGACAGTTTCCTATCTAGTTTGGGATTTACCAAGAGTAAAGTGGATTCCAACCTTTACTACAAGGTTGAGGAAGGAAATCCTGTGATACTACTCCTATATGTGGATGACCTATTTGTAATAGGAGATGATAGACTGATTGCCTATACAAAGAGGAAGCTTGTTGCCGAGTTCGATATGAAGGACTTGGGGATGATGCACTATTTTCTAGGTATGGAGGTGTGGCAGAGTGCAGATGGGATCTTCCTTGGACAAGGGAAGTATGCAGTAGATATCCTAAAGAGGTTCGGGATGATGGACTGTAAGGCCATGGCCACACCTATGGCATCGAACCTGAAGCTTTTGTGTGATGCTTCATCTAAGCCGATTGATGTCTCTATGTATCATCAGATGATTGGGTCCTTGATGTACCTGATGAACACGAGACCAGATATTTGCTTTGCGGTGAACACATTGAGCCCGTTCCTGACGGATCCGAGGAGTGTTCACCTGGTTGTTGTAAAGCATATTCTGAGGTACCTGAAGGGTACAGTTGATTATGGGCTCAAGTATGATGTGAATCAAAAGTTTAACCTACAGGGTTATGTTGATTCAGATTGGGCAGGCAGTGATGCAGATAGGAAGAGCACTTTTGGGTGCTGCTTCAGTATGGGATTAGGTGTGATCTCTTGGTTTAGCAGGAAGCATTCCTGCATAGCACTGAGTACAGTCGAGGCAGAGTATGTTGCAGCCTGTGCGGCTAGTTGTGAGGCAGTATGGCTGTGGAAGCTACTGTCAGAGTTATTGATCTCCTGCTGGAGGCTACTGGTATCTTTTGTGACAACCAGAGTTGTGTGAAGCTCTCTAAGAACCCGGTGTTCCATGACAAGTCGAAACACATAGAGATCAAATACCACTATATCAGGGATATGGTGCAGAGAGGAGTAGTGAAGCTCCTGTATGTTGCGACGAATGAGCAGATTGTAGATGTATTGACGAAGCCACTAGCCAGAGTGAAGTTTGAGTACTTCAGAGAGAGGCTTGGTGTTCTTCAGATCAACGACACTTCGAGGAAGAAGTGATGGAGACATTTGTTGTAGCCATTCCTAGCATGTTGGAAGGAGGATCCTTCACATGGCTGTGGATGTAAGCATTGGATGATGAGCATCAGGATGATGTTCTAGTTTCTGCTCTGTATGATCAGTTGGATCATTTACATTTTATATGTATGCATCATGTTGATGCTGGATATGATCGATTGGATCATTTGTGTATGTATGCATCATGTTGGATGCTGGATATGATCAGTTGGATCATTTATATGTATTTGTATATGCATCATGTTGGATGCTTGGACCATGTATCTGTATATGTATCAGGTGGATACTGTGTATGATCAGGTAGATCATGTATGTTGATATAGATTAGGTGGATACATTGTGTGGATCATGTATCTATGTATGTATCAGGTGGATACATTGTATGATCAGGTGGATCATGTATGGTGATATGTATCAGGTATATACTTGGTATGCATCAGGTAGATGCATTGTATGATTAGGATGATCATGGATGATGAGCTTTGGGATGTTGCTCCAGATTACTTGCATCAGGATGATGCAGTGATGATGATCAGGATGATCATGTGTACATCAGGATGATGTCTGGTGAGTATCAGGTTGATACTCTGTGGCCATGGATAGGTTGTGCAAAGGAAATCCTAGATTTGTTCTAGGTCACATCCAATATGAAAAAGCACTAGCACTGTGTATCACATGTAAGACCTGGGAGATCTGATAGGTTGGGCTGTGTGCCTGTAATAAGTCCTGGGATGCTCTTTTGAGGGTTTGTGATAGTGGGCCACATGTAAGACCTGGGAGATTTGATAGGTTGTGCTATGTGCCCGTAATAAGTCCTCGGATGCTCTTTCGAGGGTTTGTGGTGGGCTACTACATGTAAGACCTGGGAGATCCGATAGGTTGGGCTGTGTGCCCGTAATAAGTCCTGAGATGCTCTTTCAAGGGTTTGTAGCAGAGGTCACATGTAATCAGTCCTGGAGATCTTGTCGATCGTGCTTAGGCACATAAATGTTCCTGGGATGCTCTTTAGAGTTCTTGCCGGTCATACTATGCACATAAACGTTTTTGGGACACTCTTTTAAGGTTTTGTGATAGTCACATGTAATAAGTCCAAGAGATATGGACAGGATGAAAAAGGTCTCAGATGCTCTTTAGGGTTCTTGCTAGTCAAGAGACTCTTTTAAGGTTTTGTGACGCACGTAATAAGTCCTGAGGATTCCATAGTATGGCTAGTGATGATGAAGACCTGCAAGTCATGAGCCTACATCCAGTATGAAAAAGGATTGGCTCTGTAGAACTTCCTATGACAAGTAGATTCATAGATTGATTGAGATAGCAGCAATAGTGACAATGATGATTCGATGACAATGCATTGATGACGATGATCCAGAGAAGAAGACTTGTGCTAGCAGATCTGTGTCAAGAAATACCTTCCTAGTTAAGAGGGAGTGTTGATGTATATGTAACTTCGGAATGTATTTCATTTATATATTTATTGTACTCCTATAGAGATGTATTATTCCTCTATACGGAAGTGTCGTCATTTGTATTGACAAGTGTCGCAAGTGTGTTAACTTGCCGATGGGTTATTAGACCACCTTGTAAGGGGTCGGCCTAGATTAATGTAATAAGAGGCTATTGTGCTAAGCTAGACAAGTCGGCCCCATAATATTATTGGGCAGTCAGGACAAGTATAAATAGATATCTCCCGATCTCTATTTGGATCACTTTAGAACTCACACTTCCATCGCTTGAAAAGTGGCGCACATGTGAGGAGGAGGATCAGCTACTAAGAGGAGTCTCTCTCTTTGTACTTTGGTTGTGCTATTGCACTATCTATCTCTGAGGAAGTTGTGGGGTTTTTCACCTTAGGGTTTTCCCCAAAGAAACTCTGTGTGTCTATTGTCTCTCATGCTTTTGTTTCTTGTGATGATTGACATGCTTGCTATGATTGATATGCATTGATATACTATACGTGTTATTCTCTCATTAAAGATTCTAGAGTATCTTGAATTAATGCCCAAAATTTAACAAGAATGGTTTCAAAATTTCAACTATTACGGTCGACTGGAAGACAGAGAAACAATCTGTCATAGTTCGTCAGTTGCCAATGTCGATGATGCATGTTGACATTGGTGCTTGTCGAAGTTGCTAAACGTGTTGAAGTTGAAGTTGTTGAACTTGTTGAATTTGAAGTTGTTGAACTTGTTGAAGTCGAAGTTGATGAAATTTTTGAAGTCGAAGTTGATGTTGGCATCCGACAATAATTCCAACTACTGAGTGGATCATACCTCCTTCCTTAAGAAACAATGGTCCTCATTGTTTTCTTGTGCAGATGAGGAAACTTGTCGATCAGTTCAGTAGTAGAGAACCATTTTCCTTGTGATGGGATCTGTCTAGCTTTGGCCACCTAAAACAAGGGAATTGTGTCCATCCTTGTATGGCGTACTTGTCGTCCCACAATGGTGTCACAAGGAAGAGGCTCCTGGATATCTAGATGGATGTCTTCGGGTTCTGCTGTCTGCAAGTCATTATGTTCCAACATTAGTGCATGGTATGGTCGAAGTAGATCCGCATTAAATACTGGATGTAGACCCAAGCATGAAAGAATATGGAGCTGGAAAGCGTTTTCTCCAATCTATTCAAGAACACTATACAAACCATATCGCAAAGGGTTCAACTTCTTATATGGACCAGTGAAGCGTTCCTTCTTGAGATGCAACCATACCTGATCCCCATTTTGAAATGAATGAGGGATATGATGCTTATCATGTCGGGCCTTGGATTTCGCATTAGATTATTGCAACATTTCATGTGCTTGTTTCTGGATGTCGCATATTTGATCTCAAAACTTCAATGCTTTGTCAATTTCTCGCCGGTTATAGTCGGTATCATTCGACTGTGTCGAGGAACTAATCAAGTCAATAGGCATTGAGGGTTGAAATCTATAACAGGTCTTAAATGGATTCTTTCCTATAGATATTTTTTCAGCACGATTGTAGCTATGTTGTATATATGGAAGAATTTCATCCCATGTTCGTCGATACTTGTGGTTGTACATGCGAAGCAGTTGTCCTACAAAGTGATTCACAACTTTCGTTTGTCCGTTTGTCTGAGGACGGAAAGCTGTCGATAAGGAGAGGCTTGTATCTATCTGTTTCCATAGATTCTTCCAAAAGATGCTAGAAAATCTGGCATCTCTATTGGAAATAATGGTTGTCGATAACCCATAATGTTTCCAGACATGCTCAAAGAAGAGCTGAGCAGTTTGCTGCGTTGTCGTAGTCTTCTTGCATGGAATGAGAATGGCCATCTTGGAAAATCTGTCGACTACCACTAAGATCGCGTCATTCTAATGTTTGGTAGTAGGATATCTTGTCAAGTATTACATAGAAATAGATTCCCATGGTCGACTAGGGACTGGCAAAGGTGTGTACAATCACTGTCATCGATCAGGCGGTTTAGCAATGAAAAAAACCACACATGATTGAATGTACTTGTTGACGTCAGTTTTAATTGAAGGCCAAAAGAAATACTTCTGGAGAATAACAAGGGTCTTTTCTACTCCAAAGTGTCCCGCAGTATTGTTGTAGTGCGCATCCCAAATGAGCTGTTGTCGATGCTCACCTTTCAGTACACAAAGCTACCCAAGATTGTATAGCAAGGTGTCTTTTAGGAAATAGTCATAGGCCGACAACTTATCAGTCTAAAGTTGTCGATAGACTGATGAAAAGTCATTTTCTTCTTGATACAATTGAGGCCAAGTGGTGGTGTCATAACCCTGCATACTCATAACTATAAGAAAGAGGGTAATGGGTGGTCAACTCAGGAAATTGGTGGCGGCATTGGATTTATCTTTTCGATACTTAATTACCAACTGAAATTGTTGCAGGTAATTAATCCACTTGAGTTGTCGAGTTGTTCGTAACTTCGACTGGGACATGGCGAACTGTAAAGGCTTGTAGTTAGTGAGAATGATCTTCTTATTGCCAAGGATATAATGTATGCATTGCTTAAGAGCTTGCACAATGACGTACAGTTATTTTTCATACGTCGAATATCTTCTAACAATGTCATTAAAATTTTCAGAATGAAAAGCGACTGGGTGACCCGACTGAGTGATGACTGCACCCAAGGCATAGTTCGATGCGTCTGTATCAATATCAAAGGGCTGATGCAAATCAAGTAACACAAGTACTGGTGAGGTACAAAGCTTGTGTTTGGGTTGTTCGAAAGTTGCTTGTTTTGTCGATGTCCATTTGAAGACAGTTTTCCCATTTCCCTTGGTCAACTGATTCAAATGCTAGCCAATGTGACTGAAGCCGAGTATGAATCATCAATAAAAATTCGCTAAACCAAGAAAAATTCTTAGTTCATGAATCCTTTGAGGAATGGGCCAATCTTTAAGAATTTTCACTTTGTCTGGATCTACGTGAATGCCTGCAGAGTCAATTACATACCCCAAATATTTGATGTTGTTCATCACAAAGGAACATTTGTCCATGTTCAAGTAGAGTCGATATTGTCGAAGAGTGTCGAGGACTTGTCGAATTTCTCTGACATGTTCTTCCCATGATCGACTGAAAATAAATATTTCGTCGAGATAGACAATGACCCATTTGTCGATGAAAGGTCGAAGAATGTTATCCATATACCGCATGAAGGTCACAGGTGCATTGGTTAAGCCAAAAGGCATGACTAACCATTCAAACAATCCTTCCTTGGTATTGAAAGTAGTTTTCCATACATCTGCTGGCTCGATTGGAATCTGATGATATCCCGACTTGAGGTCGAGATTACTAAAGAATTTAGCACCTTTCAAACAGTCGATGAGCTCGTCTATTTGTGACAGAGGGTATCTAATATTTACCAAAATTTTGTTGAGGGACCCGTAGTCGATGCATATGCACCAAGTCCTGTCTTTCTTTGGAACGAGGATGACTGGAATTCCACAAGGAGAGGAGTTGGGTCAGATATTACCTTTGTTCATCAAATCTTGAATTTGTCTATGAATCTCTTCATTTTCGATAATGGAATTTCTGTAAACATATGCGTTAGGTAATGAAGAACCAGGATCAAGTTCAATGGAGTGATTTACTTGGCAATGTAGAGGTACTTCGTCTAGATCTTGGAATAGGTCCCGGTACTCATCAAGAATATTGTTGATTTGTTGCTTCTGTTGGGAGATGCAATGGTTGGTGAGTCAACTAGTTGCTGCAGTCTTCCTGGAAAGTTGTGGCTTAATCATGATCAATGCGAATTTGTGAGCATGTTTGATGAGCTTCTTCATCTGTTTAGCAGATATCATTGCAACCGTTGGTGTAGGTCATTGCTTTGGTATGCCGTACCATTGGTTTTGAATTATGACAATCACCTTTTGAGGTTGTGACTGGTAACTTCCATGTCAATCCCATAAGTAAGGTTTCCCAAACAAGGCGTCAGCTACGGAGGGTGGCACCACGTTGCAGAGTACTTCATCTTCAAAAGGCTTAATGAAGTAGGCGAGTTTTCATTGTCGGGTGATCCTTAGTTCCTATCCATCCTTTATCCAAGTGATATTATAAGGACGAGGATTTGGAGTGGTAACGAGTCCTATTTTCTTCATGAGATCTTCAGAAACAAAGATCTTATGGCTACCATTATCCACAATCAGATGCAATGGATTGTTTTGAAGCCATATCTGTGTATGGAATAGGCGCTCTCGTTCCTCCTCGTCGACGATAGTCAAGGCTGTTGGAGTGGTCGATGTCAATGTCAAAATGGTCATTTATTATGGGTTAGATTCTACCAGATTTTTGTCGAACAAGTCAGATGTCGACACTTTTTCCAAAAATGTCTTCTGAGATTTTCATTCAGACGTATCATGCCATGATGAATTGTGGTAATCACACCAATTCCTAGTAGGAGGTTGTTTTCTATGTTCCCTTTTGTCTTTTTGAGAATTCTTTTTTCCATGATATTGCTTTGTCGGAGTTGGATGAAAAGGTCTTGACTTGTAGAAGTCAACTAGTGCCTTCTTGTCGAGTGGTTGTCCTGTCGGTTTAGTTGCGAAGCGTGCTTTTCCTTTCTATTTGGATTCAATCTTACTGGTATAGTGAAATGCATCCGCGAGCGTATTGACAGTCAGAAACTCCATCTCTTGCTGAATGTACGGGGACAATCCATTGATGTACTTTAGAACAAGCAATTTCTCTTCTTCTAGAATGCCAAGTCTAGCCATTAGTCGATAGAACTCCTCGGTGTAACTTTGTACGGATAGGTCTTTCCATTTCCTTAGCTGCTACAACTTCTTATACTGTTGTTCAACGTACTTGGGTGGGTAAAACTCCTTTCGAACATATTTGAAAAATTTCTCCCATGTCTCTATGGGGTCTCCACTTTTCGCCATATTTGTCGATAGGTTCTCCCACCTGTAGTGCACAGATGTTGACATCTTTAAGGATGCAATGGTGATCTTTTCATCTTCTGAGATTTGATTAACAGAGTAATAGGATTCCAATTGTTGTACCCAATTGTCGATGGATTCTGCATCAATATTTCCTTCTAGATTCGGTATGTCCAAATTCATTTGCACCTTGAATGGACTGATTTTGCTGGAGTTAGATCTTGTCGAAGAAAATCCTCCTGATGTTGAAGCAAATCGTGTGGGGATCTCATTGAACTGGGTGAACATTTCAGTTCGTTGTCGAGCCATCGCTTGCTCTATGAGTTGCTTTGTCTCGTTAATTGCATGTCTATTGTCTGTTTCTCCTACCATCTTTGAAGGTAGTGTCTGCTTGGATTGCTGAGTTTGCGAGCGTGTTTGAACATGAATAAGTTAGGTAACTTCAATGGAAGTGTCTATGAACAACTTAAGCACGAACAAATATTTGAAAAAATATATGAATGAATGAAGCTCTGAATTGCTCTGATACCAATGATCCGTACGCACCCAGGTGCACGACGGGGACAACAGTTCAACTGAATGAATCGGTACTGTTATGGCGGAAGCATAAGAATAAGCAAAGCAGGAATACACTATGCACATAAACATACACACACAGACAATATGCAAGAATGCAAACTGATATTGATTCTTCTCTATTACTTGTTGTATATTACAATATTTTACATGCTTAAATAGAGTATTGAGAACGCTTAGGTTGTCTGCATGTTACGTTCAGTTACAAGAGAAGTTAGAATGGTTTCAAAATTTCAACCGTTACAGTCGACTGGAAGACAGAGAGACAATCTGTCATAGTTTGTCATTCGTCAATGTCGATGATGCATGTCGACGTTGGTGCTTGTTGAAGTTGCTTAACTTGTCGAACTTGTCGAAGCCAAATTTGCTGAACTTGTCAAAGTCAAAGTTGATGAACTTGTCGAAGTTGAAGTTGATGTTGGCATCTGATAATAATGCCAATTACTAGTTGGATCATTCCAACAATAATGCCAATTGCTGGTTAGATCATTAGGGGTCTGTGAGATCTATTTTTGTTACTCAGTTGCTTGTGCACCCATTGGGATTTCGATCTGTATCTTTTAGTGGTCGTTCTCCCTTTCAAAAATTCATTTTCAGTGTGCCCACGATTTGGAAAACTCATGGAAACCATCTTTTGTGAATTCCATAGTTAAAATGTTTTTCCATACTCAACATTTGTGACCTACTGCGTGTGTGGGGATATATTGTGGATTGGGTTACATGTATCCCTTATTTTGGATTGAGCTTGTGTGTAAGCAACCAAGAGTAGACAAGGATTGGGAATTGGATTGATAAACCTAGTGAAAGGTGTAACCTCACCAAATATATAGGGATTTGGATACTATTCTATGCACACCCTGAAGAACAATAGAAGGAAGGTATGGCCTGAGGGACTATGGAGCAATGAAGGGGATACTTCCTTGTGTTGGGTGTGTAGGTATTGTGGGTGCCAAGCTAGCTAAATCTTATAGAGGTATTGATAGCTCTATGGTTGAGCTCACTAGTGTAGAAATTGATCTCTTCTACTTCCTTGACAGCTTGATAAGCCCAAATGTTGATTGGATTGGATGATTTGTGGTATATACTTGGATATGTATTAGTCGGTGTTCCCTTTTTCCTTGTGGAAATCATGCCCAGCTTGGGGGTGGTAGCTGTGTTGAGAGATTGATGAGCACAGTTGGCCTATGGTTGGGTGGAACCTTGCAGTTGCATAGCCAGTTGCTTGGGACAACTTCATATCAATATAAGTATTCTCTCGTATTAATTATGCAATGTTTTTAATTGATGATTGTTATTATTGTGCTTATAAATGCATGTTAGATGTGTGTGGATATAGTTCAATTCATATGTGTATGTTATTTATGCATCTAAACACATGTATTTTGTTTCTTACGAATATGCAAAAATGATGATGGGGCTAGAATTTGGTAGCCAATATTTAGTGTCATGTTCTCTCCCTTAAGTTGGATTGATGGAAGGGGACGTGACAAGGTTACAAGAGATTCTTAACCAAATGTTTACTTGTTGGATGAAATATCTATATGTTATTTAAAGATGTTGAAACATGTCTCTATACTAACAAAAAAATTGCAAAAATTCTAGAGTTGTGTTCGCTCATGAAAGTGATTTCATACCAATTATGGTGTTATTAACCCTAAAACTTAGAACAACATAGGATTTATAGAGATTTATGATGCATGAAACTAGAAATTATAGTGTTGAAAAACCAATAACAAGACAATAGAGAAGAGACATGTTGCAAAAATAACCCTTGTATTATGATAATAAATTCAAAACTCAATGTTCACTTACCTCTTAAAGTTGGGTGACCTTTCACTTGAGAAGAGGTACAATTTAGAATTCTTGATAAAACAATCCATAGCCTCCCATCTCTTTAAATAGGATTTGAATATCCCAAATCCCTAACTACTTGATTTGGTTCCATAATTAATGAGTACCAACTACCTAATGGGCCTTAATGAATAAAGAAACACTCTTTACACTAATTAATTATTCACTACTAACTACTTAGAATTATTCAAAATATATGGTCATGTCACATACCCAAAAATATGAATATTTTATGTTGTGAGAAAAACATTATGTTATAAGTTATTGTAATGTTTTTATGATTATTGACCAAGTGGGGTCAAGGATGAGTGTAATTAAATTCTCCAATATTTTTATTGTCAATAAATAAAAGATGAGACAAATATCCAAAGGATACTGTTAAAGAGTGTTCACTGACCCACTAGGAGGAATGAATTGGGGTGGAGAGCAAATTGACAATTGGCAACATATTCATTCACTTCTATCTGTTGCAGGTGGAAACTTCCCTATATTTATGGTCATGTTCCCCAAGAAAGTGGAATAGAGCAGGTGGCTCAATAATTATGAAACTGACCAAAAGACCTAGGCACTATTTTAATCCCATCGAATTGAGCAGGTGGCTCACTATGTTTTTCCTTGTGACAATTATGAGATAACAAAGGTGGGAATGCACAAGAGATTCGATCAGGGGAAGGCTAGGGATTGAATGATAGAGTAAGTCTGCATTATTGAACTAGTACTGCTAAGTGCAGAGTATTACTGAGCACAAAGATCAGACTGTTGAATGTAGAAGTTATACTATTGAGCACAAAAAATATTACTGCTGAGTTGCAGAAGGATAAGCTCTTTCCTCCACACATTATCTTCGTCCTGGTGGTTCAGTGAAAAGGCTCGGGGGTCCTAAGGCAAGTAACATTGGCTACTTTCAGTAAAAGGTTGGGTGGAACGGGCTCCTTTGGGTGTTTGTCCCCCTCTATAATTATCAGGTTCTTCATTGTTTCAGTTATTTAGTTCTGAACTGCTAATCTATTTCTGAAAATTGTATTTTACTTAACTGCTGGATTAGAAATACTGAATTGATAGTTTATGTCTGTATAAGTAGCTGAATGATTAAATCTGAAAATTTAAATGAATGAATAAATCTCTCTTTTCATTTTTCCACTCTTTGAAGAGACGTACTCTAGTACAGAAAGATTTGTTTAAGTAGGTAGATTCGAGTGATCTTTCAATGATAACTTGTATGATTCTGATTAGAATAGTGATCTTTTATTGTGCAATAAGATTTAGGCCGAAATATAAAATGTATACCGAAATTATACTCAGAATATTTAGAGTTACAGTCTATATCTTCTTACAGTTCATAATGATTGTAGAACAGTAACTAGCTAAAATAATAATCAAACATACTGTTAGAATTACCATTCATTTCACAATCAATATTGATACTTTGAATAAAGAAATAGTTTATAAAAATAATCGTTATTGCATTAACAGTATATATATAATAAAATCAAAATAAATGCATATACTATTTCTATATCGAAATATCTTTACCTTTCAAGCAAGTATTATAAACTTATCACTGTTTTAAATGAAAGTAGAATAAATATAAGCAACATTATTCTAAAAAAAAAACATTTAAGATCACACATAGGGTTATCCCAGATAATCGAATTTGGAAAATATAGAGGCTCGGGGCTATGCCCAGTATCACATTAATAAACATAATATGTAAATCGAATTCAATACCTTGGCCTTTGACTTATTATTGCATAACACTATAATGCCAAAACTATGTATAATAACCCTTGGGTCTAGAACATATCACTCTTAGTTGAGTTAGGGTCTTAAATATTTTCCCTTGGTACTGTTTATAAAGTTAGCTTATAATTTAGCTCAAGAACAAGCATAATTAATAATAACCAAAGCTCATTGGAGACACCAACCTGTGACCTGAGCAAGTAAGTCACTGTGCCTTAGCTTCATAGCTAAGTAAGCCTCAGGGTTGCTTTAGGAACCACTTGCCAACATAAGAAAATAATCAGAATGAAACACCAAGTCATCGTATAATGAAATAGGAACGATAATTGTAAACATCGACATCGACGTAACTAATACGTCATGATGTTATCTATTGAATTAAGGTTTCCATAATCATTTAAATATGGTAAGACACATTTAATGAGTTACGACTTATGTAAACAATAACTGTCGACAATACAAAAATATAGACAAACATATAATTAATACTCATTAACCTGTCTTGGCAATACGAGAAACATACATAAGTATTGCAGTTTCAATTTACATAAGTATGTCCTTTATAGATAAGTATTGTCAAATGTATTTATAGATGACACTTTTAAATTAATATTAATGACAGTAACACGCTTGCAATATATTCCGCATAGTAATTGTAGCATTTATACTATACATAAAATTTTTAAATTTTTGTGAAAATTAGGGGATGTTATAGGTCGCATACATTACTTGAATAATTCCTTGAGTAATGGGGTTAGGGTAGGACCCTAACACAAACTTAACGCACAAAAGTATTGGATTCTAAAAGACATTTGTCCTTAATAGAGCTAGATTGCACCCCAAATATTTTACTTAAACTTTTTACCTCACTTTGTCCTAGTATTGGGATATACTAGTAATGATTGAGGATATTCATGGAAGCATTGAACCTCTTACTGTTGGTGCTATATTTTGCAATTTTGAATATTTCTATGTACCTAGTCTCTACACACCTAATATTTTTATTGTGTGCCTTGTTTTCACCTGTAAGCCAAATATTAAACATGTAATTAGAACCAACATGTCAACTTGTCCTTGCATTGGAAGGTTGAGATGTAGGAATTTGTAATTGTTTTGTAATCAATTGTAACTAATCTAGAGTGTGTGTAAGGAAATATAAATTAAAGGATTAGGGTTGGGTATTTGGCTCTTGAATGTAATCATTTTAGTGATTGTGGGGGAGAAGTTGAGGTCAAGGTGTGAAGCTATTAACACATGTATGGAGAAATAAGGAGTAATGTGTGGACTTATCTTATGGAATGAATATAAATGATTGTGTGATAGATTCCCTTATTAAAATTATACGTTGTTCAAGTTTATGTACAATGATTATATCACATTGCATATTATGTTTTATTATTATTTATATAAGTCTCTATCATTTTCATTAGTGTTTTAGGTGAGACCTTACCCTTGTTAAGGTATTGAAAATATTAGACTTTATTGTCAACCTGATTTTAGAACCTAGGGTCTAAATATATTGCAAAAATTGGATTCTTTTCCATGATATAATGAAGTTATTGCAGAAAAAGGTATATGAGGAATGATGCAAAGCAACATTATTTCATCAACGAAACCATTTATAATCTAAACAAAATCACACATGAAACAATAAAGATTGCATTGTTGGAAACTAACTTCAACGACCAATCTCTTCGACAATACATGAAGTAGAAATACAATATACCTACCAAATAGATTAATACATTAGATTAAATAAGGAGGTACCGGATCAACAAATTTCACAAGACAAAATCATAACAATAGTGCATTAAATAACTTAAGGAAATAAAATAGAAGGTTGTAGATTCAACATGGAATTACGTTAATAGGTTCAAGGACTTACTAGGAAAGTTAACCTTTGGATATAGGATTTCCAATACAAGGATTTTTCCATTGTTGGCTTATGCCCCTCACCCAACAAAAGATCATGTCTCGGGAGGAGGCATTGGAGGTTGAAATATCCTTTGCATTTACACCAAGGGTTGTTGAGTCATCCTTGAGAATGATGTAGATTCATAATCAATTTGTTGCACTAATTGATTAGTAGCAAGACTTGTCCGAAGGAAAAGTGGTACACGAGAATATTTGGTGAACCCTATGAAAAATAGAGGGGCATCATCGAAATGAATGTCCAATTATGGGAAAATATTTTCTAATCAGGTGTGTCAAATCCATCCCCATAGGGTCCAAGACTGAGTGGTGTGAATCTTATAGATAATGGAGGGAAAAACCATATCATCATACTATGTTGCAAAAGTTCTAGACTTCAACAAACATGCCATCGTATGAATTCTACAAATTCATGGGACTTGACATGGACAACTATAGGTCATATCAATTGATGAAAGAGAACATGATAGATTCCTACTGAGTTCATGGAATGAAGGATAATGGTGGAAAAGGATGAGTATGTTTATGAGGAAATGGATAAGGTGGATATAGAAGTATGAGGTGACCCACTTGTTTTAATTGTGGAGAATTTAGATACATTACATGACATTGTACAAGACCCCTTGTGTTATGCACTTACTATCATAGTAGAAAGAACAAGACAAAAAATGTCCTAACTTTATCAAAGCGTGGGAAGAGAAGAAGGTACACATGGTGATCACAAAAGCATCTAGATAAAATAGAGGCAATATGAATGTGCATGTGGTGATGAAAGGTGTAGTAAGAACATGGATGGAAATGAAGGCGATATTGGCATAAACGATAAGGTAAGGTACACTAGCCCCAAAACATTGATGCAACCAAATATAAACAATTTATGTGTGATGCAATGGAAACATTATAGCATGCACTTGTGTGTGATAAGGGGAATATACCAACATAATTCAAGAGGATGATTCTACCAGTTAGATACGCAAATTCCTAATAGGTTGATTTAGATTGTTTAATGATCGAAAGGTAGCTAAAAAGTTGAGAATTTTTTTAATGAATTGGGAGTTAATGATAGAGTATGGTAATCCCATTTCGACCCTTCTTTCTAAGCACAATTTGAGATGAATTAAGATGAAGAGAAAAAGGACATGAAGGGAGTTTAAAATGACAATTTAATTAGGAGGCTAAGATGAAGGATGTATTATTGAACCTTGTATCTGACATGAACATCCTTCCCAAGAAGTCTTGGGAATTGATGGAAAACAGGAGCTTATTTGGTTACCCATTCATTTGAGGCTAAAATCCTACCAAGCCTTGTTGGGTATAGATTGGACATTTGATAATGACGCTATTTTGAACCTAAAGCATATGAGGATTCCCTTTAATACATGGGACCTTAGGGTCAACGGACCTTGTTGATCTATTTTCCCAACAAGGGAAAAGAATCAACGCAGAGAGAAATCTCATGGGTAACAAGAAATAATCTCCTTCATTTTTAGAGAAATGGTACTACTCTCTTTAAATCTGAAAGATGTTTCTTGAATTTTATGATTTTGAGATAAATGCGAAGGGAGAATTCTAAGTAGAAAACCCCCAAATTCTTTATCGTATAATTCTCTTAAATAAAATAGGTTTCTTCATAACCATATTTATCATTTAAGTGAAATCCTTTCCTATAAATGTACTAGACAAATAAAAAGTAAATTAAGTCAAGAAAGATTATATATCAAATATAAATATATGCCCAGATTGCCACAGATGCCTCTTATAACATATGTAAGTAGGTGATACAACCATACATTTCATAATAAGAAAGAACAAAGATAACAAGGGTCCTTCAGAGAAATTTAAATAATTTCAACCATAATGTTATAGCAAAAATTGGCACTTCTCCGTCCGTGACGACACTTACATCTTTTGGTTGCATGAAGACACTTCATGAGATTACTGTGAGTCATACAAAAGGACATTTGTGGATGGAAGAGCCATATTTGGGAATTTAGATGGATGGTTTGATCCGTCTTTCATGGTCCCTCTCCCTATATTATATATCAAGTGAAGAAGATATGGTCGAATAGGAAGTAGTTACAACCGAAGAGGAGGTTCCAAAACTACCCAAAACCAACCATTTTTTTCGCGATTTTAAGTATTTTTAGTGTTTCTGAGGTATTCGTGACTTTGTACAGGGAAAACCAGCGGGTACCGACGACTCTTACCATATGCAACCTGCGTTTTTTAAGGAAACTCGTGGCTTGACCATCTGCAAACTTGCGTTTTTGTGGAAAAATGGTAAAAAACAGTCTTTTCTGGGGTTTTCTGGAGAATTTTTGGTCTCCAAAATTGTTCCTAAGGTTCTTACCTATCAAATGGGCCATGAATTAGGTAATTCCATCCATATAAAGTCCCAAATATGGCTCTTCCATCCACAAATTTCCTTTTGTGTGACTCACAGTAATCTCATAAAGTGTCGTCATGCGACCAAAAGATGTAAGTGTCGTCACAGATGGAGAAGTGCCAAATTTGGCTATAACACCATTACCTGCAATAACCTCAAGGCATTGTCATTCACAATGACATTTAATTACTACTTTTCAAAATAAATATTGAATAAACAAGATATCATAATCATCACATCACTAATTGGGTTTGATGTTCTAGATCCTACCAGCTCAACATCAATTACCTTTAAATTACATTTGATGCTCTAGAGTTCTTTCCAACTCAACATTAGGGCATATGTATCTTTGTCTCTTTATTCTTGATGCTCTAGGTTTCTCAACCCAACATCAAGTCATCATAAAGAGTACTAATGCTCTAGAGTCCTCTGACTCAACATCAGGGTATATATATATTTGTCTCTTTACCCTTGATGCTCCAGGGTTCCCAACCCAACATCAAGTCAACATAAATAGCACTTATGGTCCATAGTCCTCCGGCTCAACATCAAGTCAACATAAATAGTTCCGACTTAACATTAAATCAGCATAATGCATATAATTAGTCTTGATGTTCAAGATCGCTCGGGCCCAACATCAATCGATGTATTAGTCTTTCCAGAATTTTACATCCTCTCTTGCAGCTACAATAACTCATTTCATGAAATTACAATGCCAGTCTTGATGACATATAATATAATATTTTAAATGAAAGGCCCTTGCTGTTATCAATTCAGTTTTTTTATGGGCTGATGTGCTTAGGTGTACCTGTATCATTCCTGGCTCATCCCAAGTTTACCTTTCATAATAACACATTCATACATTTGATACAATTATCTTTACACATTGTACATATTTTATTTCACATTTATTTTCTAGAACATGCGATCAGCATCATAAATCTTTTAAGCATCATATTGAAATTTCATATTTTTATATTCCTATCTGGAAAATTATGTGTAACCATGACATCTATTCTAGCTCACATAACTTTTCTAGCATAATCCTAACAAGTTACGCATATACTTGCATTAAGTTTCATTTGCATGTTTCTTTTTTGGTATTAACAAATTAAGATGAAGTCATGATGTCTATACATGCAGATATAAATAGAGCAATCATTACCTCAAATTCATGTAACTAGGTAAACCCTTTATACTTTATGATAGCTTAGGCACTCATTTACCTTCGTGCGTTCCATTTATCGTGTCAGAAATGTAGAAGCCTTGTTTTGCCGCAAACATTCTAACTAGTTACTTTAGTCAAGTCTTTTTGCAGCATAACCGAAATCATTCATACTCTAACATACGTCAGGGAAGTTGAATATGTCCATCTTTATTTCTAGGATTCTAAACAATTCTACTAAAGACTTGGTTTTATCAATCTTACCAAATTTTACTTGGACCGACTTTCAGAAAATGATCACATATATAATTAAACACTTAGGAAGTCAGTTTATGCATATTCAACCTATGCAATTCTTTTTATTGCGTTTGGATGTAGTCTGTAAACTATATCAGTAAAAATTTCAATTTATATACATATACAATTGTTCATAATGGCCATACTGGTTTTATATGTTTGATTTCTTTTGGTTAATAAATAATCTCCCCTACATGACTTAGGGTTAAGTTAATGATCAACGCTCTGTTTATTCTTTTCATACACATCATGTTGTATTCTTTTATATATATCTTGTGTTTTAATTCCTGAGTTATGTATATATTTGACAATGTGATTAAATGATTAATTATTAAGGGATTCGATCCCTGGCAAGTCAAGGAAACCTTGTTATTGTTAATATGTTTTATTACTTGTGGGACTCGATCCCTTGACTTGGTTTTATATACAAATATTTAGACTTGTTTGTTAAAATTGTATTGATTGTTTAGGCAGTCCACGCTCCCATTTTGGGTTAAGCATTTAACTTAAGAGAGATGCTATGAGGTTCGACCTCATGCTTCCTAAAAATTATTTCTTGATTTATTAATGTATTACTGTGTCTTTGAACCCTCCGTATTAATGGTTAGTTGCAAGCCAAATAGGCTCTGTTTAATTAAATTATTTGCTTAAGTGTGATCATTCTAAACTCGGTATTCATTGTGTAATTCCTTGTATGATTTAATAACTATATTAATTCAATTTTTACATACGCGAAGATGAGGCTGAGGCCATCATCCTTCATTTCGAGTTCTGAGACATACCTTGGAGCTTAAAGAAACTCAACAGGATTTGATCTTGGGTTGATTAGACTCCACGATCTTCTTTGCATGAGGTTCGAATCACCTTCCAAATCGTGTGAATGTTTTGTTAATAGATTATATACTTGGAATTCGATGTGATTAAAGGCTTACGTAGCCTTAAGCTTTTGCTTTTGGATTTATGTGTTTTACTTAAAGAAATTTGAATTATTATAATATCATTGAGCTTATGTGTAAGGAGTTCATGCCTTTTATAATAGCTTTTGTGTTAAAAGCGTATGGATAGGGTTATGTTTAAAGCATGGTTCGATTTGCTTGTTTTCTATTTATGGTATTGTTTTATATTATTGCAAAGGTTCTGCAATACTATATATGATATTTAAATCTTTTGGTTGCTTAAGGGCTTTGGCATTGGATTCTTAAATGAATCATCTCTTTCTTAACCTTATAAATGAGAGTGAGAGTTTTGTCTCTCGGCCAACATGCCTATGATAATATAAATATTTATTTAATTATTTATATTTATATATTGTGTATTATTTGAGAAATCAACATACCTATATAGACGATCCTAGAACAACATTAAAATTACTTAAAACATATAACTGTAGAGTGCCGGAATTTAATAAGTTAAAGAAAATTATTAGTATTTAATAAGCTTGTGCGACTGAAATGATTGCAACGTTCCACCCAACCTATTGACACTATGTCCGGTGTATATTCCTTCCACCGAGAGGTCACCCCCGAGTTGGGAATGAATCCACTAAGGAAAGGAATTAAGGGTAAACCTTCACAATGACTTCTTGTCATGGCTCCAATGTTATTAACCTCCTACTAGGAATGCCAATTAACCTCTTAGGATCTCTCAATTAAGTTCATGCTTGGGGTTCTTTCCTCCCTTCCTAGCCTCTTCATTTTCTTGTTGTTTGTGTCCTCTTAGAGAGATTGAATCTCTTTAATTGATTTTTTTTAGTTTTCATATTTTATCTTTAAAGCTATCAAAAGATTGTCTCTTTGTTTTTCTTTTCTTGATTGCTAAGAAATTTCTAAGATGAAAGGATTTTAAACTATAAAAACGTTTATGCTTTTGAATAAGTTGGTCATCAACCTTTTTATTTAAGGCACATGTCCTTTTTGTATCATTTGACTAGAATAATAATAATATGCATCTTCTATTCTTTTTTTTTAATATTCAATATAATATAACCAATTTAATCACTTTGTCATAAATACCTTTGTGTGTAAAATATATGTTTTATAACATGACACTTAAATGTGTAGAATTACTTGTGGTAATTATTATTGGCCTACTATGCGATATTAAAATAATTAATAGTATACCTTTAATAAACTATTAATGATACTTAGCTTATTTTCCTTAATGGTATTTTCTTGGCATCCTTTGTCGAGGATAAGATATCAATTATATATAGACTAACTCTTTAATTTTACTCAATAGTAAATAATATTAATTAGCCTTATGCAAAAAATTAGTTCTTAAGATATTTTTGTTTCCTTGTAGCAACCAGTTGGTTCTTAGGTGTCCTTGTCTAGGACTAACCGTTAACCACACTAATAAACTTAAGTCTTCATCTAGTAAACTTCATAGTTCCTTTTTTCTTTAGGTTCCCATGGCACCAAGATGACACTCGTCATCAAGATCATGGTTTTCCTAGTCATTCATCCTCTCCCTCTAGTGGATTCCATGCCCCTTTCATTTAGTTGCGTCAAGCCTTTAGTCTCCTAAGTCTACAAATTTAAAATAGAAATTAGGAAATCACAGCTATACTTACAAAGTTTTACCTGTGGAGCCTTTACCTTGAGCTCCTTGCTATGAACGAGTACACAATTGTACTTCTTGTTGCGAAGTAGTAGTGGTAAAAGAGGGATATTACATAAGGTTATACGGAAAAGTCAGGGTGGTCAACAGATATAAAGGGTAATATTGGAGTTAAGCAAGGTTGTGATACCCCCAAAATATTATTAATTATTAAATTGTGACAACTATTCTTTTTATGTAATATTTATTTAAAACTCAAAAACAAAAAGTGCCACTTTGCACAACAACTATTTTTATTAATTCAAATAAAAAGAAAAAAAATAGCTATTTGGAGAGTTCATCTAAATGAGGGGACACCACCAAGGCACAAGAGAACAAGTGTAAGCAAGCTAGAGATATCTATACCAATCAAATTCAATTTGAAACTCAACAACCAAACAAGATCCTAAATCATAGGGATTTAAGGATTGATTGGGATGGCATAAGACCTGGAAAAAACTATAAATAAGAGTGCATTGAGATAACATGGGACGCCATTTTGCACACAGAGGAACGAGTTGAATGTTCTCTCTTTCCATAAGTCCATCTGCTTGATACAGACTTTGGAAGAGAGTGCCGCGAGGAAGTATTGGCTTGCATTATGGTGCATGGTGGTGATTCAGCTCGGGGGTGGACCTGAGAAAACGGTGGAGTTGCTCTCTCCTATGGTTGGGAGGAGCTAACTTTCCAAGTAGCCGTTGCTCATTTTCTTTCCAAGTAAGTATAGTTCTGTCCATAAGTAAATGGTTAATTATTGTCAAATTCAGTGTAAATTTACTTCTGAATATACCTAAATTTTGTATGGAGTACTGGTATGTTGGTTTTTGGTTGTGCTTGTGAAATATATATATATATATATACTATGGAAGGAATACTTTATTTTTTTTTTGCATATTGGAATTAGTTGCCTTTCACCGCCATGTAATTCATGAAGCGAATATATATAAGAGAATATATACTATGTTTATGAATTTGGAGATTACATGCTACACTCTGTTTCTTGGTTATTATTGAGTAATTAGACGGATCGAACTCTGTGTAAGTTTGAATCCTGTATAGATTTTTTTTCCTACTCCGTTCTCGAGTTTTAATCAACAAATATCAGATTAGCTACATATTCATATTCAGTATATAAATATGCTTGCATCCGATTTGGTGATACTTAATCATACGATTCAATATTTGTTTTTTTAGTATGGGTACCCATCTTGGAAATCTGTCTGGTTACCATATGACTGTATGGGATATTAATGTACAGAGCGATCTGCTCACTGCCAATTCAATTTATTTTACCTGAAATTATCCCTTGTTCTCATTGGATCGAATATGATTTCATGGGATATTAATGTACATAGCGATCTACTCCCTGCTAAATCGATTTCTTTTACCTGAATTTATCCCTTGTTCGCATTGGATCGAATATGATCACATTGGAGATTAATGTACAAATCGATCTTCTCCCTACCAATTTGATTTATTTTATGTGGAATTATCCCTTACTCGCATATACTTGCATGGGAGTTATGATGTACAGAGTGATCTGCTCATTGTTGATTAGATTTTATTTTGCCTGAATTTTATTATTGTTAGTGATAATGTACCGAGTGACCCGCTCATCACTACACAGATTGCATTCTACCTTGTCATTTTATCGCATTATGTCTGAATATAAGAGAAATTTAATGTACAGAGTGATCCACTCATCGCCCTCTTCATTGCATTCTACCTAGTATTCCTAGTCGAATTCATTGTTTCCCGGATATTTTTTTTAAATTCCAAGGTACAAAGCGAACCACTCATAGCCATACCGATTGCATGCTAGCTGGTCTACTCACATGATTGCATATTAATTTAAATAGGCTACATGAATTTGTGTGTACATAATAGATTGTGAATGTATATATTGCATATCAAATCATTAAGTGAATTCGTGTGTACAGAACAAATTGTGGATGTATATATTGCATATCAAATAATTAAGTGAATTCGTGTGTACAAATAATTTGGTAGTTTTATGCGGTTATATATATTTTGGACCTATTTTGACACTTATGTATTTTGCTGTTGTAGCATGTGATCATTGTTATGGTAATGGTCGATGATCTGTATTGTCTTTTGGGAGGCTTTAGATTATTGTGGCATCTTTTTCTGTCATTTTCAGATATGTTTCATGAGACATTTGTTATTGTAACCGGTTTGTACCGGGGATATCTTTGACCGTTTTGGTTTGACTTGGTTATGGTCTGACAGTTGGACATATTTTACTATTTCGTATATTAATAGTAAGTTGCATTTTTCTGTGAAAAAGAACAAATTGTGGATGTATATATTGCATATCGAATAATTAAGTGAATTCGTGTGTACAAAGAAAATTGTGAATGTATATATATTGTGTATCAAAAAATTAATTATTTATGGTGTTATTTCAACGATAATCCTTATGTATAGCTAATGGTATCTAGATATTACGGTGAAACGCTAGTTTTTTGTCATGTATTCATTACTCCTACTAAATGTTAAATTCAAAACACTATCAAGTTGCATTTACAAACATCAGTTAAAGATTGGTTGGTACCAGATCCTCTTGACAGGTATACTGAATGCAACCCTCTGTATCTTTAACCCACCAAAGTTCCGATTTTGTTAAGTCATCTACCCTTAATTTTCGAACTAGAACAACCCGAATTCTTAGTTTCAAGTGTTGGCCTCTGTGGTTGCTTAAGTTATCTGCTAGTTACTGTTTATATCCGTTTTTTTCCTGATCATCAAACCTATCATCTAAGTCGCTCTGCGACTAGCTTCTATCTCTAGTTTTACATTATGTTATTTTCTTTTTCCATGTTTAGTAGCCACTAATTATTCCTTAACAAATTCCAAAGTCGCAATTATCTTTCCTTGTCGATCGATAGTTGAAGTTAAAACCTGTAGTTCAAACTCGGCATTGAAAATCCTCCCCTTGGTTATTAATTTGTCTCCTTTCGAATTAAACTCCTGAGCCAAGATTGGTGTGAGAAACCAACAATCAGTTTCAACGTTCCATCTATTGTATATAACCTGTTCTATTTATGTTTAACGTATTTGTTTGTAAATCGATTATATATATATATATATAGCTCTCTCTCTCTCTCTCTCTCTCTCTATATATATATAACATGAGGAATTCATAGAACTACATTTATATAAATCATAAGGAAGAGATAGAACTATATATATATATAAAGTGTAGTGGAACATATACTTGTTTATTAATGGAAATTACAAATTTACCCAAAAGAATGATTTTACTAATGAGTAAAAGTTTAGTGTTAAGGGAATTTTGCATTCATATTTGTTTCCCTTATTAAAGTACTTTATAAGGTTATGGATGGTGTGTGAAAGCAGTATTATCCATAATCAAATTAATTGTTTTTTCCAAAAAATAAAAAATAAAAAAATTGAGTATTTTTGGGTATGTTACATTGTGGTATCAGAGCCTAGGTTATGACACCTAATCTTATAGTGTCCACTAAGTATTATGAAAACTAATTTTGTGTATATGTTGTTCATCTTTCGTGCATAGAAGATATTTTGTGTTACTAAAACTACAGGAAGAAATGGCTAGAAGACAATCCCCCACTCCACATGTATGGGTTGAAATGAATGATGAGAATAACAATGTGAATAATGAGATTTTACAGACAGTAAAATACTTATATACCGAATTAATGAATGTTAAGACTGAACATGAGAGGGTACTTAAAACCCAAGAAGACTTAAATGAATCCGCGCTATATAAGATGAATGAGATAACTAATGATAAGAATAAAAAGAAACGTAAACGAGAAAAATCATCTTCTGACTGTCCCTCTTCTGATGAAAGCCCTATCTAGTGAATTAAAATATTATAGTGATAGCTTCGAGGGTAGACATAGTAAGAAAAGAAAATATAAAGATGAGGTAACAGGAGAATTTAGAAAAATAAAGCCTCCTACCTTTGACGACGAAGTAAAAAATGGAGAAGACGTTGAGACTTGTCTCTCTGGGATGAAGAAGTACTTCACTATGTACAATTATTCCAACTCAATGAAAGTAAAAATGGCCATCTTCAATCTGGTCAAAAACGCTGAGATTTGATGGCAACACTTAAAAAGAGCGAAAATCATTAATGATCGAAAAGTAAGTTGGAACTTATTTAATAAGGAATTTAAAAGAGAATACCTCTCAAAATATTACTATAGAGGGAAAGCTAAGGAATTTTACGAGTTAATACTGGGATCCATGTCTATGCATGATTCTGCACTAAATTTTTATCCCTGTTAAGATATGTGCCTTACCTAAACGAAGAAAAACCTAAAATTCAGAGATTCCTGGGTTGCTTACTTAACTTTTATAAAGACAAATTGGAGTTTGATGAACCAAAAAAATTGTATGAACCAATGAGGAAGGCCAATTTAACATATGATCAATCCAAGAGTAAAAATGAGAATACTTATAACTTCAAGAGAAGAGATGGAAGTAATTTTAAGAAAAGAGAATTCAAACCTTTTAATAAACATAAGAGTTTCCAGAGAAATACCTTTAAGGACAAACAACAAATTATAAACAACCAATGAGAACTGCAGAGTATAAAGATAATATTTTTAATAAAAAGAAAGAAGAAATAAAAAGAGAACCTTTGCAGTGTTGGGGATGTGGGGAGAGTCATTTCTATCGGGATTGTCCTCATAAAAAGGATAATCTAAATATTCACACAGTCTGAGAAGAATCCACAGTTGGTGAGGTTGCTCAGAACATACCGCAAATTAGTGCCATTCTGGACAATCATCAAGCGGATTATCAACCTTCCATGATCGAGTTAGACGGTAAGATATTTGAAAAACCTATTTCTATACTAATTGATTTCGGATCTACTTTAAGTTATATTTCTCCTAAGCTGGTAGATTTATGTAAAATAGAAAAAAATGATTTCGAAAAGTTGTGGTTAGTACAATTAGCCATAGGTACGAAAAGAAAAGTAACCAGTTTGATTTCTAACTGTGAAGTTCATATGCAAAATTTGATTACAAAAGTAAGTTTGAATATTTTTCCATTAGGATCTTACAATGTGTTAATTGGCATGGAATGGCTAGAAAAACATAGAGCTGTGTTAAATTGCTTTGAGAAAACTTTTAATTGTATTGATGAAAATGGTGAAATTAAAATGGTTAGAGGGATTCCGAAAAAGATGCTTACTAGAAAAATATATGATTTGCAATTGAAAAAGTGTGCTAGAAAAGGATGTAGATTGTTTGTTGTACACATCACCGAAACTAATGATGATAAGAAAAATCAAATGAATTTAAAGATGTTTTTCCAGAAGAGATACACGGACTACCTCCGAACAGGGATATTGAATTCACCATGGAGTTGGTACCAGGAGCGGTACCCACCTCGAAGGCTCCTTATCGAATGAACACACCTGAGTTGGTAGAACTAAAATTACAATTGCAAGAATTAATAGATAAAGAATATATAAGACTGAGCATGTCTCCATGGGGAGCACCAGTATTGTTTGTAAAAAAGAAATATGGCACACTAAGGCTTTGCATTGATTACAGACAATTAAATAAAATGACAATTAAGAACATATACCCTCTCCTCCACATCGATGACATGTTTGATAAAGTATGGGTATCAACGGTATTCTATAAAATCGACTTGAGGTTTGGGTACCATCAAGTAATAATTAAGGATGATGATGTTCATAAAACGAAATTTAGAACAAGGTATGGGAATTACGAGTTCTTGGTTGTACCATTTGGTTTGACAAATGCTCCGTCCATGTTCATGTGTTTGATGAAAAGCGTCCTCCATAAATAATTAGACTAGTTTGTAATAGTATTTAGTGATGACATCTTAATATACTCTAAAAATGAAGAAGAACATAAAGAACACCTAAAGTTAGTCTTACAAACACTAAGACAACATAAACTATATGCGAAGTTTAGTAAATGCAGTCCTTCTTTCAAGATAAAATTCAATACCTAGGTCATGTGATATCTAGGGAAGTCATCTCTCTAGACGCAGATAAAATCAAGGCAATCAGTGATTGTCCAGTTCATAAGGATGTAACAGAGATTCGATCATTTATGGGGATCACGGGTTACTACCATAGGTTCATTGAGGGGTTCTCCAAGATCACTTACCCAATAAATTCACTCCAAAAGAAAGGAACTAAATTCACATGGTCTAATAAATGGCAGGAAATCTATGAAAAACTTAAACAATTACTGACCACCGCACCTACTATAAGAATAGCAGATCCGTACAAGGAATTCGTTGTATGTATAGATGCCTACTTAGAATGGTTAGGTGGTGTGCTAATGCAAAAGGATTATGTAATAAGTTATGAGTCAAGAAAACTTAAACAACATGAACGTAACTATGCAACACATGACTTGGAACTAGCTACCATAATACATGCATTAAGGATGTTGAGACACTACTTAATAGGAAGAAAATTCACTTTAACGTCGCATAATATAAGCTTAAAATACTTATTTGATCAACAAAGTTTAAATGCTCGTCAAGCAAGGTGAGTATGTGATGAACCTGCAATAATTAATTAATGCAAATACATAAGATATCAGAAATAATAGAACTCATAATCACTTTTATATTGATCACGGGCCACTTCGAGGGGGAAACCTCCTTTGAGCAAGCTCAATACAATTAACTTCACGGTGCCTTCAATGACCTCAACACACACTTATATAATAAGTCTATGCCCAATACTATGAGTCAAAACCATAGGACATATAATACTACGGGACGACTTACAAAGCATATGCATCCAATACTATGGGCTAATATAAACTACAGATCAACAAATACTACGGGATGACTTACAAAGCATATGTGTCCAACAACAATATACTAACATAGTAAAGAGAAGGGTTGACATAGGTTCCTAACATCCCCTCTCCCTTAGAAAAAGCTTTGTCCTCAAAGCTTTGGTTGGAGAAATTGCTGCAGAATCTGAAGGAGTGGTTCCCTGGTAGCATACTCGGGTTGCATTTCGTGCCACTGACGCCTTTGGAGTGTCAAGGAGGATTTCTTGGAATGCTGTAGATGAAGAAGAACCCTGTCAGCTGCGTGGAAAATGCCCTAAGAATGGTGCTAATCGGCTTGTTGTTTCAGGCGAATTCTGGCCATGTGAAGATTGTCCTGCAGAATGAGAAGAATCTGATTGCGATTTCGAAGAACCGAGTCAATTTCCTGAACTGGGGAGCTGCTAAGGGTGTATGGAAGAAGAACTGGTGGTGTTTTTCCATAGACTGCTTCATATGGTGTCCTTTGAGATGTGGTATTGTACCACCAAAGCGCTGCTAGGAAATCCATAGAAATAGTTGGCCAAAGCTGTGTAGGGATGGGAAGGGGTTTGAGCAATCCCGAAAGGAGTGTCGTTTCACCCTTGTTGACTTGGAAAGTATCACCATCAGCCACCATCTGTTGAATTGTCATTTTTAGTCCCTGCCCAAAGAAGTTACATTGTTCCTGGTCATACATTTTGCAGAACCCTGAGTGCCCTGTTGATGAAGAAGCATGGAGTTCATAGAAGAGATAGCCCTGTTGAACATATTGCAACCAATTTGGAACAAGCAGAGAAAGAGATGTAAGAGAAACTGGGTCATCAATTGTGTGAGAAGGAGCATCTTCCACCATATTGTCCTTACCCTTCTTGTAAGTGATCACATAGGGATAACCCATGAGTTTGATAACCCATTTCAGGTGGGTTGGGGAGGAGACCCATTGTTCTAGAAAATTTTCCAGACTCTGGAGATCAGTCTTGATGCAGAAATAATTCCCTAATAGGTATGGCTGCCACTTCTGTACTGCATGCAAAATAGCCATCATTTCCTGCTGAGAGGTAGATGTGGCTAAATTCTTACCGGAAATGTCTCTTGAAGGAAGCAAGCGCATTGGTTCAGCAAAGATACATGCATATCTATCCAAGGAAGTAGTGGAGACTGTTGATGGGTGCATCTGAATGGAATTGAGCTGAGCGATGACACCATGTCAATTATTCTTAAGGATTTTTTCCAGGCGATGTGAACTGATGATGTAAAGAGACCCTGGTTGTAAGCCCATAAATTTGTGTTGTGCCCCATTGACTTTAAACTACATCCAAAGTTCAGCAAAATCCCATAAGATGGGGCCAAGTGTGCGTAACCATTGAACGCCCAAAACCACATCACATCCGCCTAAGGTCAAGGCAAACATGTCAGAGCGTAGGTTATAATATTCCATAGAGATACGCACATTGTGACACTTCCCCTTGCAAGGTAAGGTGCCCCCATTGGAAACCATGACTTCAAAGTTGGAGTAAGGATGGACAAAACAATTAGCCTGTTTGGCAATCCGAGGGTCAATGAAGTTATGAGTGCTACCAGAATCAATGAGTATGGTAAGAGGGAGCTTCTTGAAGTATCCCCTGACCCGCATTGTTTGTGGGGTGGTGACGCCGGTTACAGCATTGAGAGAGATCTCGGGTGGGTCGTCCTGATATGGGGTGTCAATAGGCGGGTGTTGAATGTTGACTTGATCATCTACTGTATTTGTAGCTTCTTCACCAAGTTCTAAGGCAGGCGGAGAATCCATATCCAAGAGATAGAGCTTTTGTTGAACACATCTATGTCCCCGAGTGAATTTCTCATCACAATTATAGCAAAGCCCTTTTTCTCGGCGTGCCTGCATTTCTATTTCAGACAAATGCTTGATAGGAGTTGGTTGAGGAGCAGGCGTGATGGGAGGTCGTTGGGAACCCATATTTCTGAAGGGAACAAAGGTGGGTTTGGAGCATTGTTGAGCTGCGATCTTGTCCTCGGCCAGCTTAGCCAACCCTAGGACTTCCATCATTGTGTTGGGACAAAACATTTTGACCTCTGAGCGGATTTCATCCTTGAGACCACTGATAAAACAACTCCTGTAGAATTCATCAGACAATCCTTCTGTGTGATTGGCCAATTTCTCAAATTCTGTCTGATACTCTCTCACTATGCTAATTTGGTGAAGTTTAGTGAGTGCTCCTGTGAAATCATCAAAAGCACTAGGACCAAATTGTGGCAAAATGAGTTGGCAAAAATCTGTCCAGTTTGGCTCAGGATGAGCTTTGATGTACCAACGGTACCATTGAAGGGCTTCCTATTCCAAATGAAAGAATGCAAGTGGAACTTTCTGGGCATCAGAAGTATTATGCAGACTGAAATATTGTTCTGCTCGATATATCCATCCAGTCGAATCAGTACCATTGAAGCGAGGAAAATCAAGCTTCGGCCCACGAAAATTGATGGAAGAAGAGAACCTGGTGGCTGCAAAAGATTCTGGCTGTCTAGTATTGTTCATGGCTGAATGCTGAAGATGGAGGCTGAGAAATTTTTCATCCAGATCTTGGAGTTTGGTTTGGATAGCTGCAAGTGCTTCCTCCATGGTGTGTGCTCCTACACGGGTGACAACCATAACCAGGGTTTTTTTTTTTTTTTTTTGGTGGGGTAGAAAAACACAAACAGAAGCTGATTTAGTAAAGGGAAATTTGGATTGGGGAAACAATCTAATGGGTAATTGGGGTTTAACTAGATTTTGGACACTGTCGAAAGGATAAAAAAGCAAAAAGGGGGATTTCAGAAGCGGGGTGATAGAATGAGAAAATTTGGCAGAGAGGGACAAAGAAGTAGAATTCAGAAAGGAACTCTGTGGTAAAATTTGAAGGTGATTGGGTGAAATCTGAGGAAGTTATGGCAAACCCTAAAAATAGACAAATGTGGGATTTCGGGCTTTGGGAAGGGGAATTGGGGATAGGGTCCTCAGGAATGAAAGATGCAGAATGGGAGGATAGGGTTTCCCCAAAAATTTCAAGGGAAAGGGTTTTCAGAAATGGATCGGCAACAGCGGCACAACGGCGCGGAAGGGATCGAAAACGGCTGGATCTGAAACGGCGACTGGATCTGGAAAACCTTTCAGAATAGATCTGAAACGGCTGGATTTGGAGCGGAAGTGATCGGCAACAGTTCAACTGAAAATAGATATGGACCCCAGGTATGTACGGCTTCCTAACAGTTTCGGCGTTTCACTCGGCCACCAATGCTGTCTGACGGCTTGCGTATTGGGGTAGTACCCCTCACTCCATGGCTCAGGTAAAACTGATAACCACTTTGCCACAAACGAAAGCTCTTGGTTTACCTCATGGGTGGGAACTAGTCAATCAGGTAGGGGTCGTTTCCCTTTTCGCTGGCAGGTCCTCTCAATGGGCCAGCTACTTTGGGTTCCTGTGGTACTCCTCACAATGAGTTTTAGGGCTTATGCCCAAGTACTTCCCACAGTTAAGCGGATAGGGATTATTCCCAAATCCGAAGCTGCAACAGATGCGAAATTTTTTTTTTGGCAGAAATTCCACCCAACGAGCCCAAGAAAGTGCTCTAATACCAGATGTGATGAACCTGCAATAATTAATTAATGCAAATACATAAGATATCAGAAATAATAGAACTCAGAATCACTTTTATATTGATCACGGGCCACTTCGAGGGGGCAACCTCCTTTGAGCAAGCTCAATACAATTAACTTCACGGTGCCTTCAATGACCTCAACACACACTTAGATACTAAGTCTATGCCCAATACTATGAGTCAAAACCATGGGACATATAATACTACGGGACGAATTACAAAGCATATGCGTCCAATACTATGGGCTAATATAAACTATGGATCAACAAATACTACAGGACGACTTACAAAGCATATGCGTCCAACAACAATATACTAACATAGTAAAGAGAAGGGTTGACATAGGTTCCTAACAGAGTATGATTTTGAAATTAAACACATTAAATGAAAAAAAAACAAGGTGGTGGATTGCCTGAGTAGGAATGCCATTCCATTTTGTTCGACTTATTTTAGCAGTTATAAGACAAATATTGAAGATCTGATAATAGATACAACTAAAAATGATGAAGAATACCGAAAAATTAAAGAACAGTTAGAAAATGATGTTAATGGAAACGAATCCTCAGCTTACTCCATAAGCTCAGAAGACTTATTAGTCTATAAGAACTGGTTATACATACCTAATTCAGAAGAGGTTAAACAATTAATCATGAACGAGTTACATAAGAAACCATATTCCAGACACCCGGGATACCAAAAAATGATAAAAAAACTAAGAAAAATATTTTTATTGGCCTAACATGAAGAACGATGTTGCAAATTACCTATCTAGATGCACTGAATGTCAACAAGTAAAAATAGAACATCAACATCCTGCCGGATTACTTCAACCCTTACCTATCCCAACATGGAAATGGGAGATAATAAGTATGGATTTTTTAACGGGATTACCCAAAACAAATAAACAACATGACTCAATAATGGTAGTTTTTGATGAGTTAAGTAAAACTGCACACTTCATACCTTTAGAATCTACCTTTAAATCCATTAGCATAGCTAATATTTTTATGAAAGAAATATTTCGTTTGCATGGTATTCCGAAAGTTATGATTTCTGATATAGATGCAAAATTTAACAGTAACTTTTGGAAATCCTTTTTTAAAGGTATAGATACACAACTGAATTTCAGTATTGCTTATCATCCTCTAACGGATGGGAAAACTAAAAGAACTAATCAAGTGTTAGAATATATGTTGTGAATGTATGTAATGGATAAACCAGGTAAATGGGAAGAGTTTTTGCATTTAGTAGAATTTGCTTATAATAATGGGTATCAAGCGTCATTAAAAATGAGTCCATTTGAAGTATTATATGGTTGAAAATTCCACACTCCCATGTCTTGGGATAACCTTGTTGACAGGATTGTTCTAGGACCTGACTTGTTAAAGGAGATGGAACAGATGGTGAAAGAGGTACAACAAAATTTAAAAGTTGCCCAATATCGGCAGAAGAGTTATGCAGATTTAAAAAGAACTCCAAGAGAGTTCAACATTGGTGATCATGTATATCTAAAGGTAAAGTCGAAAAAGAGTGCCATGAACTTGGGAAGGTGTTCGAAGATGACACCTAGGTATTGTGGACCTTTTGAAGTGTTAGCTAAGATAGGGACGATAGCCTATCAGCTTGCACTCCCTCCTAATATAAAAGTGCACGATGTATTTCATGTTTCATTATTAAAAAAATACATACATGATGATACTCATGTAATTGTCTTGAATGTAATTCAGGTAGAACCCGAGAGAGAGTTCCAGACCGAACCTTTCTGCATCCTAGACAGGAAGGAACGTATGCTACGGAATCGAGCCATCGTTCAAATAAAAGTGCAATGGAAGCACTTCAGCCTTGAAGAGGCAACTTGGGAAATGGAGGACAATATGTGAGAAGCATATCCCTCCATGTTCTCGAATGAGCAAGAGAGCTCATAATAAAAAAAAACGATGACGATGTTATGAATAATGGGGGAAGAAATATGATACCCCCAAAATATTATTAATTATTTTGAATGATTAAATAATGAGAACTATTATTTTTATGTAAGAGTTATTTAAAACTCAAAAACACAAAGTGCCACTTTGCACAACTATTTTTATTAATTCAAATAAAAAGAAAAAACAATAGCTATTTGGAGAGTTCATCTAAATGAGGGGACACCACCATGGCACAAGAAAACATGTGTAAGCAAGCTAGAGATATATATACCAATTAAATTCAATCTAAAACGCAACAACTAGAAAATATCCTAAATCATAGGGATTTAAGGATTGATTGGAGATTTGATTGGGATGGAATAAGAATTGGGAAAAACTATAAATAAGAGTGCATTGAGATAGCATGGGACGCCATTTTGTGCACAGAGGAACGAGTTGAGTTTTCTCTCTTTTCATAAGTCCATCTGCTTGATACGAAATCTGGAAGAGAGTGCCGTGAGGAAGTATTGGCTTGCGTTCTGGTGCATGGTGGTGATCCAGCTCGGGGGTGGAGCTGAGCAAACGGTGGAGTTTCTCTCTCCTATGGTTGGGAGGGGATGACTTTCCAAGTAGTTTTTGATCGTTTTATTTCCAAGTAAGTATAGTTCTGTCCATAAGTAAATGGTTAATTTTGGTCGAATTTAGTGTAAATTTTCATCTGAATATACCTAAATTTTGTATGGAGTACTGGTATGTTGTTTTTTGGTTTTGCTTGTGAATAATATATATATATATATACTATGGAAGGAAGACTTTATTGTTTTTTTTGCATATTGGAATCAGTTTCCTTTCACCACCATGTAATTCATGAAGCGAATATATATAAGAGAATATATATTATGTTTATGAATCTGGAGATTACATGCTGCACTCGGTTTCTTGGTTATTATTGAGTAATTAGATAGATCGAACTTTGTGTAAGTTTGAATCCTATATAGTTTTGTTTTCTCTTTCTACTATGTTCTCGAGTTTTAATCAACAAATATCATATCGGTTACATATTCATATTCGGTATATAAATATGCTTGCATATGATTTGGTGATACTTAATCATATGATTCAATACTTTATTTTTATAGTATGGGTAGCTGCCTTGGAAATTTGTCTCGTTACCATATGATTGCATGGGATATTAATGTACATAGTGATATTCTCCCTATGAATTCAATTTCTTTTACTTGAAATTATCCCTTGTTCTCATTGGCTCGAATATTATTGCATGGGAGATTAATGTACAGAGCGATCTACTCCCTGCCAATTCGATTTATTTTACCTGAAATTATCCATTCTTCACACTGGCTCGAATATGATTTCATGGGAGATTAATGTAATGAGCAATCTGCTCCCTACCAATTCAATTTATTTTACCTGGAATTATCCCTTAGTCTCATATTCTTCCATGGGATTTATGATGTACAGAGCGATCTACTCATTTTTAATTCAATTTTCTTTTGCCTGAATTTTATTATTGTTAGTGATAATGTACCAAGGGACCTGCTCATCACTACAAAGATTGCATTCTACCTTGTCGTTTGATCGCATTATGTCTGAATATATGAAAAATGTAATGTACAGAGCGATCCACTCATCGCCATATTGATTTCATTCTACCTAATATTCCCATTCGAATTCATTGTTGCACGAATCTTTTTTTTAAGTATGAGGTACAGAGCGAACCGCTCATCGCCATACTGATTGCATGCTACCTGATATACTCATATGATTTCATATTAATTTAAATAGGGTGCATGAAGTCATGTGTACAGAACATATTGTGAATGTATATATTGCATATCAAATCATTAAGTGAAGTCGTGTGTACAGAATAGAGTGTAGATGTATATATTGCATATCAAATAATTAAGTGATGTCGTGTGTACAGAGCATATTGTGAATGTATATATATTGCGTATCAAATAATAAATTATTTATGATGTTATTTCAACGATAATCCTTATGTATAGCTTATGGTATCTGGAGATTACGATGAAACGCTAGTTTTTCGTCATGTATTCGTTACTCCTACTAAATGTTGAATTTAAAACACTATAAAGTTGCATTTACAAACATCAGTTAAAGATCGGTTGGTGCTAGATCCTCTTGATAGGTATACCGAATGCAACCCTCTGTATCTTTAACCCACCAACGTTTTGATTTTGTTAAGTCGTCTACCCTTAATTTTCGAACTAGAACAACCTGAATTCTTAGTTTCGAGTGTTGGCCTCTATGGGTGCTTAAAATTTATATGCTAGTTAATGTTTATATCCATTTTTTTCTTGATCATTAAACATGTCGTGTAAGTTGCTCTGCGACTAGCTTCTATATCCAGTTTTACATTACATTATTTTCTTTGACCATGTTTAGTAGCCACTATCTATTCCTTAACAAATTCGGAAGTCGTAGTTTTCTTCCCTTGTCAACCGATGGTTGAAGTTAAAACCTGTGGTTCGAACTTGACATTGAAAAGCCTCCCCTTGGTTATTAATTTGCCTCCTTTCGAATTAAACTTCTGATCCAAGATTGGTGTGCGAAACCAACAATCAAACTCAACGTGCCATCTATTGTATATAACATGTTCTATTTATGTTTAATATATTTGATTGTAAATCGATTATATATATATAAAACATGAGGAAGTCATAGAACTAATATATATATATATATATATATATATATATATATATATATATATATATATATAACATTAACATTAACATTAACATGAAGAAGTCATAGAACTACATTTATATAAATCATAAGGAAGAGATAGAACTATATATATATATAAAGTGTAGTGGAACATATACTTGTTTATTAATGGAAATTACAAATTTACCCAAAAGAATGATTTTACTAATGAGTAAAATTTTAATGCTCAGGAAAGTTTGCATTCATAAATTCTTTTTCCCTTATTAAATTACTTCATAAGGTTACGACTAGTATGTGAAAGTAGTATTATCCATAATCAAATTATTTGTTTTTTCCAAAAAAAATAATTGAGTATTTTTGGGTATGTTACAAAGGTTGCCCCCTCTCCCCTACCCTTTTCAACATTTACAGATCGATAAGATAGAAGGTTGTTTAAAAGAAGCAGGTTGCGTCAGCACGATCTTAGCTGGGATAGTTATTATCCTCCTGATTTATGATGATGATATTGTTCCTAAGGAAAGGTGCCACTTTGATATTGATAAGAAATTAAGAATTTTCAAATATTTTTGCTCTAGTATGGATATGACTATTAACACTGATAAGAAAAAGTTATGCCTTATAAAGTCCAAGAAAGACACATACACTAATTTTATATATGACAATAGCAAAATGGAGGAAGTGACTTCTTAAAATATCTTGGAATTGATATTCATCAGAAGCTCAGTTGGAATTATAGCATCGAGAAAAGACTTAACGAAGGGTGGAAAGCTTATTTTGGTCTTGAAAACAACTGTAAATCAGCCAACCTAGTCACATGGGATAAAAATAAGTTCCTCACAGAACAAATTGTGGATGTATATATTGCATTTCAAATAATTATGTGAATTCGTGTGTACAAAGCATATTGTGAATGTATATATATCGTGTATCAAATAATTAATTATTTACGGTGTTATTTCAACGATAATCCTTATGTGTAACTTATGGTATCTGGAGATTACGATGAAACACTATTTTTTTCGTCATGTATTCGTTACTCCTACTAAATGTTGAATTCAAAACACTATCAAACTGAATTTACAAACATCAGTTAAAGATCGGTTGGTACTAGATCCTCTTGACAGGTATACCGAATGCAACCCTCCGTATCTTTAACCCACCAAAGTTCTAATTTTGTTAAGTCATCTACCCTTAATTTTCGAACTAGAACAACCTAAATTCTTAGTTTCGAGTGTTGGCCTCTATGGGTGCTTAAACGTTATCTGCTAGTTACTGTTTATATCCATTTTTTTCCTAATCATTAAACATGTCGTGTAAGTCGCTCTGCGACTAGCTTCTATCTCCAGTTTTACAATACATTATTTTCTTTGACCATGTTTAGTAGCCACTATCTATTCCTTAACAAATTCCGAAGTCGCAGTTATCTTCCCTTGTCGACCGATGGTTGAAGTTAAAACATGTGGTTCGAACTCGACATTGAAAAGCCTCCCCTTAGTTATTAATTTGTCTCCTTTCGAATTAAACTTCTGAGCCAAGATTGGTGTGCAAAACCAACAATTAGACTCAACGTGCCATCTATTGTATATAACCTATTCTATTTATGTTTAACATATTTGATTGTAAATCGATTATATATATATAAAACATGAGGAAGTCATATATATATATATATAACTATAACAAACATGAAGAAGTCATAGAACTACATTTAAATAAATCATAAGGAAGAGATAGAACTATATATATATATAAAGTGTAGTGGAACATATACTTGTTTATTAATGGAAATTACAAATTTACCCAAATGAATGATTTTACTAATAAGTAAAGTTTTAGTGCTCAAGAAAGTTTGCATTCATATTCTTTTTCCCTTATTAAATTACTTCATAAGGTTACGGTTGGTATGTGAAAGTAGTATTATCCATAATCAAATTATTTGTGTTTTCCAAAAACAAAAATTGATTATTTTTGTTATGTTACAAAGGTTGCTCCCTCTCTCCTACCCTTTTTGACATTTACATCGATAAGATAGAAGGTTGTTTAGAAGAAGCAAGTTGCGTTGGCACGATCTTAGTTGGGATAGTTATCATCCTCCTGCTTTATGCTGATGATATTGTTCCTAAGGAAAGGTACCACTTTGGTATTGATAAGCAATTAAGAATTTTCAAATATTTTTGCTCTAACATGGGTATGATTGTTAACACTAATAAGGAAAAGTTATGCCTTATAAAGTCCAAGAAAGACACATACACTAATTTTATATACGACAATAGCAAACTGGAGGAAGTGACTTCTTACAATATCTTGGAATTGATATTCATCAAAAGCTCAACTGGAACTATAGCATTGAGAAAAGACTTAACAAAGGGTGGAAAGCTTATTTTGGTCTTGAAAACAACTGTAAATCAGCCAACCTAGTCACCTGGGATAAAAAGAACTTCCTCACTGAAACTCTTTTCATTCTTGTTATCTTATACGACTGTGAAGTATGGGGTTGCAACATTTCTAGAGAATATGTCGTCGTCAACGCCGCCGCCGCCATCGTCGTCATGACTGTGAAGTATGGCGTTGCAACATTTCTAGAGAATATGTCGCCACCGTCATTGTCATCGTCGCTGTGAGAATATGCCTTCATTGCCACTGTCGTGGTCGTCATCATCATCATCGTCGTCATCACCGTCGCCATCGTTGATGTGAGAATATGCCGTCACTGCCATGGTCGTTGTGATAATATGTAATCATCGTCATCATCGTCGTCATCATCATCATCATCATCTTCGTTGTTGTCGTCATCGTCGTAATCGTCGTCATCATCGTCAAATTAGTTAATCCATTTTATCTTTTATCTTTTTTATTTATATAAAAATTGGATATCGATATCTTTGATTCTCATAACAAAATATTATAATAAAAAATGTTTCATCATCATCATTGTCATCGAAAAATTAATTAATTCATTTTATCTTTTATTTTTTTATTTATATAAAAGTTGGATATCGATATCTTATATTCTCATAACAAAATATTATAATAAAAATGTTTCAACATCATCATCATCATCATCGAAAAATTAATTAATTAATTTTATCTTTTATCTTTTTTATTTATATAAAAGTTAGATATCGATATCTTATATTCTCATAACAAAATATTATAATAAAAATGTTTTATCTTATATTCACATAACAAAATATTATAATAAAAAATGTTTTATTACAATGCTATTATTTTAATGTACACAAACAAACATACATATATCGTGAGTACTTAAAAAAAAATCTATATAAGTCAATACACACATATATTTCCACATATACACACGTTCAACCTCTTTTTAAAAATACTAAATATGATTTGTATTTTTTTTTCTTTTCTTTTTTTTATAATCAGGGAACTCTCCAAACATTTCAGTGAGCATCGTCAACCAAACTTTCTGCAAATACAAACCCACGATCCGGGGTTAGCCTGAAATTGGAACCAGACATAATCAACAGAAACGTGGAGCCTATCACTACGGTCACACAAGATCACGAGCTTGCAGAAATCAAACCTAAACTCCTGTCAGGGCATCCTTCGTAACTCACCGTTGACTCTGAGACATCAGCCCCAAACTAAATATGATTTTATACAAATGGAGTGAAATCATAATGATTCGATACAAATGCATATTTCCAAAAAGAGTGTTTATGATAAGGAATTTTCAAGCGAATTAGTATAATAATGAATATTCATACGGTGCTTAAAATCATACAATATTCCTCCAAACAAAATCTTACAATAATAATGTTTTAATACCATGCTATTTTTAAGTGTAAACAAACAAACATACATATATCTTGAATACTAAAAATATCAATATAAATCGATACACGTGAAATATACATATGTCGAACCTCTTTTAAAAAGAATTAAATATAATTATATAGAAATGGAGTGAAATCATTATGATTCGATACAAATGCATATTTCCAAAAATATTGTTTATGATAATGAATTTCCAAGTGAATAGTATAATCATGAATATGCATGCAGATTGTTACTTCAAATATTTCCAAATGAATTAATAAAATTATGCTTATGCTACCTAAAATGAACGGCATTGTTAATTTATAATAAAAAAGATTTCATACAAATGTGTATCTCCAAATGAATTGTATATAATAAGAAATGTGCAAATAGATTACATGGAGTCGTTAATTTCGATATTCAACTTGTAATTGGTGTACTTTTTGCAATATTTATTGTTTGACCTAAAAATATAGGTCATTGAACTTTACCTTAGTTATTAATTTACAATGTTTAAAGATGGTTGATAAAATAATTCAATTATAAAAGAGTAAAGAGTAAATAATCTTTGTCTTTGTTTTAAGATTAAAAATGTGTTATGGTGTTATGTTGAGTTAAATAATAACACATGTATTAACTTTAAAGATTTTATTTTTTATTAATAAATAATTTGTTTTAGGATTAAAAATTTATTACGTTGAGTTAACTAATAACACGTTAGTATGTAGCTTTGGTTGACCCTTATCGACACGTTATTTATCAAATACCCACGATAACATGGTTAAAAATGTATACCATTACAAAGTTGTAATTATTTTTTTAACAAATATGTTGGTGTTTAAAAGTAAACTCTTTTATACGTTATTTTTTTAACAAATATTGTAAACTATTTTATAACCATGACCACATTATTAATTATTAATATGGTTTGCTAGTTGACGGTTAGTTAGGTGTGGGGAAAGATTGTTGAGTTTTAATTATTATTTATTATAAGAAATAATTATAATAATTATAATTATTTATTATAATATTGATTATTTAATTATTATAAGAAATAATAATTATTATTATAATTATAATTATTCTTCACTAGGCCTAATCTAGTGACGACATCAAGTGAGGCCCTTATATAACAATGTAGCCACCCGGGGATTTGACCCCAAGGCTTTATGCTCACAACTTACAACACTCAACCACTTGAGCTAGCCCATCAGGCTATATTATTATAATAATAAATATTATAATAATTGGACCTGATAAGTACTTTGAGTAATGTATTTGAAGATGTCAAATATCAAATGTATATTTTCATGGAATTTTCCTTTGTCGATTGATTGCTCTCATATACATTGATGTTATATTGATTATTAGAGTTATGGTTTTATATTGGTATCCATTTGCTTATGAGATTTGGTAATAACAATAATGTAGTCTATATGATAGATAAAGGTAGTACATTGCGATGATCATTATTATGTGGAAAGTTGGTGATAGCAAAAGAAATATAAATATGAGTAATGCTTTGAAATGATTAATGTTACCATGAGCACAAGTGTAGGATATAGTCCATGATTAGTGTAAGATTTTTTTGTGATTAAATAATAGAGGTAATTGATATTCTAAGACATCGATCATGCGATATTATAAGGGCAATTTGTATGGGTTGTTAAATATTCATGTTGATCTTCGTTAGTCCCACATGATTAAAAAGAGGGATTCTTTCAAAGTTCATAGATTGTTGATAAGAAGATTATTGAACATAGTCCTTGTGAATGTTGTACATGTCGTACTTATGTGAGTCCATGTAGTATGTTAACTTAATGGGATCAATTGTTACGCTAATGTAAATTCTCAAAGAGTCATAAACTTGAGCTTTCTGGTTGGAATAAGCCTTTAAGGAATTTTGGCGGCCAGTTAGGGCTTGTATCACCATGGTTTTCCTGACGTTAAAACTATAAATAGATTGTTTCATCTAAATCAGTGGAAGACAAAATACTTGAATGCCCAAAGGCTAGAGCAGTATTTCTTCAAAATTCTAGATCCACTTTATAAATGAACGTTCCACAACCCAAAATACGCAATGCGGAAGTTGGGATTGCGAAACGGTTGAAACTCCACTTTATAAAGGTAGGTTTCGCAACCCGCAATCCGCAATGCGAAAGTTGGGATTGCAGAACAGTTGAAACTTCACTTTATAAATGTAGGTTCCGCAACCCGCAATGCTGAAGTTGGGATTGCATAATAGTTGAAACTCCACTTTATAAAGGTAGGTTCCACAACCCACAATCCGCAATGTGGAATTCGATATTATGGAACAATTTTCACTTTATAAATGTAGGTTCCGCAACCTGCAATCCGCAATGTGGATTTCGGGATTGCAGAACAATTGAAACTCCACTTTATAAAGGTAGGTTCCGCAACCCGTAATCTACAATGCGGAAGTTGGGATTGCGGAATGGTTGAAACTTCACTTTATAAATGTAGGTTCTACAACCTGCAATCCGCAATGTGGAAGTCAGGATTGCGGAACATTTGAAACTCAAATCCTTATAAATGAAGGTTTCGCAACCCGCAATTTGCAATGCGGAATTCGGGATTGCAGAACGGTTGAAACTCGTCCTTATAATTGAAGGTCCCGCAACCCGCAGTCCACAATGCGGAAGTCGGGAATGCGGAAACCTATCACATGTGTTGACTTTTGGTTGATTGCGTTTGACTTTTGGTTGACTATGGTTGAATTTGATTGATCATAGCTAAATTTGGTTGACCGTGGTTGACTTTAGTTGACCATGATTTATTTTGGTTGACCATGGTTGACTTTGGCTGCCTAAGGCTAACTTTGGTTGAGCTTCACTTGGATTAACAATGGTTAACTTCAATCCATAGTTGACTTCAATCCATGGTTAATTCCAATCCATAGTTGACTTTTAAGAAAGGTTGAGGTTAATACATAGTTTACTTCTAAGCAAACTTGACTTTGAACCATGGTTGACTTTAATCCATAGTTTCATTTCAAGTAGGGTTGAATTTGAACCATGGCTAACTTCAATCCATAGTGGACTTTTAAGTAAGGCTGAGTTTCAAGCATGGTTGAGCATCGTATAGCCATTGTTGACTTTAAGTTAAGTATGACTAGATTACACCATCGTCGACCATTATATGTGCAAGGTCGACTTCGAGCAAGGTTAACTTTGCTTAAGATACATGGTTGACCATTGTTTGGGCATGGTTGACTTGAAGTCATAATTTCCTTTTAAGCAAGGTTGACTTTGAACCATGGTTGTCCATTGTATAAGCATTGTTGACATTAAGCTAAATTTGAATTTAATGTTAATGTTAATACTAATCATGTAATAATAATGTTGTTAATTTTATGTTCTTATTATTATTATGAACTAATTAAATTAATATTAATATTAAATGTTAAATTTGTTATTAATTGTTAATTTAATATTATTAAATGACATAAATTTTAACCATAAATTTAATTTTAACATTAACATTAACATTAACATTAATATTAAATTTTAATGTTAATATTAAATGTTAATATACACGATAAAGACACCCTTGTAAACTTGCAAGGATATGGAAATGAAACCATAAAACTACATCCTATTTGTCATGTTCACTAACAATCCATCCAACGTTTCCTAACCATCCATCTAATTTCATAATGACGTTTATAGGCTTTCACATCGCAAAGATAACGAAAATTCCTGCCAGCACGTCACGACAAATGCAGGTGTTGAATTTGCCACATGTATTCTCAGATTATCACTTACCTTGTACATATATTCTCATATCAGGGTTTACATATGATTTGGTGAAAAATGATTGTAGTTTAATTTATGGTTTTGGGTCAAACTCACTCTATGCATAGTACATGAAAGTTAGGGTTTAACTTTGATTTAGTGAAAATTGATCATAGTTTAATTTATAGTACAGGAAAGTTAGGGTTTAACTTTGATTTAGTGAAAATTGATCATAGTTTAATTTATAGTTTATTAGAGTAAGTTAATTCATGAACAAAATCACTCTTTTTCATTGTTTGAGAATAATTTCTCTCATGGACTTTACTTTGTCTTAATAACTTTAGTTGAATAAAATAAATAAATAAACTATAAATTGATGAACTCCTTTCCAAGCGGATTTAGAGCTCTCCTAATTGTGTTTTAACTCATGGGCTGGCCAAAGATGTTGTGTTTTGACGAACTTTATGGATCGCCATCAAAGAGGTATTAAGGCCTTTTTCATGGCATAATTTTGATATAATTCTTCTATGCAGTGCATTAATAGGGATTTGATCGAGGGTTAGTAGCCTTAGCTGATAAAGGGATAGTAGCTTCATGCACAACGGGATTTGACAAATTATTGGTTTGGAAAATGATCAAAGGCAGTTTCTGTAACAGGAAGTCTACCTTGGTACTTCCTCCCCCTCAACTGCAATTATTTAGAGGCGGTTTTAGCATTAAATTTGACCATAATTAATGTTTTAATGCTAGTTGATTAGAGTAATTACAATCAATACTTCTCTAAGTTATAACATTTACAACATTCACAACAAAACAATTGACAATGCTTCTATAAGGTTATAATGCAACACATTTCTAAAGAAATTTTTAACATAATTGCTTAAGAGTCTAACACTCACCTAAGGCTTGCAAAACAAGTCACAAAAATAAACTTGAATGTTTTACCTCTTTTTCTTCTTTGGACTTCAAAACTTTGTATTCACAATCCTGGTTGCATCCGCCATCTTCATTTTCACTCTAAACCCTTCTTTTCTTTAACATATTTGTGGGGAACCTCACGAGGATTCTAGCCATGACTCGATCTCAAGAGGAGACGAACCAACATTAACTTCGTCAATGACTCAATTTTTAATGCCATTACAGTTGGTTGGATGATGAGAGTAATTACAGGCAGCAAAAACCCTTTGATCCGCAGAATAATAAATTTATAGTTACATTTTCTCAATTTTTTGAGTGGGTTTCAAATTTCTTTTACCATTTGAATCATCATTGATAACATTTATCTAACTAAGGATTTGATTTTACATGTTCTTATATTTGTGGTTTTAGTGCAGGTGGAAAGGAAAATCCCCTCAAGCAGCCAAAGAAGCATAAAGTTGATTTTTTCAACCGAAAGCATAAAGTTGATTATGACGAGGTGTGCTTATTTATATGTTTAGTTCCAAAATTTTATTATAACAAGTTTCCATTGAAAAACCATAATAAATATACCCCGCACACAGACCATTAAAAATAAGGCTCGCATTGAATTTATTTGCATTTGGATAGAATTTTGGATCATTAAAAGTGAAGTGTGCATTGAATTAATTTGCATTTGTATAGAATTATGTTGGAACTATAATTTTTTTTGTTTTTCTTCACTATGTCGTGAGAAGCTGTTATTTGACTTATTTAATTTACTCTAAATTATGGTATTCATGTACACTGATCATCTTTTCTTCAGTCATTATTTATATAAACCTATATCTTATCCTGTTGTGATATTTAAATTATCACTCTTTTTCCTATTTAAGCTCAGGGTTGCTTTGTACTGGTCATTACAGAATTCCTATGGCTTACTCACACGATATATTTGCTTCAAATCACAATATATTGATTGAATATTCAATTTGCAAAATAACTAATATATCTCACATTTATAAAAACTATTATTCAAAGAATAAGAAATAATATTGTCATTTGCATTGATAAATCAAACCTAGAAACTGCAATTTCAATGAAAGTCGAGACTATATAATTTGAGTTTTTCTAATGAGAAATCCAGCAACAAGAGCCAAAAGCTCATCATCTTGTGCATATGAAACTTAAGTCCGATTTCTATATATGAAGCTTAAATTTGTATTTCTAAATTAACGATTTTAACATGAAACGAATGAAATTTACATAAATTACCTAATACTTGAAAGAAAAATATTGCGGCTTCAAATACGATGCTATACTGATCATATAGATGTAGGTCGAAATAAGCTTCTTTATCCACTAAAACTGCCTTAAAAGGTACATTTCAAACTTTAAAAGCCTTCTCTGCATTTTTATTATTTAGAAACTCAAGTGATCTTAAAGCCCAATTGTCTCTTCATTACTAGAAGAGCCTTTTATGGATTTATAAAGCTTGATCTACTTATAGATGTAAATTTCTTGCCATTGTACTCCCAAACTGGGCGCTTGAAATTCCTACATTATCTGGATTCTCTAACCTAGTTCACTGCACAAAGATAAAATCCCGGTAATGTCATCAGATAAGTTAGTGTTGTTAAAAGATTTCACAAGTAAAATACAAGTTACTAATACTGTATACAGCTATATAGGTGTATATAAAGAGAATCAAACCTGTAAATAGTTGTATCATCAGAAGATAAACCTTCTAAGGCATATTTACTCTTTAGCATTTCTGAACAGGCCAATGGCTGGTTTTCATTATAATTCTCTGGATTCATAAGGCCTTGCATACAGTCATGATAATCAACCAGCCATATTAATTAATTAATATGATATTGACCGGATAACTACCACGAATGTCATGCGAAGTGCTATTTCACTTCATATTTACCATCATACTATTTCACTCCATTATAACCAATATTAATAAAATATAAAATATAAAATAATAATAATATATATTATTTAAATATATATAAATTATATAAAAAACAAATGGAGAAAAAAATATTTTCAAAAAGATAAAATTTATTTTTATAAATAAATAAAGAAAAGAAAATGTACTCAATTTTTAATGAATGGTTATGGGATGGAATATTATCATCTCCACCTAAATTTCATTCATAGTAATAACATATTGAACTTATAACCATAGATCCATCTTAAAAGTGACTCTACTAAGCTCGGAGAGGGATCAAATCTCTCGAGCTGCAAATCCTTTTTAGAGTGAAAATGCAGAGGAAGGGTTTGCACCTCGAGAGATTTGATCCCTCTCTGCGCTTGGTAGAGCCACTTTTAAGATGGATCTATGCTGGTTCTAGTTGTGGGCATGGGCGTGGGGACTTGGGGAGAGTAGGAAGCAATAAAATCGATCTACCATGTGAAGGTAATTAAGAATTGGATGCTTAAATTAATACTATTATAAAGGATTTATTGTAATAATATACAAAATTTCATTGATTTAAATTAATGCATATTAAGAATGATTTATTGCAAGAGGGTATTAACTTAAATCCATCAACGAACTTCTCTAAGTTCTTATAAATTATCTATCTCTTACAGAGTTTCACATATTTCAATACAAAAAATCTTGGTGTATGATAAGTTCGTTGATACTAATTCATCAAGGATTGTTCGTTGATAAGTTCGTTGATACTAATTCATCAAGGATTGTTTGGTGATTCGCAAGGATTGTTTTGAAGCACCAGCCACATAAATCATCGAAATTTTAATGGACAACTGACAGTCCATAACGTATTACTCCACCACTTGTTATTCTCTCCATCCTTTGCTTCCTTCAAAAAAGAATAAACCAGTTTCCCTGTGACCTTGCCATTGGACTTGTTGTAACACCAAATCAAACAATCTTCCTCCAAGGATAAGGTGATTCCAACTTGAACAAGCTTTCGAACATAATTCTCCCAACCCTCATGTAAATAAGGCTCTAGAGACATATCCATAGCGGATAACCAATGAGTACAACCACTCTCAAGCTGACAGGACTCATGTTTCAGGACATAGATATTGCACCTATGGAGTGCCAATATAAGTTCCGAAGATAGTCTGAAATCAGTTCCAAGACTGACGATTGGGTCGATTCCCACACAAACCTAGGTACCTCTTCCAACATCCCAACCAATACCATGGTTAATGATCGGGTACATATTTTCATTAAACTTCTCCATAGATAAGATTCGTGAGGCTCCTTCTTACCATTGCGTAACCAGATAGCAAGGGGAATCCCACCAAGATACTTCACTCTCACAACCTTACCCCATAAACCAACATCAAACAGACTCCGCCAAAGAGATTTAGCACACAGAAAAATATTCAAATCCCTTATATCTTTGATGCCCCAGCCACTTAATATATTAGGACGAGAGATGGAATCCCATGAAATCATATGGAACTTAAATGCTCCTCCAGCACTGGCCCAAAGAAAATGTGAGAAAAGCCTTCGTAAAGCAATAATGACTGACCGAGGAACTAAAAATAGGGAAAACCAAAAAACCAAAATTCCTTGAAGTACCGAACATAGCAGGGTGAGGCACCCACCTAAAGATAAGTATTTGTAGGGCCCATTATTGATTCTTCTCTGGAACTTTTTAATGAGCCACCTCCAATCTGCCGAAACATATCCACAAGGTTTCAAGAGATAACCAATGTATCTGAATCCTGCTCCAATCTCCTTCATCTGAAATGGGAATAAATGACAAATCTACTCCCTTAAAACCGGATCCTGACACTAAAAAAGGAAAGAATATTTAATAGGACTAATGTCCAACCCTGTTGCATTGCAAAAGCAACTAGTGATGTTTTTGTAATGTAACCATTCAACATAAATGCCATTTCCAAATATAAATACGTCATCCACAAATAAAAGGTGAGTAATATTTAAAGCCTTCGCCACCTTGGTTACCTGCAATGAGACCCCTACGTCGAGCATCATTTATAAGTAGACTTAAACCTTCGATGGCCAATATAAAAAGGTATGGAGATAACGAACAACCTTGATGGAGATCCCTATTTCCACCGAACTGGAAAGAAGGCGATATATTCACAAGAACCGAATAATTGACAGTGGTAACACAGGCAATAATCCATTCAACAATTTCCAAATTTAGCCCCGCTTGAAGAAAGATAAACCGAATATAAGTCCAATCAAGCCTGTCGAAAGCCTTCACGAGATCCATTTTTAAAATGAAAGCATCGACCTTATTTTGTTTAATGGAGTGTAAACCCTCTTGTGCAATACCCACTGCGTCCAACAATTGACGATTATGGAGAAAACCAAACTGTTCAACAAAGATAAAACACTCCAGAAAAGGCTTTAACCGATCGGAGATGATTTTTTAGACAACTTTATATAAAATATTACACAATGAAATAGGTCTAAAATCCCTGTATCCCACAGTTTATCAATTTTCAGAATCAGAGTGATATAGGTAGCATTTAAAGAACCAAGAATATGAGCCTTATGTCGTGAATCTTCAATAGCCAAGGTGATATCGCTCCCAAGCAAAGGAAAGAAATGAAGAAAAAATTTCACCGTCCACCCATCGGGCCCCAGATTTTTGTCCTTAGAAAACATCTGAAGATTTTTCAAGATCTCATCTTCAGTAAACGACCGCCCAATAACCAAGCATGCTTTATCATCAAAGATCTGAGGGAAGGGTTGGAAATGATGTGTCAAAATCATGAAATTTTGATAATAAATTAACTATAATTTTATTTTAAATTATGAAAATTTCATTCCCTCCTCTAGGGATTACATCTAGTACAAAACATCCTTCACGAATGAGAAAATTATATTAAATTAATTTTCTTAAAATATTAAATTAATTTTCTTAAAATATTAAATATATTTTTAATTATAAAAAATTCAGTTTAATATATATTTTTCCAAAACATTAAGAAAACATAGCATTAACAGTTTCAAATTAATATAAAGTCAAAAGCTTTGACTAAATATTGATTAGTATATAGTTTCAAATTACTATAAAGTCAAAGGCTTTGACTAAATATTGATTAGTATATGTCCCTGCAGGAAGGTACATAATAAATACATATTAGTATATATCCCTACAGGCAAGGACATAAATATCGACTAGTATATATACCTGCAGGTAGAGACAAAATAAAATAATGAGTAGTAGTGTACTTACATTTAACTGTTGAGAAAGCTAAAGATCATAGAGCATGCTCTTTTTAAAAAACGTTTAAAAGAAAATTAAGAAAAATAATGATTTAATAAAAATGAAAAATTCTTAAAAAGAAAGTAAAGAAAAGAAGAAAGGTTTAATCAAACATGATTTAATAAAACAATAAAAATATTAAAAAAAAAAATGAAACCTTATAAAAAAAATACAAACCACATATATTATTGAAGAGGAGATACTTATGGTGTGAGAATCTAATGTTGTTGTAAGCTGTGCAGTTCTGCGTCACAACATATTCTTGAATTAGAGAGTTCTTTGTAATAATGTAAACCGCATTTCAAGAAAATAAAATTCGAAGATCACCAAACAATTCTGTTCAAGTCCGAGCACATTCATCATGGTCTTTTATTTGTACACACTAAGGCTCATGTGCGAGAGAAGGATATATGAAAACTACTACTAACAACTTGTTTTCCCTCGTCATTTCATCAAATTGGGGAAAGTTAAGGAAATAAGGGAGATGCAAGGTAACAAGCCCTTTCCCATAAAAAAAATAGATCAATTTCATTCACAATGTACTTCTTTTAGTTGTATTTGGACTTGAAATTCATAGAAAATTATTATTAAAGTATCAATACAACAATGCAAGTCCTAAAACATGATTATCAAAATATCAAAATTTATATGGGTATATACACATCTTCAAAGCCTTAGTTCCAAAATTTTATTATAACAAGTTTCCATTGAAAAACCATAATAAATATACCCCGCACACAGACCATTAAAAATAAGGCTCGCATTGAATTTATTTGCATTTGGATAGAATTTTGGATCATTAAAAGTGAAGTGTGCATTGAATTAATTTGCATTTGTATAGAATTATGTTGGAACTATAATTTTTTTTGTTTTTCTTCACTATGTCGTGAGAAGCTGTTATTTGACTTATTTAATTTACTCTAAATTATGGTATTCATGTACACTGATCATCTTTTCTTCAGTCATTATTTATATAAACCTATATCTTATCCTGTTGTGATATTTAAATTATCACTCTTTTTCCTATTTAAGCTCAGGACTGCTTTTGTACTGGTCATTACAGAATTCCCATGGCTTACTCACACGATATATTTGCTTCAAATCACAATATATTGATTGAATATTCAATTTGCAAAATAATTAATATATCTCACATTTATAAAAACTATTATTCAAAGAATAAGAAATCATATTGTCATTTGCATTGATAAATCAAACCTAGAAACTGCAATTTCAATGAAAGTCGAGACTATATAATTTGAGTTTTTCTAATGAGAAATCCAGCAACAAGAGCCAAAAGCTCATCATCTTGTGCATATGAAACTTAAGTCCGATTTCTATATATGAAGCTTAAATTTGTATTTCTAAATTAACGATTTTTAACATGAAACGAATGAAATTTACATAAATTACCTAAAACTTGAAAGAAAAATATTGCGGCTTCAAATACGATGCTATACTGATCATATAGATGTAGGTCGAAATAAGCTTCTTTATCCACTAAAACTGCCTTAAAAGGTACATTTCAAACTTTAAAAGCCTTCTCTGCATTTTTATTATTTAGAAACTCAAGTGATCTTAAAGCCCAATTGTCTCTTCATTACTAGAAGAGCCTTTTATGGATTTCTAAAGCTTCATCTACTTATAGATGTTTCTTGCCATTGTACTCCCAAACTGGGCGCTTGAAACTCCTACATTATCTGGATTCTCTAACCTAGTTCACTGCACAAAGATAAAATCCCAGTAATGTCATCAGATAAGTTAGTGTTGTTAAAAGATTTCACAAGTAAAATACAAGTTACTAATACTGTATACAGCTATATAGGTGTATATAAAGAGAATCAAACCTGTAAATAGTTGTATCATCAGAAGATAAAACTTCTAAGGCATATTTACTCTGGATTCAGGCATATTTATTTCATTATAATTCTCTGGATTCAGGCCTTGCATACAGTCATGATAATCAACCAGCCATATTAATTAATTAATATGATATTGACCGGATAACTACCACGAATGTCATGCGAAGTGCCATTTCACTCCATTATAACCAATATTAATAAAATATAAAATATAAAATAATAAATTAAAATAATAATAATATATATTATTTAAATATATATAAATTATATAAAAAACAAATAGAGAAAAAAATATTTTCTAAAAGATAAAATTTATTTTTATAAATAAATAAAGAAAAGAAAATGTACTCAATTTAATTTAATGAATGGTTATGGGATGGAATATTATCATCTCCACCTAAATTTCATTCATAGTAATAACATATTGAACTTATAACCATAGATTCATTTTAAAAGTGACTCTACTAAGCTCCGAGAAGGATCAAATCTCTCGAGCTGAAAACCATTTTTAGAGTGAAAATGCAGAGGAAGGGTTTGCACCTCGAGAGATTTGATCCCTCTCTGCGCTTGGTAGAGCCACTTTTAAGATGGATCTATGCTGGTTCCAGTCGTGGGCATGCGCGTGGGGACTTGTGGAGAGTAGGAAGCAATAAAACCGATCTACCATGTGAAGGTAATTAAGAATTGGATGCTTAAATTAATACTATTATAAAGGATTTATTGTAAGAATATACAAAATTTCATTGATTTAAATTAATGCATATTAAGAATGATTTATTGCAAGAGGGTATTAACTTAAATCCATCAACGAACTTATCTAAGTTCTTATAAATTATCTATCTCTTACAGAGTTCCACATATTTCAATACAACAAATCTTGGTGTATGATAAGTTCGTTGATACTAATTCATCAAGGATTGTTTGGTGGATCGCAACGGCCATAGAACCGTGCAGTGGAGAGGCCATCTCTTACCAACTTACATTGGAATCAATGCAACATAGATTGATGATTCATATACATTTTTTGAAATCAATGAGGTGAGTATTGGTGGGTGGAGTGAGAGGGATGTAGAACGATAGAGGAGAGACCATCTTTTGCAAAGTTACACTAAAATCAATGCAAATGAGATTGATGACATATACCTTTGTTAAAATCAATGTAGAAAGTATTGGCGGGTGCAGTAAGAGGGCCACACGAATGTTGAGAAGAGGCCATCTCTTATAGAGTTACATAGAAATCATTGCAAGATAGATTGATCACTTAGATAAGTTTGCACAAAAATCAACAAAATGAGTATTGGCGCGCCGAGTGAGAATGTCGCATCTCATAACCTAGAAACCAAAAATGCTTTTGTGTCAAACGTTTACACAAATCTTCTAATTTCTTTAATTTCATGCATTCAAAGCCTTTTGATATAGTAATAGTAAAGTTCTTATGTCTTGTCAAAATGTATAGTAGTCTTAATGTTTGCATAGGAATATATGGTTGTAAATGTTTGCAAAGGACTTTCTTTTAAGAAGAGAATTGTATAAAAAGAGTTCTTGTGAATGTGATTTTAATAGAAGCATGTATGGAGCAATTATTGTGATTGTATTTTCAAATGAATAAGAAAGACACTAGTAAAGGTGGGCATTATTTGTTCCATATTTTCATATCTATTTTGGGAATATATTCACTTTATTTAATGATTCACCAAGGCTTGTGAAACATTAAAGAAATTTTAAATTAATTGAAAAACAATATCAATAAAAATGTATTTTTTCCATTGTTTTAAAAAGATTAAAATACAAAAATTAATATAACATAAAAACTTGAAATAAAACACTCCAAACTAAGATATTTGAATTTGAACCACTAGAACCCTAGGTTGCCCACACACCCTGCAAGCATGGGACACAAGTAAGCCCAAGTGTGATTTGAACTTGTGACCTCTCTTTACAACATGTGACTTCATATCAAGCGAAACACCAATGAACCACACCCGTGCGGGTACTTAATTAAGAGCTTGATAAAAGCAATTTCAAATTATAAGTAAGTTTACTCTATGTGAAAAGCATTATTCAGAAATTAAAATAATTTATATGGTTTTCATTAAGAAGTAATTTAAAATTTTATTTTCAAACTATTGATTATGACAAATCTATCAAGCATAGATCCATACCTTTAAGTTAATATTGTTTTTAGTAATATGTTAAAAGCAATTTTAAATTATAAATAAGTTTACTCTAAGTGAAGCATTATTTAGAAATTAAAATAATTTATATGGTGTTTTAATAAGAAGTAACATTTTTTTTTAAGTAAATAATATGCATTCATAATATAACAAATTATGAATTTATTTTTGTAATCATTTTATTTCATTTCCACCAAATTATAAATTTTACTATTTTTTATTTCAAAACCCTTTCAAGAATGGAAGAATGTAATGCAAACATATTTAATGAAGACTGGTCTAATTGTAAATTATTGTTTGGTAAATAGAAACAGTGATAAATGCAAAAAGTTATGAAAATTTAATGATTCGCCGAGGCTTGTGAATTATTATAAAATAAACTATTGTAACAATAATAAATATATAAACAATGATAAATGTAAAAAATTAACTATAGATTTGTTGATAACAATTTATACTTGCCTTTAAAACTTTTCAAGTTCCACCTTCTATGATGTTTTTTTGAAAGATGTTTTATTTAGATCAAGTGTGTATTGCAACTGGATGCTAAATTCATCCTCACATGCATCCTCACATGCAGGAAGAACTTTAGTGCACGAAGTATTTTTCTATATTCAAATTATCTCATTCTAATTTGAGGACGAAAGGATTTCCACATCCCCCCTACTAGAATGGACCTCTCCACGAAATAAACATGTTGTACTTTCCATTATAATATAAAACATTATATAAAACTAAAAATATATTAATATGATTTTACTGTATACTATATTTATTCATATTTATTCAGACCTTAAAATAAAAATCATTATACAAAACTAAAAATATAATAATATGATTTTAATGTATACTATATGATATTTATTCATAAGTGATGTATATCAAATTATTATTATAAATTTAACTAAATTATATAAAAGAATAAATATCAAAATTTAATTGTTTTTTTTAATTTTTAATTTTTCTTGATGATGATGATGGTCTTTAACTTCCAATGAGACCAATCTTGGTTTATGAGACCTTAAGAAGATAAATATTATTTGATTTTCTTTAAAATACTATTTTTATGCTCAAAAAGGTTAAAGAAGATTGTCCTTAGCTCTCTATATTTTTGGGGATCTAGAAGTTTAAAGAGGTCACTACCGAAGCAAAGATTTTGGAACTGAGATCTAATGTGAGTGAAAGTGGGGCATTCTAAGAGAAAGTGATTTTCATCTTCCACTCTCATAGACTCGCATTGATGACAAATCCTTTCAGCCCAAGGCGTTTTAGGGTTGTCCAATGCCCAGTTTCTGTATGGAGCTCATGAGAGTTCGTTCTAATCTTGCAATATTTTTTTTTTTTTTTTTTTTTTTTTTTTTTTTTTTTTTTTTTTTTTTTTTTTTTTTTTTTTTTTTTTTTTTTTTTTTTTTTTTTTTTTTTTTTTTTTTTTTCAGTTTGTTAAGATAGAAAGATAATTTTGATCTTCGAGATTAGGGTGAATGATCTCTTTGTAATATCGAAGATTTATTTTACCTTGAATTCTTCTTTGCACCACATTTTCTCTTTGAAAGTAGAAGTAAAATGTAATTATTGTTATCGATATTTTCTAGAGTGGTAGCTTCATTAATCCTCCAATAATTTAACCAAGCCCTTGCATCTTTAATCCATCCTCGCTTTAGGAGAAGGTGCTTTTGGATGGAGTTAAGAGCAATTTTAGGGAACCGACCGTCTCCTATATTGTTTAACTTGTTCTTGTACGTTAGATATCTAATCATAGCCATGATTTCAATGGGGGAGAGCCCTGCTTCTAAGAGGAGAATAGGATAGTGCGTGTTTCTCTAAATTTTTAGATTATAAGTAATAAACTGCTTCTAGATTTGGTCAATTCTTCACCAAGACTCTCTAGAAATACTGCACCCCCACGCTTCACAGCCATATAAGATAATGGGAGTGACAAATGTTTTAAAGAGGAATTTCTATTTGTCCCACATCACAAGGTTTGTCGATTTAAAGTTGTTTTCAAGACCAAAGTAGGATTTCCACCCTCCATTTATCCTCTTCTCAATGTTAGAGTTCCATTTGAGCTTGTGATGAAAGTTAATTCCTAGATTCTTATAGGAGGTTACTTCCTCCAAAATTGTATTGTCATTGTTACTCACTACTTAATTGCTTAATACCTTTTAATTAAGATCTATTTTTTTATACATGAATTAAAACATAATAAACCTCCTACATATAGAAGCATATTTCAAGATAATAATTTTACAACATAACCCAAATAATAATAAGTATTTAAAATACTTTAAAACATTTGTTTCAATAACTCCGCAAAATTTGGCAATGACATGCAATGCTGAGAAAGTTTTTCAATATCTAATCAAAGTTTGGCAATGATGTGCAATGCTAAGAAAATTGAATAAAAAATATAAGAAGTATAATATTTTAATAATAATATCTTTCAATTTTAATTTTCAACTATAATATATTTAGGTAAATATAACTTTTATAACTATTTAGGTAAATATAACAAGGGAAAAAGATGCAATGCAGCTATGTCCCTACCATAAGGATAAGTGGGGCCATGGAGGAAGATAGATAATATTTTGATGGCCGTGAGAGGAAAATAGATAAAACATGTTTAACAACACGATGATTTGGGATAATGTTCCGATGGTCATGGGAAGATTAAAATAGATAATGTTCCAATGGAGGAAATGGACAAACGAGTATTTTTTTTCACACGGAAAAAAGACAACTTATATTAAAGAAAAATTTGTGTCCAAAGTATACAAGGTAGGCGAGCTGCCTATTCCTTCAAAACAGAAAAAATCCAATAATTAAGAGTTCATACAATCCATAAAAAAATCTCTCAAAGTATTCGAAATATCCCACATACCACTACACTAGTTTAAACAAGATAAATCAGACTTATCAGTCAAACAAAAGACAAGACTTCTGACTTGTATAGAGTGCGACCTCTGTATTCTTCAACGTGCATGGATCCGTCCATTTCACCCAGAGCATGTTTGGAAATAATTTCATCCTCCTTATTGTGCTCCATGTAAATGTGTAGAAATGAAATGGAAGATAAGGAGGAAATTATTGCACGAGACCTTTTAATCCAACCATTCAACTCCACAGAATTTAGACACTGTCCACCTTTTTCCCATAAAATAACACATCTTGAGTCCCCAAATATTGTAAGTGATAATAAGCTTGCCCAAGAACTTGGACAAATAAAGCAGACCCCATAATGAAATTAGCTCAGATATGGTGTTAGTTCCTCTTCCCGCTCCCAGCTAAAGATGAAATACATGATCCTGGGAAAGTTTTAGAGTCATGCTAGCCCCACATAGGCCGACCTGGGCTGCGCCATCGAAATATCCCAAAGGAAAACTGAAATCGTCCTCTGAGAACGGGTTGATCCTTCGAATCTTCCTGCAGAGTGTCGAGCTAGAAAGAGAGAAATAAACAACAATATTTGAACAAATATGAGAGACAAAGGCTTGCAAATCCTGAAAAATGAAGCGGTTGCACGCTTTTCAAACTTCCCATACTGTAAAATACAGTAATGCCGAATCAAATATGTGACCCTTAGTCCACAGCTTGAAGTTTCCTGCAAAGGAGATGCTGCACTAAGAGTAATGAAAATTTAGGCCAAATTCTAAACATAACCAGAGCTTCCGGAAGAAAATACAGTTACCGAAAATATGGTCGACATCCTCCTCAGCCTCAAAACATAGAATGCAGCAACCCGGTCCACTGAAACCACATTTAATAAGATTATTCCAGGTCAGTGTTTTGTTTTGAAGCACCAGCCACATAAATCATCGAAATTTTAATGGACAACTGACAGTCCATAACGTATTACTCCACCACTTGTTATTATCTCCATCCTTTGCTTACTTCAAACAAGAATAAACCAGTTTCGCTATGACCCTGCCATTGTACTTGTTGTAACACCAAAGCAAACAATCTTCCTCCAAGGATAAGGTGATTCCAGCTTGAACAAGCTTCTGAACATAATTCTCCCAACCCTCATGTAAATAAGGCTCCAGAGACATATCCATAGCGGATAACCAATGAGTACAACCAATCTCAAGCTGACAGGACGCATGTTTCAGGACATAGATATTGCACCTATGGAGTGCCAATATAAGTTCCAAAGATAGTCTGAAATCAGTTCCAAGACCAACGATTGGGTCGATTCCCACAAAAACCTAGGTACCTCTTCCAACATCCCAACCAATACCATGGTTAATGATCGGGTACATATTTTCATTAAAATTCTCCATAGATAAGATTCGTGAGGCTCCTTCTTACCATTGCGTAACCAGATACCAAGGGGAATCCCACCAAGATACTTCACTCTCACAACCTTACCCCATAAACCAACATCAAACAGACTCCGCCAAAGAGATTTAGCACACAAAAAAATATTCAAATCCCTTATATCTTTGATGCCCCATCCATTTAATATATTAGGACGAGAGATGGAATCCCATGAAGTCAGATGGAACTTGAATGCTCCTCCAGCACTGGCCCAAAGAAAATGTGAGAAAATCCTTCGTAAAGCAATAATGACCGACTGAGGAACTAAAAATAGGGAAAACCAAAAAAACAAAATTCCTTGAAGTACCGAACATAGCAGGGTGAGGCGCCCACCTAAAGATAAGTATTTGTAGGACCCATTATTGATTCTTCTCTGGAACTTTTTAATGAGCCACCTCCAATCTGCCGGAACATATCCACAAGGTTTCAAGAGATAACCAATGTATTTGAATCCCGCTCCAATCTCCTTCATCTAAAATGGGAATAAATGACAAATCTGCTCCCTTAAAACCGGATCCTAACACTGAAAAAGGAAAGAATATTTAACAGGACTAATGTCCAACCCTGTTGCATTGCAAAAGCAACTAGTGATGTTTTTGTAATGTAACCATTCAGCATAAATGCCATTTCCAAATATAAGTACGTCATCCACAAATAAAAGGTGAGTAATATTTAAAGCCTTTGCCACCTTGATACCTGCAATGAGACCCCTACATCGAGCATCATTTATAAGTAGACTTAAACCTTCAATGGCCAATATAAAAAGGTATGGAGATAACGAACAACCTTGATGGAGACCCCTATTTCCACCGAACTGGAAAGAAGGCGATATATTCACAAGAACCGAATAATTGACAGTGGTAACACGGGACATAATCCATTCAACAATTTCCAAATTTAGCCCCGCTTGAAGAAAGATAAACAGAATATAAGTCCAATCAAGCCTGTCGAAAGACTTCACGAGATCCATTTTTAAAATGAAAGCATCGACCTTATTTTGTTTAATGGAGTGTAAACCCTCTTGTGCAATACCCACTGCGTCCAACAATTGACGATTATGGAGAAAACCAAACTGTTCAGCAGAGTTAAAACACTCCAGAAAAGGCTTTAACCGATCGGAGATGATTTTTTAGACAACTTTATATAAAATATTACACAATGAAATAGGTCTAAAATCCCCGTATCCCACCGGTTTATCAATTTTCAGAATCAAAGTGATATAGGTAGCATTTAAAGAACCAAGAATATGAGCCTTATGTCGTGAATCTTCAATAGCCAAGGTGATATCGCTCCCAAGCAAAGGAAAGAAATGAAGAAAAAATTTCACCGTCCACCCATTGGGCCCCAGATTTTTGTCCTTAAAAAACATCTGAAGATTTTTCAAGACCTCATCTTCAGTAACTGACCGCCCAATAGCCAAGCATGCTTTATCATCAAAGATCTGAGGAAAGAGTTGGAGATGATGTGTCAAAATCATGAAATTTTGATAATAAACTAACTATAATTTTATTTTAAATTATGAAAATTTCATTCCCTCCTCCAGGGATTACATCTGGTACAAAACATCCTTCACGAATGAAAAAATTATATTAAATTAATTTTCTTAAAATATTAAATATATTTTTAATTATAAAAAATTCAGTTTAATATATATTTTTCCAAAACATGAAGAAAACAGTTTCTAATTAATATAAAGTCAAAAGCTTTGACTAAATATTGATTAGTATATAGTTTCAAATTAATATAAAGTCAAAGGATTTGACTAAATATTGATTAGTATCTGTCCATGCAGGAAGGTACATAATAAATACATATCAGTATATATCCCTACAGGCAAGGACATAAATATCGATTAGTATATATACCTGCAGGTAGGGACAAAATAAAATAATGATTAGTAGTGTACTTACATTTAACTGTTTGAGAAAGCTAGAGATCATAGAGCATGCTCTTTTTAAAAAACGTTTAAAAGAAAATTAAGAAAAATAATAATTTAATAAAAATGAAAAATTCTTAAAAAGAAAGTAAAGAAAAGAAGAAAGGTTTAATCAAACATGATTTAATAAAACAAAAAAAATATTAAAAAAAGGCTCATGTGCGAGAGAAGGATATATGAAAACTACTACTAACAACTTGTTTTCCCTCATCATTTCATCAAATTGGGGAAAGTTAAGGAAATAAGGGAGATGCAAGGTAACAAGCCCTTTCCCGAAAAAAAAATAGATCAATTTCATTCACAATGTACTTCTTTTAGTTGTATTTGGACTTGAAATTCATAGAAAATGATTATTAAAGTATCAATACAACAATGCAAGTCCTACAACATGATCATTAAAATATCAAAATTTATATGGGTATATACACATCTTCAAAGCCTTTGTATAAAATGATTTGAAATAACTTTCTGCCATGCATGATAGGTTAATAGTAGCCATGGCCAAGTAAACAATTTCATTTATACTTTTCATACTATCATCATTCATAGGTTCAACTATAAACATTAAAAAAGAAAAGAATAAATGGCTTGCACTTTGTTTGTTTTATATGTTTAATGCGTTCTCCGCCTTAAATATAATAAATGTTTTATTGTGTTGTCCATTTTAGTGATATGTGGCATAGTTGGGAGGACAATATGATGAGAATATGGACCACCACTTGGTAGTTGATTCATATCATGAGCACTCAATCAACATAATGTACAGTTGGCACTATAATTGGATTCCATCTTAGTCTTAGGTCTATGCGAGCTGAAAAGTTGAAGGTCATCTCTCGATCAACATGGTAAATCGTATTTGAGGTGGAACCTCTATCTATGAATGTGCACCCCTCTTAATATGACATCTATGTGTAGATTGCAAAGATAGAACAACTTAGGGGTTCCTTGTGAAGCCAAAATTGGAAGTGTTGGTATTTAGACACTCAAATTACGGAGAACTTCTTATCTATTACTAATAATTATGATATTCACTTGGCTAAGTAAATTACATAATCAACTCGCAAATAAATAAAGATAAGGCCATACATGTTTCTCTTCCTAGCTCCTACCTAATGAAGAGCATGTAAATAAGTTCTCTTCTTTGTATGTATTTTCTTGTCCGCATTGGGTAAGGAAAAAATAGGAAGGGCCACTAATTCTTCCTAGCTCTTGCATAATGATGGTAGTATAGATACATTTCTTGCACATCAATAATGTGCCACCCTTGGAGAGATACAAATAAAAACAATCCCCTAATCTTGAAATGGATCTACATGTGTAGATTCCATTAATCAACCATTGAAGAGATGATATGGAAACTAAATACATTTAGTTGTGTAATTGGTAAAGTGTATCTACTTATGATCAAAGGTCTCACTTTCCCCCTTGGAGTGAGACAAAACAATCCCCAAATTTTGGAAAGTGCCGATCTTTAGATTCTCCTTCTCCATAGAATTTAAGACCTGAGTAATTGCACATTCTAGATTCGAGGCATTATCCCCTCCTCATTCTATATCCCTCCTACCCCAAATATGATTACAAGATATTTCTACTAAACAAATAGGTTGGGGAATATAACGACATAGATCTAAGTAAAAAATGAGGGAAGCTTAGAAAAGAATGAGTTCTTTTATAGGCCAAGCTCGCCCCCCTATGAATTGAGCTTTCATCGGGAAATAAAGGGTGGGTGGGATAAGAGTAGGTTTGGTCAAGGATGGTGATATAAGTAAGCTCAAAGGAGGAACATATAAGATAGAAGCTCTTTGGAAAAAAAACGTAAATTCTATTGTTTTAAACGGAGTAAAATGAGCCAATATCCATTGGTTAAATCTATATAATACCTAGTTCTAGTTCTTTAACAGATGGAAATGGATTAAATGAATTAGGTGAAGGTGGATCAAGGAAGTAAAAAATACCCAACGACAAGTTCATGGCAAAATATGTTGGCACAATATTGATTGATTTCTATTTCACACACCTTTGACACACCAAAACAATATCTCGTAATGAACGAGCTTCCAAATCCCACCTACCTAGTTGCTTGCTTCTCGCAAGACCTTGCTTACGAAGGTAGTTCTTATAGTCCCCATAGTCCACCCACACCATAGGTTTAGTACGCGTGCATTGGATTAGATATGGAAAACAAATTAAACCTTGCTTACAATGCTTGCGAGTGATTTTGTGTGATGCCACCTTATTTCCCTCCCACTCGTACTATCATATTTTTGCAAAAGGAAAATTATGCGGATTTACGGAAGGTGAAACACTACAAGGAAAACACCATGTAGCAGAGGATTTTGTGGAGGTATTAAATGTTACATGATTGGGAATTTTTTAAAAAAAAACCTCCACTATATACTCCGTCATCCATAGCAGAGGTTTTAGCAGCCATTTTAACCGATATTTTCTATAACTTAAAAAATTTGGGTGGGTGGAGGTTTTTTCTTCAGTGCTCCTTTACATAATATGCAGTGCTCCTTTACATAATATGCATTGGTGAATTCAAAACAAAACTACATTGGTTCAAAAACTAACAGAGATGCAACTGTGCTTATATATTGATTGCACACCGATTTTGATTTTATTGTTCTATAATGCACTAGTGCGTGTTAGGTTTATATGAGCATACACATAATAACTTGCGAGAGAAATAAACAGAAATAAGCAATCACATAATAGACACATAATTTACCCTGGAAACTCCATGTGGGGAAAAACCAGCACCTAATGAAGATCTTCATTACATGGCCAAACCGGCCATCCGGGTCAAGTGAGCTCACCCGCTCACCTCCAGGCCACTTTACAATGGCGCCTCTCCAAGCCTTATAAAGGCTTCTTTGCATGCAATACCTTCGTCCAATACCATGGGCTACAACAAACCAAGTGCCCAAAACCATGTGTTAGACCTAACCACCTTTGACTCATTCTCGAGTCAAGGTTGACCCTAACAATCCCCCCTTTAAACTTGACTTGGAGTAATCACCAGCCCCCCCTCAAATTTTTAACTGAGGAATCTCACATACACCCCCCTATGACCTAGGTCTTTCTCCCGACTTTACCGGTGAGTTACCAGGGGTATCCATGCCTTACCCGGTCTTACAGCCATATGCCCTTTTACATGCAAACTACTCCATTTTTAATTTTTTCTTTTCATGTGTCTTCATGGTAACTACATGATCACTATCTATTGCTTCATTCTCTCGCTTTTCCATGCTAGCTTTCTTGCTCATTTTCTACCATGCACCTTTTTTTTAAATACTTATCTTGCTTCTCATGTGCAGAATTTTCATGTTACCACTTTACAACTATGTACTTACCATACTTGTCATCTTCCATGCCCCACATTGATGACCATGATTCATAAAACCATGAACCATCATTTCATAAACCCATGCTTAGCATAAAAACTTCACTCCCCTTTTTAATCTCAATTACCCCTTTAAAAAGTAATTAATCAATACCATAAATAAATCCCTTCATATTACCATGAGTCCACTTAACTTTTGAGAAATGATCCGAATAACATTAAAAAATCACTTACTCAAAGCACATCCTCCTTTACGTATTCTCCTCTTAAAAAACAAATTATTTATTGCTTTTTTTTCACCTTTGTGCTTTTCAAGAAATGAAAACATTCACATGAACCTTCCTCATGATTTATCCACTTGACTTTTTCCTTTTGCACAAGTCAAGGCTTCTCTTCATTATATGGTTTACCTTTGTAAGTGAACTTCTTTTCACGGCTTCGCTTCAACAATTTTAGGTAGGTCTTTTTCCAAGGCTTTATCGAATCCGGTGGATCCATGATAAGGCTTCCAAGGAGCTCGCCTCTCCACAATCGCACATTGCAATATTCAGCATGATCCGTTTCTTGAAACATAATCGCTTCTTCGATCCATCTTCTACATGATTCAACGCAAATCTCCCCACATGTATTCAAATCTGGTATTCTGCTGACTATATCTGATGCAGAGTCTTCATATATGCTAGTTGAATAATAAGGAACACATCATCCTTTTTCACAAACGGCGACCCACTTCTTAATTCAACTCCACCAGCTACCATTCTTCTCAGCTTGTCATCCACAAGATCGCGGCCTTCTTTACACCTTCACACAGAAAAACACCAGCGACCGGTTCTTCCACTCCACCGGCTCGGCTCCTCTCTACCAGCGGCTCTCCAGGGTAGGCGACTTCACCTTCGGCTCCCTGACGGCTGGGCAGCTCTCTCTCCCACTTCATGCATGGATCAGGGTTCACTTCTTCCTCTGGAACGCATGGATCAGGCTTCACAACGGCGGCTGGTCTGGCCGGTCTTTTGCGACCCTTTCTTGACAATCGGCTACCTCTGCTCACGCACAGCCTCTCAAACTCCTCCACAAGCGGTGGCTCCTTCTTCCAGCAGGCTCAACGAAGGCTCTCTCGGGCAGCAGATCTCCACCAGCTGGCCTTGCAGACTTCAGGCTCTCTCATGCTCATGGGCTCTCCCACAAAGAACGACAGGACTCCACCACTTCCAAAGTAACATACAGCCTCCATAGGCTCTCCTCCACCACCGCACAGCCTTCATGGCTCTCCTCTTAGAGGATGCTCCAGTTCTCGATGGCTCCTCTTGTTCTCTGCAACTTTATGCTCTTCATTTGTGCACCGCTCTGATACCACTTGTTAGGTTTATACGAGCATACACATAATAACTTGCAAGAGAAATAAACATAAATAAGCAATCACATAATAGACATATAATTTACCCTGGAAACCCCATGCAGAGAAAACCAGCACCCAATGAAGATCTTCATTACATGGACAAACCGGCCATCCGGGCCAAGTGAGCTCACCCACTCACCTCCAGGCCACTTTACAATGGAGCCTCTCCAAGCCTTATAAAGACTTCTTTGCATGCAATACCTTGGGCCAATACCATGGGCTACAACAAACCATGTGCCCAAAACCATGTGCTAGACCTAACCACCTTTAACTCATTCCCGAGTCAAGGTTAACCCTAATAGTTCTTTTATAACAACTATAAAGCACCAGCTTGATCTTTTTGTTTAATGACATTCTAGCTCTCATAACTTTTTTGGTTCGTATAATATATATTAAGCTCCGATACGTGTATTATATTTAACAAACCAATGCATATATTATGTATAGAGCATTGGTGTGTGTATGTGTTATGCCCTAGTGCCTATATTACCATGTGCATTGGAGGGACATTAAATTTTATTTTTTTTGGGATGAAATGGCGATGTGTATATTATATAAATCTATGGTGTGTTTGTTATATATAAAACACCAGTGCGTATTATTCTCATGCACACCATTATATTTTGAAACGATAAATATAATTGTACGATTTGTCGTCTAAATTAAATGTGCAATTTCAAAAATTATCACACTCGTGCGGTAATATACATAATGGAAAGTTGGAAACCAATGCGTATTCTCTATAAAAACACACTAGCTTATATTTTTATAGCACACACCATTTAGTGAGTTCAAAATAATACAATGCACCAATATGTATATATTTTAATTGATTGATTTTAAAACAAAATTTAAATTAATCATTTCAAAATCAAATAATTTTATAATAATATTGATTTGTATATTTTAATTATTGCATTTTGATATGATTGTACTTATACATTTTCCAACAGATTACACATTTGTTATTTGTAACAATATAAATCATCTATATATTAATTAACAACAATGGAACATAATTTTTACAACATTAGACAATGCAATAAAATAAGAAACCAATTTTTTTATATATGAAGAAGAAACCCATTGTCATACAAAATGGGATACAATAATCAAAATGCATCTAATTAGGACAATATGTCCAATACATTAAATAAAATGTCAATATGTAATTGTTACACTTATTGATGACATGTACTCATGGAGGACAATATGTTGAGTACAATCTAAACAAAATCCTTGACTTTCACAAACTAATATTCCTATTAGTACTAATATTCGCGACTCGGTCAGCTGATGACAACACCACAAACTGTGAGCTAGAGCTTAATTTCTAGCCAAGGATCAGAACTGTTACAGCGTGGGAGGATGGAAAGAAATATTATCTCCATTTAAAGAATTGATCGACCGATGAGTTGAAATCAATCTTTGATCAAAACCGCGATCTGAATTAAATCTATGGTTTATATTTCATTTAGGGGCCCAAAGTGCGCAATGTTTATTGAGCTCGGGGCACCCTTGAATGAAAACCACCAAGGCCATGCATCAACTTCAGAATCATTCAGGGCCCCAAATTCGGTCTCCCCGAACCCCTTTTCTTGAGCCCTGAAACCACTAAGAAGTCGTCACCGTGGTTTTACAGTCGTGAGCCGCCAACCAGAGATCTGTCAGAAAAAGGGGCCCAACCCATAAAGTTGCGCTAGCTTTGCACAAATATCGAGAAGATGAAGAGAGAGATCGATGTCTACCCTATTTTCAGGATACACAAATAGCTTGAAGTTTAACGCACTAGATGCCCCCTTGAATGAAAACCACCATCTCCACGTGGCAACCTCATGATCATTCAGGTCCTAAAAAGCGGTCTTCCCAAACATCTTATCTCGAACCCTGAAACCCTTATGGTTTTCATTTCTCCGTATTCTTCCCTCGGCTTATCCACCTTAGCGTTTCCATTAATCCTCCCCTAACTGTCATTACCACCATCGTTTAGGAGACAAACGTTCCCTTGCATTTAAGAGCCAACCACCTCTCGGGAAAATAACCAATCCTCAAGTGCCACGTACACCTCGCATTAAAGCCGGCCAAATTCATATTTCTCCCTATAAATATGTCTTCGAAGAGTTTACCGGGCACCTTTTCCCCATCACTCTCAGCTCCTCCTCTAGTAGTCTCCTCACTAACCTTTTTGTATCCCAAAGCCAAGCATTTACCACCGTTCTCTACACCATACCAGCATCTCCATGACTTCTTCTTCTGCCCCCAAAATGTCTCCCTCGACATCAGTAGTTCTCAGTCAGGATGACCATGGAGGAATGTCGCAATCCAACATAAGATTTTATGGATGTCATAATGCGACAAAACCATTAAGTAATGTACCATGGAGAAATATCGCAATCCAACATAATCCTAGATGAATGTCATATTCAAACATAAACCTTGATGAATGTCACAATGTGACAAAAGCATATTGTGTCTAAATGTGACATATTATTTGATGAACATTGTAGTGTGATAGAAATGCAACAGAACACTTGATATACATCACAATGTGACATAGCCGTTGATGAATTTCGAATCTCACATTATTAATGTGTCACATATTAGGAATTGTTGGTGTATAAAAATACAATGGAGTGGATGTCAGAATCCAACATAAGCCTTAATGAACGTCACAATGTGACAAAACCATATTGTGTTGAAATGTGATATATTGTTTGATGAATGTCACAATATGATATTAAGGAATATAACCATGATGAAACATGACCATGAAGAGATGTTGCAATCCAACACAAGCCTTGATGAATGTTGTAATCCAACATAGGCTTCGATGAATGTCTCAATGTGACAAAACAATTAAGGAATGTACCATGGAGTAATGTCGCAATCCAACATAAGCCTTGATGAATGTCATAATGTGACAAAACCATTAAATAATGTACCATAGAAAAATATCACAATCCAACATAAGCCAACATGAATGTCGTATTCCAACATAAGCCTTGATGAATGTCACAATGTGACAAAAACATATTGTGTCGAAATGTGATATACTATATGATGAACATTGTAGTGTGATATTAAGGAACATAACCGTTTTCCATATTAGACATATAACCCTTGATCAATGTCGCAATGTGGCATAACCCTTGATGAATGTTGCAATGCAACATAACACTTGATATACATCATAATGTAGATAACCCTTGATGAATGTCGAATGTCACATTATTAATGTGTCACATGTTATGAATTGTTGGTGTATAAAAATACCATGGATTGAATGTCAGAATCCAACATAAGCCTTGATGAATGCCATAATGCAACATGACCATGGAGGAATGTCCCCATCCAACACAAGCCTTGATGAATGTTGTAATCCAACACATCCCTTGATGAATATTGTAATATGACAAAACCATTAAGGAATGTACCATAGAGGAATGTTGCAATCCAACATAAGCCTTAATGAACGTCACAATGCAACAAAACCATATTGTGTCGAAATGTGATATATTGTTTGATGAATGTCACAATATGATATTAAGGAACATAACCATAATGAAACATGACCATGAAGGAATGTTGCAATCCAACACAAGCCTTGATGAATGTTGTAATCCAACATAGGCTTCGATGAATGTCTTAATGTGACAAAAAAATTAAGGAATGTACCATGGAGGAATGTTGCAATCCAACATAAGCCTTGATGGATGTCATAATGTGACAAAACCATTAAGTAATGTACCATAGAAAAATATCGGAATTGTAACGTCCCCAGATCACCTCGGTGTCCTTTAGAGGCGATGGGAGACCTTAATACTCTTTTTTTTCTTCCAATGCTTCCATCACTCGCCCTTCCGCAATTATTCTGGGGTCCATAGTCCACATGGCGTCTTTCCGCAATCTGCAATCCACGTTCCGCAATCCGCAACCCACAATTGCGATCTGCAACCCGCGATCCACAATTGCGTGACCCGCAATCCACAATTACGCGATCCGCAATCCGCAACCCGCAATTGCGATCTGCAACCCGTGATCCACAATTGCGCAACACGCAATTGAGATCTGCAACCCACGATACGCAATTGCGCGACCTGCAATCCGCAATCCGCATTACAGAAGTCGAAATTGCGGAAATCCAACTTCAACCTTCAGGAAAACTTCCCCTTCCACAATCCGCAATCCGCGTTGCGGAAGTCGAAAGTGCGGAAGTCCGACTTCAACCTTTCGGAAAACTTCCCCTTTCACAATCCACAATACGCATTGCGGAAGTCCAACTTCAACCTTCCGAAAAACTTCCCATTCCGCAATCTGCAATCCGCATTGCGGAAGTCAAACTTTAGCCTTTCAGAAAACTTCCCTTTCCGTAATCCGCAATCCGCATTGCGGATGGGGAACTGCGGAAGCACCTTCTCTGCTCCTGCAGCTCACCAATGCAAACTTTTGGGAGGCATAACTTCCTCGTCCCTAGTCCAAATGAGACAAGGTTGGTATCGTTGGAAATCTCTTGGAGAGCCCTATCCAATGGTGCAACTTTCATTCCAAAATGAGGTCTCTAACCCCTTTATTTATCCAACTAAACATTATGTGCACAAATCCACCTTGAATGACTTTAACCTTCTTCATGCCAAGTCTTTTCTCCTTCATCTGGTCTACAGAAGTGCCTATTATCCCTGATCACAATCCTTACTGGAATAGAATGCACCTCTTAGCCTTCAACTTAGTCTTATTCATCAAGGGGTAACATGTGTAAGTACAACATAAGTACAAAAGACAATATACGGAAGCATGCTCAATAACCCATATAGGAAGGTCCATGCATCAATAACCATAAGGGAACTGAAGCCTTATCCACCCTTAGAAATGAATTATACCCAGCATATTCCTTGTAAACAGATTGAGGAATGACATACAGGTATTTAGTCTTATTTCTTAAGCATGAATGTATATGAATACCATCATAACAAGAAGATGCAAGGTGCAGGAGTAAAGCAATGACATGCCCAACAACATAATACATAATACATGGGCATTCAGCCCTATTAACCATTTGAACCAAATCATAAATTTAACGTATATAACACACACACATCTAGCATGCATCCAACATTCATCATGGCACAACAACTTCAAACACAAGTTTAGATACAAAGCATAAGTATACAGCCCTACTCATACAAAGCTTCCTATTGCTCCACTTCCATATAAATTCATTCAATTAATAACTGGTATGTAATAAACATAACCATAAACACATGAAACATCCTTATTCAAAACACCACAAGGGAACTTATCTTTTAATTGAAAACCACCAAGCGACTGGATTATGGACTGGAACGTTCCATCCCAACCATAGATCTCTACCTAGCCTCTATTATTTCAGCAATCAGAGATCACCCCTGAGTTGGGGCTATGTATCCACTAAGGAGTATCACTCAGACTCACTCACCGACTTGATTCATAGTCAATCAGGGTATTCATCACATAGTGGGTTTGTCAAGCAAGTGGGGAGGCAGGGACTGAGTTCACTAACTCATTGATCTCAACCATAGATCTACAGGCATATCCCCTTGGCTTCAGACAACCCAGGCACCCCCATCACCTCCACTCTCATCCTGAGTAAGGTACCCTTATCTACTACATAGTCCCTCAGGTGCCCCTTCCCTTAGCTCCGACCAGGGTAGGTATGGCTGGTCTTGACTTCTAAACCAATGGTTACATGAGCCTTCGCTAGTTCCGCTATCGACCTCTGAAACAAGGTTTTATAGGTAGCACTTGGCTCTACGATTCGTGCCTCCACATAATTGCGACCTCCCCCTTTCGCATGTATCCCCCCCCATCCATCCATAATGGTGGATCGTTCTTCCCCCTCTGTTCTGCGGGTTCGTGAATGAATGAATCCCCCCCCGTGAATCAATGAATGAATCCCTATATCTGTCGATCGCGACCCCCGTTATGGTCTATGAATGGGGAATACAAACTGCTAGGAGGTGGATTCACATGCGGGTCAAGGAAGCAGCACTCCATACCCTGCCATCTGTCCCTTTCGGGGGTTTCCCATACTCCATGACCTGTTGCATGACGTCCTTCACCCACTCCCTTACAGTAGCATTCAAGGATGGCTAGGACAAGTCAGAGGGGTTCTCTAGTTGACAAATGGAAAACTAGGGTTTCATCCCACACCCCCTCACCACTCCCTAGTGGATACATAGTTCCACCTCATTTCGTTACAACCATAATCAGCCCTTAGCATTTTATTTACATGGTATTATTTACATCATTTACAATCTACCTCATGGCTTAACAGCTCATGGATAGTGAAACTGCCAAATACTTTCCTATGCAACTAAAACCCGAACATCCACTAGTGGGGCCTTGGCCTTGAGCTCCACACTAGGGTGACACATGTTGCATACAATATTTATATTGAGGCAATAACCATAAGGGTCAATATAGGGGTATTACAACTCTCCCTCCCTTAAACTAACACTGTCCTCGGTGTTCCATTACTTAGGATTACATTTACAATCTATACATATCCAAAATAGAAAAAAAATGTTACAGGTATGCCCCTGCATCGCATTCCTTACATGGAACCTTCAGGACCAAGTCCTTTGGCTTCCACGAGCTGTCCCAAATGGATGTGATCTTCCATCTCTGCGGGTGGGGATTGCTCCACAATAATCCCTTCTTTTCTCTTACTTCTCAACTGATCTACGAGCCTGAAATATTCATGGCTGCTAGCTTTCTTGTTGTTTCTTGTTGGGCAATTGTGGAGGCAATGCTCTCATCCACATTTCCAACATTTCAGTGGCTTATTCATATTTACCTGTTCACTTTCCTTGGATCCTTCCTTCCTGGAACGTTTCTTAATGGGATGACTGGATGAATTCTTCTTCATTGATCCACTTTCCTTCCCATCGTTGATGTGCTCCAGAATGCATCCCACCTGCCTTTGCAGACAAACCGAGTCCTACATGGCCCTGTGGTTCATCTTATTTTGCTGCTTCTGTAGCTTGAACATTTCTCCAAGATCTTCTTGGGTCTTGGAAATTGTTTGAAGAATATTTTCATCTAAATCCAACAACCTGTGGTCAACTGCCTTGGTTACTATACACAGATGGCTCTCACTTTGCTTACAAGTAACACTTTCTTTGTAAGAGCTGCAACAAATTAACTTCAATTTCTCACCTGTGAAAGACAACATTGTGATTCTGTTAGGCCAAGCATAACATAACATTAAAATTAGTCAATTAACTGCCCAATTGACATGAAATCCCATGCTTTGTCCATGAGACTTTCACACTTTCCATGCTTTCCCAACATACACATGAACTCCTTCATGTTCATCCTTTCACAGGAAATTCATTAATTAAACATTCACGATTATTTCAAGCAATTAACACAATCATTTCAAGTCATGACATGCATCAAACAATTTTCTATTTTTATAAATGCATCAATAAAAGGAAAGAGAGAGCAGTAAGAGTTTTCTCCTCTTATTCTTGTTCCATTCTGGAACCCACACCACCATTGTGGTTTTCATGCTCTTAGCCTCTTTCACTTTAACTTGAATGCTTGACTTGCCCTTTCTTGGCTATGTCACTTAGTGTCTAAGGTCTGTCTCGGGCCTCTCATCCAGGGAACTCTTTCCCATGATTGCCCACAGAACCTTTGGCTGCTAAGACCCACACAAGTCCACTAGCACCATCATTCATTTATGCTCATGTTGAGCTCTTCTAGGACAGTCACATGTCACCATGCATCCTCCGGATGCTTTCATAGTTCTTGCTTTCCTGCAATGACCAAAGTTTCCAACAAAGAAACAACAGCGTATCAGCTTAGTTGTTAGAAGACGTATACCTGAAATATTCATTATTCCAAACAAGAAATAAATGAAATTGAATACTTATCTATATTGGACATTTCCTCTCTGGTCCACAGGGTCCTAGTTTATTTTACAAGCCTTGGGATCACCTATGTACTTGGATGTTTGGGATCACACATGCTGCTCCACAACATCAAGTAGTTAATGCCCAACCAGTAAACCTACACACCGACTGGATTTACCAAGCATTTGTGGTGCCCAACCAGTCCCACACCTGGTTGGCCCTCTCCATTTCCAAGCCAACACATCCGTATGGGTCATCAGCCAATGGAAGGGAAACTGTGCCACCGACCATTATAGGTCAAGGCTCTACCACTCTTCCTTAGGCATGCATCATCCTTTTCACATGTGCCACAACCCTTCATGCACATAGCAACCCTTCACACACACCTCAACTCCTCACCCACACAAGGATGGAATTCCTTCTCCTATGCGAACCAGTGGCTCCCTCTAGGAAATCTATAGGTGACTTTCTTGACTACAAGATAGCATGGCCCCACAATACCCACTCACACCACACAAGGATGATACCCCTTTTCCACTACACAACTCCTCGGGCATATCCATCCTTCTAGTGTTCTTTAGTGTGAGCATAGAAAGGTTACCAATGCCCATACAGTCCTTCTGAGTACCCTTTCTTTACTTTGCTACCTTAATGTGCACACCAAATTGCATTTGTTTAAGCTGACAACACAAGATGGATTTAAGCAAGTTCATTAGTATTGCTGCTCCAAAATTGTAAACATATTTCATAACATTCACTATCAAATATTGAAACACCAGGAATGCATCCATTCCCTTAGGGCGTAATCAATATTGACAACCCTAACATAACCCGACGTCATAAAAGTGTACACCCCTTTCCGATGTGAGCCATGTAGGCCCTACTCATACTCAAGCAGACTTCCATAATGGAAATAAAATAAAAACATGCTCTGCATAGTAACTCTAACAATTAGACATGCATATTCTCAGCTAGGGTTTACATAACACTTATCCATTTTGCAAATGTAGTTTCTCTTCACTTGTGAGGAATGGGGGCTCCTTTCTCTAAGTTGACAGTCCCTCTGTTTTCCATCCCATTTCCTTTTTATATTCTGTAACCCACACATGTATTCTTGACATAATCTTTACCATCTCACTCACATGGTTTACCACCTGCAGTTCAGTTGAGACATTATAGAGATTCACAATGGCGTTTCACCTGAAACCCATTTCCCAAGCATGGGATTCTTCCCATGAAGTTTGTTGTCTGCAGGCTATCATACATGGTCTTCCTGCAATGTGCCTTCCTGGCACACTTATCAAATAGCCAAACAGTTAGCAACATTTAACAATCAACCTCAAATCTTAACTAAAACATGATTACGATGGAGATGAAATTTCTTATTATGATATTTTTTTATCTTTAAAGCGCGTTTCTTTATGAGGTCCATGTTGCGTTGTGATGAAACCCTTGCTAATTTCATTATAACCATGATTGACTATTGTTATATCAATTTCATAATTTCCTTATATATAATTAAGTAAAAGTTAAAATAATTGTATATTTATATCCAAATTATTAATTTTAATTTTAAAATAGTTAACATCAAAATTTTGTTTATATAATAGAAAATTTTCTTAATCTTATATTTAAAAAACTTTATAATTAATTTTAGACTTTTCTTTTTATAATTTTTTCTAAAATATAAATTAAGTATTACAAAATTTACAATATCTTTTCATATTTTGCCTAAATCTAATATGGATCAATTACTCAATATAAAATTTCATAAATCCTATATTTCATAAATACTCAATATAAGATTTCATAAATCTTATATTTCCCCTCACAAATCTTATTTTTATTATTAATAATAAAAATAATATAAACAAATAAAATATCAATACTCAATATATGATTTCATAAATCCTATATTTCCTCTAAAAAATTCTTCTGAGTATACATTACATTTTATTATAATAAAATTACTCAATATAAAATTTCATAAATACTCAATATAAGATTTTAGAAATCTTATATTTCCACTCATAAATCCTATTTTTATTAATAATAATAAAAATAATATAAACAAATAAAATATCAATACTCAATATATGATTTCATAAATCTTATATTTCCTTATACAAATTCTTTTCCGTATACATTTTATTATTTTATTATAACAAGATTACTCAATATAAAATTTCATAAATTCTATATTTCATAAATACTCAATATAAAATTTCATAAATCTTATATTTCCTCTCACAAATCCTATTTTTATTAATAATAATAAAAATAATATAAACAAATAAAATATCAATACTCAATATATGATTTCATAAATCCTATATTTCTTTTTACAAATTCTTCACAATATACATTTTATTATAATAAAATAAATTTATATTCATTTATTTTATTAATTTATAAGTTATTATAATTATCTATTATTTATAAATTAATATATTATTTATTTATAATAATATTACTATTATTATATAAATTATCAATATTTTAATTATAAAAATAAATTTGAAAATAAGAAAACAATATGTTACGATAATTCTCTTCAAACTTTGAATTATCAGTGTAAACTAACTATCCTTTAGACGAGCCAAACAACATAACGACATTACATATCCAATTCATTCCCATGGTGTCTCACAATTTGTCCAATGAACCTTGATTCAACAAAAAAAAATCTGTATTGAAGGCCTTTCCTATATAGATAGGAGCAATAAACTAAACTCATTTACAATTTTATTTTGAGAAAGTATATAATTACAAAATTTTCATTTAAAATAACTCTATAAGTTAGATGTTTTGTTTTCATATACATTAAGATGACAATACAAGTTCTTTGTATTTACAATGACAATTAAAATGTCAGAATTAGTTTTGGGTTGCAACGTCAGCATCGCTAACAAAGAGGCCTAGAAAGCCGTACGGAACTCTGGCAGGGAGATCAACAGAGGCCACGATTTCAAGCACGAGAAATTTAGAAATTCCGGTGCCTTCGTTATGGGTACAGGACTCTCTAAAAAAACATGAAATGATTCAAAGAAATACAGAACTCTCTTAATGATTCTACATAAGATGTTCAAAAAGATGATGAACAATTCACTATGAAGACCAGAAAATTTAATTTGTCAAATGCCACAAATTCACAAGCTTATATTCTTAGAGAGGAAATCAATGGAGAATTCAAATGGTCGGTGCTCTTTTTCAAACCTTCTACATTCTGGTGAGCGCTGGACAATTGATAGAAGATGCAACAAGTATAAGCAACGACATTGCTAAATGTTCTGATGCACTCAAATTTGTGTTCTACATCTTCGATACAAAAAATGGCATAAAACCAGAAAATGATGAGGGCGAGAGGCCGGAGAAGATAGAAGGATTTTGTTTAACAGAAAAATCCCCAAATAAATTTGAAGAGAAGAGAGCCTGATATGGCGATGTTGCAAAATCTGATAATTATTGTTCTCTTAATTGTGTCGATCGATTTTCAGGGCGTTGAGCAGCCGAAATTTGTCTACAATGGGTTCGATGGCATTAATTTGAAGTTCAGCGGAATGGCTAACATTAAATATGGGGGCTTCGGCTCACCATCCACAGCACATGATGGGTCACGCGTTCTATCCATACCCAATTAAGCTTTTGAAGAATTAGATTCTAATTCGTTTTGTGTTCTTGATTATGCCTCAGGCTCTGAGAGGTCATGGACTGGCCTTCATTCTCACTCCATTTCCAGAACTGAGGGGAACTCTGTCGAGCTAGTACATGGGAATACTCAATTGTGAGAGCAATGACAAGACTTTGAATTCGAGGATATCAATGATAACCATGTGGGATTGATCTCAGTAGCATGGTCTCCAATGCTTCTATTACTTCGTAAATTGGTAAATTGGCTAATGAATCACAGGTGCTCAGTCTTAAAAGTAGAAATAACAGAGGCATAAATAGACTACGATGGTGTGAATCATGGGCTTGATGTAGGCTTAGTGCCTGCGGGTTTGGCAAAACCCTTGTGGCCTTCAAAGCAGGTCGTGAGGGAATTTATGGCAGAGCATCCGGAGGGGAGCAGTATAAGGGTAAACGCAGGGATCAAATTTGAAGGGTGGGGTCCCATTTCACTTTGAAGGGCTATGAGATATTGAACCCTTCAATGCTGCCATGTAAAATAAAGTCATTCTGTCATTTGAAAATGTATTTGTACATCAAAATTTTAATGTTTACTTACTTAGTAAAGTTGAGAGGCTTTATTTTGCAGTGGATATAGCAGCACTGAATCTCTAGGCCACTATGCCACCTTTGCCATCTTAGCAGTTTCCCAAATTGATCTTGCCTCTTAAACTTTTAACCAGTATAATAATATAGTTAACTTGCTAACCTCATTCCAATCCAACTTTCATCCTTACAGCCAAAATTAATACTACTTTACTCTTTCATGATCTGCTTGAACATGAGGAATTTATTACTGAAACATATAACTTAGGAGACACATAGAAAATCCACTTTCCAGATGTTCAATGTGAATTGCCATAACTAAATTTATAGATCTATTTTTCTGCATTAGCTACAGTTAGCTTGCTAGCCCAATTCCAATCCAACTTTTAACCAGTATAATATTATTTAATACCTCTTAAAATGGGTTCCTATGCTGCTTCAAACACTACAAGCTCGATGAAGAATTGGGTTCTTCAACTCTTCTAAAAGCAACCTGATGCTTATTCTTGGAAAAGTTCAATCTTTGTAAATCACTAGCGTTCTTCAAACTAATATAAATTCTAGCCTACTTAACAATAGAAAAAATGATAATGTAAGTAAAAAAAAGGAATAAATTGTTTCATAAGCCAAAAACATTGGATGTTGAGTTTGGTCTGTATCTGTTACTAAATTAGCGAACAATAGAGATGTATGCAGAAATGTAGTAAAAAAGATGAAGGGAGAGAATCTGAATGGTAATTTTTTTTTACTTTGTTGAATTGAGGACCATAATTTACTTTCATGCACCTCTATCAAACAACTACGTTTCCATTTATAATCCTCTTTCAAGCAAGTATCTTAGAGAGAACATTTCAACAAAGAAGTTGGATTGGATTGAAAACTAATAGCAAGTTTCTTTGTCACTCTAATCGTGTACCCTACGACATAATTGAATGCCAATGAAAACAATATATGTTTTAAGTTTTCATTCAACACTATGAATGCCACACATACCTGGGATAGAATAAGTTTAAGCACTCCTTACATGTTACATGCTATGCTATGGTTTGAGCAAAGAGAACTATCCGACTCCAGGAAACTTCTGTTCTCAATAGCTGATTAAGGACCCTGGATGCTTCTTCTCTATAGCCCTCCCCCTAGATCTCGTTATACATACTAAATCTATAGTATGATGGAGTATAGGATGGGTTGTAACTTGTGAAGCATAAGTAAAACATAGGTAGACCAAGTAGAGAGGAGATGCATAGATGGTTGAAGTTCTTGTTTTATTCCAGATGAGTCGATAAGGGAAATGAAATCAAAAGGTAAAGTAACACTGTCATTCTAAAAATGAACATTACAAAAAAAAATTTGTCCCAGTTCGTACAGTCGAACTCGGATTGTAAATGTAGTAGCATCGGTGGTCTTCATATTAATAAATACCAAGAATCTTAAACTGTGTACTAGAGGAAGGTGTCGATTTGATGACTAAGCAATTGGGGAAAATAGCTCATGTAATACAGTTTTAGATACAAAGTCTGGATTCTTGATCTAACTCATTAACTAGATGCATGGAGGTTGGCAGAGTGGGAACTTCCCCAAATCCCCAGGCTTTTTGGTAAAGATGGGGGGTGCACTGCGCACACATGTTTCCCATAGGGATGCAACCGTGGCCAGTGGAAGTTGAACGGGGAAGAACTCGGTTTCAGACTGAAAAAACAATGGTCTTCCTTTTCCCCTCCATTTCAGGAAATTTAAAGGGCAGCTAAATTCTCAAGAGCTTTGATCAGGCGACAATGGAAAATAGGGCAAGGAAAGGAGCACATGGAATCATATGCGTATACACAGGACATATGAAGAAAGAATCAATTGTTGTTGTTGCTACATTTGGGAATTGATAAATGTCGTTCTAAACAACCTATGACGGAGATTTGTGACAAACCCACTCTCAGGTCCAAGCTTCAAATTTGAAGCCTTCAAGGCCCATTCGAAGTAACAAAATTTCAGTCAAATAATAATATTGTGTTTGAACTTTGAAGTTACAGAATTTTAATCAAATAACAAAAATTTTAAATAATTGATGGGATCATGAAGGGATAAAATGATGTACATACCTGTAAATTCATAGGATGTCGGCAATCTAGTCAACCTTGAATTTGAGATCCTCAAAGAAAACGAATTTCTTTATATATGTTTATGGTAGGATGGCATTGGTAGCTTCGCTCCGCAAACTCTCCTAGAGGACTGGAGGAGATAGGGTAGGTGGAACTTGGAAGTAGCTTGACCACAGTGGAGTAGGGGTATAATAAAAAGCTTGTTTGTATTCCTTTAATATTATATATTGATGGTCGGAGCCATGGAAGCATGGAATTCGAGCATTGACTTGATACAACAAAGAAAACACAGGGTGTGAGGCTAGGAGCCGTAGATGGTAAGATTAACTTGATATAACAAAGAAAACGCAAGGTTTTGGGTAGGGGCCACAGGCAGGAGCAACAGCCTGAAACATTACAAGAAGTTTCTGGATTGTCGATTTTGTCTGAAATGCCAAATTCAGGGCACATTAACATAATATATTATACATTGAATACTCAATTAACTCACTGGGTCGGAATTCACGAATTGGTATGTGATAACCGGTAACTTGGTAAGCCCACTGCCAACAACATATATGAGCCACCAACCAGGTTTAATAAATTTGTTGCTTCCATTAAATGTGTTAAACATGTAAGTGCTCACTGCAAACATGAAAACTTAGAAGCGTTCAAGCCATGGGCTACTTAGTGTAAGCCCGTCCGCGTAAGTTGGTCAATGATATTATTAGAAGCCCAATGGTCCATGATCCATGGATGATTGAACACGTGGATATTGGAGAGTAACCGAATCTCACTCCCGAGTCACCTAGCTAGTAGCCACATTCCCAATTTCCCACTGAAAACTGTTGATGGGTGAAATTTGAAGCTACCCTTCTATTGCAATTTTAAACAATAGTGGTTAATTTAATTATTGAATGGCTTACCATGAAATTATTTTTTTTGCATGGTAAAATTTGAAGTGGCCTTCTATGACGTGTAAAATGGCCTCTGAAGGGCTCTGAAGGCTTCAAATTTGAAGCTTGGGTAAACGAAAACGCTTTTGACTTGCTGGAATTTTGCAGAGTAAGAATAGTTGGAATGGCAATTTGGAATGCTCAAATCTCAATTTAGACGATTTGGATAGTTTTAAAATAAGGCATTTAGTTTAGAAAAAAGCAATTACTATTACTGAAATTGCAGAATTGTGGAAATAACAATTTCCAAGAACAAATTTGACCGATTTCTACAAAAGTTTAGCGGAAAAAACCAAACGTTTTAGTTGTATTTTATCCTACGCAATTAGGCTTAGACACCGAAACCTGGTATAGCTTGAGGGCGGGTGCAAGCGTAAAGGAGAACTTCTGTTGGTATATGATTATGTGCCATATTGCGAACGTCAAGGAGATGATGTGTCAAAATATGGAAATTTTGATAATAAATTAATTATAATTTTATTTTAAATTATCAAAATTTTATTCCCTCCTCCAGGGATTTACTTCTTGTACAAAGCATCCTTCACCAGTGAAAAAATTATATTAAATTAAGTATATTTTTAATTATAAAAAATTAATTTAATATATATATATATTTTTAAATAATAAGAAAACATAGCATTACCAGTTTCAAATTAATATAGTCAAAGGATTTGATTAAATATTTAGTCAAATATTGAGTAGTATATATCCCATTGAGTAGTATATATCCCTGCAGGCAGGCACATAATAAATACCGATTAGTATATATCCCTACAAGCAAGAACATAAATATCGATTAGTATATATCCCTGCAGATAGGGACATAATAAAATAATTATTAGCAGTGTACTTCCATTTAAAAGATCATGGAGCATACTCTTTCTCAAAAATCGTTTACAAGAAAATTTAAGAAAAATAATAATTTAATAAAAATGAAGAATTATTAAAAAGAAAGAAAGAAAAGAAGAAAGGTTTAATTAAACATGATTTTTTTATTTATAAAAAATTATTAAAAAAAAAGTGAAACCTTAGAAAAACAAGAGTTGCATGCAACTTAATCTTCATCACAAATTAAAACTAAACTAGTAATTCTCAATATTATTAAAAAAATTACACAAATTTATATTGTATAAAATAGTATAGTAAATGAATTACATTAATAAATTGTGTAAAATTTAAGAGTTATTAAATTATAAGGATAGGGTCACAAGGAAGTAGAAATCAATCGTGCATAGACCATCCAAACTCTTATTTGATTTTAAATTATGTATATATATATTTTTGTAAGCTAGTACCCATGGGGATTTGCACCTGTGACTTTCCATTTACAACTTCTAATCTCAATTAATCTTTGCCAATTGCTCCAACACCAATGAGATAAATTATGTATAATTCACTGCCCTTATATATAATAATATTAACTATATTAAAGTATATTAAATTAACTATATTAATATTTTTTTTTATTTCCAAAGAAAAAAGCATATTCATTGATCAAAAAGAGCTCCGAATACATTCCACGGGTGCATTTAGCATGATTTATAATCTGTAGTTATTTGCAAAATTTAAAGAAGCAGTAATTAACTCTTTACACTCTTCAAAAATAAAAAGCTTCACGCTTCCAAAATGTAAAGACAAAAACTATAAGTATCTGTCCATATTTTCCCAGCTAATCTCCTGTAAATCTCCCCTCTAAGAGACTATTTTGCACTTGTTTTCCTCGTCCTGTTAACCTTCTTTAGAGAGGCCATCAACCTCTGTGTTTTGTTCTAGATAGATATGGACAAAATGCACTTGCCTGAATTGTTCCACCAAGGTATCTAAGCAAGAACCCAAATTCTGCAACTTGTAATTGTTAAAAGTAATTTTATTTTTCATTCTATTAATCCAAAGTTCAGAATCTCCATAGACAATAAGAGCATCTTCCAAATGCTCTTTAGCCTGCTGCAAGAGAATTTTTAAGGCTATTCCCTCTGCAAGAGAATTTTTAAGGCTATTCCCTCTGCCCAATTATTAGTGCCTTCCCCACCATTTGCATGAAATATGACTTCCAACCCATTATGACTCAACAAACCTCCCATACCGCTAATACTTTCAGCACTAGCTCCGTCAAAGAAACCAATAGTGTATCCTTTCACATGGCTCATACCTTTTGGAATTCTGATTTTCTTAATACCCTCACTACCCAGGAAAAATTTGTATGTCATTAAAACCTGTGATGCCGCTTGAAAACTAGGAATAAAACGATCCTAAAAAATGGATGAATTTCTGGCCCACCAAACATTCGAAGCCACCAAGAAAGGTAGGCACCTCAACCGTTTCAACTTGGACTTTTCATACCACGATTTCAAGAATGCTTCGTAAGATCCTCCTTCCCCTAAATAATTCATTCCAAGTTTAATTCCAACCTCGTTCCATAGCTATTGAGTGTAAGAGCAATGCAAAAAAAGGTATTCCGCTTCTTCATTAGCCCGTCTGCATAAACTATAGCGTCCAGGTCCAGCCATGTTCCATCTTTTCAACATCTCCCATGTCAATACCCTGTCCTTTAGAATTAACCAAATCAGTATTTTATTTTTGTATGGAGCCTGTGTCTTCCATATTTTTTCCCCCCACCATGGTGCTTTGTGGTTTTGAGATAACCACTGGGTTTTGTAAGCCTCCTTAACCGTGAATGATCCGCCTACCTTCGTCCCTCTCCTTTGTATTTTATCAGGCTCCGATCCCAGTCGAATATGGCCACGCCTCAATTCCATAATCCAAGCTTCCCATAACTCCTTCCATCTCGCTGGAATCGCCAGATCCCCAACCATCAACCATTGATCAATTCCGTCATAAGATATATCGGTGAGCACCGAGATGCCATCAACAGCTAGCATATCAATAAGCTCCAAAGGAAGATAATGTGTTCCATTTACTCCTGCGTAATTGTCCAGTCCGATTCTTTCCAATCGGTCGTCACCCACTATCCATTCCAGGCGTTCCCCTATAACGGGAAAAGCTTCAACTATTGCCTTCCAGAAAAGGGAGCCTCCCCTACTATTCTTATCCGAGTCTCGAATCCATTCCAGCACTATAGAACCTCCACAGTATTTGTGATGAAGCAAAGATTGCCATTTCCCCTGTTTTGAAATGAAGCTCCACACCGACTTGGCCACCAACACTTTTCCAAACATATATAAGTCTTTGAATCCCCAACCACCCAACTCCTTAGGCTTAGAAATTGACACCCAAGAGGTCCAATGAAGACCCCTGTCCTTCTTCCTCGACCATAGGAAACTGAAAAATAATTTTCTGAGTTTATGTAGGATTCCCTAAGGTATTTTAGCATTTACCATCCAGTAGATAGGGATTGCACTCAGAATGCTAGAAATTAAAATGGCCTTACGTTGCTTAGATAGAAATCTGTTGCACCAGAAGAAAATACGCCTCTCCACCTTATCAGTAAGCCACTTCCAGTCCCTAATTCCATAGTTGTTTGGTTTTAGAAAGAAACCTAAATATTTGAACCCCTTAGTTAAAGGTCAAGTCTCCATAGGCATTAACTCCTGAAAAATCCACAGATCCGCAGCTTCAATATTCAGATGATAGCAAGCAGATTTATCTAAGTTAACTTGCATTCTCGTTGCCGCACTAAACAACTACAAAAGGTCTTTAAAAACCTGTATCTCTGCAAAAGTATTCCCAAGGAACATCAACGCATCGTCAACAAAGAAGATGTGTGTAAAAAGTAAAACTCCAAACCTAATACCCATCACCTTTCCTCTCTCCGCAGCCTCAATGATAAGGCGATTCAGTCCATCCATCACTAACAAAAACAGATATGGTGACAACGGGCATCCCTGTCCCAGCCCTCGCGCTGGAGTAAAAAAATCAGAAGCAGCCCCATTGATTAATACTGCAAATCTAATCGAGGTCATACACGACCAAATCCAGTTTACCATACTGATGCCAAAACCTGTTTGTAAGAGTACTAATCTGATGTAGAGCCAACTCGTCCAATCATAAGCATTAGAAAGATCAACCTTTAGCACCTTGGACGACATTTTCAGAGTCTTAATGGTATGTAAGCATTCCTGAGCACTACCTATCGCCTCATGAATGTTGTGACTAGGTAAAAACCCAAACTGTTCTGCAGTTATTTGCCTAGCCAAAATTCACTTTATTCTTTCTGCTATGATTTTTGAAATTACCTTGTATAGTGCATTACATAGAGATATTGGACGGTACTCCCTGAAAGACTTCAGCTCATCCACCTTTGGAATACAAACTAAAAAGGTAGCATTAATACATGGGAGCAGCGTGCTAGTTACCCGGTTCTTCTCAACCACCCGCAGAAGGTCTTCCTTCAGGATTTAAAAAAATCCAGGTTAAATTCTGATGTCCAACCGTCAGGACCCGGGCTACGGTATTTATTGAGCTTGGACAAAGAACTTAGTAATTCTTCCATAAAAATCAAAGCATCGAGAGCCTCCAGGTCATCTGCCGTTACCCATCTATCAAAATTTGTTACCGTAGATAACATAGCTGGAAGGTTAATTTCCACAGGCTCTTTGTAGAATTCATTAAACAACTCTACTCCACCTCTTTCCAACTGCTCAAAGCCTGCAAGATTTTCATTCTGTTCATCCGAAAGCTCCCAAATCGAATTAACCCTCTTCCTATGGTTAATCATTTTATGAAAAAAACCCGAATTCTCATCACCCAAAGACAACCACACAGCCCTACTTTTCATTCTGATCTCAGCTTCACGTTCCAATAAAAGTCCATTCCTTCCTACTTCCAAAATGGAGAGTTCCAACACCTGATCCTCCCCCAAAATCCCTCCATACCTCTCATAGAATTCCTTTAAATGATTTTCAACCTCCTTAAGTCTCGAGTCCAAAGAGTCTCTCATTTCCTTCACCCAAATGATTGTTTTTTCTTTCAACAGTTTTAAGTTATTAACGAACTGATCCTCACATGATAATGAAGAGGAAAGATCAAAATGATGCCAATTCGACCGGACAGAAAGCTGGAAATCAGAATTGAGAATCCATGAAGGATTGAATTTGAAGGGTGTCCCCGGCTTAGTCCCCCCATTCTGCAAATTGCATAGAATCGGCATGTGGTCTAAACATCCTCCACACACCCTCCAAGACTTAGCTCTATCCACCCGACGAATCATATCCCCTACAAACAAGAACCTATCCAACCACTTCGAAATAGCTACTTCCCCTGATCTTCTATTAAACCAAGTAGGTTTCCGGACCACTAGTTCTAAATCCATTATATCCCTCTCCTCGAGATGTTTTATGAAGAAATTCTGAGCTGGATCCACCCCAGCTCCTGAACCCCAGACTTCCTTGCCCTGTAAGGTAAAGTTAAGATCACCTGCGATAATAAATGGATAATCATTATGAAAAGATTTTCCAAAAAAATCATTCCAAAAGGGAATTTTCCGACTATAAGGACCGTATAAATTCAAAATATTGAAGTCCATCCCGAGTTCCCTGCATCTAAAAGTAGTTCCCATGCCCAATCAGAAACCAAAACAGTTTAAAAGGGTAATAGAATTCTTCCACCTAGTAACCAATCCTCTAGATTTACCCACACTATCCAACCAAATGAAATCCCACTCCCTAAGAACACTTTTCATCCTGTCCACAACCCCTATCCCCCCACACATCGTCCCCTGTAACACAATGATCTCCGGATAGTTCAACTCGATCACCCTACCCAGTGCCAGCAATTTAGGGTTGTTGGCTAACCCCCAACAGTTAAACGAGAGAATTCTCATGAGATCACCTTCTGAGAAGGCGGTTCTCTAAGTGCCTGTTCGACCAGAAGTTCACTGAAATGTATATCGAGGTCCTTCCTAACTCTAGATCCCATTCCCACAATGCAAAAACCAGAACTCGGACTGATAGATCCCTTCCCATTCTTAAATAAGGATCTCAGGGCATAAGAATGGAAAAAGTCCCCGGATACCCGATGAACCTCCCTACTTCCCAGGGCATCCCGCTTCACCTCACCATTGCGAATCAAAGACTTACAACGTCGTAAAGATAACCCTAGGCTAGCTAAAACCAGACTACCCAATGGATTGTCAAAATTTAACTTCCTCATCATCAAGCAGTCATTTAAATTATTCAATGGTTTTAGTAAAGCACACTTACCCGGCGAGAACACCTGATCCGGAGAACTAGTATCCCATACTCTATCATCTTCCTTCCCTGCCGTTAAATTTGCTTGGAGGATCTTCGCCGAAACTTCAGGTAAGTTTGTCTCGTTAAATACCGTATCTGCCACCTCCTCGGCACCTGCATCTATGCCAGAGCCCTTCTTTTTTATCTCGTCATTCACCGTTACAGAATGGAAACTCAAAACAGGGCTATTAACCTTTGAAGACCCTTGGTCCATAATTTTCCTAAAATCATTATCCTGTGAAAGAACCCCACAACCCCCAGTCTCTCCATCACCTCCCCCTGACCTGCTTTCTTAACCCACACCTTCTTAGCAAAAGGCAGTGGACAACCCGACAAAATGTGGCCATAAGCATGGCAGCGCCCACATCTAAACGGAACATTGATATAATCCACAGTCTGAAGGTAACTAAATTTCCCGGCAATGATGTCGATAGCATCCAGTAACCCTAAAGAAAGGTCCACAGTCGCCAGAACCCTCACCACTGTTGTCCTCACTAACATCTTATAGGACTGGTCAACCAACATCGTTTTCCCTATACAATTTCCCAAATCTGTAAGAAAAGCATCATTCTAGAATTCCAGAGGTAATCCAGGAACCTTAATCCAGACTGGTGCAGAACTATTGTGTAGAAGCAGGGATTCCATAACTTCATGTTCAAGACTGTCTTCCCCCAAAACCAATTACCTCTCAAAATATCAGCCACATCTACTTCGTTCCTGAACTTAAAACCCAGCCAACCCTTAGTCATGATAAAAAAATCCGGTATATAATGTAACAAAGGTCCCCATTGTTGCTGCAACCAAGTCCTTAAGGGTTCCTCCAAAACACGCACACCATAAAACCTTCCAACCAACGTCTTCCCCATCAGATTCAGAATGCCCTCTACCCTCACATCCTCCCCCACCATTAGTTTAATCCCCTGTCTTTTCTTGATAATCTTCTTTTCCTTCGTCCCTTTCCTCAAAGGACAAGATGCCTGCTCATGGTTTATATCCTTAAACTCCAAAAGATCCGAAGCCCTCGTTTTTCCAGTATCCAAAACCTCCTCGTCATGGCTTCCAGAACCGACTATCCTCAAAGAGGAGGATGTGGCCATTGAAAACTCCCAAAATCCCTACTACCAAAACCTTCAATGCTCCTGACAATCACCTCGATCAAACTCCCCCCAAGAAAACTAACATACTCCTGCAACTATCTTCATCGCTCCAAGAGACTTTTTATTAGTGAGTTAATATTCAAATATACTAACTATATTAATATATTAGTTACTTAATATTGAATCAACTTATAATTAAATAGAATATAATTAATTAATAAGATATATATATATATATATATATATATATATATATATATATATATATATATATATAAGAGAACCGTGCAATATAAAATATTACACTATAATATGGTAATAATATTATACCATGTTAAAATAATATTATTTAATATCTTATTATTTTTAAAAAGTAGTGATTATTAATATTATTAGTAATATTAAAATCAATTATCAAATAATCCAAGAGATTGTTATAATGTATAAGGTCGTGTACATGTTTAAATTATTGAATGTATATAACCTCTTGAAAGAGCAATAAAGAAACAAAGATGTAAATATTTTTTTTCATTTTTCAATAAGAACATGTTAGGATAAACATGTTTGAATCTTCTCCAATACCATGATTATTATCCAAATTTTACTCAAGAATATAATACTAACATAGAACTAAATCTACAAAGCATAGCTGAAGAAACAAAACTAAGGATTTGGTCATCGATCTTGATTTTAATTATTTAAAAAAAAACTAAGATTAATTTACATGATAGAGATTAAATTCTATGAACATAATAAATAATGAATAAGAAAACAAAATCTCTCTTTAAATGCAAATACATATTATTTACAAATAATAAAAACTTTAATTAAATATATTTTCGCTAGTATATTTGTTTTTAATTAAATTATTTATTTATAAATTAAAAAAAATATTTTCCCATTATATCAATAAACTATTTAATCAAATACTCAATAACAAAACAACAAAAAAATTAAACTAATCCTATAAACTATTACCAAAATACTTTTAAAAAATATCAATTTAAAATTACACTAATGTTAGCTCCTATATGCGCTCCAAAATAACATTATTCTTCATACACTATCCATTCCATTACAACTATATACTCCAAAATAATATTCTTTTTCTTAAAATAACCATTTCATACATATAGTTTTACACCTTAAAAATAATTTCATAGATATAATTTTACACCTTAAAAATCTTTAAAAAATCTTAAAAGAGTAATACATTGTAAACTCTTTTAAATCTTTAAAATAAAATTTATTATTTTAAAAATACATTGTAATCTCTTTTAAATCTTTAAAATAAAAATATATTTTTAAAAACAATTTAATTTAAAACTTGAGCCTAATTTCTTTTAAATCTTTAAAATAAAAATGTATTTTTAAAAACAATTCGATTTAAAACTGGAGCATAATTTCAATAAGATCAAGACCTCTTCCATTTTGAAGAAATAGAACTCACCTCTAACTCTTAAAACTCACTTCTTGACAGGACAATAATAACATTTTTTCATACCTATAGGTGAACGCTTGTGAAGGAGGCCATAAAGTTTCAATTCAGGATTTTTCTACAAGAAATTATGGGAAGAACGAGTCAAAATCCTTCCTAAACTTTTAAACCGAGAAAATAAAAACAATATGTAATGAATGAGAGTTACCTTGAACTTTCTGGACGAATCGATCCATGCAAGGGATACGGGCATATCCTTTGTAAGCATCCATCTATATGGACGAGGTTGATCTCCATTATGACGAGTATATATATTATTATCTAGTAACGTTTTGAAACATAAAGAAAGAAATGGCTTCAAAATAGTTACATGTGCACGAACTAGACAGAAGATTTTATTTGTTTAGAAGTCTAACACTAGCTGAGGTGAGATGGCTGAGGTGATATTTAGCTGATAATAGAGCTTTCAGTACTCCTGGCTAAGTGAACAAAAATGTTACACAGTGTGCAAGATGTTTACCCATGAATCTCTAGTTGTGTTGAGCCACGGTGAGAGTTATACAAGGTTCTTGTCATCCATTAACAGCGGAAGTAAACGAAAAGGGTTATTCCCAACTCTTATGAACAATGCCATTAATTTGTGAATAAAATTTAAATAATGATGCCTTACCTATGCACAAAATAGCAGTGATGAGTTTACTCCTCTGCAAGATTGCATGATATTTCTTCTGAGGTCAAATTGAACTTTGTAAAAAAAAAGGTTTTACGCTTGAAACCGGTAACTGCAGTGAATTATTACAGTCTTCCCTTCCTTCGGAGTGGGCATTGTGTTAAACAAGAAGATTAACGAAATTTACACACCACTCAGAAACTCTGTTAAGCATGCCCCATTAAACCAAGAACAATGAATAGAGAACTCTGAGAATGGAGCTGAAAACTGTCTTGGCTAGGAAATTCATACATTGATGTCTGGTTTAGAAAATGGCAGATGGAATTGACACATAACCCAATCATTTACTTGCTCCGCAGGTTATGACAGGCGGATCTTTTACTTGTTACACAGGTTATGACAGACTGGATGAAAGTGTTACTAGACAGAAATATTGCAAGCATTTAATAAATGACACATATCACACTCATATAGAGGTACGATGATTGCAAGCATTTATTTATTCTAGTCAGAAATATCACGAGGGAAACATACCATGACTAAAGTATGTGTTTTTTTAGTTTTATTTTTATAATTTTTTTTAATAGTGGCCAATGAAAAATTTAGTCATTTCAAGTGATTCTATCCAACATTAAGTTAACAAATATGTAAAAGTTTAAAAAAAATTAATACAATTAAATCACAAATAAAAGCTCATTTTTATTGATCTTTAGAAACAAAGAAATATTTATGATGATTAATAGAAACAGGTGGAACATATAGTCTATGCAGATCACATGGACTAAAAATACAAACCACATATTATTGAAGAGAAGATACTTATGGTGTGAGAATCTAATGTTGGTGTAAGCTATGCATGTATGCTTGACAACATATTTGAGAGTTCTTTGTAACAATGTAAACCACATTTCAAGAAAATAAAAGTTGAAGGTCACCCAAATACTTTTGTCAAGTCCGAGCACATTCATCATGGTTTCTTTTTTTGAACACACTAAGGCTCATGTGCGAGAGAAGGATATATGAAAACTACTACTAACAACTTGTTTTCCCTCATCATTTCATCAAATTGGGGAAAATTTAAGGAAATAAGGGAGATTCAAGGTAGCAATCCCTTTCCCATTTCCCATAAAAAAATAGATCAATTTCATTCACAAAGTACTTCTTTCAGCTGTATTTGGACTTGAAATTCATAGAAAATGATTATTAAAGTATCAAGACAATAATGCAAGTCCTAAAACATGATCATTATAATATCGAAACTTATATGGGCATATACACATGTTCAAATCGTTTGTATAAAATGATTTGAAATAACTTCCTACTATGCATGTTAGGGTAACAGTAGCCATGGCCAAGTAAACAATTTCATTTATACTTTTCATACTGTCATCATTCACAGGTTCAACTATAACACTAAAAAAGGAAAGAATAAATGGCTTTCACTTTGTTTGTTTTATATGTTTAATGCATTCTCCGCCTTAAATATAATAAATGTTTTATTGTGTTGTCCATTTTAGTGATATGTGGCATAGTTGGGGGACAGTATGATGAGAATGTGGACCACCACTTGGTAGTTGATTCATATCATGAGCACTCAATTAACATAATGTACAGTTGGCACTACAATTGGATTCCATCTTAGTCTTAGGTCTATGCAAGCTGAAAAGTTGAAGGTCATCTCTCGATCAACATGGTAAATGGGATTTGAGGTGGCACTCGATATATGAATGTGCACCCTGTCATAGCCCCAGTTTGCTAGTCGTCTCTACCTGCAAATATGGACCGTGTGGCACTGCCCGGGAGCACCTTGAGGGCATTGCCAACTCAAGGGCGAAATGGAAGAATAAGCCTAGAACCTACGGAACCGTTTAACCCTTAACCCTTGAACTTGTTACACTTCACTTATTTTAACACTTAGCCATTTTATCAAAATTACATTTTCATGCATAAACAAGTAAATGAACACAGTTGCAAATAGGGTGGGGTTTCCCAACTAGAGAACCCCCATAGTCATATATATATATATATAAGCAGAGTTACATTCAGTGGAGATACCAAAACTGGCAGAGTTATGTGTGTGCCCAACTAGCTACCTAATACACAAATTACAAAACTACAAAGAGTAAAACATGTGCTTCCTCCTCCCCGAGGATGGACAACATGCCCGCTTCCCCGAAATTCAGACTCTCTCTGCGTCTTGCGAACTCTCCTGCTTATTTCCTTTAGACTTGGTCGAATCCACCTTTATATAGGTTTCGTCGCATGGGTGGGTGCAACCCAATGTGCACCCATGCTTGGCACCCACGCGACCTCTTATCGGCCCATCCAAATATTCCGCATTGTTCGTGCCTTAACCCATCTGCTAATAGTCCAAGTGACCAGCGCGCCCCCTAGTGAACGCCCGCCGAGGTTCCATGCACCTATCTCCGTGTGGTTCAAGCGCCCATTGCTTCATTCACTTAGCGCCTCCGTTTCGTACCGTGCGTTGCATGCTGAGTTTCCTTCTTGGTGCAAGCTTCCAACACGAGATGCAGTGGGATTCCAACCCGAGTTACTTTTTTGGCTACGAACCAGAGTTGTGCAAGGTATTTTCCACGGGCTTGCCAAGCACCACGGTATTTTATCCGACGAACGCGTCCACCATGCAAGCATGTCTCAATTTTTCTATTGCGGCATCAAGTGGGAGGTTCGGCGAGGCCGTGACAACCTCCCCCACTGGACTGGTCGTTGTCCCGACAACGCTGCTTCCGTGGATTTCGTCGAGGTGGTAGCCCATGCTCTTCTTGGAATGCTTTTATCAAGTCTTCCAACTTCCACAAAATATCCTTCCACTCCCAAATATTCTCTTCATTCGAAAAGTCTTTCCACTTGATGAAGTACTCCAACCTTGAGTCCTTCCCCCACTTGTTTAACCGGTGTCCCAAAATGGCTTTTTCTTCCTGATCAGGCCTGTCAACGATCATTGCAGGAGCTCGTGTGGGAACATTTCATTTCGGCTCATCTCCGTCAACTTGACACCTCCACAATTGACTGACATGAAAAACTCGGTGGTATGTATGCAGGTGTTCCGGGAGTCTCAACTTATAGGCCACCTTTCCCAACCTCTCAATGATCTCGAACGAGCCGTCATACTTCTGCATCAAAGAGCTTTCCAGGCCCTTTGGAGGAACAAATTGCTCACGCCCAAGTTTGAGAAGGACACTCTCTCCAACTTGGAATTCTTCATCTCTGTGTTTCCTATTCACCCACTTCTTCATTCTCTTGGTTTCCCTGTCCATGTGAGCCTTAGCCGATTTCAACTTGTCTTCCCATGCTTTCATAAAATCTGTCGTAGTTGGTTTCGGTCCTACCTCACCAGTCGCTATGGCCTGCAGTGTCAACAACTTATGTCTGGTTTTCAACTCAAACGAACTGTAACCTATCACTGAGCTCATGTGCATGTTGTAGCTGAACTGTGCTGCGTCCAACAACTCTGGCCATTTTTTCTGATCAGCGTGCACAAATTTCCTCAAGTAAATCTCCAAAACTGAGTTAACTCTCTCTCTCTGTCAATCCATTTCTGGATGAAAGCTCGAACTCATGAGCAACTGCATCCCACTTAACTTGAATAACGCTTGCCAAAAGTTCCCTATGAACCACACATCTCTGTCAGATACAATATTTAGTGGCAAGCCCCAGTACTTAACCACATGTTTGAATAAAAGCTTCTCCACATCCACCGCTCTGGATGGTGACTTCATTGGCAAGAACATCGCATACTTGGAGAAACGGTCTGCCACCACAAATATTCCATTATACCCCTGTGCGACTTGTAGCTGCGTAATGAAGGCCATGGAGACGCTTACCCAAGGACTCTACGGAATTGGAAACTGTTGCAACAACCCCGCTTTCTTCTTCATAACAAACTTGTCTTGTTAGAAAATAAGATAGGTGCATACATACTCCTCAACATCCTGCCGCAAGTGTTTCCAAAAGAAACTCTTCTCAACCAACACACACGTCCTATGCTGCCCCGGATGTCCTGCCCACGCAGAGTCATGAAAATCCTACAGCAAGTCTTTTATGAGATGAGATGCTTTCGGCACATGCAAGCATCCCTCAAAGAAGAGCAGACCATATTTCTCCTCGAACCTATTCGTCTTTCCTTCCTTGACTTGCGTCATGATGCTTCTAGTCGTCGGGTCCCCCAACAAGTTCTCCCGAATCCTTTGCCACAAGTTGGACACAACTTGAGCTGTTGGTTCAAGTGGCTGTCCATCCAAGGCTATGAGCTGAGCTTTCCTACTCAATGCATCTGCAGCTGCGTTCAACCTACCTAGTCGATACTCTAAGATGATGTCAAAATCGGTAAGGAAATCCTGCCATCTAGCTTGCTTGGGCAAGAGCTTTGGCTGAGTGGCGAAGTAGCTAGTAACCGCATTATCTATCTTCACCATGAATGGCTTACGCAACAAGTAATGCCTCCAAAATCTAAATCAATGCACCACTGCTGTCATTTCTTTCTCATGAACCGGGTACCTCTGTTCGCGATCCTGGAGCTTCCGACTCTTGTACGCCACCGGATGACCTTCCTGCATCAAAACTCCTCCAATAGTGAATTCAAACGCATGCATCTGCACTTCGAAATCCTTTTCAAAGTTAGGCAACTGAATCATTGGAGCGGTTGCAAGTCTACATTTTATCTCATCAAACGCATCCTGGAACTTCTGTGACCACTTCCATGTCTTTTTTTTTCAGCAACTTGGTAAGAGACGCCGCAATCTTGGAGTAACTCTCCACAAACCTGCGGTAGTAGTTTTCCAAGCCGAGGAAGCTACCCACTTCCTGCACTGTTCGAGGTTCTTCCCAATCCTGGATCACAACAACCTTTCTCTTTTCCATGCGAACCTTGCCTTGTCCAACTCGATGGCCCAAGAACAAAATTTCCTCTTGCCCAAACGTGCACTTGGATGCCTTCAAGTACAACTTTGTCTCCCGCAACGCATCAAATACCTCTTTCAAATGGTGCTTATTCTCTTGCATCGTTTCACTGTAGAAAACGATGTCGTCCAAATATACTACAACCAATTGGTCCAAGAACGGTCGCAACACATCGTTCATCAACGTGCAGAACATCGTAGGGGCGTTGCACAATCCAAACGGCATAAATAGAAACTCAAAGCTTCCATATCGCGTCACACACGTCGTTTTGTCCTCATCACCTTCTATGATTCTGACTTGATAGTACCCCTGCATCAAATCCAGCTTTGAGAACACTCTTTCCTTTGATGACTTATCAAAACAGTCAACCGCCAACGGAAGTGGATAACAGTTCTTGATGGTCTGATTGTTCAACATCCTATAGTCCAAGCACATTCGCAAGTCTGGTGTATCTTTCTTCCCAACTTGGAATGACATTGGGGCACCGTACGACGACCTTGAAGGCCGCATGAAACCAACATCTGTCAGCTCGGTTAGCTGTTGTTTCAAATCCTCCAACTTTGGTACCAAGAGTTTGTATGGCGCCTTTGCCACAGGTCTGGAGCCTGGCTCCAGCTCAATGCAATGGTCAACATTCCGTCTCGAAGGAAACACCTTAGGAAATTTATCAGGCATTAAGTCCGCATAGGTATCCAACATGTTAGCGAGGACAGGAGGTGTAGGCGTCCCCACACTTCTCGTATTAGACTCACCCAACAACGCTACAACATACATCCACATTCTTGACCGCCGAGCCACTTTCTTCATATTTAGCGCATAAGCGAACTTTTTCTATATTCCTGTTTTGCTAGAAATGGTGCACACCACAGTTGGTTTTTCTCCTCTTAGAATCACCATCTTATCCGCAAACGAAAACAACACCGCTTGATGTCTTCGCAAGAAATCCTGACCAAGGATCATCTCAAAATTGTCGAGAGGCATCATAGTGAAATATTCCTTTCCCATCCAGCATCCCAATTGAACGTGCACTCCTGAAGCCACACCTGCAGCTTCCTTTTCCGTAGAGTTCACTTCCTTGATGTGGACGCCATAGTTCTTCCTCCTTAGACCGATTGCATCTGCAATTTCTCACTTCACGAATTTGTGTTAGGCACCCTTGTCAACTAGGACCCTCACTTGCCTTCCGTTCACCACAACATCCACACAGATGAGTGCGTTCACCTTCTGGTCCCTCTGCACCGCACCAAGGTGACAGCAAAATCCACCTGTCCCCTGGTCGCACCTCTGTTCCGTTGTCGCATCCCGAACGGACTGCACTGCAACCTGCGCCTATTGTCGCATGTCTGTAGCAAACCCAATTCTGTGAACTAGGGCTTCCGTGGAGTCTCGGTTCTGCCAAATCCATCTGGAATTCGTTTCCTGCACTCGCAACTGAGTCGACAACATGCTCCTCCAAGCTGTTGTGTCTTCCACCAATGACGCCAACGTTGGGTGCATTTTCTCTGTAGTCCTCGTCTCTCCTTCCAACCTTTCCAACCAACTGTAAAGTGGCGGTGTTTTTTCCATCTTTGTAGGCTTTTCCAAAAGCAGCTCCCATGTCCGTCGACCTCTGCGTCGCAACCTTTTCATTCTCAGCAGCCCAGCCCTGTCGTGCAATTCGTTGGTGCGGAGCATCCAAACTGAACGCTTTGATACCCTCTGTCATAGCCCCAGTTTTCTAGTCATCTCTACTTGCAAATCTGGACCATGCAGCACTGCTTGGGAGCACCTTTAGCGCGTGTCCAACTCAAGGGTGCACCGGTAGAATACACCTAGAACCTGCGGAACCGTTTAACCCTTAACCCTTGAACTTGTTACACTTCACTTATTTTAACACTTATCCATTTTATCAAAATTACAGTTGCATGCATAAAAACTTAAACGAACATAGTTTCAAATAGGATGGGTTTTCCCAACTAGCAAAACCCTAGAGTCATATATATATAAGCATATTTACATTCAGTGGAGATGCCAAAACCGGCAGAACTCCATGTGCACCCAACCAACTAACACACAAATTACAAAACTATAAAGAGTAAAACATGTGTTGCTTCCTTCCTGCAGATGGACAATGTGCTTGCTTCCTCGAAAGTTAGACTCTCTCTACTTCTTGCGACTCTCCTTGCTTATTTCCTTTATCCTTGGTCGAATCTTCCTTTATATAGGATTCAAAAAGCGATTAGGTGCAACACAATGTGCGCCCACACAACCTCTTGTCGGCCTATCCAAATCTTCCACGTTGTCCATTCCTTAGCCCATCCGCGAATCGTCCAAGTGACTAATGCACCCCCTAGCCAACACCCGTTGGGGTTCCATGCGCCCATCTCCATGTGGGTCCAGCGCCCATTTCTTCGTTCACTTAGCGCCTCCATTCTGCACCATGCATTGCACGCCGAGTTTCCTTCTCGGTGCAAGATTCCAACACGAGCTGCAGCGGGATTCCAACCTGAGTTACTTTGTTGGCTGCGAACCCGAGCTCACTCCTTGGCTCCTAACCTGAGCTGTGCAAGGTGTATTCCGCGGGATTTCCAAGCACCATGGTAGTTTGTCCGAGTAACGCGTCCACCCTGCAAGCGCGTCTCAGTTGTTCTATTATGGTAGCAAGTTATAGGTTCGGCAGGGCCGTGACACACCCCTCTTAATATGACATCGATGTGTAGATTGCGAAAATAGAACAACTTAGGGGTTCCTTGTGAAGCGAAAATTCAAAGTGTTGGTATTTAGACACTCAAATTACAGAAAAATTCTTATCTAATACTAATAATTATTATATTCACTTGGCTAAGTAAATTACATAATCAACTCGCAAATAAATAAAGCTAAGGTCATACATGTTTCTCTTCCTAGCTCTCGCCTAATGAAGAGCGTGTATAGAAGTTCTCTTCTTTGTATGTATTTTCTTGTACGCATTGGGTAAGGACTAAATAGGAAGTACCACTAATTCTTCCTGGATCTTTCATAATGATGGCAGTATAGAAACATTTCTTGCACATCAATAATGTGCCCCCCTTGGAGAGATACAAATAAAAACAATCCCCTAATTTGGAAATGGATCTCCATGTGTGGATTCCATTAATCAACCATTGAAGAGAAGATGTGGAAACTAAATACAATTAGTTGTGTAATTGGTAAAGTGTATCTGCTTATGATCAAAGGTCTTACTTTCCCCCCTCGGAGTGAGAAAAAACAATCCCCAAAATTTGGAAAGTGTCGATCTTTAAATACTCCTCCATAGAATTTAAGACTGAGTAATTGCACATTCTAGATTTGAGGAATTATCCCCTTGTCATTCTATATCCCTCCTACCCCAAATATGATTAGAAGGGATTTCTACTAAACAAATGGGTTGGAGAATAGAACGAGATAAATCTAAGTAAAAAATGAGGGAAGCTTAGAAAAGAATGAGTGCTTTTATAGGCTAGAAAATAATGAGTGCTTTTATAGGCCAAGCTCGTCCCCCTATGAATTGAGATTTCATCGGGAAATAAAGGGTGGGTGGGATAAGAGTAGGTTGGGTAGAGGATGGTGAGATAAGTAAGATCAAAGAAGGAACATATAAGATATCATTTCTTGGGAAAAAACGTAAAGTCTATTGTTTTAAAGAGAGTAAAATGCCAACATCCATTGGTTAAATCTATGTAATACCTAGTTCTAGTTCTTTAATAGATGGAAATGGATTAAATGCATTAGGTAAAGGTGGATCAAGGAAGTAAACAATACCCAATGACAGTTTCATGACAAAATATGTTGGCACACTATTCATTGATTTCTATTTCACACACCCTTGACACACCCAAAAAATATCTCGTAATGAACGAGCTTCCATATCCCACCTACCTAGTTGCTTACTTCTCGCAAGATGTTGCTTACGAAGGTAGTTCCTATAGTCCCCATAGTCCACCCACACCATAGGTTTAGTACCCATGCATTGGATTAGATATAGACAACTAACTAAACCTTGCTTACGATACTTGCGAGTGATTTTGTGTGATGCCACCTTATTTCCCTCCCACTCGTACTATCACATTTTTGCAAAAGGAAAATTATGAGTATTTACTGAAGGTGAAACACTATAAGGAAAACACCATGTAGCAGAGGATTTTGTGGAGGTTTTCAGTATTACATGATTGGTAAAATTTAAAAAAAACCCTCCACTATATACTCTGTCATCCATAGCAGAGGTTTTAGCAGCGATTTTAATCGATATTTTCTATAACTTAAAAAATTTGGGTGGGTGGAGGTTTTTTCTTCAGTGCTCCTTTACATAATATGCATTGGTGAATTCAAAACAAAACTACATTGGTGCAAAACTAACACAAATGCAATTGTGCTTATATATTGATTGCACACCGGTTTTGATTTTATTGTTCTATAATGCATTGGTGCTTTTATAACAACTATAGAGCACTAGCTTGATCTTTTTGTTTAATGGAATTCTATCTCTCGTACTTTTTTATGCCTCGATGCTTTTTATTTTTGATATAAATGCACCGGTGTGGATATTAACATGTGCACCAAGGGGATGTGAAATTTTGAAAATTTTGTGGTTACATGTCAGTGCATATATAAATAAAAACGCATTGGCTCGTATAATATATATTAAGATACGTGTATTATATTTAACAAACCAATGCATGTATTATGTATAGAGCACTGGTGTGTATACATGTTATGCCCTAGTGCCTATATTACCATTTGCATTGGAGGGACATTAAATTTTAATTTTTTTGGATGAAATGACGATGTGTATATTATATAAATCAATGGTGTGTTTGTTATATATAAAACAGTGGTGCATTTTTTTTCCATGTAAGAAGTCGTGGGGAAACCCTTAGGTACTTCCCCTCATTTCGAGGATGGTACCCAAGGTAAACCACTGGCCCTGATTCCGGGCCCAACCCGGTGGGGACATCAAGTGAGGCCCTTATATATCAATGCATAGCCACCCAGGGATTTGACCCCGAGACCTTCTGCTTACAACTCACATCTCTCAGCCACTTGAGCTAACCCACCAGGCTAAAATACTGGTGCGTATTATTCTCATGCACACCATTATATTTTGAAACGATAAATATAATCGTACAATTTTTCGTCTAAGGTAATGGTGCAATTTCAAAAATTATCACACTTGTGCGGTAATATACGTAATGGAAACAGATTACACCTTTGTTATTTGTAACAATATAAATCATCCATATATTAATTAACAACAATGGAACATAATTTTTACAACATTAGACAATGCAATAAAATAAGAAACCAAGTTTATTATATATGAATAATAAACCCATTGTTGAATACAAAATGGGACACAATAATCAAAATGCATCCAATTAGGGAAATATGTCCAATACATTAAACAAAATGTCAATATGTAATTGTTACACTTATTTATGACATGTCCTCATAGAGGACAATATGTTGAGTACAATCTAAACAAAATCCTCGACTTTCACAGACTAATATTCCAAAACATACAACTTGCAGTAACATTCAATTATATTGATTGTCATTCTACATTTGAATTTTGTCAACCCTTGAGTTGCATTCATGCATCATTTCTTCATCACTTGTAGTTGATATTGTAATTGGGTTATTTAACCTAATATTTTTTTGATCGACTTATTTTCGCATTCTTCCTCTTCATGTCACATCTACAAACATGAAGATAAAGTGTAATAAGTAAATCTACATTTATATTTTAGAATATAAATTATTTGTAAATTAAAAGGTGTACCAACCAGTGAGTGTTTAATAAACAATACACATTCTTTCAAAAATGGAGGACAATATGTTGAGTACAATCTAAACAAAATCCTTGATTTTCACAGACTAATATTCCAAAACATACAACTTGCAGTAACATTCAATTATATTGATTGTCATTCTACATTTGAAATTTTTTCATCGCTTGAGCTGCATGCATGCCTCATTTCCTCATCACTTGTAGGTGATATTGTTATTGGTTTATTTAACCTAATATTTTATTGCTCGACTTGTTTTGACATTCTTCCTCTTCATGTCGCATCTACAAACATGAAGATAAAGTGTAATAAGTAAATCTGCATTTATATGGTAGAATATAAATTATTTGTAAATTAAAAGATGTACCAACCAGTGAGTGTTTAATAAACAATACACATTCTTTTAAAGATGGAGGACAATATGTTGAGTACAATCTAAACAAAATCGTTGATTTTCATAGACTAATATTCCAAAACATACAACTTGTATTAATAGTCAATTATATTGATTGTCATTCTACATTTGAATTTTTTTCATTGCTTGAGATGCATGCATGCCTCGTTTCTTCATCACTTGTAGGTGATATTGTACTTGGGTTATTTAACCTAATATTTTGTTGATCGACTTGTTTTTGACATTCTTCCTCTTCATGTCGGATCTACAAAAATGAAGATAAAGTGTAATAAGTAAATCTACATTTATATGGTGGAATATAAATTATTTGTAAATTAAAAAGTGTACCAAGTAGTGAAACCACTTATACTATGAAACGAGAACTCGACACAGTTCTCGTTTTTCTCTCTCCTAATTTTAGTAGGTATTTTTAGCTCCGTTTCAAAAAGGGGTGATGCTAGTATCACACATTTTCATTTCGAGGCATTTTTTGGGACCTTTGAATTATCTTGATCGTAAAAAAAATTTAGTTTCTATTTTTAGGTGCATTTTTAGAAATTTAGCAAAATAACATACATTTTTAAGCAATTTATAATGAAAAACATATACATTTTGCAATTTTTTCTATAAAATAAGACATTTTAATGGACAAAATAAGACACTTTTATTGACAAAATTGTTAAAAATTCCAGAAAATATAGACATTTAAAACCATTTTCAATCAATTTTCAGATATGTTTTGTATAAAAATGATACTATTTCATATTATTTTTCGAAAAGTGTTGATTCACATAAATTCAAGAAAAATTATACAAATTATTTGTAAAAAACATATTTCAAACATTATATATAGAAATTTTATTTCTAAAATTAAGTCTGAAAGTCAAAACATTACTAATATATCTTATCAAAATATTGTCAAACTTAGCATTTTTTTCAAAACATGAAACTAATCAACAATATCATGCAGGCCAAATTCATGTCCTCTTCTGCTGCATGTTTCCCCCCTCTAACATTATAATAAAATAAATTAAAAAACAAATTAAACTAACCCCTAACAACATTATAATAAAAAATTCCTAACAACATTATAATAAAAAATTTAAAGAAAAATTAAAAACAAATCAAACTAACCCCTAACAACATTATAATAAAAAATTTAAAAAAGAATTAAAAACAACTTAAACTAACCTAACAACATTATAAACTAACATTTCAAAAAAAATTAAAAAAAAAAAACTAACATTAAAACTAGTAGATTTAAACTAATGTCCTTATAATTAAAAATTAAAAATAAAAATAAAAACCCAATAAACTAACCTAACATTATAATTAAAAAATAAAACTAATTAACTATATACTAACATTACACAAAATTTAAAAAAACTTAAAAACAAAATAAAAATAACATTATAAAAAATTAAAAATTAAAAAAAAAACAAACTATACAAAATTTTAAAATAAATTAAAAACAAAAATAAAAACAGACTAAAACTAACATTATAAAAAATTAAAAATTAAAAAAAAAACTATATATAATAACAAATCAAACTATATAACATTTAAAAAAAAAAATTAAAAACAATAAAAAAATCAAAATATAAAACATTAAAACAAAATTTTAAAAACAATTAAAAAACCAAACTATACAAAATCTAAAAAAAAATTAAAAAAAAAATTATTCTATACAAAAAAATTAAAAAAAAATAAAATTAAACACAATTTAAAAAAAAAAAACGAAACCATGCAATGGTCGGGGAGGTGGGTTGCAGCAAGGGAGGGGGGAGGTGGGCGATGACGGTGGCGGGGGAAGGGGAGGGCGATGGAGGGGGAAGGGGAGGAGGTGGCGGAGTTGGGCGGGGGAAGGGAGGAGGAGGTGGAAGGGAGGGGCGGGCATCGATCCGCTCGCTTGGGCACCAAAGGGTGGCCCCCGTCGATGCCCGGCATCGACGGGGGCCATGAGGACCTCCCTTTGGCGCCCAAGCGAGCGACCTCCCTCGCTTGGGCGCAAAAGGGTAGCCCTCACGGCCCTCGTCGATGCCCGGCATCGATGTCGATGCCGGGCATCAACGGGGGCAGCCCTTGTCGATGCCGGGCATCAACGGGGGCAGCCCTTTGGCGCCCAAGCGAGGGAGGTCGCTCGCTTGGGTGCCAAAGGGCGGCCCTCACGGCCCCCGTCAATGCCCGACATCGATGCCGATGCCGGGCATCTATGGGGGCGACCCCCATCGATGCCGGGCATCGATGTCGATGCCCGCCATCAAAGTGGATGTCGGGCATCGTCGATGCCGGGCATCGACGTCGATGCCCGGCATCAACGTCATCAACGTTGATGCCGGCATCCACGTTGATTCCGGGCATCAACGTCGATGCCCGGTATCAAGGTCGATGCTGAGCATCAACGTTGATGACGTTGATGCCGGGCATCGACATCAATGCCCGGCATCAAGGTCGATGCCGAGCATCAACGTTGATGACGTTGATGCCGGGCATCGACGTTGATGTCCAGCATCATCGTCATCAACGTTGATGCCGGCATCGACGTGGATGCCGGCATCAACGTGGATGCCGGGCATCAACGTCGATGCCGGGCATCGACGTCGATGCCGGGCATCGACGTTGATGCCGGCATCAACGTCGATGCCGGTTGATGCCCGACATCGACGTTGATGCCCAGCATCAACGTTGATACCGGCATCAATGTTGATGTCGGGCATCAACGTCGATGCCCGGCATCAACGTCGATGCCGGGCATCAACGTTGATGACGTTGATGCCGGGCATCGACGTCGATGCCGGGCATCAACGTTGATGACGTTGATGCCGGGCATCGACGTCGATGCCCGACATCAACGTCATCAATGTTGATGCCGAGCATCAACGTCAATGCCCGGCATCAACGTCGATGCCCGACATCAACGTCGATGCCCGGCATCAACGTCGATGTCGTCATCAACGTTGATGTCGGGCATCAACGTCGATGCCTGTCATCAACGTCATCAACGTTGATGCCGACATCAATGTTGATGCCGAGCATCAACGTCGATGCCCGGCATCAACGTCGATGTCGAGCATCAACGTTGATGACGGGCATCAACGTCGATGCCCAGCATCAACGTCATCAACGTGGATGCCGGGCATTGACATCAATGCCGGGCATCCACGTCGATGCCGGGCATCCACGTCGATGCCCGGCATCCACGTCGATGCCGGGCATCCACGTCGATGCCCGGCATCAACGTCGATGTTGGGCATCGACGGGGGTCGTGAGGGCCGCCCTTTGGCGCCCAAGCGAGGGAGGTCGCTCGCTTGGGTGCCAAAGGGCATCCCTCACGCCCCCCTGTCGATGCTCGGCATCGACGTCGATGTCGGGCATCGACGGGGGTCGTGAGGGCCGCCCTTTGGCGCCCAAGCGAGGGAGGTCACTCGCTTGGGCACCAAAGGGTGGCCGTGATGGCCCCCATCGATGCCCGGCATCGACGTCGATGCCGGGCATCGATAGGGGCCGTGAGGGCTTCCCTTTGGTGCCCAAGCGGGCGGTGCCCTCCCCCTCCTTCCTCCTCCCCGCTCCCCTCCACTTCCCCCTCCCCCCCGCGCTCGCGCCCTCCCTTCCACCCCCCCCCTCTGCCCTCCCTTCCACCGCCGCCACCCACCACCTCCTCCTCCTCCTCCTTTATACCTCTGTCGCCCTCCCCTTCCCCCTCCTCGCTCCTCCCCCGCCGCCCTCCCTTCCACCGCCACTGCCCACCTCCCGCCATTGCATTGTTTCAATTTTTTTTAAATTTTGTTTATTTTGTTTTTAATTTTGTATAGTTTATGTTTTTTTAAATTTTGTTTAATTTTTTGTTTAAAGTTTGTTTAATTTTTTTGAAATTTTGTTTAAAGTTTGTTTAATTTTGTATAGTTTAATTTTTTTTTAATTATTTTGTTTTTTAATTTATTTTAAAATTTTGTATAGTTTGATTTTTTTATTGTTTTTAAGTTTTTGTATAGTTTTTTTAAATTTTTTTATAATGTTAGTTTAGTTAGTACATAGATACTTAGTTTTTTTTTAATGTATTTTTAAATTTTTAATTATAATGTTATCTTAGTTTAGTTTGTTTTTAATTTTTTTTAAATTTTTAATTATAACATTAGTTAAAATTTGTTAGTTTAATTTGTTTTTAATTTCTTTTTTAAAACCCAAAGCTAATATTTGTGGAATAGGGAGCATTCGTGCAAGATGGGAGTGTGTTAAACCAAGCCGTAGATCCCGAAGGAATATGACATCTAAAATGATGGGTATAGAGGTAGACTCAAATTGTGCGCCCATTGATAATAGAGAAGAGTATGGGTCATCTACATCTTCATCAAGTCCTTCATCTGCAGAAAATGTAGATTCTGATGGGGTGTCAGAATCCATGGATGAATTTGAAGAAGCAGTGTAGAGCCTTTTTATTAGTATGATTTTTGTAATTGAAACTCTAGAGGAGTTTTTGATGATGGGGTGTTAGAATCCATGGATGAATTTGAAGAAGCAGTTTAGATGCTTTTTACTAGTATGATTTTTGTAATTGAAACTCTAGAGGCGTTTTTGAATATTTATATGAACCATTTGTTCTTGTATGGTCTAATATATTATCTCATTATGAATCGCATCATAATTCCTTTTTTTTTATATGGTTATAATGGTGAAATTATTAGAGAAATTTGTTTTTTTGTTTAATATGCAATTTTCCTGAAAGTTGTAATTTATCTCTTCAAGAAATTTTTTTTTTTCCAATTTAAGGTTGATTTTAAAGTTTTGTTAAACAACAATATGGGATGTTTAGGCCATGGCTCTATTTTTTACCCTAAAAAAAAATACGTGTATACTGGTATCAACACTTTCCTATTTGGGGGGTGTTTTTGGTGTTTTTTTGCAAAAACCATCGTTTTTATGGGTAGAGTTCTCGTTCATAGTATATAGTTCTCGTTTCATAGTATAAGTGGTTGTGAGTGTTTAATAAAAAATACGCATTCTTTTGAACACATGTTTTATGTATTCTCTCAAATGTATTTCATTGGCTCCAGACCATACTTTTTTTCCTGCATGTTTAATACACAATGAAAAAGCATAGATATAATTAATATACAGATTTTTTGTTGTTCCATTATTTATGAAATGAGGGAAGTTAAACAACATAACTTCTCGCATATTATTCAATTAACCCTTGATACTTCAACATATTCTCAAAACCCATACTTAATCCAATGTCAATTAATTCTTTGAATGACTCTTCTTTGTATGTTAGCACCTATCAGAAGAAATCCGTTGTTGAGTGTAAATTAATGATTTAAATACAAATATCACAACAAATATGAAATCTTAAGTGACGTCGAAAATGTAAATACTCACAAACTTTGTGATCAACCCTTTTATTCCTTGTCTCTTGTCTTATGTGTTGAATGAGTTCCATTTTGTTTTATTTTGTACAACAAACAATTGAAAATTAGTACTTCATGTGATCATGTGATAATTAAATTCGATGTACATAAAAAAATAAATCAATGATTACATACATTTGATGCACGCTGTTGTTGGGATGGCTCCTCCTACAATGCAATTATGCATATTTCTTTAACCATCTCCTTGTACACATTTTTTAACATCGCTACTGGCATGTTTTGGGTTTCCCCTCATTTGTCATTTGTAATTTTCATAATCTGCTTGAAAAATGAAAAGCATAATAGTTTTTTTTAAATCAACATGAAAGTAAGTCTATAAAAAGAACTAATTTGGTAGTTTATGGGACATATTATAGAAAAACATGTTTAGCAATAATACTTTCTATATGATTCATTTTTTTATTGTAATTTTTTGCTATTGCAAGTCTCACGGGTCTCATTGACCATTGCTTTGGAAACGCTTGTTGTACTTTATATATAACCTAATTTTGGGAGTCATTGTATTGATTTTTGTATTATATATGGAAAGTATATCTATATGTTCTTTCAACTATATCCCTTGTAGTTTTGTAAAAGATTTCCCCCTCTCAATAACTTCTAGCACCACTCCATATGAATTGAGGACCAAGTCATCATCATTTACATCATTCATAATTTGTATCTTCTTAGGAAAATATTTTGTTCCCTCAGTATCGATCCCTTCACAACATTAAAAAATGTGAAACCGAGTGTTTAAATCATGTTTGCGATTAATGTTAGGAAATTCATTTTTAGTAAAAAACCAAATAAAAAATTCATGTTGATTACTGTTGGATCCACCTAGTTCCTCTTTGAAACATTTCCATAGTTCATCTCTTTGCAACATTTCCATAGTTCATCTCTCTGTAACATTTACATAAAGCTTCTACACTCTTTTTCACTTAGATTGCAAACAATATTATTGAGTTTCTTTAAGTTTATGCTCTACATGACACACATTAACCAATACACATCATTAATTTAAACCTATAGATAGCTCAAATACATTAAATTTTTAATAAAACATAAAGAACTTGCCATGTTATCTTGTTTGGATGAGCTACCATCATCCTCACTGCAATAAGTTGTTTTCCTTGAACTTCTACTAGCCATCTTCTAAAAAACAATCCAAGAATGATCAGATATATAAATTATGAAATAGTTTTTAGAAATTAGATTACCAATACATATAACAAAAGTATGCGCACCAACGGATTTTAAATATATATACACATCGGCATATGATTACCGTGTTGATACAAATTTGAAAACATTTTTACAAAATAGTTATTTACCGAGTGCTTTATAAAGTCATACATGCATAATGCTTCACTACAATTTCTAGTATAAAAACACAAATATATGACTAAAAAACTACTAAAAATTGCATATAAATGACTAATTTTGGTCACGTGACTATTAGTAGTTTATCGCCAGTTACTTCTAATGCGACTAAATTTATGATTAAAACAATTTAGTCATTTATTGGTTGTTCTGATTGGCCATTTTGGTAGTACATTTAGTAGTTTTCTTAGTCAGTGATCGTTGTTATTTGGTCATTTATTTAATAGTTGTAGTCATTCATTGTCGTAAACAAGTAGTATATTTAGTCATTTTAATCATTAATTGTCTTCGATTGGTAGTATATTTACTAGTTTTTAGTCATTGATTGTTGTTATATGGTCATTTATTTAGTAGTTGTATTCATTGATTGCCATCAACAAGTAGTATATTTAGTCATTTTAATCATTAATTGTCGTTAACGACAAATATATTTAGAAGTTTTTTTAGTTATCGATTGTTGTTATCCGGTCATTTATTTAATAGTTGTATTAATCGATTGTTGTTATATGGTCATTTATTTAGTAGTTGTATTCATTGATTGCCATCAACAAGTAGTATATTTAGTCATTTTAATCATTAATTGTCGTTAATGACACATATATTTAGAAGTTTTTTTAGTTATCGATTGTTGTTATCCAGTCATTTATTTAATAGTTGTATTAATCGATTGTCGTCAACAAGTAGCATAATCAGTCATTTTAATCATTAATTGTCGTCAACTAGTAGTATATTTAGTAATTGTTATTCCTTGATTTTTGTAGATAGGGCATGGAGGAATCGAACCACCAACCTCCTTCTTGTAAGGTGTTGGGTATGAGTTATATTCTTTGCATGTGTGTGGGGGGGGGGGTGTGTCTTTCAGCGGCGCGCCTGATGATCTGTCTGGCACCTTAGACTATTTTCAATTATTTTGGGGAATTTTATAAAAATATGTAATTTAATCTCAGTTAAGGGATTGGGGTCTATTTTCTAATCTGGGTTAATGGATTAGGGTACTGGATGTCGTGGAATACCTATATTGTATTGTGGGTGATTCATAATGAGAATGGGAAAAATAGGAGTAGTGGCTCCAAGGTTTGCTGGTTTTCCTGGTTAAGGGTTTCCAGGGTAAATCTTTGTGTATTATGTGTGAATGCTATGGTGTAATATTTGTTTTTCTTAAAAGAATATGTATGCCTTGCTTCTCTGTATACGTTTAAAACTTACATGTGGCATCAGAGCTCGATTATTTGGCTTCAGGGGGATGCCTTTGTTGCTGAGGGTTCGACGCAATTGATAGATCTTGGGTCTATGAAAAAACTGCCAGGTTCAATGGGAGATTTGCAGCTTTGATTTGTGCATTGAAAGAGAATGGGGAGTAGTTCAAGAATTGAGATCGACAAATTTAACGACCAGAACTTTGAGTTAGGGGAAGCTCAAAAATGGAGGATCTTCTTGTAGGTCGGGAATAGTGGATTGTTGTGGATCCGGGTACACAACCCATTGGAATGTCGAAAGAAGATTGGGAGAAATTAGATAGAATGGAAAGGAGTACAATTCGACTATGCTTATCATATTCTGTGTTGTTGAACATATATGGAGAAGATACTGCAGTAAAGCTTTGGGCAAAACTAAGGAGTTTGTATCAATCGAAATTGCCTCTAAACAAATTGTTTCTGCAAAAGAAACTGTATCACATTAGAATGGATGATAATGACACAGTGACATAGAATCTAAATGTCTATAATACTATGGTAAGTCAAATAACATCTATTGGCATTAAAATGGTCGAAGAAGATAAATGCATTACATTATTGTGTTCTTTTCCAGATTCCTAGGACAACCTAATTGTAGCAATAGGGATTGTTGATCAAGCGACTTTAAATTTGATGAAATAGTATCATCCCTACTAATATCGTAAGATATGAGGTGGAAAACCATGGATACTCGTAGCATGGATTCCTTGTATGTGAGAGGTTGCCCCCTGGAGAGAAACAAAAATAAGGGATTCGGGGGGAGATCTAAATCTAAGGGTACATCTAAATCCCCGAGAAAATTTAAAAGGAAGTGTTGGAAATGTGGTAAAGCTGGGCACGGTAAAAAGGATTGTAGATCTAAGAATGTTGAGAAAGGAAATGGATCTGAGGATACCTCTACCATAGAGATGAAGAATTCCTCAAAAGAAGGAGGGGATGGGTACCTGGCTTCCACTGGTAATCATTCAGAACGTGATATATGGTTGATCGACTTAGGTGCGTCATGTCATATGACCCCTCATAGGGAGTGGTTATGTGAATATGAAAAGTACAATGGAGGCGATGTGTTCTTGGGAGATGATTCACCAACCATTATCATTGGGCGTGGTAGAGTCAAGTTGAAACTCAAGGATGGAAGGATTAGAACTCTCCTTGGATTACTACACATTCCAAATGTAGCGAGAAACTTGATATCTATTGGAAAGGTGTATATTGAAGGTGTAAAGATTGTGTGTGGAGATGGTGGTTGCAAAATTGTTCGAGGATCAATGGTATTGATGAGGGTAGTTCGGTATGGAACTATGTACAAACTATTGGGAAGAACCATCATCGGTGAATGTAATAGTTTTGTTTTGCCTGAGGGGGGAGATACAGAAGATAGAACCCTAGTTGCATCAGGAGGAAAGAAAATTCTACGGAATCAAAGATTGGGGCATATAGGATAAAAGGGCCTTCGAGCATTACAAGGTAAAAGTATGGTTGAAGATATGACTGATTACACTCTAGATTTTTATTTCTGTGAACATTGCATTTATGGAAAATAGAATTGAGTAAGATTTGCATCTGGTGCTGCAAGAGGAAAGAGAATTTTAGAGTTAATACACAGTGATGTGTTTGGACATGTACATGTTCCATAGATCTGTGTATTATGTTTCATTTATAGATGATTTCTCAAGGAACACGTGGATTTATTTCCTTCGAAATAAATCTGAAGTATTTGAGAAGTTTAAAGAATTTAAGGCTCTTGAAGAGAATCAGACAGAAAAGAAAATAAAGGTGTTGAGGACAGATAATGGTGGAAAGTTCTGCGGGAATGAATCCAGGGAATTCTATAAGAAGTGCGGTATAGAAAGGAAAAAGACTAATCCATACACACGTCAATAGAATGGAGTTGCTGAAACGATGAATAGGACGTCGATGGAAAAGTCAAGGAGCATGTTAAGCAGTGTTAGGATAGGACAAGAATTATGGGCAGAGGCAGTGGAGATGGCATGTTACTTGGTAAATCAATCACCCACATCATCATTGGTTGAAAAAACTCCACAAGAGATATGGATTGGTAAGAAATCCTCTATTAAACATCTGAATTTTTTTGGTTGTGATGCTTATGTACATGTTCCAAAGGAGAAAGTGAGTAAGGTAGACAGTAAAGCTGAAAAATGTATCTTTATTGGTTATAAAGATGGTATGAAAGGTTATAATATTTTGAATTCTATAACTAAGAAGACTATTTACAGTTGAGATGTTGTGTTTAGAGAGGTCAAAGAACTTCCCATACAGGAAGTGACTCCAATGGAAAAGGAACCGAAGAATATAGAGTTTGAGCTAGAAGATGAAGAATCTAACTCAATGGAAGAAGATGAATAAGAAGAATAAGAACCTCATACCCCAGTTTTGAGGAGATCACCTCGAGAAAGAAGGAAACTAGAAGGGTATTCCCCTCTTGATTTTTGGTCTAGTTTTGATTTATCTATTACTGATGATGATCCTAGAAGGAAGCTGTTGATTTAGAGGATAGTGGTCTCTGGAAGAAGGCCATGCTTGAGGAAATGGATGCCTTGGACAAAAATGAAGCATGGGATCTAGTTCAGTTACCTGTTGGAAGAAAAGTCATTGGAGGCAAAAGATTGTTTAAAAGGAAGTTAAATGTAGAAGGTAAAGAGGAGAAGTACAAAGTCTGCTTGGTAGCAAAGGGATATTCTCAAGTAGAGGGAATTTATTTTGGCGAAATATTTTATCCAGTTGCAAAATTAACTTTTATTGAATTTATTCTTTCTATTGCTTCTGCTTTTGATCTTGAAGTAGAGCAGATGGATGTAAAGACAACGTTCTTACATGGGGATCTAGAAGAATAAATCTACATGAAACAACCATTAGTGCTCACAGTAAAGGGAAAGAAAGAGTTGGTTGTAAACTAAAGAAGTCCCTTTATGGCCTAAAGAAATCTCCAAGGATGTGGTATCAAATGTTTGACACATACATACTTGGATTGGGGTTTGTGAAAAGTAAGGATGATCACTATGTATACTCCAAACAAGTTGGTGATCACTCAATTAACATAGTATTGTATGTTGATGACATGTTGTTGATTGGAAACAACAAATATTTCATAAAGGAGGTGAAGTCTCAGCTATCCTCCAAATTTGACATGAAGGATCTCAGTGCTACAAAATTCATACTAGGAATGGAGATTAAAAGAGATCGTGCAAACATGAAGATCTGGTTAAATCAAAGAAAATATGTTAAGGCAGTACTACAAAGATTTAACATGTAGGAAAGTAAGTCGGTCAAGGTCTCTATACCTGTAGGTATAAAGTTATCTGTACATCAGTGTCCCAAGACACATGAAGAGGAAGAATATATGGCACGAGTTCCATATGCTAGTGCAATTGGCAATTTGATGGATGCAATGGTATGTACGAGACTGTACATTGCTAATGTAATGGGAGTATTGAGCAGATATATGTCAAAACCAGGGAAGGAGCACTGGATAGTTGTAAAGAGGATCTTCATATATTTGTGTGGCATTACATATTATGCAATCTACTACCAATTATGAAGACTTGGACCAAACAAAGTAATAAATGTACATGGATTTGTTGATGCATATTGTGCTGGAGATATTGATTGCATAAGATCTACAAGTGGGTGTGTGTTTAACCTATTTGGAGGAGCTACCAGTTGGATGAGCAAGAGACAGGCTGTAGTTGCAATCTCAACTACAAAAGCTGAATATATGGTAGCCACTCATGCAAGTAAAGAAGCTGTATGGTTGCAGCCATTATGTTCGCGTGTTGGGTTTGTACAGAAAGCTGTAAGGATAGATTATGACAGCCAAAGTGCAATCTTACTAGCAAATAACCCTGCTTATCATGTTAAGACAAAGCATATTGATGTGCAATATCACTTTGTGAGAGATATGGTTGAAGACAAGAAGGTGCTGCTGGAGAAGGTTGACACCTTGAACAATGTTGCAGACTCATTAACAAAGTCTGTCAGTACAGAGAAGTTCTCTTGGTGTAGAGAATCTATGGGCATTGATGCCCTAAACAAGTGACTTTATGAGTACATGAATCATTGTTATACAGAGAAAACAACATGTGGGGGAATGTTGGGTATGCGTTATATTATTTGCATGTGTGTGGGGGGGGGTGTGCATGTCAGCGGTGCTTCTAGCGATCCCTCTGGAACCTTCATGGAAACGACCATTAGACCGTTTATGTTTGAAAATGGTCGGTTGGTATTTTCCATCCGTGAGCGTAGCGAGCGCCAAATGTTTTGGGTTGTTTTCGGCTATTTTTGAGAATTTTCTAAAAATATGTAATTTAATCCCAGTTCAGGGATTGGGGTCTATTTTCTAATCCGGGTTAACGAATTAGGGTATTGGATGTTGAAAAATACCTATATTGTATTTTGAATGATTCATAATGAGAATGAAAAAAATAGGAGTGGTGGCTCCAAGGTTTGTTGGTTTTCCCGGTTAAGGGTTTCCAAGGTAAACCTCTATGTATTATGTGTGAATGTTGTGGTGTAATCTTTGTTTTTCTTAAAAGAATCTGTATGCTTTGCTTCTCTGCATAGGTTTAAAACTTACATGTAGCATATTTAGTCATTTTAATCATTAATTGTCTTCAACTAGTAGTATATTTAGTCATTTTTATTCATTGATTTCTGTAAATATGGCATGGAGGAATCGAACCACCAACCTCCTTCCTGTACAGAGGTTCTCTTCCATTGAGATAGAATCCTTAAATAGAACATATTATTTAATTATACATCAGTGATCTAAGACATTAACATGATGAATTTTACAAATATTACAATAGAAAACAAAAAACTTCTTTAGAATCAATGAATCAGTACACAAACTTCTTGTGTGAGATCAGTGAGATCAATACATAAACTTCTACATACTAACATGGAAATCCTAGACAGAAACTATGGGAATTATTTAATCCTGCACTGGATTAATACAAATCATAAATTTTTCTTTTAAGTTTTCTATTCTAAAGACTCGATTGTTGACGATAATATCATTTTATGGTTTTGATTGCTTTCATGTTTGCACATGCACAGGTTGCAATCCTAGCCAATGGAATTGATGGTACTTTTCCTACTCTTATTACACCTGTTTTTATTTTTGGTTATGTCCTACTATGTATTTTATCAAATAGTAGTATAGGGAAAACTTGATTATAATATCCTAGGTTTTAAAAGAGTTGGATCCCAACATGAAAAGGGAGAATTTGTAATGGGTTCTTTGATGGCACTCTAGACTGTAAGCCACTTCTTTACTGTATATGTCAGAAATGTAATGGACGTTCATTCCTAAATGGGTTAATATACATCACTGCAATTTGCATTGGCTTCTCAATTTCTCGTTTTAATTAGTTGTGGTGAAAATAATTCCATTTCGGAAATATGAACTTGGTAATCTAGAACTGTGTAAATTATCTGAAGTAGCAGAAAAAACCACCAACCAATTACTATTTCAACAACTTCTAGCATCAAATTGAACCTATTTGAGAAGAACGAGTTTGCTTCACAACTCAAACTACATTTTAGGCATTTGTTATTCTTTAGTTTTCCTATTACCTTGCTTCTAGAGGTTTCATTTATTGTTGTATTATTTTTTGGACGATGTTTATTTTACTATATATGTATTGTGCATATTATTCCCGTCTTTAAGATGTAATTTTCATGTTTTCCTGTTATATTTGGTGTTTTTATTTTATTTTCCATAACACATTTTTTATTGTCTATAGAAGGAAGGCCACCAGTCTCTAGTTTTACACCTTAAGAAAGATATGCAATATCATGTGAAGAAAAGGGTTTAGGTGAGCCTAAATAAGATATGCATGTGCAGTTTGTTAGTCATGTCTACTGAATCACAAAATATTGATGTTTGACTTTGTAATAGAAATATGCTTGGTTAGAAGCATTTGCTTTGAATTGGAAAGTTCCTTATGATAATACATGTGAAATTCATTTTTGTATTCAATCTGAAGTTTCATACAATTTCATATCTTATCTTAGATGATTCACATATCTTATATTCTTTCTGTTATACCATGTAATAACACATCCACCAATCCCAATACTTTTTTTGTGTAATATGTGGACATTAATAGAATTTATGTCACTTTTTCACTGAAATTAATTCCAAATGAATACATGCATTTTCCTCCCTACATTTTCAACTTCAATCATTTCCAACAAGAAATGTGCATACGTCACCTATTCCTCCTGACTATTATCCCTCATAGTAAGATGAAGCTACACATATTGAATTTGTTAAGTCAAGTAATGTTTATAAATTTTTTCTTTGCAAATAGAAGTATCCATAAAATCAAAATATTGAAATCAATTGTGTTTACTTAGAGTTCATAGTTTTGATGAAACATTGTTGTTGAATTCCATCCTAGGAGTTTGCTTCTTATTTTGATGATTTACAAGCGAGAATATATAAGGTACCAATTCTTTTATAGAGTAAATAGTTTTCACCAGTGATGAGTAGAAGTTTAAGGAATTTCACCATGTTACAATCAAGTTGAATTTTAAGTACGAGATCAAGGTAGATATTTTTATTAACCTTTATAATTTCATGATGCAACATTGCTGCTAGGGTGTTTTTTTTATCTTTTGATGCACTATATAGGGTTTACCCTTTTAGTTTCACCCCCTTTAATCTTATTGTCTACTATTTCTTCTTTGTTGCTTTAACCTAGGTTTTAGACTGCTTTGGAGATGCTCTAAGAATTCCTTATTGTTGCTATCAAACATCACTCTTCCTTGTCCCAATGACCCATTTTGATCATTTTTGGGCCTTAATATAATTTCATTTCATTTCTCCAAAACCTTCTTAATGATATTGAGAAATATTTGCTTAAAGGTTATTACCTGTGGCAAGGATGTAATGACACTCCATATTAGTATATTGGTTGGAGAAACCCCACTCGGATGCTAGAACCATACTGATAGCTAATCCTTCTAGAATGTTATGCACAATGATGGCTACAATTACCAAAACACCTTGTGATAGTCTTTTCGATCCAGAAAAGGAGACTCCAACACCCGAACCATCACAAAATGAATGAAGATTCATTATTCCAATCACCAACACCATATTTCTACCATCTTCCCCTTTTATATCTAGCATTCTAACTTCACCATATTGTTCCAGGCACTACAAAATCAAAAGAAAAATAGAGGTTAGTGTTTTGTTTTTGTTGAGAGAAACTTCAAGTCTTGCTCAAACAAAAGAAATAAATTGCACATTAACACTTATTTGTCTCCTTCTCTAGCCCATATGAGCAATGGCTGATATATTGCTCACCAATATGAAAATCAACACAATTTACCAAGCTAACTAATTAAGTAAATTTAGAAGAAATAACATACTCTTTGTATCTCACAATATATTAGACACAATCCAAGGAAACAATATTGACACTGGAGGAAGTGACTTCTTACAAATATCTTAGAATTGATATTCATCAGAAGCTCACCTGGAACTGTAGCATCGAGAAAAATATTAACGAAGTGTGGAAAGCTTATTTTGGTCTTGAAAACAACTGTAAATCAACCAACCTAGTCACTTGGGATAAAAAGAAGTTCCTCATTGAAACTCTTGTCATTCTTGTTATCTTATACGACTGTGAAGTATGGGGTTGCAACATTTCTAGAGAATATGTTGTCGCCGCTGCCGATGACGAGTGTGAAGTATGGGGTTGCAACATTTCTAGAAAATATGTCGTCGTCGTCACCATAGTCGCTGTGAGAATATGTCGTCGTCGCTATCGCCGTCATCGCCATCATCATCTTCGTCCTCATCGCCCTCGCCGTCCTCGTTGTTGACGTTGTCGTCGTTGTGAGAATATGTCGTCATCATCGCCATCGTCATTGTGAGAATATGTTGCCATCATCATCGTCATCAAAAAATTAATTAATCCATTTTATTTTTTATTTTTTATTTTTTTTATTTATATAAAATTTCGTCGTTCGTTCGTCGTCATCATCGTCAGTAGCAGTGACGACGGTGGCGGTCCATTTTATCGTTTATCTTTTATCTTTTTTATTTATATAAAAATTGGATACCAATATCTTATATTCTCATAACAAAATATTATAATAAAAAATGTTTTATTACAATACTATTATTTTAATGTACACAAACAAATATACATATATAGTGAGTACTTAAAAAAACCAATGAGTCGATACACACATATATTTCCACATATACACACGTTCAACCTCTTTTTAAAAACACACTAAATTTGATTCTATACAAATGGAGTGAAATCATAATGATTCGATACAAATGCATATTTCCAAAAAGGCTTTTTATGATAATGAATTTCCAAGCGAATTAGTATAATAATGAATATTCATACGCTGCTTAAAATCTTACAATATTCCTCCAAACAAAATCTTACAATAATAATGTTTTAATACCATGCTATTTTTAAGTGTAAACAAACAAACATACATATATCTTGAATACTAAAAATATCGGTATAAATCGATACACGTGAAATATACATATGTTGAACCTCTTTTAAAAAGAATTAAATATGATTATATTGAAATGGAGTGAAATCATTATGATTCGATACAAATGCATATTTCCAAAAATAGTGTTTATGATAATGAATTTCCAAGTGAATTAGTATAATCATGAATATGCATACAGATTGTTACTTCAAATATTTCCAAATGAATTAATAAAATTATGCTTGTGCTACCTAAAATGAACGGCATTGTTAATTTATAATAAAAAAGATTCCATACAAATATATATTTCCAAATGAATTGTATATAATAAGAAATGTGCAACTAGATTACATGGAGTCGTTAATTTCGATATGCAACTTGTATTTTGTGTACCTTTTGCAATATTTATTGTTTGACCTAAAATATAGGTCATTGAACATTATCTTAGTTATTAATTTACAACCTAAAAATATAGGTCATTGAACATTACCTTAGTTATTAATTTACAAAGTTTAAAGATGGTTATAAAAAAATTCAATTATAAAAGAGTAAATAGTCTTTGTCTTTGTTTTGAGATTAAAAATTGTTATGGTGTTATGTTGAGTTAAATAATAACACGTTATTATGTAGCTTTGGTTGACCCTAATCGACACGTTAATTACCCAATACGCACAATAATGTATACCATTACAAAGTTGTAATTATTTTTTTAACAAATATGATGGTGTTTAAAAGTAAACTTGAACTTGTGAAATGTATTATTATTATTAAAATAATTATTAATTTTTTTTTTCAAATTTTGCTCGCGATAGACTTTAGTGATATCGTGAATAACAAATGTGGTTTAAAAAGATATTAAAATTTATTTAGTTTTATTTTTTTTATAAATAATTAATTCATTTTAAATTCCAAATTGTATATATCTGAAATAATATTTTTATTACAATTATAAATACAATTTAAATAATAAAATTTAAATTTAAAATCTATATTTTTAAGTGGATTGTATTTCATAATTTAAAGAATGAAAAATATTTTTTATCCATTTTCTACAAAAGATATACCATAATACTATTTCACTACATTATAATCAATATTAAGAAAATATAAAATAATCATAACAAATTAAAATAATAATAAAATGTATTGTTTAAATATATATAAATTATAGGCTATGCGAAAGCTTAAATGGTAAAGATGAGAAGTTGTAAATTTACCCGTGCACTATGGTTCGGGCCTTATAGATGCACTAGGGTATAGTGGTAGCCAGATTGGATCCCTGGACCCCATGTCACACGAGTACCAACCCAACTCCAATTGTTGATTCCCCTATAAGATATATATATATATAACATTAAACAAATGGAGAAAAAAATATTTTCTAAGTTACATCATTAGGGCTATACAACTAATACACTTTCTAGAGAAAGTATACTTCAACTTTCAACAAAAATACTCCATCAATCCCAACAACAAAAAACTGATACATACTAGATTAGAGATAAAGACAAGCTACAACATTCAAAACACTTAGCCAATCCAGAAAAAACCAACTAGAGTATAGATAAGGTGCCATAGTTGATGCATTGATCATCAACAAACTCCTAGAAATGTAAAATCCCATCAAAGGAACAAAACTTCTTTTGATAAGAAATCAGCTTCCCTGTTGAACTGTCTAAAGATATGAGTGAAGAACAGATTATAAAAAAAAGGACATATCTCTCCAATTCTATTTTTCCATGAAGTAAGATGCAGAGAAGCTAGATCCAGAAATCCATTTGCCCAGTCAATAATAATATTTGAATCACCATCAATTTGAAGAAATTGGATACCACGTCTTTTAGCATACCACTGCAAGAGGCCCCAACAAGCCAGAAGTTCCGCTTTGTTGTTTGAACCATGTCCCACAGCTAATTTCAGATTAACATGGTAACCAAGCTTAATATTTATGACCATACCAACATCACCCAACCCATCTCTATATGCCCCATCAAAAAAACCTATTGAGTAGTTTGATTCAAGCCTTGGTCTGGTAATAAACCTCTTTTTTATAATAGTATTGGAATTACAATATTGATAAAAAAGATTTATAGCACGAGAGCAGACCTGTGTAACAAGAGTCTTTTCCCCATCAAAGATCAATTTGTTACTACATTTCCATAATTCCCATGTTATGAAAATAGGAATCTCAAAATTTGGAAAAAAAATTATCCAATTCTGCAAACATTCTTGAAGAGTATTTGAATCCCAAGAGTGATAAATTTGTAAACTGGAGGAGAAGGAACAAAATACAAATAAATGGTAAACTGATTTAGACTCAGCCATACACATAGCACAGATACCCAGACCCATCATACCTCTTTGAGCACACGATTCTCCAAACATAACCAAAAAAAGCAAGTGACTTTGACTGGAAGCTTCCATTTCCAAATTTTCATAGCATACCATTTGCTATCAGATAACTTGTATTCCGACAAGAGAAAATCATAAGCAAGCTTTGCATTCAGAATTCCATCTGAACCCGGTCAATCCCAAACTAAATCATCTTTTCTATTTGAGATATTTATATCGTCTGCAGCTAAATTTAAAACAAAATTGTCCCACTCCATTCTGATTCCCCCACTAAATCCCAGGTCTGTAGAATTTAACCAATATGAGCTCTGATTTTCAGCGGAAACGTCTTTTTTCAGTTGGGCAAGAACAAATATATTATAATTGTGCAGGACCTAAATCAAATCAGAGGAGAGATTGTAATTTTCACCCATCCCAATAATAGGATCGATGCCGAGATAAACTCGAATACCCCATCCGGGATCCCAACTTAACATTTTCTTTATAATATATAAGCATCGATAAAGTTCCATATAACCGAAGAATTTGCTGATAATTTAGGCTTCGTGAGCCAATCCGAAAGCATCCCTGTTTTGATATATTTACCTTTTAAGATTCGACTCCAGAGAGAAACACCAAAAAGACCTCGCCATAAATATTTTGCATTATATAACATTAAATAAATGGAGGCAAAATTATTTTCTAAAAAATAAAAGTTATTTTGTAAATAAATAAATGAAAAGAAAATGTATTCAATTTAATTTAATGAATGGTTATGGGATGGAATATTATTATCTCCACCTAAATTTCGTTCATATTAATAACATATTGAAGTTATAGTAAGCATGTTGTACTTTCCATTATGATATAAAACTAAATATATAGCAATATGATTTTACTATATAATATATAATATTTATTCATATATTAAAATATAAAGCATTATATAAAACTAAAAATATAATAATTAATTAAAAATATAATAATATGATTTTAATGTATACTTTATGATATTTATTCACAAGTGATGTATATAAAATTATTATTATAAATTTAACTAAATTATATTAAAGAATAAATATCAGAATTTAATTGTTTTTTTTTCTTGATGATGATGATAGTCTTTAAGGCCCACTGAGACCAATCTTTTTCAATCTTGGTATATCTAACCTTAAGAAAATAGAGATTATTTGATTTACTTTAAAATACTATTTCTATGCTCGAAAAGCTTAAAGAGGAGTGTCCCTGGCTCACTATAGTTTTGGGGATCTAGAAGGTTAGAGAGGTCACTACTCGAGCAAATATTTTGGAACTGAGATCTAATGTGGGTGAAAGCCAGGCATTCTAAGAGAAAGTGATTTCATCTTCCATGCTCATAGACTCACATAGATGACAAATCCTTTCAACCCAAGGCGTTTTAGGGGTTTTCCAATGCCCAATTTCACTATGGAGCTCTGAGAGTTCATTCTAATCTTGGCAATATTAATTTTTTTCTTTGAGCTTGTTAAGATAGAAAGATAATTTTGATTTTTGAGATTAGGGTTAATGATCTCTTTATAATATTGAAGCTTTATTTTTTCCTCTAATTCTTCTTTGCACCACATTTTATCTTTGAAAGTAGAAGTAATAATGTAGTTAATGTTGTTGATATTTTGTAGAGTGGTAGTTTCATTAATACTCCAATAATTTAACTAAGCCTTGGCATCTGTAAGCCATCCCCGCTTGAGGCGAATGTGCTTTTGGTTGGAGTTAAGAGCAATTTTAGGGAGCCAGTTGTCTCATATATTGTTAAACTTGTTCTTGTTCATTACATATCTAATCATAGCCATGCTTTCAATGGGGGAGAGCCCTGCTTCTAAGAGGAGAATAGGATAGGGCGTGTTGCTCTTAATTTTTAAATTATCATAATAATAAACCGCTTTTGGATTTACTCAATTCTTCACCAAGAACATTACCTTAGTTATTAATTTACAACCTAAAAATATAGGTCATTGAACATTACCTTAGTTATTAATTTACAAAGTTTAAAGATGATTATAAAAAAATTCAATTACAAAAGAGTAAATAGTCTTTGTCTTTGTTTTGGTACACGACTATTTGGGATTGGAAGATACCGGTGAAGGTGCAGTGCGTCATGTGGCATGCCATGTTGGGGAAGCTAAAGACTTGGGAAAACCTGTTGGTGAAGGGATGGACGGGTCCTGGGTTTTGTTATCTTTGTCGAAACAATGCTGAAACTACACAACATATTTTATTGGAATGTGAATTTACCAGATCACTATGGCAGAGGATTATTTCTCATCTATAGTTGGATATGAGTTGGGATCATGGCATATTTGCAGAAAATGTATACTATTGGCACAAGCATTGCTGTAGCTTTCCTTACCTTCCTGCACTTATTTCTTGGATGGTATGGTGGGTTCAGAACGGGGCTATATTTGAGGACGTGTGACCCAATCTACGGGCAACTATTATCAAGGCTGTGGCATTAATTAAAGATTACATTCATGAGCCGATGGGGAGAAATGGCAAAGATATTGGCATCTTCTCCTTTGAATGTCAGAAACTGGTTGGGTTCTTTGATGGATCATCTATTGATGGCTATGGTGCTCTTGGGGGGGTGATTTATATAAATAAAGAACATTATATTACCCTCAAGATGGATGTGGGTAGTGGCACCAATACAAAAGCAAAAATTCTTAGTCTCTGGTGTGTTATCACGGTGGCATCGGTCATGGGACTGCGGGATCTAGTTATCTATGGGGATTCTAGAGTGACCATCAAATGGGCACTTCAGGAATACCAACTTAAGGTCATTGCTTTACAACACTGGTGCAACAAAATAAGGGAAAAGATCAAAGGTTTTCATGACATCACTTTTGTGCATATTTACCGTCAACACAACTTAATTGCTGATGCACTATCCCAGGAGGCACATGGGGAGACTGAAGGTGTTGTCATATGGGAAGAATTCTTAGAAAATATTTGTATTGAACAAGGAAGAGTCAACCTGTATGAATCCTATTAGTAGGACTAATCCATTATAGATACAAGGTATTGGGCTATTAGTGGTTTTTTTTTGTTGTTGTTAAAGATCCACATTATGAATGTATGTGGGAACTATTATGTTTTGAGGATGTTAGCAGTCTTGTGACTTTTTGTACTATTTTGATTCACAAATATGAATAGAAATGGTAAGAGTTTTTTTTCAGTAGCAAAAAAAAAAAAAGTGTTATGGTGTTATGTTGAGTTAAATAATAACACGTTATTATGTAGTTTTGGTTGACCCTAATCGACACGTTATTTATCCAATACGCACAATAATGTATACCATTACAAAGTTGTAATTATTTTTTTAACAAATATGATGGTGTTTAAAAGTAAACTTTAACTTGTGAAATGTGATATTATTATTAAAATAACTATTAATTTTTTTTTCAAATTTTTCTCGCAATAGACTCTAGTGATATCGTGAACAACAAATGTGGTTAAAAAAATATTAATTTTTTTTTTTTTTTTATAAATAATTAATCCATTTTAAATTCCAAAATGTATATATCGAAATAATATTTTTATTACAATTATAAATACAATTTAAATAATAAAATTTAAATTTAAAATCTATATATTTAAGTGGATTGTATTTCATCATTTAAATAAATGAAAAATATTTTTTATTCATTTTCTACAAAAGATTTACCATAATACTATTTCACTACATTATAATCAATATTAAGAAAATATAAAATAATCATAAGAAATTAATAATAATAAAATATATATAAATTATAGTCCGTGGGGCAACTCAAATGGTAAATATGAGAAGTTGTAATGGGTTAAAAATGGAAGGTCACATGTATGCCATGGTTCGGGCCTTGTGGATGCACCTAGGGGTATAGTGGTAGCAAGATTGGATCCCTAGACCCCGTGTCACATGAGTACCAACCCAACTCCAATTGTCGAATCCCCTAATCAATCTCTCTCTCTCTCTATATATATATATAACATTAAACAAATGGAGAAAAAGTTATTTTCTAAAAGATAAAAGTTATTTTTATAAATAAATAAAAGAAAAGAATATATATATATATAGTTCAAGAAGAAGAAAAAGTAACTTGCTATTCATTGTGAATCAAAGTTACATCATTCAAATGATACAACTAATACACTTTCCAGAGAAAGTATACTTCAACTTTCATCGAAAAACTCCATCAAACCCAACAACAAAAAACTGATACATACTAGATCAGAGATAAAGACAAGCTACATCATTCAAAACACTTAGCCAATCGAGGAAAAACCAACTAGAGTATAGGAAAGGTGCCACAATTGATGCATTGACCATCAACAAACTCCTGGAAATGTAAAAGACCATCAAATGAACCAACAACTTCTTTTGATAAGAAATCAACTTCCCTATTGAACTGTCTAAAGACATGAGTGAAGGACAGATTATCAAAAAAGGACGCATCTCTCCAATTCTATTTTTCCACCAAGTAAGATGCAAAGCAGCTAGATCGAGAAAGCCATTTTCCTAGTCAATAATAATTTTTGAATCACCATCAATTTGAAGAAATTGGATACCACATCTTCTAGCATACCACAAGAGGCCCGAGCATGCCATAAGTTCCGCTTTGTTGTTTGAACCATGTCCCATAGCTAATTTCATATTAACATGGTAACCAAGCTTAATATATAAGACCATACCAGCACCACCCAACCCATCTCTATATGCCCCATCAAAAAAACTTGTTGAGCGGTTTTATTCAAGCCTTGGTCTCATAATAAACCTCTTTTTTATAATAGTATTGGGATTACAATATTGATAAAAAATTATTTATAGCATGAGAGCAGACCTGTGTAGCAAGAGTCTTTTTCTCATCAAAGATCAATTTTTTTCTACATTTCCATAATTCCCATATTATGAAAATAGGAATCTCCTTAAAATTTGGAAAAAATATTATCCAATTCTGCAAACATTCTTGAAGAGTATTTGAGTCCCAAGGGTGATAAATTTGTAAAACTTGAAAACACAGCTCCCACACATTGGAGGAGAAGGAACAAGATACAAATAAATGGAAAACAGATTCAGACTCAGCCATACACATAGCACATATACACGGACCCATCATACCTATTTTTTTAAGATTATCCCAGTTGAGCACGCGATTCTCCAAACATAACCAAAGAAAACAAGTGAATTTCACTGGAAGATTCCATTTCCAAATTTTCATAGCATACCATTTGCTATCAAAGAACTTGTATTCCGACAAGATAAAATCATAAGCAATCTATGCATTCAGACTTCCATCTAAACTGGGCCAATCCCAAACTAAATCATCTTTTCTATTTGAGATCTTTATACTAGCTGCGGCTAAATTTAAAACAAAATTGTCCCACTCCATTCTGATTCGCCCACCAAGTCCCAACTCTGTAGAATTTAACCAATATGAGCTCTGATTTTCAACAGAAACATCTTTTTTCACTTAGGCAAGAACAAATATATTATATATGTGCAGGACCTTAATCAAATTAAAGGAGAGACTGTAATTTTCACCCATCCCAATAATACGATCAATGCCAAGATAAACTTGAATACCCCATCCGGGGTCCCAAATTAACCTTTTCTTTATAATATATAAGCATCGATAAATTCCTTTCCATATAACCGAAGAATTTGCTGATAATTTAGGCTTCCTGAGCCAATCCAAAAGCATCCCTGTTATAGGTCAAATCTGCACTTATCCGTCTGTGATCAAATTGCTCCGTCGATCACACAAAATGACACTATGGATGGAAGAGCTAGATTGTCCCTAGATGAAGTATTGTTGAGATCACACTCTTCAGCTGAAAAACTTATTTTTTCTACAGTTTTTATGACATGTGCGCTACTATTGGCATAGTGAACCAGCGTTCTAAACGCTACTCTACTCAAAGACAACTAGTGCACACCTTTAAAAATGTTGCAAACGCTTGTTGTAAAGAGTAAAGTTGCTTATTGTGCGTTACTCTGGTTGTATGAACCTATGCACATCTTAAGATGAAGTGAAAAAATATATTAAGATTACGAATTGGGATTAGTTGAAGTTGGTTCTGCAACTTCCCCAACCTCCCAATTCAACCACCTCTTGATTTCAACTGCCTACCTTGTCCCATAAATACATGGAGGATCCATGAGAGAGGGACCTAGAAGAAATGATTTAACTATTGTTACGCTCAAAGAATTCCCAAGTCATTGTGAAGAGTAGGAACCCAGGACTCGGTTGCAAAAGTGTCTGGACAGATCAGGTATATCTGTACTTTTCTACATTTATTTGACAATAAAAGCTGGAAATACCCTTCCCATCCCAAATTGAATTTCTATTGGATTGAATGTTCATTTGGTTTAATGTTTGATTGTATTTGATGTTAAGTTGTTTCTGATTTCATCATATTTATTACAGTCAAGGTATGCTGAGGAAGGTTTACTTTGTGTTGCAGGTTCATCATAGCGGAAGATCAAGCGAAAGCTAGGACCAGCCGTCGATAAAAAGGTACTTCTTTCGATATCTTGATCTCTTTCCATTTGTAGTAACTAATGCAAGACAATGAATGTATTTACCTGTCATCCCACCCAAGTTGGTAGTGTCTTCTCCTCACTATAAGGTATTTTTCCTGCACAACAGACTAGTGACTCTGCTGGGGATTAACTGGTTCTTTTTCTGCTCTAGGAGACCTTGTTAGGTTTTCTTCCAGTTTATTTTAGTATTTTTGTTCCCTAAGAGGTCTTATAGGTCATTGTTTCCTATTCTTTCTATCTTGATTCATCTCATTCTACTTTGGCAAAGCCCTTTTGTTTGCTTCAAGTCCCTGTGCGTGGTTTACCCTACTTACAGTAGCACATTTGTTGTCATGAACGCTGCTTTGTCTTGCACACAGTAGCGCATATTTCCTGGCATGCGCAGGTTGTTGTACCACACAATAGCGCATTTGTCCTTGTAGGTTCAAATCCTATGTTAGGGTTTGATTTCCAGATGTTTGCGTTCACTTCTAGCCTTTTGCTTTGCTTCTCTGACTGACTCCTGAGACTTGTATGTCTCTTTTGAGTCTTTTTTGCCTCTTTGAAGTCCTTTAGTTTTCCTTTACTTGCTTGAGTACTTGTTTAAGGTGTCTTTACTTTTTTTTAACCCTGTTCGAGGCTGTGCGCTACTCTCTGCTAGACAGACCTGCACATTTTTTGCCCTAGACGTTGGTTGCAGTCATCCAGACACGCATTCTGAATGCTTGTTGTCTATGGCAACAACAACGCATTTTTATTGTGTCTTTTCCTTTTATTAGGGTTTGATCCTAGTTTGAGTCCTTAGGGTGGCTTTGAAAGGTTGTTTGGTGTTAAGATTTAATATGCTAAGATAGAAAATAGCATCATTACATTCCATTTCACAATAATAGCATATACAGGATCACTGAAGAAACAACAAGCACAACATGAACACAAGAGACACAAATTTATCCTGGGAAACCCTCATGGGGTAGAAAACCCAGCAAAGCTTCCTCAATATAGATGACCAGCAAATACAAAAGATGTAACCCTGAGCATAAGCTCCTCCTTCTCCATAGCAGACCTCTCTCTCATAAGTGCGCCACTCTCAAGTGAGTGAGTGTGTGTAAAATGAGGAATACACCTCCTCTATTTATACACTACTCCGACTTGTCTTTTACACAAATCATGTAGGCTCATATTTAACCAATGGGTTAAATACCCCACTACAATTGACTGGTTCGACCCCTCTAGGGTGGTCTAATACCCCTTTGACCCACATAACACATACAGGGCCGACCCCCACTAGGGAAGTCTAATAACCCAAGTTACCACATTCCGACGGAGGAATAAACATCTCCGGATATACAATAAGATCTTCACGGAGGAATGAATCATCTCCGGAATAATAAAGTACAAATATAATATTCTTTGAAGTTACAATATCTCAACACCCCCCCTTAATGAGAAGGATATTATAACAACTGCACGAGCAAGGAGTCATCAACGTCATACATGATACATCTATAAATCATTGGAAGCTTTCTCAACATCATCAGTAACTCAAGCAGTTACTTGAACATCTTCAATACTGGAACATCAACATCTTCAGTACTGAGTCTTTATCTTCTGCAGCACTCGAACAGCTACAACAACATCAACATCTGGATCCTCACGATCATCAGCATCGTCACCATACGATCATCAGCATCGGGATCATCTCGATCTACAGCATCTGGATCATCTCAATCTACAGCATCCAGATCATCTTGATCTACATCATCTGGATCATCTCGATCTACAGCATCTGGATCATCTTGATCTACAACATCTGGATCATCAGTATTAGTATCCACACCAATACAAGTATACACATCATCAATACAAGTATCCTCATCAATACAAGTATACACATCATCAATACAAGTATCCTCATCAATACAAGTATACACATCATCAATACAAGTATCCTCATCAATATCAATACAAGTATCCTCATCAATCAAGTATGCATAGCAGCATACCCTGCAACACACACGATCATATTACAGGATGATCAATCCCGCTCTCTTTAGGACATAGGTCCATGGATGATACAATCCAGATCAAGTTCCAGGATGATCAATCCTTATCACTTTAAGACAAGTCTCATGTCTAGGGACGATGCAATCCCATCACGTACATTTTGAACCCAGTTCATGGACGATGCAATCCTCACATGTACCTTTAAGACAAGTCTCATGTCTAGGGATGATGCAATCCTATCTTCAATTTTCAGAGACATCAGTCTATGGATCAATTCTGGGACCAAAGTCCGGGGAAGATACAATCCCCTACCTGTTCATTCAGGACTTCATTATCAGAGACCCAGTCTACGGCTCAATTCTGGGACCAAAGTCCGGGGAGGATACAATCCCCTACCTATTCATTCAGGACTTCATTATCGGAGACCCAGTCTACGGCTCAATTCTAGGATCGAAGTTCGGGGAAGATACAATCCCCTACCTGTTCATTCAGGACTTCATTATCGGAGACATCATGTCTACGGCTCAATTCTGGGACCGAAGTCCGGGGATGATCCAATCCTCACATGTCCACCAAGGACTTCATTCTCGAAGACATACATCTACGGCTCTCTTTAGAACAAGTGTTCAAGGATGATACAATCCCTCTTCTTTCTCGGAGACACTTGTCTACGGCTCACTTTAGAACAAGTGTTCAAGGATGATACAATCCCTCTTCTTTCTCGGAGACACCTGTCTACGGCTCACTTTAGAACAAGTGTTCAAGGATGATGCAATCCTCCTTCTTTCTTGGAGACATCTATCTACGGCTCACTTTAGGACTGAAATCCAAGGATGATTCAATCCTCACATGTCCACGAAGGACTTCATTCTCGAAGACATCTGTCTACGGATCTTCTTTTAGAACATATGTTCAAGGATGATGCAATCCCCTTGTCACCTTAGACCCTGTCTAAGGACCATCCACCAACCTCTCTGTCGACATCACCAATATAGGTATTCACATCATCAACCTCACTGTCGATGCAGGCAATCTCATCATAAGTGATCACATCACTCCCCCTTTCGAGGAGGGTCCTTCTAAACTATATTAAGTTTGTCTCGGAAAACTTTACTTGAGGTAGAGGTTTGGTTAGTACATCGGATCGGTAGAGGTTTGGTTAGTACATTGGTAACTTGTTACAAATTCGAACATATCTTGTATATAGAAATGTCAGATCTCTATGTGCTTTGACTTATCATGGAACACTGGATTCTCTGCCATTTTGGTACAACTCTGTTTGTCACATAGGATCACAGTTGGGTCTATCTCTAAGTCAAACAATCCTGAAGCCATACTACATAACTTAGCAAAGCAAGCAGCCATATATTCTGCTTGTGCTAAGAGCCACATTATATTGTTTCCTACTAAACCATGAGATCATGGCTGATCCCAGACAATAACATCCTCTCGATGTGCTCTTCCTGTCTGATACACTTCTTGCCCAATCAACATCTGTGTAGCCATCTGAAGTCATGCTCTCCAAGATAACATAGATCAAATTATATTGTATCCTTTAGGTACCGCATCACATGATTTGCAACTTATCAGGTGAACACATCTAGTTTCCACTAGATACTGACTCAAGGTGTTCACAGCAAAGCATATATCTGACCTAGTATTCGTTAGATACATCAATGACCCAATAATTTTTCTGTACAGAGTTATATCCACTAACTCTGATGAGTCATCTGCTAACAGCTTCAAGTTGGAATCCATGAGAGTGGCCATTCCAACACATCAATTCTTCTCAAGATTTCTCAGCATACTTTCCCTAGTTGAGAAAGATTCCTTACGAGCCTTGCCATACTTCTAGACCTAGGAAGTAATGCATCAATCTGAGATCTTTCATTTTCATTTCTGCAGCCATCTTCTTCTTTCTTTTCATGATCTGTTTCTCATTCCCTATTAGAAAGATATCATCTACATACAATAATAGTATGATCCATAACCTTAAGGTAAAGGTTAGGAACAACTTTACTTTTGGTAAAGCCCAAGCTTATCAAGAAACTGTCAATTCTCCCTTTGTGACTGAACATCATTCACACTCTGCATTGAATGATCTTCTGCATATCTATCTGTGCCATCTCTCGTTAGATGGGTCTACTGATATGGGCCTCAATATCATTCGAACTCTATGGTGAGTTCCTTCTTGCATCCATGTCATCTGTGTCTTAGAAACCATATTCAACCTTGTAGCAAAGGTTGAGATCCACATCACCCATGGTGATCATTAATCTCATCAATTGATTATCGATCATGGGTACCCATATAGAACCTGATTCACATTTCTTCTTTAATTACATCATTAAGAGAATGGTCTTATCTAGTCACTTAGAGCAAACATCTCGTCATGATTCTCTTCCTTTTTCTAAGAGAATCTTCTAGCCACGAACCTTCTATATTTTGTTTGATTTGTAAATCTTCTTGTTGAACATTCATCACTTGTTCGGTGTTCATCATTCTTCATGATATTTCCTACATATCAAAATTAAGTACATGATTAGTAATACTTCATAATCATGAAATCATGTTGACATGATAACCTATTATGCATACAGATATCATTTACATAGTTATGCAACTATCTTGACCAATACTTTGGCAGAACACTTTTCCATATCATGTATGCATATAGTGGCTATCTAGATGCCTTCCATCTCTACCAGAACATACTATCGAGAGTGTGCACAGCTCTCAGCATGTCAGTAAAGAGGTTTCATTCTAGACAAGCAACAATGGAATGTTTGTCCAACTTACCAATCATATGCATATTAGTAGTATATTGTTCAATGCTCTATGTATTTTTACACTCAGCATGATATATTCTAGGAATACAAATATGCATACAGCCTATTATAGGCAATATCATTTACTATTTCAAATAACAACTCAAATACTTATCTTTTATGTTTGTGTGGTTGCCTCCTGCTTGATCTTCTGTATGTCTTTTGAACTTCTATTAATTCTGTACCACTGTGCATGCTCAAGTGTCATCCTCATGATCTCATACACAAACATACATTCATTAGTATATTCTCAATGTTATCAAAACATTATAGTTCTAAATAATCTTGAAAATGTATAGTCATGATTATAGATAATATTCAAGGTTTCAGGGAAGTCTTCTTTTACTCATGCATATTCTTGTTTGATCTGGTTAGTTAAATCATCAACCAAGATAAGAGACATAATATGCATAAACCCTTGATTACTAACTTTATGAATAAGTGTAACCAATCATACCAAGTATACTTATATAAGGGATCCTAACACAAGGTAAGATTCTAACATGACATAGGAAAACATACCTGGATTAGTATACTTGCTTAGTTATGTCTAACATACCTAATCAATATCTTCTTTGTTCTCTTCAATGATTTAGAGATCCTATGCTGGAACCTGCATATCTCATAGGTTAAGCATAATAGAACAAAGTCATACATACCTTGTAAGTAGAACTTCTATGTGATCAAAGATTATGGATGAGTATTTGTCTTCATGTTATCATGGTCATGGAACTTGATTTGTCTTTCGTGATGTACCTGTATCTTGTTAGCAGACAACATCAACCTCATACAACACCACAGTGCATTAGTACAATCATATGGCCCTAATCAATGAATGTCTTCTATCATTCACATGCATTCATACTGTTACTAGGGTGATAAGACAATTCTAACATTAATCAATATTGCATTAATAAATAATATGAAGACAGACATATTATGAACTTTATCAGGAATCAGATTTCAAGACATACCTGTATCTCCTTAAGACATACATGTCGAGACTTCTTGTAGTCTTCTTATGTAAGGCCTTATCCTCAAATCCCCCTGAAACTTGATTTGGAGCTTGATTAGGGTTTGTTAGAGAAACCCTAAAAATTCAATCTTTGACTTTCACACTTCTGAATGGATGGAAGGATGTGTCTTCCTGAGCTGATCAAACTAGCATGCTTAAATTTTGTAATCTCCAAAATTTGACCCCTCAAAATTTGCCTTCGAAACTTCTGGATCTTCTAGACAGGATCCCGAACTAGGGTTTGATGAAACCCACCCTTCTTCCCAATCAAAAGGTTCTATCCAAGGCTCTAAACTCTTATTTTTCTGAGGAGCTTCCAGCCGTGGTTACAGACTTAAAAAATTCCAACTTTTGCTGAAGCCCTAATTTTCCATCTTTCCGATCAAAATCCCGAACTGGGGTTTGATCAAGCCCGGTCTTCTACCCAACCAAAAAATTCGATCTTGGTCTCTAAATTTCGATTTTCCTGAGTATCATTCAGCTGTGGATTCCAATTCCAAAAATTTTAACTTTCTCCGAAACCCTAAATTCCGGAAGCCATGAATGAAGGTGCTCCAAAACTAATTTTGTTTTGACAGAAATATGTACCTTATTGTTTCTGCTGTAAATCCGAACTTTTCGCTCCACAAGGTCTGAAAACATTTTTTGTGGTAGCTTGACCTGTCATCTTTCCATCCCAATAGGTCTGACCTCAATTGGATTTTTTGAGAGAGAGTTATGCCAAGTGTAGTAACGTGACCTGTTTATGGGATAAAATAGGAGAGCGAACTTGTACGGAATGCCACGTGTCACTGGTTAAACTTCGGCCTCTGAAAAAGTTTCCTGAGATAGTAAAGTCTGTGTACTACCTGTCACTTTTTACTAAATTTCATTTGGAGCTTCCTAGCCCAACTTATGACCTTTTTTCCAAGGTCACCTGATTTTGACTGAGATCTGGAAGAGGCAGAAACCCTAACTTGTACTGATCATAACTCACAAAGTACAACGAATCTGAGGGTTTCCTTTGGACACAGAGTACCTGGGGATGTTATCTATGACTTGTAAACTTTTTAGATCCTGAACCTTCTCAGAAATGGATTTATAGCGAAATTTCCACGATGACTGGTTTTTGCTATGTAAAACCCAAACCTTCAAATTGTCGCATGTGAAGCAAGTGTCGTAAGTGTCATACATTGCCTTCCTTCAGGTTAGATCTGATACCATGTTAAGATTTAATATGCTAAGACAAAAAATAGCAGCATTACATTCCATTTCACAATAATAGCATATACAGGATCACTGAAGAAACAACAAGCACAGGATGAACACAAGAGACACAAATTTATCCTGGGAAACCCTCATGGGGTAGAAAACCCAACAAAGCTTCCTCAATATAGATGACCAACAAATACAAAAGATGTAACCCTGAGCATAAGCTCCTCCTTCTCCATATCATACCTCTCTCTCATAAGTGCGCCACTCTCAAGTGAGTGAGTGTGTGTAAAATGAGGAATACACCTCCTCTATTTATACACTACTCCGACTTGTCTTTTACACAAATCATGTAGGCTCGTATTTAACCAATGGGTTAAATACCCCACTACAACTGACTAGGCCAACCCCTCTAGGGTGGTCTAATAACCCTTTGACCCACATAACACATACAGGGCCGACCCCCACTAGGGAAGTCTAATAACCCAAGTTACCACATTCTGACGGAGGAATAAACATCTCCGGATATACAATAAGATCTCCACGGAGGAATGAATCATCTCCGGAATAATAAAGTACAAATATAATATTCTTTGAAGTTACAATATCTCAACATTTGGTCTAGATACCTTCTGAATATCTATTTAGACTTGTCTGAGTAAGTTAAAGCTTTCTAGTTAGCTTTTCGAGTCCGTGTGTTGGTAGGGTAACTTTTTGGTTTGCTTACTTACTCCTTTGTTTGGCGAGTGTTTTCTTAGGGTTTTGGTGCTTAGGAGCAACCTTTTAGGTCTGTCTTTCTATTACGGGCATCTCTTTTTCTTTCTTCTTTTACACTTTGTTCCAAGCCTAGAGTTTTTTCCTTTGAAACAACTCGGTAGGTCAAGTCTTTCTCAAGTCCTTTTGATTTGATTGTTTTGTGCCATTAGGTTGTTTGTCTTACTCACACTTTGCGTTAGGTCTTACTTGCTCCTTTTCAAGTTCTTTTTCTTTTGCAATTATCATAAAAGACAAAAACTGAATTCAGTAGCTTAGTAGTAAGATTTTCATCGTTTTGAAGTAGCATAGTTTGTTTTGCTTTGAAATTTAAAAGAAAATTAAAAAGAAATTTGATTTAGGATTTCCTAGTTTCAGTTTTTGAAAGAATATAAACGAAAACAAAAGAGTCTTTTGTGAATTTGAATGCATTATTTCTTTATGCACTTTGCCATCTGTCGAAACCATTCCACACACTTCACTACCCTTATTGAGTAAAAATTAGCCCTTAAAAAGAAATATTGATAAAATTAACTAGCAACATTTTTCGTTTTAGGTATACACATCATCAACTAGCTTAGGATAGGGTTTCGGGTTTAAATCACCCTAAACCACCCGAAATCGACTTCATTACTCAAAAATCGTAGTACAACTATCTATTAGGTAAATCCACCTCTATCAAATTATCCTGGGAATGCTCTACTCAAACCAGAGTTAAGCACGAGGCCGTGGGCAATTGGAATTGTTAAGGATACCCCCTCACTTTCCTCTCAACCATAAACCAGAGTTGACTCGTGTACGGGGGTCCACTAGTGCTTTTTAAAGTGCTTTTGGATTTCGGGCTTTGCTACCCAGCCGATGCGTTTCGACTAGGCTGATGACTGTTTCCCCATGTTTTTTCATATTGGTGGTATCCTTAGTATCATAACCCTAGGGCTCTACACAGGTAGAGTGGAAGGATATTCCCACTCCACCTCAGACAGACGTGGAAGGTAACCCTTTGGCAGTAATCCCAGGAGGGCGGTTTGGTGATTCAAATGCTTGCACCCAGAGGAGCTCCATTGGATGCCACGTAATTGACCATCGATACTCTATTACTTTGTTCTGGGCCCTCATCATCCCAGACTTGCTTCTAAGATTATTTGCCTTATATTGCTTGGTTTGACACTTAGGAAAATTTTTAGTGGTATGTTGTTTTCTCCTTAGTTGTAGTGGCCACTAGGTTTTGTACTTAGTTTACTTTTTATAATTGTGGAGGAACAACATATTCGTAGGTCTCGGAGGTTGCAAAACCTTCCCCCACTCACTATGGAGCCTCCACCGCCACCGCAACGTTAAAGGATGGATTCCCGTGGTTCATTTGAACTTACGGGCGAAATAGAAGTACTTGGAGAACCACATCCCAGAAACCTGGATCAACAGGTATTTGATACTATTGAGGTTGAGGATCTAACTTCTAGAGAATTTAGCACTCCTTTCAACCCTCCTCTTACTAGACCCAATGATCCACTACTAGTACCTGTAGGATTTCTGGGACAACCTGAGTACAGTGCGTACTTGTTCACACCTGGTTATACCATGACTAACCCAGGAGATGACCAGGGAGTTTCTCAAACTCCCACAACTTCTATGGCTACAAGGATTTCTAATCCTTCTTTCACAAACATTGCAACACCGAGCTCGTCGCAGATTGCTTCTGCTTCGACTCTGTCCTTTAGTTTTAATGTTGGTACTCTAGGCATGTCGATATCACAAGCTTTGACATCTGCCTCAGTTTCTACCCCTACTTTTGGACCCAATAATGTCCCTTTGACAGGGATACCTGTAGTGAATTTCACTTAGCCTCCTATTACACAACAGTTCCAGGGTGTAACTCAAACTATTGCTTCCACATCTGTAGTAGGATCGATCCCTTCCACATCTATGCGTGTTATGGGTATGATGATGGCATCGTCTGTTACTACTTTGCCTGGCTTTAACCCCTACGCAGGTTACAATGTTAATCCATCAAATATACCTACAGGGAGTATCCCTTTCTCTTTGTTTGTTGGAGGAGGGGGTAATATTATTAATCCACAATTCGGTGGGGTTAACACCCAGCTGCAATGGACCACTGCCCTGGGAAGTAATCCGCTTTATTTTGGGTGGAGCAATTTTAATGCGTTCACTTCACAACCGATGGCCGGGGTAACCCCAACCAGCAGTACACGAATTAGGTAGTTGGAAATACCCAATACCAGGTTCCTGTCTATCAAATGCCATCGGCTCGACCCCATTTACCTTTTCTGGAAACTTTGAATTTGCCAGATCTTTCAAAACTCACAAACGACCCATGTGCCATGATCCTGCATGGCCACCTATTCCCACTAAGTTTCCCTCAGACATCCCAAAGTTTGAAGGTAAGACTAGTGAGGACCCCAGTGACCATGTTAGGATGTTTCATATCTGGTGCTCCTCGAATTCTTTGGATGATGATTCCATCAGGTTGAGGCTTTTTCAGAGAACCTTGACAAGTGTCGCAACCAAATGGTATATTGAACTACCTACAACTGCTTATGGCACCTTTTGGGATCTAGCTATTGTTTTTCTAAACCACTTTCAACTTCCTGTCCAGTATGATGTCGGCACAGACCTTCTGATAGAACAAAGCCACTCATCTATCTGATCACATTTAGGAGTGGCGAAGGAGAAAGAGGCTCATTAAATCCGACATCCCTCCAGCATTTTTATTAGAGTGGTATCTTAAATCACTCCTTCCTTATATTTCTAAGGAAGTTGCAACTTCAAGGGTGTCCTCCGAAGAGGAAGCCATCTTGAGAACCCAACAACTTGACTTGGTGTATGCATAGTCTGGGCTCTTATACAATATTATTCCTAATGCTTTGAGGTCTAACATAGACTTAGGTAAACCTAAACCTGGACCACATGCTGATGGCATTGTGGGTTCAGTAGACTATGCAGCGTTTGATGCTTTAACAAAGCAGGTTCATGCCTTGTCAGTCAAACAGTCTGCTGCAGAAGCAACTTCTGTTGCATCCTCCCCTTCAACAACAGAATTTGTACAATAAGTGCAAACAAACCAAAAGGGGCCTCAACAACCCAACAACAAAAGAAAGGGCAAGAAAGGGGAGGTAAACCAATAAAAGCCCAAAAACACACAAAATGTCAAGGAGGGTAAAAAGGAAAAAAGGAAAGTGAAGTTCCCTTGCAAGCTATGCCAAGAGGACCACCTTACCCATCAATGCCCTCTAATGGAAGAAGCACAGAAGCTGATCTGTGAAAAGAAACCAGCTGTCTTAAAAGACCCTTTCCCTCACGAACAGAGTTCAACTTCTGGCAGCTCTGGTGTTGGGGGAACCACTTTTGCCACATCAGCTGATCAGTCATTCATTAATATGGTTAATTCAAATGCCTTATTGCAAACTCGAGTTAGAAATTATACCTCAGATCCATAGCAGAAGGATGTTCCTGAATCATCTACCCCTCTCCACATCGAGATACCAGTGGATTCGCTGCCAAAGATACCGAAAGGTGTCTACAAACGGGCTGTGCGCAACCCCAACGCGCAGGCTGCCCCTAACTACAATGTTGTGGAGGATTTAGCCCAAACCCCCTGTGCCATGTCTACTTTGGAAGTACTAAAAAGTTGTCCATTACAATGCAGTGCACTCCTCGTAGCGATCGGGAGCATAGATTCATCCAACATGCTTTCCTGTTTTGATATGAAGGATATCAAGTTCCAGTTGCTGTACCACGTTGCTCTCCAAATAGAAGTCATCCATGGTCCCAAGACCATTGGATGAGTTGTTGTAGATGAGGGTGCATCTACGTGCGTAATGTCCATTTCTTGCTGGAAGGATTTAGGCGAACCTGAGTTAGCTCTCTCAAACATGGTACTTACCACCTTTGATGGAAGATCTTTCCATCCACACGGAGTCTTACCATCATTTGATGTTGAACTTGCGGGAAAACTAGTATCTGTAGAGGTTGATGTTCTGGATGCTCCGCTCAATTATAAATTGTTGTTGGGTAGGAGATGGACATATGCCATGCAGGCAGTGCCGTCAGCTGTTTTCCGGATAATAATGTTCCCTCACGAAGGAAAGATCGTCACAGTCGATCAAATTTCGTTTTCCACGAAGACCAACCAGACTTCATCAGATTCAACAATCCCGTTGGTTGATCAGTCTCGCCCAGTTACTGAGAATTTGGGAGAAGGTCTCTATGGGTCATTAATAGGCACTTTTGACCTACCTTCTCCTGTTCATTTTATTGGTTTTGAAGAATGTTCTTCGTCTTATATTTTCACGGTCAGTCTAACAACAGATCCATGGATTCTCCCAACTGAATCAGAACCAGTTGTGCCTTTATCTGTTGCAGAGGTGTCTTACTTAGATTCAAAACATGCTGCAACAGAATATATCGTGACTCCATTGGTCTCCGCTGATTCAGATATGGACTATGCTCCTGCATGGTCAGTGGAATCTATCCACTCTTTTGACTGTCTAGACACTGTTTTTCCCTCTGATGAGGCAATCTTGGAAGCAATGATTGGCCTGTACCATCCTTGGGAACACATGCACCACATGTCTTATTTCTTCCTGATCTGGACAGGATTGAGAGGGGTGAGTTTTCTATGAGACCCAGTGGGAATGTTGATTTGTCCGCTATCCCTTATACTTCGAAATTTGTTTATGCCGAAGGGAATATGGAAAATATATCAAGAACCATTTTGATCAACATTTCCATTAAACCCGGGGTCGTGGAAAATATTTTTATTTGAGCAGACTGTTCTCTTGAGGAGATCATTTTTTATACCAACCTCTTTAAAGAATTCCGTGACGTTTTTTCCTGGTCTTACGAGGAGGTGCCAGGAATTGACCCGCCATTGTTGAGCATATAATCACAACGTATCCCAATGCTAAACCTGTGAGACAGAAGCTCCATCCAGTTAACCCTCGAAAAACTGCTGCTATCAAGGCAGAAGTAGAAAAGTTGCTCAAAGCCGGATTTATCTATCCGATAGCTATGATGAAATGGGTTTCAAATCCTGTTCCAGTAGACAAAAAGCAAGGTACCATTAGGGTCTGTACTGAATTTCGGGACCTAAATAAACCTTGTTCAAAAGACAATTACCCCACGCCATTCATAGATCAGATCATTGACGTGTGTGCAGGCCATGAAATGTTCTCCTTCATGGATGGGTTTTCAGGATATAATCAGATACAGATCACACCTAAAGACCAACACAAGACAACCTTTATTTGTCCCTAGGGCACCTTTTCCTATCAAAATATGTCATTTGGTTTGAAAAATGTTGGAGCTACCTTCCAGTGAGCAATGAATTTTGCTTTTCATGACATCAAGCACGTAGTGAAACCTTACCTGGATGATCTCCCAGCACGATCTCGCAAGAGACGGGAGCATCCTGATCATTTAAGACTTGTGTTTGAAAGGTGCAGATACTACAAGATTCGATTGAATCCCAACAAATGTGTATTCTGCGTTGAATCTGGACGATTACTAGGTTTCATAGTATCTAGTCATGGTATAATGGTGGATCCATTGAAAGTTGAGGCGATTGTAAATCTGCCTCCTCCTCGAACCCTGAGACAACTTCAAAGTCTGCAGGGCATGTCCAACTTCTTGAGACGCTTTATCATTAACTATGCCAAAATTACAAAAGGTTTCATGAGACTGCTTAAACAAGACACCTACTTTTTGTGGGATGAGGCTGCTCAAGAATCATTTGAGGCCTTGAAAAAGGCATTACTGTCAGCCCCCTTGTTAAGACCGTTAGACTACACGAAGGATTTCCTTTTGTATCTGGCTGCATCAGTATACACAATAGGCATAGTATGGGTTCAGTAGGATGAAAATCTCCAAGAGCATGTCATTTATTATCTGTCGCGCGCCTTGATAGCTCCTAAGATCAAGTATTCTCACGTAGAGAAGTTGGCATTAGCTGCTGTCTATGCGGTTCAGAGGCTACGTCACTACATATTATTGCGTACCACCACAGTAGTTGCGGAGGTTAATCATTTCCAATATGTTCTCACTCGATGAATCATCAGTGGGAAATTTAATAAATGGATTGTCATATTGCAAGAATTTGACTTGGTTTTTCAGTCCGTTATGTCAAATAAGTCACTGGTGTTCGCCAAACTGATTTTAGAGTTTCCTAGTGACATAGTATACGTTGAGGAAGAATCATCATTCCCAGATGAACATATCTTTCTCATTGCATCCTCTGACCCATGGTATGGGGATATCCTAGTATATATCCAGACTTTGAGGTGTCCTGCCACTTTCTCCAAGGATGAACGACACAAACTTAAGAGTCATGCGAAGAATTACCTCATCATTTCTGACACTTTGTACAAACGTGGGGTAGATTCCATCTTACGTCATTGTTTAACCTTGGAGGAAGCATAACCAGTATTGAATGATGCTCACAGTGGAGCTTGTGGGGGTCATCTTTTTGGGTTGGCAACAGCCTAGAAAATACTGCGTGTAGGTTATTTTTGGCCCACAATCTTCAAAGATTGAGTGGAAGCTGTGAAACGTTGCCAACGATGTCAGTTTTTCACCAGGAAGATGCGAGCAAACCCAGCTCCTCTCCATCCTGTAATCACAGCAGGCCCCTTCACCAAATGGGGGTTGATTTTATGAATTGTAATCCAATTTCGGATGGAGGCCATCATCATATAATAGTTTCCGTCGACTACTTCACCAAGCGGGCCGAGGAAATTCCTACTATTAAGGCAGATGGAGAAACGGCTGCTTATTTCGTTTTCAACAAGATCATTGCAAGATTTGGTATACCCAAAGAGATCGTGACTGATCACGGTCGTCATTTTCAGAACAACATGATGACCAATCTATACACTATGTTAGGTTTTCTACAGGGACATTCGTCTTTGTTTTATCCACAGGCGAATGGTCAGGTTGAAGCGGTCAACAAAACTTTGAAGACCATCTTACAAAGGACCGTTAATGCCAGCAGAAATAACTGGCACATTATGTTGTATCCTGCTCTTTGGGCCTACCAAGCCAATGTAAAGACTGCTAACAGGTTCTCTCCCTTCCAACTGGTACATGGGATAGAGGCTGTCATTCCGGTTGAGAGCGATATTCCTTCATTGAAGTTGGCTATCCAACTTTTACCTGACACTTCAGTCTTGGAAGAACGTTTGCTGCATTTAGAGTATCTGGATGAGCAACGCCGCGATGCGCTCATAGCAAACGAAGCGCATAAGAATCGAGTCAAGGGACAGTATGATAAGTCTATCAGACCTAGGGTTTTTCTCAAGGGAGACCTTGTTCTGCTTTCGGATCAGGACAAGGAACCTTTAGGGGCTGGCAAGTTTAAGTCCATGTGGCTCGGTCCCTACATAGTTTCTAAGGTATTGAAGAAGGGTGCATACGAGTTAATAGACTATGAAGGTAATAAGTTGCCGGAGCCTAGAAATGGGCTCTACCTGAAGAAGTACTACGCCTAGGCATCTGTGCTTTTTCATGTATTATAGGTGTACATTTTGTAGAGTTAGCTTTGTTTACGGTTGTAGTTACGTCTTGTTCATCTATTGCTTTGTGTTTCAGATGTTGACTGAACACTTCATAGGGTTTGATGATGGCACTAGCCGCCACAACCATTAGTTGGTCGCGGTTGCTTGGGTTATTTACTCACCAACTGGCCAACTGGTGTGTTCGGGAGGGGCTTGTTTAAGTCCCACAACAAACAATGTGGCTGAATATAGTGTAGTCATAGAGCTAATCTGAGATTCTATATTCCATGGCATTTCACATTTGGAGGTACGGCTCGACTCGCAGTTAGTTTTTTTTTTCAGTTAATGGGTGTTTATCAAGTTAGAGATCCTACTTTGCTACGTTAGTTTTTGCACGTTAAGCTACTTGAGAGACAGTTTGATTATATCACAAATCAACATATTCCAAGGAACTTGAATGCATTAGTTGATTCATTTGCAAACTACATTTTAGATTGGCATTTGCATCATATACACAGATAATAATTCATGCATAAAACACAATAACACACATGTAAATAACCGATACTGTATATATATAATCCGTATCAAAAAATAATATGAGCTTGGATCATAAGTCTGTCACAGAGTCATGTCATAAGATACAAAATTGGGCTCAATGGCCTCAAAATATACATAGAATATCCTTCTCCTATGGAGAAGGAGGGGCCTCATCTACCTCTGTTGCCTCTCAATAGAAAATGACCAGCCTAGCTACTTTCCGCATTAGCCTAATCCAGGATGGGGGCACACCAACCACATTCTCCTGCATGTCGAGCGGCATCTGCTCGATCCTGTAAGTCAGAATGTCATGAGTCAATTGACTGATCTTCCCCTTTATGTTTCCCAGCATGGCATCAGTTGCACCCACTATCACAGGTCTCACAAAAGTACGGGGGTGTCCCTCAGGATGTACTAGTCCAACATCTGCATATGACATTTTGTTTCAGTACTTCAAAACTCATCATAAAAATCATATATATAAACTGTAAAAATTAAATAATTTTTCAAAAGCATAAACATACCCATATCTCCCAGGATGCTCCTGAAGGAAGGATCAACTTAGGATCGTTGCGGAAGTCTATGCCTGCATACAGAAACTGCTCAAGAGCTGGCACTTGTCGTTCCCACCAACCCCAGAAATCATCCTCATGATAACAAAAGTTTCTCTCGCCACCACCCTGACGAAGGAATATCTCACCCCAACGAGCCAGCATTGGCTCATGAGGGTTGACTGGGGGCAAGGTCATGCCCAGACTTATAGCAGGCACCCTTTCAAAGAAAAAGGTGCAAAGTATGCTTTCGTACCCAAATTTCTTCATCCTCCCGATCTTACACCTCGAGAGTTGAAGCTTCATGTTCGCCAAAAGTCTTGAACACCAATCATATACTTTTCCTTGCAAGCATTTAGTACCTATATGCATGTAATGTCTCGAAGCAAGATGTTGCGTAGCACTCCCTCCCATCCAGTTAAGAATACTCACGAAGAATTTGAGAGGGAAAATTGCAATAGTCGAGATAAGAATCTGACTACCGGACTTCTCAGTTCCTGGTAGGTAGTAGGCATTGACATACTCTTGCATGGACAAGGCACCCACATTGCGAGAGGACCCTTTCAAGTTCACCAAGTCTCTCCTCCGAGAGAGACCCATGGTAAAATAGATGTCATCTATGGTAAGTTCCAGTATTTCTCCTTGGATATCTAACACTAATGCATTGGAATCCCAGTATTGGACAAGCCTCTCAAGCAAGCGGATTTGTGCCCGCATGTTGACCATTCTATAAAATTTTAACAATCCAGATCTTCGAACCGCATGGAGAGTCAATGGATCTTGTAATGCTTCTCGATCCATCTCCTCATGCTCCCTTTCACGCCATATGAGAACCATCCTGCCAAGCAAACAATCAAGTGTTGGTCATTTTTATTTTTTACCCTACTTTTAGCGATGTGCGCTACTGTTTTCACTACACAATCACGCTCGAATGCTGCTGTGTTTGAAGTAAACCAGTGCATCTTTGTCAAATGCACTAGTTTTACTCAAACACAGTAGCGCACACGCAGAAACGCATTTGAAACAATGCTAAAAAATGGATTTGACCATGAAAATTTACAAAAATTGTATGAAATTGCAAGTTTGGGAGGAAATAACTTACTTGGTGGAAGTAGAAGATCGATTGGTGGCCCGTTTTGATTGCAATGAACGGAGTAAGATCAAGGTTTTGCTCCAATGTGCCCTAAAAACTTCAATTGTGATATTTGATTTTTCAATTTGAAAATATTTATAAAAATTGACTTTGATTTTTACCCACTTTTTTCAAAAGTGTATAGTTTCATTTTGTCTCTAAAATGTTCTATTTAATCACTAATATTTACAAATTTTGGTGAATTAAATTAAACTATGTATTTCAAATTTTCACTACAAGTTAAAAGTATTAAACCGGATTTGACTTATTTTCTTTATTGACAGATCAATATAGGTACCATATTGTTTTATTATTATGTCATTTAGGAAATTTGTCAATCGTTACTAACTGGGTTGTTGAGATTCTATTCTCTGGCAGGTCATGAACTTATGATCATAGAAGTTGTCTTTTAAGTCGTTTTAAGCTCTTGTTTTGACTATTTAAAAAACTAAACAAGATTGCCAAGCATACTTGTCCTCTTCAAGCTCGTTAAAGGAATTGAAGGTACATCCACTTAGGTATAAGTTTAACCATTTTCCAGAATTTTGCGGATTACTTATGAAAAAGGAATACTCTAGTCATCCGTGGCTAGAAGAGTTCTTCTCTCATCGTTTTAGACTTTTTCAGGGGGGGGGAGACTAACTGTACGAAAACGGACTTTTGGAGCCTTCTTTAGGGTTTTCAAGTTCTCAAAACATGAAAACACCAAGCGAGCACTCACCTATTCGGGCTCGATGTGAAATCCACGAGAGGGTATATAGAGGATTGTTTAAGTTTTTCAGACTCTATAAACAGGAAAACACCAACGAGCATATACTTGTGAAAATCCTCAGAGCAGATCTAAGAGCTGATGTATATCTCACAATGAAAGAATTTAGGAATAAGATTAAGATCGGGAAATGCAGTAAAATGAGCAACATAATAATACAGTAGAACTCGGATAGAAGCAAAATAATTTCACACACACTAATTCATTAATCACAATAAGGACAATAAATAGTACAATGGTGGAGAGGATTCGAATGCCAAGGTGGCAATTCGAATTAGACTCTCATAGAGTGATCATCATATCAATAGAGTCATCAACATCATCAGTGGAGTGTCAATAGTGCACCACTAGGAGTCCTAATCATCATCGGAGAGTGTCATTAATACAAAAGACTGAGTCTAACTGAATGTAATAAGTGTAACACAAACATAATGCACTAATGTAGTGAAGGAGGCTCAAAGGAGAGCGCAATGGGAGCTTACTGGAGTCAGAACAGGCTGTCAGGGCTAACTGGAGGTCCATCGGAGTGTTAGAGACAGTTAATTAGTCAATATGTCCTCAAATCAAGGAGCAAATCCATAAATCACTCACTAACTAAAGTGTAACTAAATGGTAGGTGAGGGAGGGTGCCTTTGTTAAGTAGTAGGTGAAAGAAGGGCGCCACACTAGCTAAGAGGGCTGAAACTAAGCAGAAAGAATCTCCCGGGGCTAGCAAAATGAGGACTAGGGGCTGGAGGAATCCATGCTGATGACTGGGATGCACGCAGTTTGCATGCATGCATGCAGAATGCATGCTGCATGCAAGGATGCATGCATGGCTAAAAATGCAAATAGTGAAAATGCTGGTAGGACTAGGATGGAGTATAGAAATATCCTAACACCCCCCGTTAATCCATCCTGGGCCCTGGTAACTGAGACCAAAGGTCACCCAATACAATGAATAATAACAGTCAATAAACCGAGGAAATGGGGAAAACCTCATGGGAAAAATACCCCCCCCTCAAAATAGACTGTAAGGCACACACAAAAATAAATGCTCCAAACTCAAGCAGGTGTGATGCTTAGTCATATGTCTGGAGGTATCTTCTTCTTGGGAAGAAGTGGTTCATGCTAAAAAAGCATGTGCTTGTACTTGCTCTTCAGATCAAATGTGATGAGAACAAATCCAAAAGTATGAGGATGATCCTTGAACCTGTGATTCGAATCAACTGAGGTAGGATCAAATATATGAATATGCAGATAGTCTTTTGTTTTCTCCTTTGAACCATCATGGGTGAGATTATGCCCAAAAGAACCATCAAATATCAGTGATTGCTTGGAATCCAAAGCAGATCCAAGACTTGAATCATGGTTGCTTAAGATCTCCTTTGAACCATTTGAGGTGAGATCTAAACCAGTAAATGCATGATAAATTATCCCAAGCGAATGGCAATGGCCATCATCTTCAATAACCTTCTGAAAGCATGAAATAATGATCATATAGTAGTACATAAGAGGTGAGTGATCAAGGAGAGTGAATACATTACCTCCAATGGATTATTTAACCTCTGAAACATTCATGAGATCATGATGCAAACCAACAGACTCTGTTGCAAGAGAGGATTTAGGAACCTCTGCAATATCTAGAGTGTGAGTTGGCACAGAATTCGAAATAGAAGGAATTTGAAGCATGAATGTAGAATATGCAAGTTCTTCTTCTTTGTGGCTAAATTAAATATGAGATATGTTTGATATTGATTCATGATCTGAGAGACCATAAAGGGGAGTGAATGCATCATTGGGCTTGCTCTCGAAAGGGTTTGGACCAATCCCTTCATTCTGCTTGCCCAATCTTTCATCCAGATGGGCCCATAGCTATTTTGGAGATTCAACATCAAGGGAGTGGAATTCCATGCATCAAGACATAGCATACAGCATGGCTGCAATGGCTCTTTCACCTCCATTTAACCAGTCATTCTCTTCTTCAGAGGATTCGAACTCTCTTTCAAAACAATAATCAAAGAGATCATGTCTCTTCAAATATGCTATCATTTTTGGTTTCCATTCATCATAGTCGAATAGATACAGAGGAGATATTTCTTTTGAATACATGGAAGCTGTAGAAGACCTACAAAAAACAATAGAAAATATCTGCAACTGCTACTACTGCAAAAGTGCAGAAACTTTTGCACTCGAAATATGGATAATAACCTGCAAAAAAACTTTCAGGAATGGAGATAAACAATACTCTCAACATGCTCTGATACCATGTGAAAATACTCACAGCAGATCTAAGAGTTGATGTATATCTCACAATGAAAGAATTTAGGAATAAGATTAAGAGTGGTCAATGCAGTAAAATGAGCAACATAATAATACAGTAGAACTCGGATAGAAGCAAAATAACTTCACACACACTAATTCATTAATCACAATATGGACAATAAATAGTACAATAGTGGAGAGGATTCAAATTCCAAGGTGGCAATTCGAATTAACCTCTCATAGAGTGATCATCAGATCAATAGACTCATCAACATCATTAGTGGAGTGTCAACAGTGCACCACTAGGAGTCCTAGTCATCATCAGAGAGTGTCATCAATATAGAAGACTGAGTCTAACTGAATGTAATAAGTGTAACAAAAACATAATGCACTAATGTAGTGAAGGAGGCTCAAAGGAGGGTGCAATAGGAGCTTACCGGAGTCATAACAAGATGTCAGGGCTAGTTGGAGGTCCATTGGAGTGTCAGAGACAGTTAACTAGTCAATCTGTCCTCAAATCAAGGAGAAGATCCACAAATCACTCACTAACTGAAGTGTAACTGAATGGTAGGTGAGGGAGGGCGCCTTTGTCAAGTAGTAGGTGAAAGAAGGGCGCCACACTGGCTAGGAGGGCTGAAACTGGGCAGAAAGAAGCTCCCGGGGCTAGCAAACTGAGGACTAGGGGCTGGAGGACTCCATGCTGATGACTGGGATGCATGCAGTTTGCATGCATGCAAGAATGCATGCATGGCTGAAAATGAAAATAATGAAAATGTTGGTAGGACTAGGATGGAATATAGGAATATCCTAACAATACCAACCCGGGCTCGATACTAAAATACATGGGTACGTGCATGGAGTTATTGTTTAAGTTTTTCAAACTCCTTAAAATTGAAAACACCGGCGAGCAAGAACAGATCTCAACTCGATATTAAAATCCAGAGATTAGTATTATAGAGTATTCTTCTATCTCTTCTTCGAACTCTGTAAACAATGAAGAAGGTCCCGAGTCTTCCTCCCATGGGCTCATTAAACTTTTACATGGTTGGGATTGTTGAATTTTCTTTCTTGGACTCATTAAAACAACAAGAAGGACATTCTTTTACCAAAAAGAATAAGGGATGTGAAGGGTATATCACATCTTTTCAGTTTCAAAGGCAGTTAAGTCAATCATGTCCTTGAACACAACACCTATTTGAGCCTATCATTTCAGTTAGGTTTTAGTTTTTTGACCTTAGGGTGAACCTAATCTCTGAGTTTTCACTCCCCTGGTTGGTTATTCTTCCAATCATATGGAGGGTCTGTCAATGTCTCCTACATTGTAGGATTATATCATTTCTCCCTCATATTGAAAACTGCCTAAGTCACTTTGTGTCATGCTCACTGTTCAAGGATACAGCCTGTGTCGGCCATTTTGCAGTTTAACTTGACTTCATGTGTCAGCCATCCTGGTGTCAGTTTGTTTCATCTTGTTACTTGTCCTACTCCACATCATCTCATACCTTTTGTGTGTTCCTCGTGTTGGATTATGGAGGATGCATTAAGGCCTCCCTTCCAATGGACTTCTTCCCATCGACTTCAACTCACTATGCTCTGGGAACAAAGTTTAGAGTTTCGGTTAGTACCTTGGGGATTGCAGTCGTCAGTGGCAGTTTCCCTCGCTATTGAATAATGGGAATACATCAATGTCTCTTATTTGACAGGTTCCTCAGGTGTTCGACTTCAAGTCCACTTATTCACACTTGTTGGAACGTACTAGGTACCTTGGACCCCATTATCATTATCGATGGAATTCCTCGTGTTTGTTGACGATATACATCAAGGACCGGTAATCAAATGATACCCCCCATGTTTGACTCCAGCTCATTTATTCACATGGTTAGGGTTTGTACCTTGGGTTGTTTGGATGAAGACCTTGGGATTCTGGTAGCATCACCATATTTATGTTATCACCCAAGCTGCGCAAGACCGAGCCTCACTCATTTTGGCTCTTCATGAGACATAGATCCAATTTGTTGTTATGGCTGTGATCTCTCATTTTGACATGGATCCACGCTTGTATTTCAGTGGCCATGCTATATATACATCTGCTAGTTGTATTTACCTTTTATTTCATCATATTGATATATACATCTCTTGTATTTCATCATATTGATATATTTACCTTTTAAGATTTGACTCCAGAGAGAAACACCAAAAAGACCTCGCCATAAATATTTTGCATTATATAACATTAAATAAATGGAGAAAAAATTATTTTCTAAAAGGTAAAAGTTATTTTTGTAAATAAATAAAAGAAAAGAAAATGTAGCCAATTTAATTTAATGAATGGTTATGGGATGGAATATTATCATCTCCGCCTAAATTTCGTTCATATTAATAACATATTAATAAAATATTGAAGTTATAATAAGCATGTTGTACTTTCGATTATAATATAAAAAATTATATAAAATTAAAAATATAGCAATATGATTTTACTATATAATATATATTATTTATGCATATATTAAAATATAAAGCATTATACAAAACTAAAAATATAATAATATGATTTTAATGTATACTATATGATATTTATTCACAAGTGATGTATATGAAATTATCATTATAAATTTAACTAAACTATATAAAAGAACTAAATTAGAAGAGTGGGTTTTCAGATTCTCCATGGTAGTCATTTTTAAGGTCGACGTTTCGAATCCTTAACTGGATTCATCCTCGGGACAAAATATCGATGGAAGAGTTTCTCTCGAGGTGAATAAATACAGGAGAATAAGGAGATTAGATATGCCCGTTCATTTCAAATACTATCATGATAATAAGTGATGAATGATAATAACCTATCCCTCCATATTTAATTAATATGTAAAAGTGAGAATTATTAATAGTAATAGTAATAGTAACTCATTGTTAAAAATTCCTCAATAATAATCATTATTATTAATAATAATAATAACCTCATTGTCCTTAATAATTTTCAAATGCATGAGGTTAGTATTATTAATGATGATGATTGTTCAAGTTTTAATAATAAGAATCGTTACTGTTTTCAAATTGAAAAGTAAAGAAGAGGATATGTTATTATTCAGGATCAAACAATTAATAGTATTATTGGTGATTGTTCAAGCTCAAAATACTTATTAATATTAATAATAAGAATAGTTTGTGTGATTTTTATTAATATTAATAATAATTAATACTATTAATAATAAGTAATAATGACAAGAAGATGAGAAGGAAGGGCTGCAAATCATACTTGGTTTTGTCCATTACCTTATTTAATTATAAGTGGTAGCCGTCTTTCACTTATTTCAAGTCCCCCATCCCTATTTAGGTTGTTCGTGTGCTTCATGATTTCCAAAGCTTCTCTCACCCTTCGTTTGTAGTAGTGGTCTTCCACTGCGAGAAGTTCCATGTTTTCCAAGCAGACATGGTGTTTTGTTTTGAGAGAGTGCTCAGCGAGTGCAGAAGTATTTTTCCTCTTTTTCCTTATGTCAGCTCCATGTTCCTTTATCCTTATTTGAAATGAATGCCCAGTATCCCCTATATAAATCTTCCCATAGGAACAATCTACCTTATACACTCCTTTATATTGATGCCAATCAATCTTGTCTTTCACCGACCTCATTTTCTGTCTAATGGTTTCCATTGTCCTGAATAATGTCCATACTTCTTTCCTCCTCAATACCTTTTCAATTTTGTCAGTTACTCCGTGGATGTATGGGAGGAAGGCCTTGAGAGTCTTTATCTCCTTCTTCTACTGAGTCAAGTTTTCTTCTTCTTTTTTTCAGTTCCTTATTAATGTCTTTATTCTTATATCCTAGGCTTCTAAAGGCAGAGGTCAAGTGGTCTTTTTATTTTTCAAGTTGTTCCCTGTCTGATATGCGGAAAGATCTCATGGCTAAGGTGTCGATTACCCCAATTTTTTGAGATGGATGGTGATGTGAGTGAGCACAAAGGTAGCTCTACGAGTGGGTTTTATTTCTATAGACCCCATGGCGGAGGGTTCCATCATTCTTTTTTTTTATTAGTACATCAAGTAAGGGGATGCTCCCATTCTCCTCCATTTCCATGGTAAAATTTATGTCCTCTGAGAGTTGATTAAGATGTTCATAAAATTTGTTAATCTCGATAACTCCGTGGGGCCATCTCACATCGGTGACATCCACATACCTATTACATCTTGTGGGTTGTAAGGGGAAAGAGTGAAGGTACTTCTTCTCGAAATGCTCCATAAAGAGATTAGCAACAATGGGAGATAAAGGGGACCCCATTGCTACTCCGTTGGTTTGTTCATAAAATTCACCTTTAAAGCTGAAGAAAGTGGACAGGAGACATACTTCTACTAGTTTTGCAGTTTATGGATCTGCAACTTCAAATATTACCTGTACCACTTCATTTAGGGGGATTTTGGTAAAGACCCACAACATCAAATATTATTAGCAAGTCATGTGCCTCCAATTTTTCTTCCTTAATGGCATTTATGAAGTCCCTAGATTCTTTGATAAACGAATCTGTTTTCCCCACAAGTGGACTCAATAAATTTGCTACATATTTTGCGAGGTGGTAGGTTGGGGATCCAATTGTGTTCACAATCGGTCTGAGAGGAACCCCGTCCTTGTGTATATTTGGAAGGCCAAATATTCTGGGCGTGATCTCGTTACAAGGCATGAGCCATTTCTTAACACTTTCTTCTATGTTTGATTCCTTAATGGCTTTCTTCACCTCTTTTGTAACCCTAGAAATTGGATTGTATGGTAACTTTTTATAGCTCCCACTTGTTTCCAGGTGTTCTATCATTTTGGTTTTGTAGTCTTCTTGGTTCATCACCACTATGGCCCCTCCCTTATCTGCCTTAAGAACCACAATCGCCTCATTCTTTGTCAAATTTATGAGGGCTTCACGTTCATCACCACTCAGATTATCCTTTGGAAGCTTGGCATTTTTCATAATTAGCGTGAAATCCAGTCTCACACCTTCTTTGTCCTCCTTAGATAGTGTTTGAATGCTATCCTCCACATTGCAAATGATATTTTCCAATGGAACGAATTTGGGCACTGGGGAAAATCCGAGACCTTTCTTGAGGAGATTCTTTGTGCCTTTGTCCAGTTCCATATTGGAAAGGTTAACGACCATTTTGTTTTGGTTCTCTTTATCGTTCTTTTGGTTAACCTCCTTATCGTTCAGATTATTAGTGTGTGTCAGATTCTCAAACTTTTTGCACTGTCTCATGCCAGTCGCACGCTAAATTATATAAAAGAATAAATATCAAAATTTAATTGTTTTTATTTTTCTTGATAATGATTATGGTCTTTAACGTCCACTAATACCAATCTTGGTCTATCTAACCTTAAGAAGATAGAGATTATTTGATTTGGTTTAAAATACTATTTCTATGCACAAAAAGCTTAAAGAGGAGTGTCCCTAGCTCGCTCTAGTTTTGGGGATCTAGAAGGTTAGATAGGTCACTGGTGGAGCAAATATTTTGGAACTGAGATATAATGTGGGTGAAAGCCAGGCATTCTAAGAGAAAGTGATTTTCATCTTCCATGCTCATAGACTCACATAGATGACAAATCCGTTCAACCCAAGGCGTTTTAGGGGTTGTCCAACGCCCAATTTCACTATGGAGCTCTAAGAGTTCGTTCTAATCTTGGCAATATTAATTTTTTTCTTTGAGCTTGTTAATATAGAAAGATAATTTTGATATTCGAGATTAGGGTTAATGATCTCTTTATAATATTGAAGCTTTCTTTTTTCCTCTAATTCTTCTTTGCACCACATTTTCTCTTTGAAAGTAGAAGTAATAATGTAGTTAATGTTATCGATATTTTGTAGAGTGGTAGTTTATGCATGCATTGCAGAGGTAAAATACCAGCCATGCACCTTGTTCTACCCAGAGAGCTTGCCAAGCATGCGGTTTATGAGGCACCAAGGCCATCACAAAGTTAGTATATAACTGAGAATATTTTATATATTATTATAAAATATAAAATATTTTATATTTTATATTATATATTGTTAAAGTAGTCAAGAAAATAAAAACTAAGGTATTTAGGATTTAAATATAAATTGTTCAAACTTGAGGATAAATATATATCATTATTAATCTTCCATGGTATAAAACATAGTAGCATAATTCGACCGTATTGGTACTTAGTGTACGGAAATTCAGAATAAATTCGAATTCGTCGAATATTCAGTGTATGTGTAATACGGATAGAAATTATTAGTGGAGAATTAAATTTTGAAAACCAATTTAAAGAAAGAAAGAAAAAAGCCATTAATTATTTAAACACTATAAAACAAAAATACCATTCAATTTCATGTCTTCTTATTAAAATAACTATAAATAAGTAGTTTCTATCTCTATCCGAGGTTGTTGAGATTTCATTATTTTGTTTTTTAAATATATGTTAAACTGTATTATATAAATGTCTATGTATACTTATGGTATATTTGTGAATATCTAATTAAAAATATTATATATAAGCAAGCTACTTCCGTAGTTTATTCGTACTAGATATTTTCAGTATGTATTTTTTCCGTATCGAATCGTATTCGTATTCATACTTGAATTATACTACTATGGTATAAAATGGTATTGCCTTGGCAGGATAATGGAAATCAAGATCCATCGGTTGGTTAAAATAAATTTTTATAAATGGAAAAACAAAAAGTTAGTGACGTGATTTAATATATGCAATGACATAGGAAATGAACTTTTAGTGGCGTGATTTAATAAATGAATAACATCTCCCATCCAACAAACTAACTAAAAGAATGAAGTGATTCAAAGCAATACATAACTCTCTTAAATTGATAAAAAACCACTTGTTAAATATTTTTGTAGCAAAGAGAGGATCTATTACAATGATGGCACTATCGTGGCATGAAAAAAAATAAGCCACCCATATGAGATAATTGAAGATCAAGTCCCCCAAAAATTGAAATAAGCCAAAAAAAAATTGAAGATTATTTAGATGCAAAAAAAAGGTTTTTTATACAACTATGTAAATAAAAAATATAAGCATTAACCTTTTTTAATAGTAAATATGGATTTTCCCAATACCAACATCTTGAATTTATATGAGATTTGTCGAAGCCAAATACTCAAATCATAAAATGGTAATCAAGAAGGAACCTTAATATGGGAAAAAAATTGGGAAAAAATAATATAGAGCTTTATTACTTTTACAGTTTACATTATGAAACAATATACACAATTTTTTTGCAAACTTAGAAACCCACATTGTCCAAACAGACTTCATTGTTTTCTAATGGTTGTCTTCTTCATTCTTCAGAACACACCATGCCTATTTTCATCTCATGGTATGGTGGAGAAAAACATGAGAACATACAAACAATTACCTAACAACCACATGCAAAAACGAGATCAATTTCCAAATCAAAATAATAACAGTAAAGTAGTCAAACAATTTATATACTAAACGTGGATGTTGAATTTCATATGTTGGAAGGATCCAGTAACACCCTTGTTCACGAAATCTAGCACGACATGATAGCACTTGACACTCAGTATGAAGTGCCCAGATTTCCAGTTTCCTTCCTTGAATCAAATACTCACGTACAATATGAAAACCAGGTCGAGCTTACCAAATGAATGCTTGAGCTTGGGATCCCTAGAAGTGTTTGGTTGGAGAGAAGCTAAGTATCCACCAAGAGGAGTGTGTAGGAAGGTGGTGTTCTTGTGGCCCTGAAAGAATGGAGGGATCGAATCCCATGCGATTTCTTCATTATCATACAAAAGGAATATATCAATTTATTCATAGTAAATGGCCACTTTCTTGTTTGGATTCTAGGTCATTATTTTGAAGAGCACCTTGGAATTGACAAGCCCATTGTCGATGATTTTGAATTGGGAAACATAGCCATATTCCAAGTAGTATTCATTACATAGGGAGTGGTGAGGTAATGCACAAGGTATAGAGCACTAAAAAATAAAGCTCTGATGCCTGCCATCCTTGTACATGTGGGATTTCAGCCATACCAAACAAATAGGCAGTGATTGTGAAGCAGCATGACTAGAATTTTCTTTCAAATGATGCAAATTTTTTCTTGTGGGTCTAGCAACGCATTGTCGATATGGAAAAAAATGGTTTCAATTCAAAAAATTCCAACACATATCGGAATTGCGTTGTCTCTATCCGCTTAAATGGTGAATCCATTGCTAGACCCCATGGACTGACATTGGGTGGCTTGAGTATTTTTATCAACTCCGTAAGGCATAATTGCGGGTTATTTACACAATCTCGAGTGTTGAGATTCTCCAAGGGACCTGCAAAGTCATCCATCATCAGTAGTAGTTTTCCGTCAACTAACGGATTTGTGAGATCTAAAAGTGCCTATTTAATGTATAAATTTACCCATCAATTCTAGATCTTAAAAATGCATGTTTCACAGGCCTGCACATGTCTAAATAAATTGACATCTAATGACATTAAAATTCTATTACAATGTACATCAATGAGTTTAAACTAACATAAAAGTGTGCAAGCATATAAGAACACACATACCTTGATGCAATGATCTAGATGGATATAGGTGTCCACCCACCTATTCCACTAGCTCAAAACAGTTTTCCATTTTGGCATTTTTCTATAGTTTTTTGGGTCCCGAACTTCCGGGGCCATTTTGAGGCCCTAAACGACGTTTTTTGGAGAATCATGGGGGGGAATTGGCTATAAATTACAAGCATTGGACCCCAATCAAAATTTGTAGAGCTCGAATATGACCCCGGGAAGTTGACTATTCAACTAACCACCTTGGGGCCGCAAAATTTATGACGGTTCATCTTCTAGGGTTAGGTTTTTGGATGTTTAGGGTTCTTTCCCTCAAGCTTATGATAAATAGGCTCTTTCAGCCTCTTCTTGTATTCAACTTGTCATGAATGAGCGTAGCCACCACATCTCTTCTCAGATATATAACTACCACCATTCCAGCTACTTTTATTTTACAGTTTGTTCAATTTCATTAATTTAATAGAATATGAGTTTACTGTATCACTGTGTTTCTTGCCATTTATCTGGGCATGTGAATATATATATGATTTTTGATTTTGTTCTCACATAAATCCAGATCAGTGGTATCAGAGCCTTATGCTCTTGTAGTTTCTCAATGCATGTCCCTGACGAGATCTGAATATCGAGAGTTGGGTCCCGAACTAGTTGAGCTTGGGGAAAAACCTCCTTCTCGGACCAACTAGACTCCCATGGAGGGAGAGGAAAAGAGAGATGACAGAGCATGAGATCCTATTAAGTTATTTCTCAAGGAATCCCTCGCGTGATAGAGGAACAAGATGATGGATAATTTCGCACAGATCCTTTGAAGAATGTCGACGACGACAGATGCACCTTCAATGAGCAGCCATTTCAGGGGTGCGACTCCCTTCAAGGTACAAGTTAAATTTCACATTCCCCTATTTGAAGGAAATATAGATGAAGACGCTTTAGAGAAATGGTTAAATCTATTAGAGGGTTACTTCTTTGTTCAAAAATTTTCTGACAGCCAAAAGATCACTTTCGTGCTCCTTAAGTCCCTTCCCCATATCAAAGACTAGTGAGACTAGTACTGCGAGAGGCATGAAATGGACGAGTCTAAATTGTTCACTACAAAATCCACTTGGGAAAATTTTGACGATTCCATCAAGGGAATAGTTGTACCATTTCAGAAACTATGATGACCAGTACACTAGGTGGACGACTTTGTGGCAGGAGAGAGACCAAAAAGTGAGAGAGTTTACCAACATGTTCCATACCCTGTGCTCCAAACTGGGTATTCAAGACTCTAAACGACACTTTGTCCTAAAATACCACAGTTTCATGCACATGTACATTCATACAGAGATGTATTTCTTGGACATATCCTCAGTGGGATAAGCTTATTGATACGTCATCAAGATCGATCAAAAGTTTAAGAAAATAGTAAGCGGGATTTTGGGTTTGCAATTTAGTAGCAGAATCTTGGAAAAAGTGGCCCTAATTCACAAAGAAAATGACAGAGAAAGGACATCCAAAGCCCCAAAAACCACCCCAAGCTGCAGGAAAAGAAGGGTAATGGGAAATCAAAGAAGGACACTGGAAAGTGGTGTGAATTCCACAACTAGAGCCCTTGGCACAACATTGATGAATGCCGCTCAAAACAAATTTTTTTGGCTGAGACAAAATCCTCGTATCCAGAGTCTGAATCAGAACCTGACGGAGAGAAATAAAAGGGAAAATAGATCATTGACGCGGAACCTAGTTCCACTATCGCAACTGCAAATATTCAACCATAAGAGTTAGAGGAGATACAGGAATGGGAGCGCCTCTTCCAATCACAACTGTGGGTGCTGGGAACTTTGCTACACTTCATTAATAGTGGTATCCAGAAGAACCTCATCTCGGTCAAGGTCATCAAAATATTTAATCTTCTAACAGTTCTGCAGCCCCAACAATACAACATCGGCTGGCTGAGCCAGGGACGAGATATCCGCGTTAGTAAATAGTGCCACCTTTCCTATGGCATCAAGCCCTTCAAATATGAGGTAATGTGCGGTGTTGCCACGCTTGAAGTTTGTGATTTTCTTTTAGGACAACCATATATGTTGAAATGTCATGATGTGTATGAGTCTACACCTCATAGTGTCATTATTACTTTGGGAAATAAAATCTATAAGATACCAAAGACACTTCCCACCACTGTATTGTTCCTCATCACAACTAAGCAATACAGGAAGGTAATCTTTGAGACATGGAAATTCGTCCTCTTCATGGTTTGTTCTGAAGGTGAAGAAAATATTGCATCAACATCCACCGCCTCCATACAGAACCCATCTACATAGCAGAAAAAGGTGGAGAAGATCGTGGAAGCATACAAAGAAATGTTCACCATACCCACAGGGGTTCCAATACATTGCTCGGTAAAGCATTCCATTGATTTGATGCCTGGTTCGCATTCCATGGATGACACTTCAGTTAAAGAGAGTTAACTAAGTGACAACAAAGAAGATCTAGTTAACTAAGTGTTATTGCATGACGACACTTATGATAAACTAAAATATGACACATGAGTTGTGACACTTGCATGTCTACACTTAAGTTATCCACCTAACTAAGTGGGAAAACTTTCAGTTAAGAGGCGAGTTCATCCTAAGTGACATCTCAGTGAGATAAAGCACTGCATGAGAAGTGGGGCACACCTATGCATGCAATATTAATACACCTAGTTTGAGGGTGAGTTCATCCTGAAGTTAGAAGTTAAAATTAGAAGAGAAGAATGTATAAATATGTTATATGAGATTGATGAATCTAATGTGAAGCGAATTCTCTTCTCCATTGAAGGCAAAGAGATTCTCTTCGTGCAAGGTATTGTTCGTGCTTGTTATTGTTGGGTTGGGAAAACATACGATTGATCTCTCTTCTCTATTGCTTTTGTATATTCATCACGAGTGTTTGGTGATATCTTATATTCCAAAATCAATTTGCTATGTTGTAAAATAAAGCATTCTCTGCTATCCATTATATTATACTGAGAATAATTGTTGGGGTTTTTGTTCTCATAATTTTGAGGATTTTCCCTAGGGTATATCTTGTGTTATGGTTGTATGAATTTCATGGATTGAATTGTCTCATTGCTTCAATTCTTTGCATCTAACATAATTAAAGATCAAAGCGCAACCAAATATTAACAAATATAAGCTAACTAAACCTCCCTATACAATCGTCTTTGTTCACCTCTGAATACAAGAATTGTTGCATAAGAATAATCCATCTGTAATGTTCCTCCCAAATTTGTAGTACAAGACCTTGAGAGTAACATACCATATTTTGGAGGAATATCTGCTACAACCACATCTATAATAATGCTTTTCATGGGTAACTGGGCTAGGTTGACTACCACGTCATTAATGACTCCTATACATTTTAAATCTCTTGAATCAAAAGCATATAAGTCATGGAAAGGATTAGTTATGTTAAGACCTAGGGATTCCATAATAGATTTTGGCATTAAATTGTGTGATGCATCAAAGTCTAGGAGGCAATTGTGGAGCATTTTATCGTAGAAAAATAGGATAATATAAAAAGGAGGAAAATCAGAATTTCTATCCACTTGGAGTCTAAATACAATGGTAGGGTTCTCATCCTGTTGGTTGACAATATCAAGAGAAGGAATATCAGTAGGAGGATGTAAAATCTTCAAGATTGACGCTTTAAAAGGATGATTTTTAACAAGTTCAGTGAGAGGAATAGGTTTTTTTATTTTATTAATTTATTGTTCAAAATTGAACAAATCAGAAGCCCTATCTATCTCCTTTACCTATGAATTGTTTCCTTTATTTCCCAACAATTCTTGTTTCTTTTATACTTTCCTATCCAATGATTACCTATCTAGAATCATGACCTTATTTTGATAAGTCTGAAAATTTGGTTTTTTTCTTGATCTAAGGTCATATTTCTTTGACTATTTTGCTTGAAAAACATTGTAGGAACTTTCTTGTACCTAATATATCATATCCGATTTTTCATATTCATCCTAAGTAAGGAAACTAATAGATTGATGTTCTTCAAGAAGCTGAAATTCTGGGTCAAATTCTTCATCCTCTACATCATTTGATTCATTGATTTCCTCATCTACCAAATTTTGCAGTGGAGGCTGAATTTTCTGATCCTCATTTTCTCTTCTTTCTCTTCAGAAAAACAGTGGGTTAAATGGTCAGCAAAAATGATTTGGGTTTTTGTTAGGAATTTCTTAAGCATGATTGTTTTGAGTTTTGTTATCAACCTCAATTTTGGTTAACTTTGAAGTTAAATCCTTAATCATTTTTGTCATTTCATCAATCTTATAATCGTGGGACTTTGAGCTAGAAGTTTAAGGTCCTAATTCTTTCTTTTGTTTCCTTTTATCAACTTCTTAATATTGGGGTTTAGTCATAAGCATGTAAGCTTCCATAAGGTTTGAATCTACTTTCGGAGCATCTTCCTTCATATTGACAAGAGTTACATCCCTTCTTTCTCTCAGTAATAGAGAAAAATATGCATCAAATGCATTGGCAAAAGTGAGTTTGGATGATGTTTCTGTAGGTTTAATATCAGCAAGGATTTTTCTATACATTTTGTTAAACATTTTACTGAAATTTGCTATAGAATCATCCGGTTTTCTTTTAGGTGCTCCAAATTCCATGATGTAATAAATATAATCCTTTGTATCTCCCCATTGTTTCATAAAGGCCTCTTCTAATGCTTCATTTCCATTGATGGAATTGGAAGGTAACTCCTGGAACCACTTTTTAACTTCACCATCCAAGATTTGAACAATGACTCTCATCCAAACATCCTCATTTTTAATATTCTAATTATCTGCATAGCTGCAGTATGCATTCAAATGTTCCTCAGCGGTGACCTCCCCCTATCCATTGAACCTAGGGATATACTTGATATAATCAACATCGGGCAAAGCATTTGATGGCTTTGTTAAAACTAAAGGAGCATATCTCATAGCCAATATTCCATCCACTCCGTTGGGTTGTTGATGGGCCATTTTAGGTAAAAATTGGAGCTTGATTCGACTAGTGAGAGGTGTGTAAAGAGTGGATGCAGGTGTGACATGTTTAAGAAAGTCAAATTGTTCATACTTCAGGATTTCCTCTTTCACTTATCTTGATGATATGGGATTTATGTCGACTCTGAAATAAGAGTTTCACACTCAAGCTCTAACAATTCAATTTTAGGAATGGACATGGAGGGGATTGACTTTTTATCTTTTTCTTCAGAAGAAACTGGTTCTTTGGTGGAAAAATCAAAATTGATTTCTTAATCTAAGTTATCTTTAACAAAGGAAGCTGAAACATTTTCAAATATGATAGAAGATGAATATCCAGATCTCTATCGAGCTCTAGCTTCTCTCAAAATTTGCTATGGGTCAAAACGAGCTGGGATAATAGGAAAGGATGGGTTTTCTTGAGTCTCTGTTTTTATGGAAGCCACAACCACACAATAAAATTTCCAGGTAAAAAATGCAGTCACAAAAACTGTTTGACTTATGTTCACCCCAAAAATTAGATCTAAAAAATAAAGATATCCTAGGGAATATAACTTCGTTACTCTGCTCCCCGGAAATGGTGCCGAAAAATGTTATCCCTAAGGTTCACACCTGGAATTCTAAGGGAAAATATAGGGCACTTGAATATTGATTTATGGTAAGTCGTGGTTTTGAATTTGTTGGTAAATGGTTTTTAAACTAGTAAGCCACTCAAGTAATGGTGGAATAATCAATGGTACAAGATAAATAGCAATAATACAATATAAACTCAAAGGATTTATAGTTAAGAATCAAACATGAACCTAAAATCTATCACGAATACTAATATGTCAACACATGAAAAGAAAGATTCTCAATCATATTTTCACACATGTTTATTCCATAGCATGACAGACTTATTACAGGAAATTAATGAAAACATGGCAATGACACATGCAATGTGCACTTAAAGCTTAAATGTCATCAGATCTGAGTTCAAGTGGTTATGCAACACATGAAAAATTCCGTTTCAAAATATTATCAATAATAAAACATGAAATAGGCACAATGTTTGTCTATAACTGTAAACGATCTTCAAAATACATGGATTACTAGATATAAAAACTCTTACACATATTCAACCATCCTTCCTTGGCTTCCCCAAAATTGAACCCTTTCTTTGCATTCAATCTTAAACAATATATAAAATCATGTATTATTCCATCTAGATCCTATTTTGGAGGTTTGATGGTCATCTATTTTCTAATAATACCCTTTTCCAAACTGAAATAGATGACTCGTAATATGAGTCAGTTACAAGATCCTATTCTTTAGGGACACATAAACTAACTAAATAATCATGATTGACTCAGATCTAGGATACTTATGAAATGTATGAATTTCCAAAATAACTTCGAGTTTGAGACTTTATACAAAATTTAGGATATACTAATAACATTTTAAAATATCAAAATAGTAGAAAAGTTCTACAACACTGCTTGTTGTAACTGCTACCACCAAAACTTGAACAATCCAAACTATAATAGGTCTTCCTTCACTTGGTTTTTGCTGCTCGACTCTAAAGGGTATCTTGCAAAACATTAGTGCCAAGGCCTGTTAAAATGCCTAATTTTTCATTACTATCCAGGTTATTTTTCCTATGATGGGGGCACTCTTTCTTCCAATATTTATTTTGGCTAAGAATCTTCCCATTAGTCTTCCTGAATTTCTGAGAGAACTTGTATAATTTATTGAATTTAATGATCAACTTGGTACTCTTTTTATTTTCCTTCTCTGCTTTGCTCTATAACAATTCATTTTTCATTCTTTAGCCAGACCTTTGAACTTCTTAACTTTATTCCTAACTTTATAATTAACCTCGTGCTCATTATTTTCAGGTTGGGGCAAGAGATCTTCTTCTGGTGCTTGAGCTTGTGCTACCAGACTTTCAACTTCAGGATTTTCGTCAGTGACAAATTCTATATAAGGATTATTCTGTTCTTATTCTAAGGTAGTAGGAATGAAAGGTTTAGTCTCTAGTGAATAACAGTTGGCATTAATAGTTTCTTCCAGACAAGAAAGAAACTGAGCAAATTCCCTATGTTTCTCCATTAGTGAGTTTGACTCTCCATCAAAAGCTTCCCAAGTATGAACTACTTCTTTTCCTTTAGGAATTTTGGAAACATATCTTGTTTGATCAGAACTTGTGATTATGGATTCCCCTTTCTGCCTCCTATGTCTCTTCGTAATTTTCTTTGGAGGAGTCTCAAGGTCAATAACCTTCTTGTCCTTTAAAGGAGGATAAAAAATAGCTCTAGAGTTAAGCCTAAATTTGTTTGAAGCCCTAGTATGTGGTCTTCTAATTGGAAAAGGTTTTGGACTGTCCTGTTTCCTTTTCCTATCCTTGACTTGGCCTTTATCGCTTGCAAAATCATGAACATTTTGTATCTCATGCAAACTAGAATTTTCAAAAGATCGCGGTTTCAAGCCCCATCTCATCCTTCGATTGAATGCTATGTTTTCTCCATTCTTAGGGTCCTCTTGAATCAGCTGAGAGTTAGGGTTTCTTGGCTCTTCCTGTGAGTAATACCATAATCTCTTGTTTACAGGGATTTTAGGTTCTACGTTTAGCTTACATTCCCTGGTTACCCGACTCTTATTTTCCTTTTTTACACTTAGCTCCGTGAAAGAGATGTCAGCTTCATCATTTTCACAGGTTTCAAAAGGTTTGGTCTTAACAGAGGAGACATTAATAGCTTCTAGGTGTGTTGGGTGCAACCCAAGTTAATTCATTTTTGGACAAGTCAGTTTTAGAGCTGTGAAGTTACAGCGCAACGCAGTGTCGGCAAAGTAGAAGTTACAATGCTGCAAAGTGCCAGCTTCGCGAAGATCCAGCATGGCATAATTTTGGAAGGAAAACGATATAAGTTCCAGTAAGATCAATCAGCGATCTATTTTGGGAAAGATGCTCCAAGATTCCTTGGAGGTGGGTAAGGAGTGGCGGAGAAGGAAAGAGACCGGTCGCATGAGCAAAGGGAACACACACTAAGCAAACCAGGTGCACGAAACCGTTAAAGAAGGAGCAACATGATGAAAGAGACTCGTCGGCATGCGCCCAGCAGAGGGGTTGAAAGCTACGTGACCACGCGTAGTCAGAAGATGCCAGAAGCCAGATACAATGCAGAAGGATGGCCACAACGATGAAGTCACTATCATAGCCTAACATATTTGGTTAGCGGGGTAACCAAACCATTTTGGGTACCTTAGGGTTTGCTTTATCCTACCATGAATGTAAATACATGACCTGCGGGCACGATCTATAAAAGGGACATTTTTGTAAAGGGAAGGGTTGGATTTTGTATTGAGATATTAATCTCTAATTTTTTTGTTGATCTATGTTGAGAGACTATTGTAAAGAGGCTCTACAGCTGTGTGCGCAGAGACCCATTGAAGAGAGAAGAGAGTCTGCAGCTGAGTGCGCAGACTGGAACTGTTGAATCCTTCCCATTTATTATAAACAAAAGTTCCGGTGGATGTATCTCCCATCCTGAGCGTGAACCACATTAAATCCCTTGCTGTGTGATGAGATTTATGTGAATATGTTCTTTGCTTATGATATTGTATTTTCTTATGCACATTTATTCTTTCATGTTCGCGTTATTGTCTACATTTCTGGAATGGGAATGACAAGATTAAAGTCTAAGTAATATTGCTCTAAGTCAGATATACAAGTGGTAGATACTTGTGAATGTATGTATTATTCATTTCAGAAGACATCCAATGCAGAATAATCTAAGTAATGTGTATGAATAAAGACATAAGTTACATAGTTGCACAGATCTGACGAATGTTGAAAGTGTCTAAGTGTCCAGCCGCGTATTCCTAGGTAGCGCAACTACCTTGCATACTTGTTTTTTCCGCAGTGTGAGTCCTGTAGAGCGCTGCTTACCAGTTGGAGAGCCGCGAGAGAGAAGAATCTCTGCGTCGCAAGCCAGTCCGAACCGTGCATCACCCGGTTGTGGAAACTTGATTCCACAACCTCCCCATAACTTCGCCTTGGGTGAGACCTCATTCTGCTCACAAAATGTTTCCAAAAGGGCCGGTGAAAAGTGGTTTTGTTGGTTCCTTGAACCGCGCAGAACCTGGGTCAGTATTGAAAAGATAAAGAACGAGAATACGAGACAAGAAGGTGTTAGAAAAACAGGATCGCAGAGCAATAACAATAAACAAAATGCAAATATAAATCACATAAAACACTTTACAAGAGAGATACAAATATAACGTGGTTCGCCCAGGATGGGCTACGTCCACATAGAAATTGATAGTCCTTATTATTATAATATCTATCAAATGAAGGGATACAACCTACAGCACATCTGCTACAAATTCATCTTCACTCTCTCACAGTATATCTTACACAATCATAGATCTTTACAATGCTACAATACATTACACAATTGTATTACAATGTCTTCCTCTTAAAGGGGAATTACCATGGGAAAATACCATGAGCTATCCAAAACCATGGGCCTGTAATCTGTTGTCCAACAAAACAACCCAAAAAATTTCCTTCGGGGGTGATGCCCCCCCACACCCTCCCCCGCTGGGGTGAGTGTACAGTCCATCTGCATATCATATAAAACTGGGGTACAAACACGGTTGAAACAACATCATCTCTTAATCAAGAAGATCAACATTCACAACCAACAATAGGGTTATGAATCCATAGGACAAAAGAAATTGTTCCCAATGATGATTAAATTTTCCCGATTCTTGGAATATCAATAGCTTAATGAGGGATTGATGATAAACGTCCTGTTGGCTATTTGGGAATTTTTGCACCCTAGGAGCCATTTTTTACAAACTTCTAAAGAAGTAGAATGGAAAATTCATTGTTGAAACCCCATCTAAATGCATGATACAATTCATATGGTTGAGTTGGACTATAGAATACCTGCCTTCTCTTGTTATATACCTATGTACTAGCCTCAAATGGTGACCGTATTCGATCTTTAACCAAGCTTGCGGCATTCCTTTACGCCAATCTGGATTCTGGTTTTCTTCCTGTAGGAAATGGTTGTACTCTGGAGCACTGACACCTTGAAATTTAAACCATTGTTTGACCTCTTTTGATATCTCACATGCGATGGCGATGGAATTCTCTGAAACTGAAAATTTGAGGTATCCCACTGTGACATTCTTACCATAATTTTTTTTTGCAAAACTCCAAGAAACTAGGGTATGATTCCCTTGTAATTTTTGACAGAAATGGAACCATCCCTCCTGTCTAAAATTAAGACCGAATTCAGGGTAAGCTTCTAATAGTTCATCCCCCATGGGCTCGTGTCTAACCACATGCCCAATCCTTCTCGATGACATATTCAACGTTATAATGAAGTAAACATATTGTTTACAGTAGATTCAACTATTCACTAAGGCACACACTGTCTCAAGCAATAGAAAAAAGGACTTAAAGTCTTGGCCTTCCAAAAGAAGTGTTTAATTATGAGAGTTCTAGGGGAAGTGTCATTTCATAGTTGTGGGTGATCCAGAACTGAGATTTCCATATAGTTTCATTATTTCACATAACCTTAACATAATTCGCTTTTGAAACCTGACAGGAGTGGTGGCGTACTTCGTAAGTATTTCCTTGACAATTCTATAGCGCGGGAATGTAATTAGGTAGCACAACTCCCAGATAGTTTGGTAGTGCAACTCCTAAACAGTATGGTATCACAAATGAAAAACCATTCTGCAACGTTTCTCTTTTAAAGAATGCATAGTCCCAAGACTGGCCTTCTCCTTTTATCATGCAAAGAATTTAACCAGGAGCAGTACCTACAAAACTAACAACAAACTCCATGCAGACAAACACTCTAACATTGTGCCATCTTAACATGCTTTATTGACAAACAATCAAATTTGAAAAGAAAGATAAAGAAAACATAACATCATAGAGAAGAACATCAAGGGTAAATTTTTGTCTAGGGTAAAAATTCTTGAGGTGGTCATAGACAATACTAGGTGTAGACCTAGGTACTAACATAAGCTATACAATAAATTCAAAAATTTATCAAACCAAAAGAATGACTCACCGATATAGTCGGCACTACACCTATTCGTTGATCTTGACTTGTAATAGCATCATGAATGACGAGAATCAACATGAACATTTCCTGAATTGATTGGACTTGGAAAATGATAATACCCCAAGAAAAAGATTCAGGTGTAAGAAATCTCATCCTCACACAGTCTATCTAGTTAAATCAGTTATGAGAATTTCTATTGAAGAAAAAGAAGAGGGAACAGAACTCAGTGATTTCCCCCCATCCTTCACGAAATTTAAAGAAGGTGAGTGACAGATCAATGAATCAAAAGAACCTGAGTGTATGGATGCATAAATAAAAACAAAAGACGTCGATATCTCAATCAATGGAAAATCTAAAGTGGAAAAAAAAGGTAATTACTGGTCCGAACAACAAATGGAAAAATAGAGAATCTTCTTAAAGAATTCCAGGATGTATTTTCTAGAGGTTATAAATACTTAAACGTATTAGTACATGAAATGGGAGAAGTGAATATCCACATTATGCCATATGCAAAACCTATTAATAAGTGACCATATAAATTAGCTCATAAATACAAAGCTATAGTAAAGGTGGAAATAAAAAATATACTAGATCCTAGAATTATATATCCATCCAATCCATAGGAGTGGGATATCCCTATGGTCATCCAACTAAATAAACATAACCTGAAAATAATTTGGATTTGCATTGACTTCAGAAGACTAATTAAAGTAACTCTCACATATATTTTTTTATGCCCTTTGTATATGAAATAATTAATGAAGTAGCAGGCCATGAATGTTACTCCTTCACTACAGAACTTTAGGATACAATCAAGTACCCATAACAAAAGAAGATAAAAAAAATACTACATTCATGTGCGAATTTGGGTCATTTGAATATAAAGTTATGCCATTCGGGTTGAAAAAGGCATGAACAGTTTTTTCAGAATTGTCATAAAAGCTTTCCAAGCATATCTTTATAAAACCACGGCTTCCTATTTTGATGAATAGACCATTTATGACCAGACTTACTAAAATTATGCAAAACCCCCCTAGGTGGCAAGTGTGTTCTCCAAGTCACTCCAAAGGATCACTAATTTCTGATTTAGTGATTATATAATGATGTGTGATGCAAAATCATGCCAAATCCAGAATTTGGAAGGAATAAACATCATGGAGGATGAGTTGGCCAAAAAACAGTTATGACTAGTCAACTAGCTTTTACCTTTCACCAAAAGTGGTAAAAGTAGTAAAAGTAGCTAATGCACCTTTCTATTCCAGGATTAGATAAAAATAGCCAGAATCTTATCCAGGATCTCAAGGAATGTGCTCTAGTGGGTTTAGGAAGCTTGTGATCCACACAATGGTGACTTGGGGTCCACACAATGATGTTTTAGGTCAACTACTTAGTCTAATACATATGAATTAATCATAAAATGATTAATTAATACTACTATGGTAATAAATGACATAGATGGGTTTTAAATATCCCAACACTCCCCCATAAGTCTGAATTTATGTGCTAAAAATAAGAAGTAAAAACTAGGGCCCAGTAACAAGACATGGTCACCCTATACAATACTACCTTGTCCATGAAACAAGGAAAGAAGGAAAACCTCATGGGAAAAACCTCCCCTAAAAAATGGACATAATAAAAATTGAAATATTGTTGATCAATCCTTCACTCCACCACATGTTCAACCATCCCAAGCAGTGATCTTAGATAGCTTAAATTCTTCTCAGTAAAAGCTTTGGTGAATATGTTTGCAGTTTGCTCACCTGTTGGGCAATACTGCAAATCAATGATCTGGTCATGCACTAAAATCCTGATGTAGTGCATATGGATCTCAATATTCTTGGTCCTCTGTCTCTGTACTGGATCACTTGAGACCCTTATAGCACTCTGATTTTCACAAAAGATGACAATAGGAGTACTAAAGGAGATCTCAAACTCTGAAAGAATACCCCGCAACCACACACACTGAGTAGCAGCATTCACTGCTCCTTTGTGCTTGGCCTCTGCTGAAGATAGTGAAATTGCACTATGTTTCTTGCTAGACCAGAAAACAAGACCACCTCCAAGCATGGATACAAATCTAGATGTGTACTTTTTGTCAAGGCTATCACCAACCCAATATGAGTTAGTAAATCCAAGAAGATCTAGGCTAGAATCTATAACATAGTGAATTCCATAAGTCTTGGTGCCTTGCACATAATGAAAGATTTTTTTTTCAGCCGTCCAATGAAGCTCACGTGGTTTCTCCTTGTACCTTGAAGCCACACTCACTGCATATGCAATATCAGGTCGAGTATGAGTCAAGTATAACAAGCTTCCAACAAGCCACCTATACAAGGTGTTGTCCACCAATGGTGTAGATTATGCTTCTTCAAGTCTAACTCTTGAAAGGAAAGGAGTCTTTGAAGGATTTCAATCAACCATCTTGAAATTATTTAGCATTTCATATGCATATTTGTACTGAGATACCTTAGTTCCATTCTCAGTTTGATAAATCTCAACTCCCAAAAATTGCTTAATAATTCCCAAGTCATTCATGGAAAAAGCTTGATGCAAGGTAGTCTTTAATGAAGCAATTTGATCAGTAGAGCTACCTATTATTAGTAGGTCATCAACATATAACAAAATAATCAGAATTGAGTCATCAGTCAGCTTCATGTAAAAATTTGGATCAGATTTGCATCTATCAAAAGATTGTGACAAGAGAAAGTTGTCCATTTTGGCATACCAAGCCCCGGGGGCTTGCTTAATCCCTGTTGAAGCCTCAGATGTGTAGGTACTAGAATGGGTTATAAGGATAACAACAGAGGGTGAAAACCCAGACTGAAAGGCTTCAAAAGGTCCTATGTAAGGACAGTTCTATCCCCAGCCTGTTTGGAATAGTAATCTCCCACGGATACAAAGGCCTCCACTGGCACTTATGGGGTTTGATCCTAGAAGGATCTATCTTTCTGAGAAGGAATATCAAAGTGTCCTGATTCTAAAGTGGATCTAAACCTAAGACAACTCTACCTTGAAAGAAAAATCTAAGCTGAGTCAGATCTAATCTAAAAGGAGTGTATTTTTTGTGTGCAGGGTAACTTGGTTTGAGTTTTAATAAGTTATCTCATCAACTTGACAAAAATGAGAAATCGAATCATTAACTCATTAATTCAAAATACAATGAGGAAATGAAAATTATTGATAATAATTCAAATATTAAGCATATCCAAGATTATCCTGTTGTTCATTTGCCAATTGAAAAATCAACATGAACTTAATAATTTATGTGAATCATTTGCAGAGATAGATAAAATGTTTTAGATAAAGATATTCATTTAAAACATTTAATTACATAGATCATGAGCTGAGAGAAATATGAACTATAGATCAATGTAGATTATCAATTTACAAATAATAAACAATGTTTACAAATGAATTGAAGTAAAATCACAATCCATCAAAGACATTTGATAAATTATAACAAAAGAAGAAGCTAAAGAAAGACTAACTATATATTAAAGGCCTACAAAAAATTACATAGACTGCAATAATAGAGCATCTCCAGTCTCTTTTGGTGATTTTCCCCCCAAAATACATCATCCTTCTTAAGAGACATCTACCCCTTTAAATAATAATTACCACATTGTTACAAAGGATAAATTCCCCATAAAAGAGATTAGAAAATCGGATTGAACTAAGAATGGCCAAGAAAATCATGCCATTTTTCACATATCTCTAACATTTCATCTAAATCTAGATAGTTTGTTGAGTCAAGCCCCATCTAGGCATCACATGTGAAACCTTCCATTTCATTCTTTTCCAGCTTATGCCAGATCCCTATGAAAATGTGGATCTTTCCTTCCATAACAACAAGTTTCCTGATGAACTGATCCACATGTGCAATTTGGATATGCTCAAGATGATGGATCTTTTCTTTGACCTCCTCACACCGACTTTCAACCTGTTCGATCATCAATTTCGGTGGACAAGCATCTTCAATAAGGCCCATGGTAGGGAACTGCAATTTTTCCATAATACTATCCACAACATACCATCTCCTCCCACAAATAGCCTATGCCTTTTGAATGGTATCCTCCACCATGTCAAGAACATTCTGCCAGGCACTAAGAGAAGTTCTGACTTTCCTGAACTGAAAACTGCTTAGAACAGGGATGTCCTTCGGTTTATCTCTTATATACCTCTTCCATTCAAGAATGTCATCATAAGCCTTAGAGGCTTGTTGTATTTTATCCATTTTCCCATTAAGAATGACAGACATCTTTCCAAAGGCAATGTTAGTCTCCTGAATTTCCTTCAGAGTACTAAATAGTTCATAAATCATCTCGTGATGTTCCTCATTGACCTGAATAGCCAAGTCTTTAAACTCCTACTGAGAGAATTTAGAAAAGGAAGAAGAGGTTGCAGTTGCAGTTGCATCCTCTAGCTTCTTTTCTAAGACAACTATCTTTTCTTCATGAGCAGTGTTCAAGGCTTCAGCATCCTGCAATTGGATTTGCAGAGAAGCATTCTGTGCTTGAAGGTCTTCAACCTTATCCCCAAATTCTCTTATGAGTTCACGAATATCAGTTTCATGGTCCTCATTGGCTTTAGCCAACTACTCTTCAAGTTTCTTCACCTCCTCCCTCTTCAGATCAATTTCTTTGTTCAGTGTTGTCACTGAATCAAAGTTTGCCCCTACAAAAGCATCCAAGGCAGTAGTAGAATCTACTGCTTCTTGTTGTATGTCATCCGATTGCTTACCCCAAATGATTTAATTAGGAATAGGTGCCTGCAAAACACCTTGATCTATGGCTCTCTTTTTACCTTTATTCACCACTCCCTTTGTTGCTTTACTATAAAAGTAGTCTCCAAGGGGAATTATAATGTCCTCTTCAAAATTAGCTACTAGCTCAGTAAAGGATATGGTCACATTTGTTGTTGAAACCAATGGAGCGGTCTGGGTGATAGTGGAGCTAGGAATTGGCATAATGATCTGAGAAGTGGTTGGTGAAGAAAGGATACCTTCAGGTACTAGTGGTACAAAGGTTGGAGTTGGAATTGAAGTACAACTTCAGAAGGTGGAATGGGTGTACCAATAGCCAATGGTGAGGAAGGAACAATTGGGACTTGGACATCATTGGCTGGTGATGGTGAAGGAAATAATGGTGATGGAAGAGGGACAATCGAAGACTGGGTCTCTACCACTATTGATGTTGGAATGTGAAGTGGAACTGACAGGGTAGGAAGTGGAGCAGTGAGTGTGGTTAAAGATGAAATAGATGGGATATGGAAGCTGGTGGTGTTACCCCAGGTGATAAAGTTGAAAGAGTTTGAATAGATGAGAGTAAGAGTGATGAAGTTGTGGTATAAACAGCAATGGTGGTTTAAAGAAACTATTGATCTGGAAAAGGATCATCCATTGTTATGGCATCCAACAAATCTGCCATTGACTGAGAACTTTCAGTTACTTCTTCTATCACAGGCACATGAGGAATTATCTCATCTTCCACATCACTGTCTTCAATGTTCAATATAGGAATTTGAGAGGAAGGAGTTTGGAGCCTTTGTATTTTAGCTGGTTTTCTCACATCCATCACTTGAACATCAACAATCACGTTGGCTGCAGTAGCCACTTGAGCATTAGTAGTGGGTTTGGCTACTGCAACTACTTGGGTGTACAACACCGAAGTAATCTATGCTAATTTCTGCTTTAATTGTTGAGATGTTTGCATTAGTACTTTTGGTTCTGCAGCAGTCTTTAACTTCGAAGATTCTTCCATAAGGAATTTGCCTTTGTCTCCATCCAGATAAGTGAGCATCAGTGGAGTATTTGCTTTATGAGCTTCTTTTTCTTCCCTGTTTCTTCTTGTTTTCTCATCCAACTTGAGTTGCATTCTTCTGTAGCTCAAAACCTTGGTTTTTAGCTCTTGTTGATACCGAATTATGAGATTTTGTTCATTTATGCTTTTGGCCTTCGCCAGGACTTCAGAGAAGGTATTTACCCCCTAGTACACAAATTCATCACGAAGATCTTGATGAACATAACCAATCTTTGTATGATTCTGCTTGAAGTGAGCATCAAGAAATCCTTTAGGGTCATGCATCCTTTTGAGAGCATACCGCAATTTCAAAGAAGCAATCTTATCTCCCAGAACTATAGCCCATGTTGAAGTTGGGATAACCAAAGGTCCTAGATTTAAAGGAAACTTAGGCCATCCCCTCCTTTTAGGACCAGTAAGTTTGAGGTAAACCCCCTCAGTGATAGTTTGATAAGAAAATTCCTCAATCACCAATGTGTCTAGAACTATTATGGGAAGTAGGTGAATGGTGATGCTTCCCCACACTCTGATATATGAGAAAGACTCTCCTACATACCAATCACCAATTGTAGCAATAAAATTTATGGCATCACCTGAGAAAGAAAGTGCTTCTTCTTTAAATATCTGTAAAGATACAACTCCGAAGAAGTGGTCACAAATATCATATAACAAGGGTACATAATTATTTTCCCAGAGTGCTGAACAGTAAATATGAACAGGAGGGGCTGATAGAGTCCAATTCCATCCCATGTTGGGATATTGGAATTCTATGCAAAAGACATCGATCACATAGGCCAAATAAAAGAAGTGTGGCTTCCTTGAAGCTGGTGATTTCTGGTACTTCTCAATGGTCGTCTTCAGTTTGGTTGACAAAATTGAAGCCCAGAGAAAGGTCTCCCCAGAGTGAGGGGTTGAACAACTGGTTTTAGGGCGTATGCTCTCCTAAAAACCTCAGGGCGAAATGTAGTCAGTTGCGACCCTACGCTATCATTAAAAGACCTGTCCTTAGGGTTAGCATGGTTGATAATCCTTTTGATCGTGTCAGTATAGGGAAGTATGGCAGGTTTGGATGCTATAACATGGAGTTGGGAATCCCTAATTCTTTCATAGGCGAGCCGGTTGTCCTGAATATCGGATAGGTCATCATTATCAATAATAGAGTAAATCTTGGACCAATTGAGCTGGTAAGTTTCTAAAACCTTGGCACTGGTGTCGGCAAAGATGCCAAAGTTTGGGTCCTTATTCAAAGTGTCTTTCTGTGCAGTTTTGGAGCGAGTGTTGCGAGACATGTTTGAAAAAACTGGTAAATTCTGATAAACGAATAAACACAAATCAACAACAATTCAAACTACCAAAAACTGTAAGCAATTGAATAAGATAGCGACACAAAACCAACCTGTGCAAACTACAAACGATGAAAATGACCCCTGGTAAAAACTCGCAGTAAAATCCAAGCAGTAGGTAATTTTCGAATTTAGAAAAATGATAAAGAAAACATGAAAAATGGACATATTTATTAATTTCACCGGGTAAAATCTAAGCCATAAGATTAAGACAAATCGACGGCTGAGATCTAATTGAGCGAGGTGCGGAAAAGGAATTGCGGGTGTTTATTTGTCAATTTTATACATTCTTTCCGCAATCCGCAATCCACAATTGCGGGTTGCGGGTTGCGGAAATACAAACCACACAATATAACAAGAATGACCTTTCTGCAATCCGGATTCCGCAATTTCAGGTTGCGGGTTGTGGAAACGCAAAACGTGAACTCTTTATTCAAAGTCTTTCCGCATTCCGCAATCCGCAATTGTGGGTTGCGGAAAAACAAAGCGCAAAACCGAAATTAAAGGTCTTCCCGCAATCTGCCATTGCGGGTTGCGGAAAAACAAAGTGCAAAACTAAAATTAAAGGTCTTCCCGCAATCCGCAATTGCGGGTTACGGGTGCAAACCACCATGTTTATTAAAAATGATTCTACATCTGCAATCTTCATTGCGGGTTGCAGGTTGCGGAACGAAAGAGTTTCGAAACTGAAAACCAAGCTTCCGCAATCCGTATTGCGGAAAGACTTGACTCTTGGGAAAATCAAAGCTTTCTGCAACTCCCAAAAATTACCCAAAATTAAGGAAATTTTCCAAAGGGAAAATTACTAACTTGATTAAATGAAAGCAAAGCAATGAAAGCATGATGAAAACCCCAAAATGACTATGGCATTTAATCATTACCTTTGTAGATAAAAATTTGGGGCTCCCATATTTACTTTAAACATGGGATCTGTTGTACCTACAACAAATGGCGACTGGCTGGGAAGAACCAGTTATCTCTGAAAATAAAATCGGTAATTACAAGGAAAACATGTCAGTAAGCTTGATATTTTAACCTGTAATTTACAAAATGTTCTCATAAAATACAATCAAAATAGCAAAGTTAGTCATATGATTTATATATCCCCTTCCAAGTCCAATTAATGATGATGTTCATATGACAAAGAAGTCTTAGAAGTAAACATAAATCCTTTACCATTATGCAATCATAGGAAGGCAGTTTATGATGAGCCTTAGAACAAACCTAGAGCTATTATGGGTTACCAAATCTTGAATCACCTTTAGCTTATTAATTATTAATTTATGTACAAGCATATTACTCACAATATATACATTTTCTTTTCCTTTCCTTTTTTTTTTTTGAAGAAAGACTGAAAACGTACAAACAAGACATTTGTTCATACAAGGCCATCGCCCTGACTTGGTGATCACATATTGGCAACGCCACTCATAGACCTGATCTGGAAACTGAACAAGCTAGCTTGGTAAAGAGACTCCATGTCTTTTAGCTTTGACACTAAAAGCAATTACCATGGCTTGGTGACCATAAGTGGTAATTTCAGTCCAAAATCAGACCCATGATCATGGTAGGGATGGCTTGTAATAAGACCTCCCTTATCCTTATATACAACAAAGTGTCTAACAAAGGAAAACAAAATTTATTAGTGCATAGCTTACAAGACACTACCATGGCTTGGTGACCATATGACAGTAGTGTTACTCACCGATGTTTTGCAGATCATGAAGGAACTGATCTATGATAGGATCTTCCACCTTCCAGCAATAGCTGAATGTCATCTCCCAATTTTGGTGGCTTGATGTGGAGATGTCATTCCACTTAAACATCTATGAACATAATGGGCTGGCTTATGATAAGACCCCCCATCTTGTAATCTATAATTATTAATGTAAATTATTTTAAGGTGATCAGAATGGGATCCAAAATAGGTAAGGCTGACAAGGCTATAAATATATGCTGCCATTCACTAATGAAACATAAGGCAAGAAAACTAATTGCTTCCTCAACTTCAATTAACCAAACAAAACATCCATAAAGATATTTGATATAGGTGGGAAGGTATCAATCAAGGATTTCCAAATCATGACTGTTTTGATTTCATAGAAAACATTTTCAACTACAAGCTAAGAGGAATAAAAGCTAACACTATCTACCTTAAAAATTTAGACTTAAATTATCCTGAGACATACTGATCAACAACCTTCACCAAAAGGTGTAAGCATTATTCAAAAATGAAACCAATGTATAAAAGAAAAATCAAAAAATGAAAATAAAGCAGGAAAAGCAAACCAACCACTCTTTATATACAGTAAGTGAATCTGCTCAATCAAACAAAGTACTTATTGAGCAATTGCACATTGACTGGGTGGGTATGTGTGATACCTTCCAGTGTCTGCAACCAGACAGAACTAGAACCAAGATTTTGAACTTGAACTTGGTTATGTCATCGCAAATTCTTTATTGAAGAAAACCAAAAGTAAAACAATCAAAACTAATCCATTCTACACCTACTCCTACACTACTCTAAAAAGTAGCAAGAACTAAGTGTAATCAAACTTCCAATGGAGCCAATCTAGTAACTTTGAACCTTCAAGAAAAAACAAATGATGCATCAACAACAAAAACTTTAAAAATGGAGATCCCAAAATTGGAAAAACTAAATTATGCTCCTTATTTACAAAGACAGGAAAATGACATACACAATGGCTCAAAAATGATTGTTCCAACCCTAAATAATTTGGATCATAAAAAGTGGGTTGGAACCCATTAAAATCAGGGTTCAAACTAATTTCATCAAAATTGAGAGTTGAGAATATTTCCTTTCTCAAACTATCATGGTTATTGCTTTGAGGAAAACATCGAACTTTGAATCTTATGAATGATTAACTTTGTCTCCTTGATTTTTATTTAGATTTTTATTATTGTCAAGTGCATCAGATCTATTTGATCTCAAATTATTTGACCGAAATGACTTTTCTTTTAAAATTTGATTTATAGAAAAAGTATATTTGGAACAAATACTTTGAAATTCAACTTCAATTTGAGCTAACTCATCCTCTAAAGACTTATCGTTCTCATTTTTTCCATAATAATCAGAGTTGAAGGACGAGGAAAAAGAATTTTCAGATTTCACAGAATGAGTAGGATCAACATGTTCTTCAAAATATGAAGTGTAATTAGTGTCTTCAAAACTTCCCATTCTAAGATCCATCGTTTGATTAAATGATGAAGAATGAATATTTATTGTAGGAGGAGGACCTTTAGAATCATTAAAAATAGATGAAAATCCTCTTCATAATTCTCAAAATTTTCAATTTCATTGATAGTTGGATCATCATGATTAAATCGATAAAAAGGAAAATATTCAAAATTTGATTGAACACATTGTTCATTACATAGATTGGAAGTATCAGAATTAACATTATCTTCAACAGTTTCAAATTGAGATTCCAAGCAATGAAGGGAAGAAGTGAAACACTCATCATACTTACATCCATTTGAAAGAGCAAAACCAAGATCGGAATTTGCAACTGATTTTTCTTTTGTATCTAAGGAAGTTGGAATTTTAAATGCATAAACCATTTGTTCCAAATCATGTAAAGCATTTTGAATATTTATTTCCTCTTTAATGGGCATAGTTTTATTGTAAGAATCATTAATTTGTTTACTTAATTGAACCATTTACTTAATTGAACCATTTGTGAAACCTTTGATTCTTCTTCAACAAATTCAAAATCAGATGACACAGAAGGATGAAAAATATCTAAAGGATACCTCTTCAAGTCTTTCTCAAGATTTTGAGCCTCTCTACATGCTTCATTGAAGTTTGTTATCCCTTCACGTAATAGGAACAAAGCCATAGTCTTGGGAAGAGATCTAACATACCAGCAAAAATTAAGTTGTGGTGAAGGCCTATGTTTTTCGTGTAAGCTATAATACACTTGTCGAAAATGTGTATTAAAATTTCCAATTGATTCTCCATCATGTACTTTCATTTGACTCAGATTTTGATGAATCTCAGTTACATCATAATTTCAAAATAATCTCTAAAAATAGTCTCGAATTCTAACCAACTAGAAATTGAATTCAAAGGTAAAAAATAAAACCAAAGAGAAGCCTTACCTTCGAAGGTAAATGGGAATAATCTGCACGCAACATCTTCATGTATGACATTAGATAAATGTAAAATAGATTCATACCTTCTAATATGCTCAGTAACATAAACATTACCTTCTCCATCGAACTTCGACAAGATATTAACTGCCTTTTTAGGGAGTTCATGTAAAGGCCCCCATAGGCTCAATGCAGTGTCAGACTCCCATGCAGGGATTTGGGAAAGAGCCATGGAAACATCATAAAATAAAAGGTATCTCTAATTTAGGGAAATGTGTCGGTTCAAGCCCTCCTTCTAGCGCCATTTGTTGATGCCTTAGATATGTAGGTGCTGGAATGGGTTCTAAGGCTAACAACAAAGGGTGAAAACCCAAACTGAAAGGCTTCAAAAGGTCATACGCAAGGACAGTTCTATCCCCAACCTGTTTGGAATAGTAATCTCCCACGGATACAAAGGCCTCCGCTGGTACTTATGGGGTTTGATCCTGGAAGGATCTATCTTCCTAAGAAGGAATATCAAAGTGTCCTGATTCTAAAGTGAATCTAAACCTAAGACAACTCTATATTGAAAGAAAAATCTAAGCTGAGTGAGATCTAATCTAAAAGGAGTGTATTGTTTGTGTGCAGGGTAACTTGGTTTGAGTTTTAATAAGTTATCTCATCAACTTGACAGAAATGCGAAATCGAATCATTAACTCATTAATTCAAAATACAATCAGGAAATGAAAATTACTGATAATAATTCAAAGATTAAGCATATCCAAGATTATCCTATTGTTCTTTTTCCAATTGAAAAATCAACATGAACTAAATAATTTATGTGAATCACTTGCATAAATAGATAAAATGTTTTAGATAAAGATATTCATTTAAAAAATTTAATTACATAGATCATGAGCTAAGAGAAATATGAAATATAGATCAATGCAGATTATCGATTTACAAATAATAAACAGTGTTTACAAATGAGTTGAAGTAAAATCACAATCCATCAAATACATTTGATAAATTATAACAAAAGAAGAAGTTGAAGAAAGACTAATTGTATATTAAAGGCCTGCAAAAAATTACATAGACTGCAATAACAGAGCATCTCCAGTCTCTTTTGGTGATTTTTCCCCCAAAATACATCATCCTTCTTAAGAGACATCTACCCCTTTAAATAATAATTACCACATTGTTACAAAGGATAAATTCCCCATAAAAGAGATTACAAAATCGGATTGAACTAAGAATGGCCAAGAAAATCGTGCCATTTGTTACATATCTCTAACATTTCATCTAAATCTGGATAGTTTACTAAGTTGATCCCCAGCTAGGAATCACACGTGAAACCTTCCATTTAATTCTATGCTAGCTTATTCCAGATCCGTATGAAAATGTGGATCTTTACTTCCATAACGACAGGTTTCCTGATGAACTGATCCACATGTGCAATTTGGATATGCTCAAGCTGATGGATATTTTCTTTGACCTCCTCACATAGGCTTTCAACCTGTTCGATCATCAATTTAGGTGGACAAACATCTTCAATAAGGCCCATGGTAGGGAGCTGCAATTTTTCCATAATACTATCCACAGCATACCATCTCCTCCCACAAATAGCATGTGCCTTTTGAATGGTATCTTCCACCACATCAAGAACATTCTGCCAAGCACTAAGAGAAGTTCTGACTTTCCCTGAACTGAAAACTGCTTAGAACAGGGATGTCCTCTGGTTTATCTTTAATATACCTCTGTCATTCAAGAATGTCATCATAAGCCTTAGAGGCTTGTTGTCTTTTATCCATCTTCCCATTACGAATGATAGACATCTTTCCAAAGTAAATGTTAGTCTCCTGAATTTCATTCAGAGTACTAAATAGTTCAAAAATCAGCTCGTGATGTTCCTCATTGACCTGAATAACCAAGTCTTTAAACTCCTGTTGAGAGAATTTAGAAAAGGAAGAAGAGGCTGCACTTGTAGTTGCATCCTCCAACTTCTTTTCTAAGACAACTATCTTTTCTTCATGATCAGTGTTCAAGGCTTCAGCATCCTACAATTGGATTTGTAGATAAGCATTCTGTGCTTGAAGGTCTTCAACCTTATCCCCAAATGCTCTTCTGAGTTCACGAATATCAGTTTCATGGTCCTCATTGGCTTTAGCCAGCTACTCTTCAAGTTTCTTCACCTCCTCCCTCTTCAGATCAATTTCTTTGTTCAATGTTGTCACTATATCAAAGTTTGCCCCTGCAAAAGCACCCAAGGAAGCAGCAGAATCCAGTGCTTCTTGTTGTATGTCATCTGATTGCTTAGCCAAAATGATTTAATTAGGAATAGGTTCCTGCAAGACACCTTGATCTTTTGCTCTCTTTTTACCTTTCTTCACCACTGCCTTTGTTGCTTTACTATAAAAGTAGTCTCCAAGGGGAACTACAATGTCCTCTTCAAAATCAGATACTGGCTCAGTAAATGATGTGGTCACATTTGGTGTTGAAAGCAATGGAGCGGTCTAGGTGACAATGGAGCTAGGAATTGGCATAATGATCTGAGAAGTGGTTGGTGCAGAAAGGAAACCTTCTGGGACTAGGGGTATAGAGGTTGGAGTAGGAATTGAAGTAACAACTTCAAAAGATGGAATGGGTGTATCAATAGCCAATGGTGAGGAAGGAACAATTGGGACTTGGACATCATTGGCTGGTGATGGTGAAGGAAATAATGGTGATGGCAGAGGGACAGTCGAATACTGGGTCTCTGCCACTATTGATGGTGGAAAGTGAAGTGGAATTGACAGGGTAGGAAGTGGAGCAGTGAGTGTGGTTAATGTTTGAAATAGCTGGGATATGGCAGCTGGTGGTGTTACCCCAGGTGGTAAAGTTGAAAGAGTTTGAATGGATGAAACTAAGAGTGTTGAAGTTGTGGTATCAACAGCAGTGGTGGTATCAAGAAACTGTTGATCTGGAAAAGGATCATCCATTTTTATGGCATCCAACAAATCTTCCATTGACTAAGAACTTTCAATTACTTCTTCTGTCACAAGCACGAGAGGAATTATCTCATCTTCCACATCATTGTCTTCAATGTTCAGTGTAGGAATTTGAGAGGCAGGAGTTTGGAGCTTTTGTCTTTTATCTGGTTTTCTCACAGCCATCACCTGAACATCAACAATCACATTGGATGCAACAACCACTTGAACATTAGTAGTGGGTTTGGCTACTGCAACTACTTGGGTGTCCAACACCAAAGTAATTGTGCTAATTTCTGCTTTAATTGTTCAGATGTTTGCATTAGTACTTTTAGTTCTGCAACAATCTTTAACTTTGGAGATTATTCCATAAGGCCTTTTCCTTTGTCTCCATCCGTATAAGTGAGCATCAGTGGAGTATTTGCTTTCTGAGCTTATTTTTCTTCCCTGTCTCTTCTTGTTTGCTCATCCAGCTTGAGTTGCATTCTTATGTAGCTCAAAACCTTGGTTTTTAGCTCTTGTTGGTACTGAATTATGGGATTCTGTTCATATCTGCTTTTGGCCTTCACCGGGACTTCAGAGAAAGTATTTACCCCTGGTACACAAAGTCATCAAGAAGATCTTGATGAACATAACCAATCTTCGTATGATTTTGCTTGAAGTGAGCATCAAGAAATCCTTTAGGGTCATGCATCCTTTTGGGAGCATACCCCAATTTCAAAGAAGCAATCTTATCTCCCAGAACTATAGCCCAAGTTGAAGTTGGGATAACCAAAGGTCCTATATTTAAAGGAAAATTAGGCCATCCCCTCATTTTAGGACCAGTGAGTTTGAGGTAAACCCCCTCAGTGACAGTTTCATAAGTAACTTCCTCAATCACCAACCTATCTGGAACTATTCTGGGAAGTAGGTGAACAGTGCTACTTCCCCACACTCTGATATATGAGAAAGATTCTCCCACATACCAATCACCAATTGTAGCAATAAAATTTCTGGCATCAGTTGAGAAAGAAGGTGCTTCTTCTTTGAATATCTGGAAATAGACAGCTCCGAAGAAGTGGTCAAAAATATCATATAACAAGGGTACATAATTATTTTCCCAGAGTGTTGAACAGTAAATATGAACAGGAGGGGTTGATAGAGTCCAATTCCATCCCATGTTGGGATATTGGAATTTTGTGCAAAATACATCAATCACATAGGTCGAATAAAATAAGTGTGGCTTCCTCGAAGCTGGTGATTTCTGGTACTTCTCAATGGTCGTCTTCAGTTCGGCTGACAAAATTTAAGCCCAGAGAAAGGGCTCCCTGGTTGTCAAGACATGATAGGCCATAGGTTCCCACTCAGCCTTAAACACTCAGCAATTTGGAAGACCATAAAGTCTGCTAAGCATAGCTGCCAACAAGGGGTGGGGTTCTTTAAACCATGAAACGCGATATGAATTATCAACCCTAGGCAAGAAAACAACTGATTTGTGCATCCAAGGCTTTAGCATTTCATTGAAATTATACCTAGTTGCTACTGAATTTAGGAATGCAGGAGTGAGGGGTTGAACAGCTGGTTTTAGGGCATATGATCTCATAAAAACCTCAGGGCGAAATGTAGTCAGTTGTGACCCTACGCTATCATTGAAAGACCTGTCCTTAGGGTTAGCATGGTTTATAATCCATTTGACCGCGTCAGTATAGGGAAGTATGGTAGGTCTGGATGCTATAGCATGGAGTTTGGAATCCCTAATTCTTTCATAGGCGATCCGGTCATCTTGAATATCGAATAGGTCATCATTATCAAAAATAGAGTAAATCTTGGACCAATCGAGCTGGTAAGTTTCTGAAACCTTGTCACTGGTGTCGAAAAAGATGTTGAAGTTTGGGTCCTTATTCAAAGAGTCTTTCTATGCAGTTTTGGAGTGAGTGTTGCGAGACATGTTTGAAAAAACTGGTAAATTCTAATAAACAAATAAACACAAATCAACAACAATTCAAATTACCAAAAACCGTAAGCAATTGAATAAGATAGCGACACGAAACCAACCTGTGGAAACTGCAAACAGCGAAAATGACCCCTGGTAAAAACTCGCAGTAAAATCCAAGCAGCACATAATTTTCGAATTTAGAAAAATGATAAAGAAAACATGAAAAATGGACATATTTATTAATTTCACCGAGTAAAATGTAAGCCATAATATTAAGACAGAACAACAGCTGAGATCTGATTGAGCAAGGTGCGGAAAAGGAATTGCGGGTGTTTATTTTGCAATTTTATGCATTCTTTCCGCAATCCGCAATTGCGAGTTGCGGGTTGCAAAAATACAAGAGACACAATATAACAAGAATGACCTTTCCACAATCTGCAATTCGCAATTGTGGGTTGCGGGTTGCGGAAATGTAAAACACAAACTCTGTATTCAAATTCTTTCCGCATTCCACAATTGCGGGTTGCGGGTTGCGGAAAAACAAAGCACAAAACCGAAATTAAATGTCTTCCCGTAATCCGCAATTGTGGGTTGCGGGTGCAAACCACCGTGATTATTAAAAATGATTATGCATCCGAAATCTACATTGCGGTTTGTGGGTTGCGAAACGAAAGAGTTTTGAAACTAAAAACCAAGCTTCCGCAATCCGCATTGCAGGTTGCGGAAAGACTTGACTCTTGGGAAAATCAAAGCTTTCTGTAACTCCCCAAAATTACCCAAAATTAAGGAAATTTTCCTAAGGGAAAATTACTAACTTGATTAAATGAAAGCAAAGCAATGAAAGCATGATGAAAACCCCAAAATGACTATGGCATTTAATCATTACCTTTGCAGATAAAAAATTGGGGCTCCCATGTTTACTTTAAACATGGGATCTGTTGTACCTACAACAAGCCCATATAAGGACTTCATCAAGTTGCACACATAGTTAGGATCAAATGTATATCCTTCTGGTTGCTGCATATAAAACTCTTCCTCAATATCTCCATGGAGGAAGGCACTTTTGACATCCATGTGATGTACTTCCTAGCGCTTGGCAATAGAAATTGCCAGAACTAGTCTTATCGAATCCTTCTGTGCAACTGGTACAAAAGTATAATTGTATTAAAGGCCATGGACTTGGGAGAATCCCTTTTCCACCAGCCTAGCCTTATATTTCACTGCTGCACCATCAACTGCACACTTGGTCTTGAATATCCACTTTCACCTTACCAATTTTCTTCCTGGGGGAGCTTGACTAGCTCCCATGTCTCATTCTTTTGCAGTGAATGAAACTCCTTATCCATAGAATTCTGCCTTACTGGTTCATGTGAGGATTCCTCATATGTCTGGATCGGAATCCACCATCAAATAACATCTCTCAGATAAGGAAGGATCATTCACATTGAGAGCATTCTCAAATTGTGATCTAGTCCTTCTTGTGTCCTGGGGATTTACCACTAGTTCACCAGTTGCTTGAAGAGTCTTAGAAGCCCACTTTGTCCTTTTTGGTGAATCAGGATCTGTAATAAAATGGTATTCATCATCAGAAATATTAGAATCAAAAAATTCAAGAGGAACTTCACTTACATCTTCAAGTGGTGGTGTGGATGGCTCTCCAATTTCAACATTTTGAGAGGGCTCTTCTTCGAATTGAACACTTCTTTCAATGAAGGATTTTTGAGTAGCCATGTTCAACAACTTGTATCCTTCGGAGTCCTATGAATATCCAACAAAAAGACATGGTTGGATTTGGGGCTGCATAGCCCTTCTCTTCTCAAGTGGAATTCTAGCCCAAGACTTGGAGCCAAAAATCCTGAAATGAGAAATATCAAGTTTGTGCCCAGTCCAAGCCTCAAAAGGAGTGATTCCTTTTAGAGCTTTGTGAGGCACTCTATTATGACTATATGTGGCACAATTTATTGCCTCATCCCAAATCCTTGGAGATAAATACTTTTCCTCAAGCATGCATGTGGCCATCTCCTTCAGTGATATGTTCTTCCTCTCAGCCACACCATTCTGCTGAGGTGTGTATGGAATAGTGTGTTTCATCTGTATGCCTAAAGAGGCACAAAATTGCTGAAAATAAGATTTGATGTACTCCCCACCATTATCATATCTAAGGATCTTGATATGTCTACTGAACTATTTTTCTACTGAGACCTTGAAAAGCTTTAACAAACCGAACACTTCAGACTCTAACTTGATGAAATAAATCCAATAGTACCTGGTAAAGTCATCTATGAAGGTAAGGATGTATTTGGCATGGTTCAAAGACCCATGGGGGAATGGACTTGATATGTCACTGTGAATAATCTCCAAGGGTGCTGAGGTTCACTTAGTTTTGGCTCTTTCAAACTTATGCTCAAGGTGTTTTCCTAGGATGCATCTTTGACAAACACCTTTAGAAAACTTGATATTGGGCAGCCCTATGACCATTTATTTCTCATGGAGTTGGGAAATACATTTATAATTTAGGTGACCAAATATTTCATGCCATAATTTTCTTGAATCATTTGCATGGTTTAATAGAGCAAAAGGTGAGGGGAATGGCACAAAATGAGAAAACCTATAGATTTTTGAGCTATGGTCAACAGAACCTAAGGCAACAATTTGAACTGTTGACATTTCACAGATTTAAACATCATTAGGTGTGAAGATCACCTTTTTGGGTGATCCTGTGTGAGTCATCTGGTATACTGACAAAAGTTTAGCAACAAGTCTTGGAACATACAAAACATTAGTGAATGTACCAAAATCTAGATCAATGTTGCCTTGACCTTTGCTTGAAGTTTCAAAATCATCACCCAACACAATGGTTGGACCACTGGAAGAGTCAAGAGATGAGAAGCTCTCTCTTGTGGACACCATGTGCCTTGAAGCTCCAAAATCAATGATGAATTATGTAGGCTTTTATGTGCTTTCCATCAGTGCATGAACTTGCTCCTTATCTTCATAATTTTGTCCTCCATCCTTCCTCCTTGAGCTCTTAGGAAGAGGAATATTGGCTTTATCCAGGAGTTGAGCCATTTGATCAATGGTCTTCTTCATGCAGGAGCTTTCAGGATGAAAGCTCCTGCTGCAATAGTTACACTTTGCCTTCTCATTCTTCTTGTTTGGATTTCTCTTGAAATTCGAACTTGAGGAGTTTTCATGGACTTTCTGCTTGTCCTTTATCTGATCAGTGGGTTTCTTGAAATTTCCCTTCTTCTTGCCTTTCGAACTCCTTGAATATCCAACAATCAAACCGTGATATTTTGATGGATTTTTTATGGCTCCCATCAAGACCAACTTGTCTTGTTCTTGTGTAAGAGACTCCATGAATTCTGAGAGAGTGTAGGACTCTTCCAATTTCGAACTACCTTCCTTGTGGAGTGGAAGGTCAAAACAAAAACTGAGTAATCAGGGCCAATCTTGGAGAGAATGGCCAAGATTAGTTGCTCATCATTCTTAACAATTCCACATTGCTTCAATTATAGAACAAGTGACTTTAACTTTGAGTAAAAATCCTAGAGGTTCTCGAAATTATGTGGACTCAATGAAACAAGTTCATTATCCAGTTGGTGGCCTCTTAATTCATCTGTCTTTCCATACAATTCTTGAATATTTAGACAAAATTCATTAGGTGAGGTAAGACTATATAGATGGAATAAAAGACACTTGGATGTAGTGAGACATAGGAGACCATAGGATTCATCTCTTCGATTATGCCACTTTGATTTCTCAATTGTTGAGGTTGGCTTAGGTTCAGTTGCCATAGTCACCCTGTAGAGTCCTTTTCTCCTCAACATGATCTCCATCTGCGCTTTCTAGTCAAAATAATTGAATGGAGTGAGGATGATCTTATGTGACTGATCCATGGCAGCTCTAAAATATATTTTAGAGTGGTTTGGGTGTGCCCCAAGATGATTTGTTGCGCCCTCTGGGTGATTGAATGTTCCCTATAGATGACTGAATGCGCCCTCCTTGAGACTGGTTGGATCCTGCAAGAAAATCAATGGAGAAAAGAATAGCTTGATAGATCTGATAACATGTGAAATTTACTTCACACCAAGATCTGATCAAGAAATTACAACTCTCACAAGTAATTCTCACACAACTAGTCAAGAACATTGAAAAATAGTCACATATGATGCAAACAGAATTACTCTCATAAATAATAATAGATCAGAAAACCTTTGGAAATTAATAGGATTTCATTATATAGAATTACATCATATATTCGAACGAATAAGGATTCCATTCGAATCCTCACAAAAGTAGACTTACTAAAATTATGCAAAACCCCCCTAGTTGGAAAGTGTGTTCTCCAAGTCACTCCAAAGACTCACGAATTTCTGATTTAGTGATCAGATAGTGATGTGTGATGGAAAAGCATGCCAAATACAAAATTTGGAAGGAATAAACATCATGGAGGATGAGTTGGCCAAAAACCAGTTATGACTAGTCAACTAGCTTTTACCTTTCACCAAAAAGTGGTAAAAAGCAGTAAAAGCAGCTAATGCGCCTTTCTATTCCAGGATTAGCTAAAAATAACCAAAATCGTATCCAGGATCTCAAGGAATGTGCTCTAGTGGGTTTAGGAAGCTTGTGGTCCACACAATTATTTTTTAGGCCAACTACCTAGTCTAATACATAGGAATTAATCATAAAACGATTAATTAATGCTACTATGGTAATAAATGACATATATGGGTTTTAAATATTCCAACGCCCTATAGAGCTCTAGATGATTTTTTGGCTAAGCACAATGAGCAGAAGGGGTTGTGGTATGAGAGAGAGAAGCATGTAAGTGTTTCCTTCTCCTTGGCGGCCTCGTAGCCTAGCTTGGGTGTGGCCTCTCAGTAGAAATAGTATATGCTGGACAAAGTGCCTACGGTTGGGTGGAAATTCTCTCTTACACAACCAATTGCTTAGATCTCAATTGTTAAAGATAAGTATTATTTTCTATTTGAATCTAAAGTGTTTAATTGATGCTTGTAATGATTATGCTTGTAAATGCATGTGTTGTGTGTGTGGGTGTATTTTATTTATGTTGTGTATTATTATCATGCATATGCACACATATTTTTCAATAATATGAATTTGTAATATGGATATGGGGAGAAATTTAGAATCTTGTAGTTAGTAATGTCCCCTCTGTTGGCCGGATTGGGAGAAGGGGACATTACAGAGTGGTATCAAAGCTTCTAGTTGCAATACTGGAGATGTATGGGCCAAGAACCCATATTTACATGCATAAATGAGAAATGGTTATGGAGGAATCAATTTATGTTACATGACAGATAAGAGGGCGAAAGTAATTTTGAATTAAGTTCAAAATAATCCCCCTTATTACCAAATGGAATTTTTGTGTAATTATGAAATTTTGAAAATTTGGGGAATTTTTAAGTGGGCCTCACCCATGCCACATGGATGGGTGACATGATGGAGACACATGGGTGGAAGGCATGATGTGGAAGCACCACATAGAACCCATGAACATGTGACTGCATATGATAGGTGCAGAGGAAAACAAATATCTGACCGTCGGCATCAGATAAGATCAATGGACGTAGTTGATAGTGCTTCAACAACTTGCATGATTTTTAATAGTGTGTGAATGGAGATATAAACATTGGATGGTAGGGAATATCAATGGGTCGTGGTTCACAGTGCCTTGGGAATGTGCACGATAGTTAACAACAAGCGGGAAAAGATATGACAATTGGATTATAGGGAAGAATGACAGTTATGATTGATAGCGCATCAGAAATGTGCACATTGGTTAATTTGGGATGAGCTAGCCATTGGGACGAAACCGCCCAAGGCACATGTCACCTTTTTATTTATAATGGCTCCCTAAGTAATTTTCCAAAACCACTTTTGTAGAGATCCATTACCTCTTTTTGTAACGGGAAACCACTGATTCCTAAGGTCAAATGGTATGGAAAATTGGCATTTGGTGGGGGGTGACTTGGCCACATCAGAGGGTGATAGATTAGAACCGTTTGAAACTTGGAAATGCATGTGTCAAGACACGTCAGTACCCTTCCACGTCAACAAAAATGACATTGTTCTTGTGCACCATATTGCACAAAATCGAATTATTTACAAAAAAGAGAGGTCACCTTTGTTAAAGATAAGTATTGTTTTGTATTTGAATATGGAATGTTGAATTGATGTATGTAATGATTATTCTTGTAAATTCATGTGATGTATAGATGTATTTTATGTTTGATGTGTATTTTTATCATGCATATGCACACGTATTTCTCAATAATATGAATTTATAATATGGATATGGGGTGGAATATAGAATCGCATAGTTAGTAATGTCCCCTCTACAAGTCAGATTCAGAGAAGGGGGCATTACATCAACAGATGCTAGAAAGATGTTGACATATTCATCTCTCATTAAATACAAATTAAGAAGTGTATTTTTTCCACACCCATTGGAATACTTTTGGGACATGTTGTTTGAAAAAATGGTATCAAAGTTGACTTGGAAAAAATCAAATTCATCATTGACCTAAGTTTCCAGTAAATCCCCAAAAATTCAAACTAATGAGAGGACATACATGATACTATGGCATTCCCCCTTGATGAATTGCTCAAGAAAAATGTTGAATTTGTGTGGATGCCAAAATGTGCATAATCATTTGAACCACTCAAGCAAAAACTAATCAAAGCCCCAATCCTCATATTTCCAAACTAGTACAATAAGTTTCATGTCCACCTTGATGCGTCGGGTATTGCAGTCGGTGAAATACTAACCTAGAATGGCGATGACGGGGTCTTCTATCCCAATGCATATGCTAGTTGAGAATTAAACAAAGTCGATTGGAATTACTCAATGACTAAAAGAGAAAGGTTAGGTATTATTTTTTCTCTCCAAAAGTATCATCACTATTTATTGGCTAACCCATTTGTTTTTTTTATATGTTACCAAGCCCTAAAATACTTAGTCAATAAACCACTACACCATGGGAGAATATGTCAATGGCTCTTATTATTTCAAGAATTTGAACTTGAGATATTAGTCTGGCCAAGAAATACCAATTTCAAACCTATCCATCTGTCTCGTATAGAAACTGGTGAAGAATCTGTCAAGATAGATGATGAATTACCTAATTCCCATATTTTTAGAGTTGAGGCTATACTAATTGAGTTGGCATACTTTTCCCAATTCTTACAAGAAGGATAGGCTTCGGAAGGAACATCTGAAAAGAAAAATAAAATTGTATCCATGAAAGAAACACTGTATACTCTAATCAATGGGTTACTTTATAAATTAGGACAAGAATACATACTCCTGAATCTTTCAAACGAGATCCTTTTCTAATGATGGACCTACTTTAGGGTTAGAAACTATTGAGAAACAATCACCACCATAGGTTTCTCTTTTGGAAATTTATTCAACTGTGGAAAATGAATAATGAAATGACATACTCCGTGGATGTGTGCTCGACCATGAGAAGGATGTTATTATCAATGAATCACATTCTGGAGAAGCATGAGGACATTTTCAAGTTGACATGACAGTCAAGAAGATAATACAATATGGGTTATGGTGGCCAACATTGAACAAAGACCACAAAACTTATATTAGTAAATGTGACAAATATCGGCAAATGGGTCAACTTATACAGAGAAACAAAATGTCGCTAATGTATATGACCCTGAGTTTAACATTTGATATATGGGCTATTGACTTCATTGAACCATTCTCGGTACCTGGATGACGGATAGGCGCTTGATATGTAATCACTGCAGTAGAATATGTTACTAAATGGGGTAAAGAAGAACCCGTTGAAGCATGTTTGAGTGAAGTTGCAATGAAGTCTATATATGAAAACTTTGTTACAAGATTTAGATGTCCCCTCACATAAATCAATGATAGGGGAACACATTTCATCAATAATTCTATAGCAGTATTATTGAAATAATTTATGATCAACCACCATCATATTTCAGCATACCACCCTAGTCGAATGGCGCCATTCAAGCCGTTAATAAAACATTTACAAAGGGATTAACTAAAATTTGCAATATCGACAAGGATGATTGAAACAACAAAATCCCTGCTATCGTATGGGAATACAGAACAACATATAATAAATCGACAAAAAAAAGATTGTCCAAACTAGTTTAATCATATTGTTACACTTTAAACAGAAAGAACCTATAGATGCACCGGTATTAAATTTGGATATTGTACAAGATACACAAGATTGAGTATTTGAGTTGCGGAAATTGGAAGAACAAAGAATGGTTGCTATTCATCATCAAGAATTTAAAAAATAGTAGCAGAAATCTTGGCACAACATGAATATAAGTAATAAAGGTATATCAGTTGGTGGTTTAGTACTCCTATATGATATCAAAATAAAAGGAAAACCAAAGAATTTAGAAACTACATGGATGGGTTCCTACATAGTTGAAGAGCTTAATCATAACAGATCTTTCTGACTAAAAGTGCTTCGGGGTCAAGTCTTCAAAAAAGTTATCAAGGGAGATTGACTATAAAGATACATAATATGAAGAGGCACATCACCAAGTAATGGTCATATCACCACTAGTCGACCATCATGCCTCCATGTTTTCATTTAATTAATTAGAATAAGTAACTAATTCATTTAAAAATAGTTATGTAACTAACTTAGCATAAAATTCATATAAAAAGGGAACTAAGACATGGAATTTGGCAAGTGAGAATCACTTCAACACATATGATTCTTGACTAGTCAGAGGAGGCAGAGAGTGAAAATGAAATCATGCAATAGTTGAGAAGTAGCATACCTTCACCTAACACCAACATGAATAATAAAGAAGATGAAAATAGGAAAACTGATCCATCGGATAGAAAAGAGGAATCCAAACCAACGAAGACAAACCCACATGAAACGAGGAAAGAGGATACAATTTGAGAAGTAAAGCATGGATGGGACCATCATCAGAACCACCAACCATCGAGTGAATCGATAGGTCGTGAAAAAAACTTCCAACTCAAGTTTCATCGAGCATGTGAAGTAGTTGTCCTCCACTAAGATCACAGTTATTGCACTCACCTATGAACATTAAAAGCTTGTAGATTTCCACACGTATAAATACTCCAATACTGTAATATTGTTGGAAAATATTCGATTCCATATTAGAGTGAGCACACCCTATCCCAAAAATCATAGAACTCCTATCATATTTGTTGATAATCAAATACCTGCAACAAACAACGGTGCCCAAGAAATCCATAGCATCAACTAAGACAAAATTAGCTAAAGAAAAGAACATAGCACAACAAGAAGAAAAACAATGACACCCCTGCAATCCTACTTGCATAGAATTAATAAATCCAAGACAAAAGAGTATAAATCAATGAAGCTTATGCAAAGACAAAAGAATGGGGAATCTAGGATAAGAAATGGACTGATGAATCCACTAAACTTGCTATAGAGAAAATTTAACATTATATGAATGCACCATTTCTATCCAGCCATGGAAACCTCAAAAACATGATAGTTAAATTCATAGTGAGTTACCATGATGGAAAATTCTAGTTAGATGAACCCATTAAGATAAGTGACTCCATCATTTTCCATATAATTGGTTTCCAAGAAAAGGAGAACCAGTTCCTATCATGACTAAGCCTTTGGAGCTAGTCATAGAATTTACAGGAACACCACAAGGCAAGAAATAAAAAGGATTAATAACCATCAAAGTGACTTATGCAACCATCAAATCGGAAGCAGTGATAATTTCACTATGCCTAACAAGTTATAGATATTGCTCATGACACCAAATTTTCAACTAGGCCAAACACCTGGCTGCAATAGTCTGGAACAATTGTGAAAAATGCTAAGAGATTGGTAAGGAAATATGGTTTTTGTTTCTCCTCATCTGGATACAATTGCAAAGATATCCCCAATTGGTGATCCATAATTAAGAATTTTCTCATGAGTGGTGTTTTTGCACCACTCATCAGAAAATTCAAAATTTTTGTGCCTAAGGAATCATCGATGGATCCATAAAAAGCTAACTCATTGTTGGAACATTGTTTCCATGTAGTAAAACGCAAGTGCGACCGATGGAGAGTGCCCCAACACATCCATCATAGCTTAGCCCAGTTGGTAGATATCCATCTTAACCTTGACCATACCAGGGTATGGTATTTATAAGGATCAGGAGGAGTTTCCCATCAACTCGACTATTATCCGAATGTACAATTTTTGTTTGCGGATATTTCCAAACAGTCGAATACCATGCTACCAGTACTAACTTTATTTTATTCCTCCTAGTCAAACTTGATACAAACCCTTATGTATGGTGAGGAATAAGACCATTATGATACTTCACTATATATCACCCATTTGGTCCAAAAGACGAACCTGTGGAGAACCCTTTATAAATTGTACCCTCATCCATCCAAAGGAAACAACTAGTCACCGAGCTAACTAGAGAAATGACCGAAGATGATGAAGAATAACCTTTTATCAAAGAAGGATTCGAGCCATACTTCAATAAGTCATGTCTAAAGGAGAAGCTCGACCATTTCATTGAGTAGATACTCACTTTTCAACAAAATGTTAAAGGTAAATCCATGTGACAATAGTATAAGAGAAGAAAGTAGTTGTTTTCAACTACATCTGAAGAAGACTTAGTAGGTCTATGAGAGCAAGCTAAGGTTGTTATGATTGAAGCTGCTAAAAATAAAGTGACTAGCAAGAAGTAGATTCAGAAAAAAAAAAATTGATGAACAAAGAATACCAGCACTCGAGAGTAGCCATTGTATATCTATTGCCTGCTCGGGAAAAACTAAAGTTAATGAAAATATCCCATGAGGAGGAATTTTTAGAAGTGATGGATGAACCCATTCCCTCTTCCCCAAATCATCTATAAGAAGAGAAACCCTTGACTATAGTATTAGACCCCACTTCCATAACCATAACCCATGAACTTACTAAACTAATTATCTCTTTGTCGCACATATTACCCCAACTAAGTCAATTAACCACCATTTTCTGGATACGTGAAACAAAAACTACACCAGAACAGTTAGCCATTATATATTTTCCTCCACTGCTAGATTCCAAATCCCCGAAGCAAATACTTAATCTTCCTTCAATTAAATCCCTTCTAAAAAAAATTTCTCCTTCGACTCCACTTATAGCATCCGCCATTCCTTCCTCCATTACGACTATTGTTGTGACCATCGTTATAAATCCATTACCAACAAGTTTAGTTTCCTAGCATACCATACTCTAAATGTTCATTCATTCGATTGACTCGCTTCTCACAACATCAAATCCTCTGTTGACTAGTTTTATATCAACTTCACTGACCGCCATAGTCCCGACCACTTCATCAATCCATGTCTCAGCGATCAATACAACCACCATCCAATTCATCATTCCCATGACTAGTACCATCCAGATACCTATATCCCTACCTGTCGTGACTACTACAACATCGAATTTAGTCATGACCATATCAACCCTGACTACATCATCTTCTTAACAAACAACTTCGACTAGTGGAGCAAGCTGACAAAAGAGTTTGAAGAAAGAAGGAAGAAGTAATAAAAATAAACCCAAGAATGAAATCAGAATTTCATTAACACTATAGCAGGAAGTCAGTTCTACATCAACAATAGGTTTTTTTGTATCGGCCAAAGCATTAGACCAAGATCTACTAGATGAAATATTCAAAGTTGTCTATAAGGATCACAATAAAATATGCTTTGATACTAATAAAAAGATTGGATCCATGAAAATGGAGCAAGATGATACCTAGAAGACATGTTCATCAAAAGTAGAACAAATTATCGGACCAATAGAAGTCCCCCATCCTGAGAGAATGCTTAATATAGTCCAAATCCTACTGGGGTCTATGTTAACTTGTCTTCAGCAAGTACTTGACCAACAGATGCAACAACAACAGTAGGGAAACAATTTACTTATTGCCAATGAGTTTAGAAAGTTTGAAGAACATGACATGCACTTAACATCATATGAGGTCTAGGAAACCATATCATCCTTAGTTCTAAACAATTGGCATTCTTACTATCGAAAAATATGTATTGAAATTTAGACCCTGCAAACCACCATTTTAGATTTATATAGAAGAAAGGCTACAACCAAACCAGACATCGCTCAAATATTAGAGGACCAAATATGAATGGAACAACAACGTGTGGTTGACTTGCAGAAGAAGGATCACCAATGGTTGCATGAAGAAAAGGATGCATAGGGTGAAGTCAACAATATGATGGGTTGTATATACAGACTTTTTCAAGATGAAAAGCTTCAATGCCAATATTATGGGACTAATATTCAAAACATGGAAGACAAACCAATGCCAATGAAGTGCTTATGACTATCTAATATCACCACAGTAAGTGAAAACATTCAGTCTAACTTCAACGACTAGGAATATTTTCAACGATGCCTTTCCTTATCTATCCCTACCATAGTTGAAGTGTGTGTTGAAGCGACCCCACTTGGTGCAACATCCAGTCCTTAGCAACGTTGAATTTTGTATTTTTTTGTAAAATTCACATCTCCTTGTTCTCTTTAGGACTAAGAAATGTTTTTTGGCTGGGGGAGATGTGGATGGGCCTAGTAGACAAGTCAACTAGGTGTTCCCAACTGACCACCGATTGGTCGGCCCATTCTAGTTGAGTTGGTTAGGATGACTAATAGACAATTATATAGTTACAACTGTCTAACCAATTGTATGATCCATATATATAGGTTGTTGAGCCAGATGATATAGAGATGATTATCTCTGTTTGGTACATTATGGATTATTAACAAAAGAAGAATTGTTGTTGGTGTGACCATTACTCTTATTCTTTTTTGTTCCCTTTATGTATTCTTTTTCTCGTACTTAAATATCTTTATAACGAACTACTGGTAACCTAATGGAATCCAATAGATTACAATAGGTTGTATGGGTCAATTTTTTTTTTCTAGATTACATATGGTTAATATGTAAAATTTTGTTTTCTATACATATAGTTCATATTGGTCTAGTTCGGAGACTGTATCCTAACCTCCCTTCTTGGATTTTTTTAAGGGAAATGCAATCTTTGTATGAGAAAATGCAAATTTTTTCTACTATCCATTTGCATATTTTTCCTTCCTAGGTTTTGCATAGTTCTCCTCTATAAAAAAATTCACTCCATTCCTGCACCTTGGGGAATTAATGGGTACCGTAACATCCAATTATAGGAAGAAGGAATTACATGGAAGAAAATATACCTACCCTAGAACCTAGAATTTAATGAGGAAGAGGGGTGCATGGAATAATATATGTTCAGTAACCAACAACAAGTCCATTCGACAAAATAAAGCAGTGAAAGGAGTGGGATCTATTGCTAAAAACATTGAAAAGGTAAGTGTCGAGGAAAACCTAACTTCAGTGTTTCAGCATATTTCCTTTTAATAAAGAATCTAATTGGAATATTTCAACTTTTTCTTATTAGAAACCCCTTGAAGGATATTCACTATTCATTAGAACATTTTGTGATATTAAGTCATCCAAGTTAGATTTTTTTGTACAAGCTCATATTAGTTTCATCAAAGTAAGTTTTGTGATATTTTTGTTTATTCTTTATATAATTAACGATGCTAGAAATGTGAATGAATTTGTGAAGGAGCTTGCATCAGTAACGAAAGTAGTAGATCAGTTCAAAAGCATATCTATTGTGGATTACTGTCAATAGGATAAATATTTTGTGGAAAAAATATAATGTAATATGACCTTATAAATGGATGTTGTATCTTGTTCACGGAGATGATCAGTCTAGTTCAAACGAGTGTATACCTCATAAATGGAATCCCATATTTTGTGAAATAAATTGACCAAGAATAGTCTTCCCTTTTTGTTTGAAAAAAACCTTGAACTAATCTATTTTGTGAAAAAATTGGAATGGACTTTTAACTCAGAATATATATGAGGTCTATATTGTCAAATAAAATTTCAAGGTAGTGGTCTTGTTATCAATATCTTATAACACCCATGTGAGAATTCCATCAAGTGCAACATATGATCTTGCTACAATTTTTTTAAATAATTTACCTTGCTTAAGTTTTACCTTGAACGATAGATATGTGCAACCAAGTAGGATATTTGATACCTTGGTTTCCTTTATTTTTGTTAATAAAAGAACATCAATATGGTTGCACATGAAATATGACATAATGTGACCATAGTGACCATAGTGATTGTGTATATTGCACAAATATAGTGACTATAGTGACCATAGTGACTGTATATTACCCAAATATAGTGACTATAATGACATAATGTGACCATGTTTACCATAGTGACCATAATGTGACCATGTTTATCATAGTGACCATAATGTGACCATGTTTACCATAGTGACCATAATGTGACCATAGTGACTGTATATTTCTCAACTCATGTTATGAGGGCTTCTAGAGTGACTTTGACTACCATTCTGAAGAACCCAAATGGATTTGAACCTGGGTCTTTCCCAAGTAATGATTGATATATTTTCCATCTTTTTTACACAAGCTACAAATTCTTGGACCTTGCCTTGATCCTTTTTAAGAGCATCCCAGGTCAAAGTTTTATTTGATAAAGACAACCACTTAAAGATCCTAGATTCCTTTCATAGGTTCCCTTACTGTGTAGTTTTTTCTCCACCACCATGATTCTTCCTCATTTCGTTCCTCAAAAATAACCTTGTCTCCAAATTTTGCAGTGAATTTGTTATTTGTTGTGTTCTTGGACCATACCAAAGAGTCCTCTTCCAGTGTTACTCGGATGTGGGCTTGTGACAATCTCTTAGTGAATCATTTCCGTTGTTTTGCCATCATTCCCTTCGACGGTTTAGTGCATCCTACTATTCGTCCCATAATGAACACCTAGCCTTAACCATGTTATTGGTTACATTCTAACAATTCGGGTGGTTATAGACTTAAACAAAGGAGGATTTTGCAGTTGTTGGTGATATTAGTAGGAGGATCCCAACCATGATGGTTCAACAATCATTGAAGCATGATTTTGTAGCAAGGAAAATCAAAATGATGAATTTTGTGTAAGATCATTTCCCATTTAATTGATATAATTACTATGTATGGGTTGTAAGGAAAGGGTGGTGGATAATCATATCAATTATATGCAAGAAATTAGGAAGCAATTTTATGAGACAACTAATGAATCATATGATGCCTACTTGGTTATGATATGCTTCATAGTTATTCCTTTAATTACATGTAATCAAACTTGAAGTCCTTTGGAATATGCATGGACAAATAAAGCCATGAAGTGGAGGATAGGAAAATGAAATCTAAGCATTAGTAAACAGAATAGAGCATCAACGGGACCTTGAATAGGTATCTTGAACAATTTCAAAACATTTACAAGTTTATATTAAAAATTTAAGGGCGGAGTTTAGAAACCACTTGAAATCTCACGAGAACCCATTTAGCTTCAAAATTTCATACTTGTGCTACTTGTAGAAATGTATCCCCTTATGGTGTATATCAATTGCAGATAAGAGTGATTCCTTGGATTTGATCTTGATAGTTCAGCAAATGATGTCCAAATGCTTGTAATCCTGGAATGTTACCAATGTTAAGCTTGAACCGCGGTATTGTGAATGCTCTTATAGGAGGCAGTTTCATGGAGGATGCCTTAATGGTACATAAGGTGTAGTTTACATAACAATATAGGGTTTAGAAAAAGACTCTAAAATAGGTACTAAAATATTTTATGATTTCCAAGGCTAGCAGGAGAGAAACACATTATGTTAACGACTGGAAAAATACTGGTTTCTGGATTGCATGTTCAGATATGGATTGTCCATTTTTCTACATCAAAATTTCCCTATACAATTCATTGAGGCATGATTCAAGCCTTCGACTCAAATTCTGAAATCAAATATTCGTGAACTATCTTCTAAACATGTGGTGGGATTAGGGTGCTTCCTACACTTTAAACTAAATGCTTAGGTCAAGTTTAGGATTGCAACAATCATTTCAGAGATTAGCAGTTACAAGCATTTAAAACAAACCCTTCAAATCTGATTTGGGCTTCTCTAAATATGAAACCAACTTCATTGTCAACATATTCACTTGATAATTAAATGAAAATCAACCAATCATTCTACAATCTCTAGGATTCCATAACCAACTATCATCCATACCTGAAAATTTACTTGAAGATCGTAGCCCAAGCATTTCCCTTTTATTCTTCTTCTATCTATTGTAAATGAATTCTAGGTTTCTTACCAAAACATTACTAAGTTTCCTTGAATATGGAAATGACTTTCATTATTGAACACACAACTAAGGTCACTGTACTTCTATATCTTTAATATTTGGTTTTGATTGATGAAGATGATCTATAAGTTTGTCAATAAACATGCCTTCTTTTTTGGGGATTCAAGAGCTGGAAAAATCTTCACACGGATCAAATCTAATCACCATATGAGCTAATGATATAATGTACTTCTGTTACTGATTAGAAAATGCTGAGTGATGTACCAACTATCCTCCTCATGCCTAATTTTTCATTCCATATAACATCCACTATTCACTTGTATTAACTTTTTGGCCTAGCCATTAAATGTAGAATTCTTCATTGTAAGTATATAGAAGGCTAATGATATGGTATAAACAATGCAAAGAACGAAAAAATAAAAAACCACTCAACAACAACCATAAGTAGCAGATAATGGATCCATCTAGTGACTAGAAATTTGTTACCATGATTTTGTAAAATTTGAACATCATGCATATAGTGCTCTATCCCCATCCAAGAATATATGTTCAGCTATGTACACAAACTAATACAACTATATGCTACAATATTGTAAGACTTTGATACCCAATATTTTGTGGAGAATCCTTATCCCTTATTTATAATTGATTGAGGATGGAGCATTTGGATTGTTTCATTTTCAATATAGTCCTCCCAAATAGTGATTATGCCTCAGGGATATCTGGAACCCTTCAATTTACTTCAGCCATGTTGATTAAAGTTAGAAAAATGCCTCCAACAACCTTGAAAATACTTTTTCTTTTTGAGAGGTAACAGTATACATATGTACTTGATTTTTATACATATCTATGAAGTTGATTCCAACTATTCAAAATTTTCTCATTTGCATATTCGCTTTAAGTAATTATTTTCTTCTATGGACATCAACCCATAGTAGAGAAGCAAAAGGGGCATAGTCCCCTATGAGATAGCCTTGTTGTCTCAATTGTATATTTCCTATAAACAAAAGAAATGCACCACAACATAGCTTCATCCATCCCCTCAATATTGATGTTCTTATGCTCATCTACCTTGTTAGGAGTCATTTCTTATATAGAGGGCCATAGGAAGAACTATCAATCTAGGTTTTGCCGAGACCTAGTTGATCTGCATCATAGTTGGCATTTGTGTCGAATAATAACTTCCTACTGCGACAAGTCATCGACATCGACACAACTCCGACGAGTCTCGACTTCAACATACTGTGACAAACTTCTCACCTTCAACATGTTCAGCAACCTCAAAATTCGCGACATCCACAAGCAGCATTGACATGCGACCAGCAACTGTCGAACTTTGACAGACTGTGTCTCTGTCTTCCAGCCGATTGTAACGGTTGAACTGTCGAACCATTCTAACTTCTTCTTTGTAACGGAACGTAACATGAAGGCACCTAAGCATCTCAGAATTCTATATAAGCATGTATAATACTGTAAAATACATCATCTGATCGTGAATTCACCCAGTAATAGAATGATTTCACATTCCTACATATTGTCTGTGCATATTTGTGTTTATTTGTGTAGTGTAATCCTGCTTTTCTCATTCTTCTTATTCTTAATTGATTCCGCCATAACAGATCCGACTCATTCAGTTGAACTGTTTTCCCCCTCGTGCTTCCTTGACACGACCCAGATCATTGGTATGATAACACTCAATTTCTTGCTTAAGTTATGCGTATACACTTCTCTCGAAGTTAACTGACTTATGCCGGTTCAAACTCTCTCGCAATCTCATCAATCCAAGCAGACGCTACCTCCAGAGATGGAAGAAGAAACATACGATAGACATGCAGCCGACGAGACAACACAACTTATTGAACAAGCGCTGGCTCGACAACGGACTGGAATGTTTACCCAGTTCAATGAAATTATCACGCGATTTTCTTCGACATCTGGAGTATTTTCGACGTGAACTCACTCTGATAAAATCAACCCCTTCAAAGTGCAAATGAATCTGGACATACCGAATCTTGAAGGTAAGATTGACCTGGAATCCATCGACAATTGGGTACAACAACTAGAATCCTATTACGCTATGAATCAATTCTCAATAGCTGAAAAGATCACCATTTCATCCTTAAATATGTTAACCTTTGTGCACTATTGGTGGGAGAACCTCTCGACAAAGATGGAGAAAAGCGGAGACCCCATCGACACATGGGATAAACTCGTTGAACACATCTGAAAGGAATTTTACCCACCCAAATACCTTGAGCAATAGTAAAAAAAGTGGAAATAGCTAACAGAATGGAAAGACCAATCAGTACAGAGTTACACCGATGATTTCTACCGACTCATGGCTAAACTTGCGTCAAAGAAGAAGAGAAATTGCTTGTTCAGAAGTACGTTAGTGGATTTTCCCAGTACATTTAGTAGGAGATGGAATTTATGACTGTCAATATGCTTGTGGATGCTTTCCACTATGCCATAAAAATGGAAACCAAGCAGAAAGGAAAAACACGTTTCGCGACAAAGCCGACATCAGATGACCACCCAACAAGAAAGCACCAACCGACTTCGACAAGTCTAAATCTTCTTAGCCGACACTGCCAAAGCCAAACCATGACAAGAAGCCTTTTCACAAGAGGGAACGTAGAAAACAACCGCCTACCGAAAAATGGTGCGATTACCACCACTCATCTTGGCATGATACATCTGAATGCAAAGCTCGGAAGACATTTTTGGAAAAATTGTCGACCTCCGATGCATTCGACAAGACGGTGGAAGAATACGATCCAAATGCAATGACCCTTTTTACCTCAACCACCCCAGCATCCTCGACTATCGTTGATGAGGAGGAACAAGATCTCTTGATCCATACACGGATATGGGTCCAGAGAAACCCATTGCTTCTGATTGTGGACAACAAGATCCAGGAGAACTTTGTTTCTGAAGATCTCGTGAAGAAAATAGGTCTTGTTACCACTCTGCATCCTCAGCCTTACAACATCGATTGGATGAAGGATGGACAAGAACTATGGATCACTCAACAATGCAAACTCGCCTACTTCATAAATCCTTTTGAAGATGAAGTACTCTACGACGTGGCATCACTCTCTGTAGTCGACGCCCTGTTTGGGAAACCTTAGCTCTGGGATAGACATGGAAGTTATCAGTCACGGACTCAGAAGGTGATTGTCAGAATCCGAAATCGATGGTTCAGCATACCAGAGTGTCAACCTACACCAATGGTTGCACTGATATATGCCAAACAGACAAAGAAGCTCATCAATCATGCTCAGAAGTTCGCATTAATCATGATCAAGTCGCAACATTCCAAGAAGATTGCAGCAACGAGTCGAGTCACCGACCAATGCAACTCTCGACAGAAGCAGCAAGTCGATCATATTCTCGATGAGTACCAGAACCTCTTTTAAGCTCTAGACGGAGTACCTCAACATTGTCAAGTAAAACACTCTATTGAACTTGTTCCTGGTTCTTCTTTTCCTAACACATTTGTTTATAGAAGATCCATTCTCGAAAATGAAGAGATTCGTAGACATATCCAAGAATTAATCGACAAAGGTCATATCCGACCCAACTCCTCTCCTTGTGGAAGTCCAATCATCCTAGTTCCGAAGAAATACGGTACTTGGCACATGTGCATTGACTACAGAGCTCTCAACAAAATATCAGTGAAGAATCGTTACCCTTTTCAGCGGATAGACGAGCTCATCAACTGTATGAAAGGTGATAAATTATTTACTAAGCTTGACCTCAAGTCGGGATACCATCAGATTCCAATTGAGCCCTCAGATGTGTATAAAACTGCTTTCAATACCAAGGAAGGATTGTTTGAATGGTTAGTCATGCCTTTCGGCTTAACCAATGCACTTGTGACCTTCATGCGACATATGGATAACCTTCTTCGACCTTTCATTGGAAAATGGGTTATTGTATATCTCGACAATATACTGATATTCATTCTATCATGGGAAGAACATGTCGGAAATCTTCGACAAGTCCTTGACACTCTCCAGCAACATCGGCTTTATCTGAACATGGAAAAGTGCTCTTTTACGATGACCAACATCAAATATTTGGGGTATGTAATTGACTCTGCAGGCATTCACGTCGACCCAGAAAAAGTACAAATCCTCAAATATTGGCCCATTCCTAGAATCATTCAAGAAATAAGAAGTTTTCTTGGTTTGGAGAATTTCTTTCGACGATTCATACTCGTCTTCAATCACATAGCCTGGCCCTTGAATCAGTTAATGAAGGGAAATGGGAAAACTGTCTTCCAATGGACAGCAACACAACAAGCAGATTTTGAACAGCTCAAACACAGGCTCTACACTGCACCAGTACTTGTGTTACCTGATTTGCATTAGCCCTTTGAGATTGACACGGATGCATCGAACTATGCCTTGGGCACAGTGATCACCCATTCTGGTCACCCAGTTGCTTTTCATTCCGATACTTTTAACGACACGGTTAGAAGATACTCGACATACAAAAAAGAACTATACGCCATTGTGCAAGCTCTCAAGCAATGGAGGCATTACATCCTTCGAAAGGAAACAGTCATTCTCATTGATCACAAGCCTCTACAGTTCACTCCGACACAATCAAAGTTGTAGACAAACCGACAACTCAAGTGGATTAATTACCTACAACAATTCAAGTTAGTGGTTAAGTATCAAAAAGGTAAAGCTAACGCCATCGCCAACAACTCAAGTGGATTAATTACCTACAACAATTCAAGTTAGTGGTTAAGTATCAAAAAGGTAAAGCTAACGCCATCGCCGATTGCCTCAGTCGACCACCCATTACTCTCCTTTTGACAGTGATGAGTATGCAGGGATACGACACGGCCACTTGGCCATAGTTGTATGAGGACGACAATGACTTCTCAACAGTCTACCAACAGTTACAGACTAACAACTCGTCGACCTCAAACTCTGACTATTTTCTCAGAGATACCTTGCTATACAAGCTTGGACAACTTTGTGTACCGACCAATGAGCACCGACAACAGCTGATTTGGGATGCACACTACAACAAGACTGCAGGACACTTTGGAGTATAAAAAACACTTGTTATTCTGCTAAGTATTTCTTTTGGCCTACACTTAAATCCGACGTCAAAAAGTACATTCGATCATGCGTGGTTTGTGCCATTGCTAAGCCACCTAATCAACGACAGGGATTGTATACACCTCTTCCAATTCCTAGTCGACCATGCGAATCTATTTCTATGGACTAATTGACGAGTTATCCTACTACCAGACATTAGCATGACGCGATATTAGTAGTAGTCAACCGATTTTCCAATATGTCCATTCCCATACCATGTAAGAAGACCACGACAGTGCAGCAAACCGCTCAGCTCTTCTTTACACATGTTTGGAAACACTATGGTTTACCAACGACCATTATTTTCGACCGAGATGCTAGATTCGTCAGCATCTTTTGGAAGACCCTCTCGCAACTACTAGACACACGACTCTCATTGTCGATATCTTTCCATCCTCAAACCGACGGACAGACAAAAGTTGTGAATCGCTTGGTAGTACAACTGCTTTGCATGTACAATCACTAGCATCGACGTACATGGGATGAAAGTCTTCCATACATCCAACATAGCTACAATCGTGCTCAGCACAACTCTACAGGAAAGAGTCCATTTGAAGTCTATTACGGATTTCAACCCTCAACACCTATCTACTTACTCATCTCCTCAACACAACCGAGCGACACCAACTATAGCCAGTGAGAAGTTGATAAAGCAGTCAATTTCAGAGATCAGATATGTGACATCCAGAAGTAAGCACAGGAAATGTTGCACAGAGCAAGCAAGAAATCTAAGGCCCGACACGACAAGCATCATATTCCTAATTCATTCCAAATTGGGGATAAGGTATGGCTACATCTCAAGAAGGAGCACTTCATAGGTCCTTTCAAGAATTTGAAACCTTTGCGATATGGTCTGTACAGTATTCTTCGATAGATTGGTGAAAATTCTTTCCAACTCGACATTCTTGCATGCCTGGGTCTACATCCAATATTCAATGTGGATCTACTTTGACCATACCATGCACCCTTGTTGGAACAGAAATACTTGCAGACAGCAGAACCCGAAGACATCCATCCAGATGTTCAGGAGCCTCTTCCTTGCGACACCATTATGGGACGACGAGTACTCCATACAAGGACGAACACAATTCACTTGTTTCGGGTTGCCAAGCCTGGCTAGATCCCATCTCAAGGAAAGTGGTGCTCTATTACTTAATTGACTGACGAGTTTCCTCACCTTCACGAGCAAACAATGGGGTCCATTGTTTCTTAAGGAAGGAGTTTTGATCCGCATCATAGTTGGCATTTGTGTCGAATGCTAACTTCCTACTGTGACAAGTCATCAACTCGACACAACTCCGACGAGTCTCAACTTCGACATACTACGACACACTTTGCACCTTCGACATGTTCAACAAAATCATAGCGCAACATCGACAAGCAATATCGACATGCGACCAACGACTATCAAACTTCGATAAACTGTCTCTCTATCTTCCAGTCGACTGTAACGGTTGAACTGTTGAACCATTCTAACTTCTTCTTTGTAACTAAATGTAACGGGAAGGCACCCAAGCATCTTAAAATCCTATATAAGCATGTATAATATTGTAACATACATCATCTAATCGGGAATTCACCCAGTAATAGAATCATTTCACATTCCTGCATATTGTCTGTGCGTATTTGTGTTTATCTATGTAGTGTAATCCTGCTTTGCTCATTCTGCTTATTCTTAATTGCTTCCGCCATAACAGAGCTAACTCATTTAGTCGAACTATTGTCCCCCTTGTGCTTCATGGACATGACCCGGATCACTGGTATTATCTCTGCAGCTCCTTTCAAGTGAATATGTACTTCAGTCTCAGACTTCAATTCCCAAGAAAAAATAACCTTCTCTGTTAGGGATCTTGTCACTTCAATCTCTTCACCACCCTCAAGTTTAACAGGTATAACACAACTTATGTGTATATTCTATTCATTTGTTCAGTATGTTACTATGTACTATGGATACTTTACCATTATCTATCATGTGAGTCGATTATAAATTATTACTGCTCAATGTTCTCCCTACAGAGGAGGTGGGGCTCTTCAATATTTCCCAATTGCTTATATTTCTTTTCGAAGCACTGATTGTTCTCTCTACAATTTTATGTACTACAAGTTTATCCTTATAGAAGGCCTTAAAGTCAAACTTAGAAGATCTAAAGTTCAAACTTAGAAGTCTTTCATTGCTTTGAAGTCTTGCTATAAAGGAAATTGTGATTGTTTAATGTGTATGTGTGGCTTTGAACAATGCGATTTGGCACTGCTGGTCCTTTGGACTTAGGTGATTTTGGTCTCATTTTTTAACTTGGGAGAAATATTTAACCCTCTTCAACAAAACAATTACTTCACCAATTATTGTTAATGAATTACATTCTATGTGCAAGTTCAGAAGCAAGCATGTGATGAGTTTGATTCCATATTTCTATCCAAAGTTCAAAAAATGGTGTGATGATTACTATTTTATTAAGGTAACCTCAACCTCATTTCAATAGGTTTCCCATAGTTCATTCTTTGTATGATATTGTGTTTTATCTACTATTTTTAACCTCTACAAGTGATTAGAATCTAAGAAATGGTGGCTACAAGTTCAAGAGTATCCTTTGAACACAATTCTACATGCATTGTCCTTGGCTAGTCATATGTATGATATGATGTATCAAAGTTATCTTTCATGAAGGAGATCATGGAAATGATTTGCATAGGTGGTATAGTTGTCCTTAACTCTAGTTCAAAACAGTGGTGCATTGCTGATGTGACTTCAATCATTATCACCACCCTTTTTTTTCTCATGTGTTACCAATGACACTTTTTCTAATCTTCTATTAACTAACATTTCCGACTTGACCTTGCAGTGATAAACTTCAACAAAATTAAGTGATCCCCTCCCCCATGGGTAGATTCAAGTCCCACCTTGTTGAGGCATGATCGAGTGATTGTTCTGGTTTTTTACCATGACAATCTATTTGGCTGAAAAATTAAAGAATGAATAAAATGAAATTGAACACAAAGGAGTGAATTACCTAATTTATCTTGATTGAGTGGTTGCATGGATGGTATTGGTGTTGTATATACCTTTTGATCCTTCATGACTCCTTATTGTGTTTTTTTTTTTTTAATATTGAATTTGTTGTATCTCCCGCAGAATCTTGCTAGTATGTAGGGGATCCTATAGAAGTATAAATCCATGGATAGAGATGGTTTTTTACTAGAAAATTGTTGCACATCTATAAGATGGTTTTTCAAATCCTCTTGTACCCTTGAAATGCTAAAAATTTGAATTTATGGGATGTTTGGAGGATCCATGTAGCATGTTTTCATGTTACAGTCTTTGTTACAAGGTTCCTTTAGGATCATGCTATGAATATTTATTTAATATTATTACTTATAAATTAATAGATTATTAGGTTACTAGTGAAAGGGCGTAACCCTTCACTATGCTGATCAAGCCCTATAAAAGGCGATCTTATTGTAATCTTTTATCCTATCATCAAATATATTAATCTTATCTATTATTCAATATGAGAGTCGGATTCGACTATTAAATTAGTGAACGGATACGTTCACTGCATTTGATATCAGAGCTCGGATTCGGCTCATCCCCTCTTTCAGCAAGTCAGCGTTCAACTCTTAATTTAGCTCTCTGCATGGTCTACATTCAGCGTTCAGCTCTTCGTTCAACATTCAGCTCTCCACCATTCCGCTGCTTCATCATCACCTTCTCCGTCCTCGTCTCCCTGCATACTTTCCCCACCAACTTCACGCCCACGTCCACCAACTCCCGTGCTGCGACTCCCGCGCCCTCCTTCACCTGCTTCCACACTCCCATCTTCGTGCCTGCACAATCTCTCTCCACCTCACCTGCTCCACTCTTCCACTCGTCCCTCTTCCCATTGCATTCCCCAATCCTTTCCCCTGCTTCACATCCTTCTGCTTGCTTCGCCCTTCTCCCATATCCCCCATCTCTCATCTCTCAACCACCTCGCACCACCCTTCCTCCCGCCACAATGCTCCCGTGCTCTCTGCACCGATCTCCCTCCTTCCCCCATCACCGTTCCCTCCTGCGCTTCACCCGATCTCCCTCCTTCCCCCATCAACGTTCGCCCCTACGCTGCACTCCCTCTGCGCTACTCCCCTCTCCCCTCTGTCCACCCCTCCGCGCCGCCTGCCACCTCCTCCTCTCCACCTTCTCTCCCCCGCAACCCCCACTCCACACTCCCTTCCACGTCGCCCTCCACTGCCTACAACCACCGCGCCCTCATTTCTCTATGCTTCCCTCTCCCCCGAGATCTGCCTTCCACCTACTCGTTGTCACCTCGTCCAATGCCCTTTTCTCCAGCACCTCCGTCGCCACCCTCTTGCTTCCTCCACTTTCTCTCCCGCTAATCCTCCAAACTCCACGAGAAACCCTACAAAAAAAAATTCAAAAAAAGAGTTACAAAAATTATATATATTATATAATAATTTTATTATTATCACAATATATATATTTAAAAAAAAAAACTTTATAATATATAATAACATTATTATTTTCAAATAATAATAATTATTATATTAGATTTTTTTTTACTACCACTTGATTTTAATAATAATACTTATTATTAATTAATCAAGCCCACACACAAAACTCCCAAATCTCACTAGTATCACTTCACCCTCACAAGCCAAAATAGTGTCTAAGTACACACCTCTGCATACAAGGTCCAAGACCATGGTGAAATTAAAAGACAAACTTGAGAAATTGGAAAAGGACATCAAGGCCCTCGTTGCCAACCAAGAAAAATTCAGAGAAGAAACGAAAAATAACAAGGCACTTAAGAAAGGAATTGAAGAAGATGTTGTTCTACTATTAGGAAGAAAACTTAATGACAAAGTAGACATCATGCACGAGAAACAAAAAGAGTTAGACAACAAGATGTGTGCAATGACACAGAACATAAGCACCATGGCACAAAACTTGAGCATCATGACACAGAACCAGAATACCATAATGGAAATGCTACAAAAACTAAGGTCTAATACAAACCATATCAGTAACTCAGATATGTTGGACCACTATGTCAACAAAAATGAAAGTAACAAAATTGATCAAGACAATAAACAAGACAAGGAGACTACATATCATAGGGATGACCAAAATACCAATAATATTTTTGATAAAGATGAGCTCAACCAAGATCATAATGAGATTCAAGCCAGTATCATTGACAATGAGGACGATCCATACAATGACAAAAGTTGGAACCTACAATACGCAAAGGAATCCAAGTCAAAGGAATCAGATATCGTAAATTCATCTTCTACCTTAACTCTTCTACCACCCTGGATAAACCTAAATGTAACACTATCAGGTGACTTTGAGTGTGAGAAGCCTCACGAAACGCCACTTCTCAAGATAACTCGTAAGAATAATAAAATGAAAACATTATGTGATGACATCCTAAATATCGTAGGACAAGCGACTTCTAAAACAAGGCTTGATATGGCCAGTCACAAAAATACTCCTCATATTCATGCGCAAGGAAAATGGGATAACAATAATAAACATAATGGAGTACAAATTCAAGTTACAAATGAAAGGAAGATGACAAACTATTGCGTAAATACCAAGCACATACCTAATACCAGCTCTAAAAAAGACATAAAGGAAGTAATGACATTGTTTCAACACAAAACGAGAATGAAAAGACGACAACAATAATCTAAGCTTTGAGGACAAAGCTTTCCTAAGGGGAAGGCAATGATGTGAATATTTATTTAATATTATTATTTATAAATTAATAGATTATTAGGTTACTAGTGAAAGGGCGTAACCCTTCACTATGCTGATCAAGCCCTATAAAAGGCGATCTTATTGTAATATTTTATCCTATCATCAAATATATTAATCTTATCTATTATTCAATATGAGAGTCGGATTCGACTATTAAATTAGTGAATGGATACGTTCACTGCAGATCATGTAGCAAGGTATGAAATTTGCTTCTGTAGATTCCTGTAGCAAGCACAAATTTTTGTTTTTAGTGTTTCTATTGTACAAGGATGGATGATGAAGGTCTAAAGTGATGTAGAAGGTATGGAATGGATGTTGGAATGATATGGAGGGGTTGGTTTGGAAAAATGGAGTGTAATGTATCAAATGTGATCGTTTGATGAATTTTAGGGTTTATAAGAATGTTAGAGTTGATGATCAGTTTGAAGGGAAGAGGTGTGAAATGTATGAGTGGAGGTGCGATAATGAGTGTGTATGAGGTTTGTATACTCTATCAACTTTCAATTTTGTTATCTCCTATATTTTTGAAAGTCTTGAAAATGATTGTCATAACTTGTGAAATTTGTACGGTTGTACAAATTTATGTAGGTTGCACTTTGTCATTGCTTGACCTTGTTGCATGGTGTGTGGTTGATCAACATGGCGTGTCCTCTTTTATAGATATGTGCAGTGTCTTCTGTGTCCTTAAGAACTAGTGGAATCCTTTTTTATTCTTGCATAGGATGTCATCTTAAGCAGAATTACTATACACAATATATGAAAAATTGTTGTTCCTCATGTAGAATAACTCAGAATGGTTGTATCTTTTCTAGACTATCCTAGAATTGTTATGTGGCTGGTGCATTTATATTTAGTGTCGAACTATTTTCCTAGAAGGATACACAACATTTTTATTATCATATACTATAAAATACCTATGCAATCAAACAAAGTTGGATGGAATTTCATCCCAGTACCAACTATCTACTTGTTAATATATAAGCCTTATTTGAAAAGTTTGAGTTTGTGTTGTTGTTGTTGCTTGAATGGTTGTCTGTCTAAATAGATCAACTTTAGGTTTTAAAGCATTTTTCATGTACTAGGAAACTCTTCTTCTAACTAGCTACTTGGTTCTTTATCTGCTTTTGATAGTGTAACTATAGGAGCTAAGAATGTGGATAAGCATTGACTTGGCTTGGAACATTTCTATCATTGCTACAAACTATATAGCGCAAGTTTAAATGTTGGAATTGGAAGCTATGATTACAAATGAAAGGGCACCTTCCTTACAAGTAGGAGATTAGTGGTTCGATTCCTCTGTACCCTACCATAAATTAATAAATGATATTACAATGTATTTTAAAGAAAATATTTTTTATGTTGATTTATATTAATGGTAATCCATTGTTTTTTGCAATGGGGGTTTCAAACCATCTTTGTATGTTTCTACAAAGGGGGTTCTAAATTGCCCCTATAGGTGGCTACAAGGAAGTTTCTAAATTTCCCCATACGTTGCTACAAGGGGGGTTCCTAAATGCCCCCATACATTGCTATGAGGGGGGTTCTAAAATTCCCCTATAGGCGGCTATGAGGGGGTTCCTAAATTCCCCCATATACTGCTATGAGGGGGTTCTAAATTTCCCCTGTAGCTATCTAAGAGGGGGGATCCTAACTGCCCTCGTACATTTCTATGGGGGGATTCAAAATTCCCTCTTAAGTTGCTACAAGGGTGGTTCTAAACTACCTTTGTACCCAAAATTCCCTCTTAAGCTACTACGAGGTAGGTTCAGAACACCCCCCTATACATCTCTATGAGGGGGATGCACAAATTCCCTCTTAGGTATCTACAAGGGGGGTTCCTAACTGCCCATGCAAGTCTCTATGATGGGGGTTCCCAACCACCCCTATAGGCTTCTATGAGGGGGATTCCTAGCCACCCTTGTAGGTCTTTATGAGGGGGGTTTTAAACAGTCCCCATAGGTCTCTATGAGGGCGATCTACGGGGTAGGCGGTTCAAAACCGTCCCTATAGGTCTCAATGAGGGGGATTCAAAACCGTCCCCTTTTGTTTCTATGAGGGGGGTCTCAAACCGCCCCCAAAAATAACTTTTGGGGGAAGTTCAAATCTCTTCCAAAACCGTCCTTAAAGGAAATTTTTTTTAGCACCGGTTCCTTTGGGGGTTGTTTTGCTAAACTTGCCCCTAATACCAAAACCACCCCCAAAAGTCACTTTTGGGGGCTAAAGGAAACCCCCCCTTAAGGCCAAAAATGCAGTAGTGAAAACAACATCAACCATTCAAAACAATTCGTGACAATGATAAAAAGAAATATATATTACATATTTAGAATGACAATGATAAAAAGAAATATATATTACATATTTAGAATGATAGGATAATTACAATGTATTTTTATCCACTATTATTAATGGCAATGCAAAACTTTAATTCACCTTAAATTAATTTGTATTTTTTTCCATTTAATAATGTTTCATTTAATCATTGGATCATATCATTGCATTTTTATGATGTTGAATTAGATTTTTTTTTCAATTTTGTAGTTGAACGTTGAAATTGTTTTCAATTTTCCTTCAAAATAATTTCAATGTTTCTACGTCAAAATATCATTTGATTTAATACTTTTATTTATCTAGCATTTGTTATTAATACTTTTATTTATCTATCATTTGTAAAATATCATTTGATTTAATACTTTTATTTATCTAGCATTTGTTATTAATACTTTTATTTATCTATCATTTGTAAAATAATTGTTTTGTTGAGGAAATAATTTAGATCGAAATTCCATCCATCTAACTTGATTATGTGTCTTTTAACATAGTAATTTCCACGCACATGAACATACATTGGACGATCACAAGGAGGCGACAGAGGCGGATCAACAAATCAACAACATAAAGTATACTATCAATCAAATATATCTCATATAAAGTTCCTTGTTTCAACTATTAACTACCAATTTTTAATAAGAACAACCAATAATGTGATAGATATAACACGGAAGGCTATCAAAGAGAGTTTATCAAGGATATCAAATTTGTATCATATAAAATTCCATGTTTCAATCATCAATTAATAAGTTTTAATGATTAAAACAACTCATCCTCGTATAAGAGTTCAAACCAATACTAAAATTATTTTAAGCAAATGCATTGCCTATGGCTCATTGATAATGATGCCACAGGACTTGTATGAGGATTTCAGAGGAGGGATCTTTTGTCTACATTGCCCATGGCAGCGTTATTCTCATCACAATAAGAAAATCCTAGAAATACTAATGTATGACTTATTTTCATGAATAATGAAATAAATCACAGAAGAAATAACTTCTTTATTCTCTCACACAAGGGATATGTGAGAACAAGGGAGTTGTCTAAAAATTCAACACTACTCGGAGAACAAGGAGTTGTTTAAAAATTCGACACTACGCTAAGAACAAGGCAATGAAACATGATAGAACTTACATGGGTTTAGGGGTAACTAACTATTAAGTATTCATTCATCCAGCTTGAGATAAGTTTTAACCACTACTTGTTCACACTACAACCAATATGGATTATGGCTCCGGTCCATGTGAAGAGATATATGAAGATAATGGTTTACAATTTTAGAAATAATAATAACAATAAAATAATAACAATAACAATAACATCGTGATAATCTGGAAAACAATATTTAACCTATTGTAGATCATTTAATGCAGCTGCAGCAAGTCTGTTGGATATCAAACAACTTGAGATCCGAGAACAAACTTGTTTCCCCCCATTAAATGGCTTCCATAAGACTGAATAATATAACCCTCATGGTCAACTTACCCATTCTAGATTGTGCATAGATAGAGTCTAGGAGATATACTAGTACAATTGTGTGTATATGAAGTAATAATTAGTACAATTGTGTGTATAGGTAGTAATAATTAATTGATATTTATTGGCACAATTATGAAGAAGACTATCACACCATCGATGATCGTGTTGGTTTGAAATTCGCAAAGATCTAAATTCCTTGATTTATTACTTAGAAAGAAAGAAAGAAAGAAATTTTAACGTCCACGAGGCTAAAGATATCCTATGGGATAGATTGTTTTGCCCACTGACTTTTGCATTTCCACCCTTTTCCTATTTAGCTTGATGATGAGCTCCCCCAGTTTCACCACGGTCCCTTCACTGAATAAATTATCCCAAGAACTAGCTACCAAGATATTCGCATAGTTGTCTCTATTGTCCTTGAAGGCCTCACACTCTAAAATTAAATGTTTTTCTGTTTCCACTTTTCCTGAGGTGCAAAAAGTACACACTCGCTCTTCCCAAGCTTCCTTTGGTCTTTTCCAGCTCCCTGTCTCACACCGTAGCTGGTGGGAATTGGTTCTTAATTGAGCAATAAGCATTTTGGCCCTCCATGATATATTAGCCCCTATATAATCTTTTTTATGATGGTTGTAGGTGGGATTGAGCTCTTCAATATAGTACTTTTTCTTTCTCCCTAGCCTTGTGCCATAAACTTGCTTGTGGAACTTGTCGATAGCAAAGGCCTTTATCTCTTTGTTTTTTGTAGGGCATGTGTTCAGGTAAATATCCCATTTACTAAGCCATTTATTGTTTTTCCGCATCCAAGTATTCTTCCTTTTGCATAATGTGTCATTGAAGGCCACCTTAGGCCATCTGTCATCTTCCATTTGCTTAATCTTTTTCAGATATCTTATGAGCCGCACCATAGCAATTGCTTCAACGGGGGCTGCCCCCACTTCACTAAGCATGATATCATAGGGGACTGAGCTTTTAATTTTGAACTTGTTGGTAATCAAGTGTTTTTTAATCTTCTCAATTTGCTGCCATTGTAAGTCAGAGGTACTGCTAGCCCACACTTCACACCCGTATAGAACAACTGGTATCACTAATAGCCCAAAAGGAGTTTGCATAGTATTCCAATCCCATAGCTTTGCTTCTTTGCATCTATTTTGAAAGGCGTAAAATGCTTTCCAACCTCCCAAAGTTCTTTTCTTTCTGCAACCTTCCCAGCTTAAATTTTTGTTGAAGTCAATCCCAAGATATTTGTAATTTACCACTTCTTCAAGAGTGTTGCCTTCAAATTAGAACTTATGTTGGTTATGTTTTCTCTCGCTAGAGAAAACTACCACTTTTGTCTTGCTAGTGTTAACTTGCATCCCCACTGCTCTATAGAAGTGCTCGAGGGAAAGTGAGTGCTATTGCAAGCCAAGAACAGATTTAGCAATCAAAATAAGGTCATCTGCATACAAAAGAAGCCTTATCACAAACTTGCCCAGAAGAGCACCTTCCCTGTCCTGTAGGTTTAGCCACTCTTCAAGTTTGTCAATGTATAACCCAAACAAGGTAGGGGACAATGGGCACCCCTGCTTGACCCCAATATCGCTCCTGAAACTTTCAGAGATCCCAGCTGATGTTCTGATTTTGACTTTAACCTCCTCGTATAATCTATGGACAACTTCTCTAAGATGCATAGGAACACCAAGTTCTTCCATTCTATGCCAGAGCTTATCCCTAAGGACCATGTCAAAAGATTTTTTGAAATCGACAAAGCAACAAAAGGCTTTCTCTTTATTCTCCCATACTTTCTCAATGATGTGTCTTAACGTTATACCGTGATCAACCGTGGAGTGTTTGGGTCTGAAACCTGCTTGTCCTTTAGCACGCTTACCTCTTTCTTATGCCCACTTGCTAATTATGTTTTCTAGCATACTTCCGAATATCTTTGCAAACATGGGATTTATCATTATGGTCCTGTAATTGGAGGGATTATTGGCATCGCCACTCTTGAAAAGAGGTATTGCTAGGCTAGTTGTCTAATCTGTAGGCAAGCCCTGCTAAATGATGTTGTTGAAAATCCTCGTGATGTGAGGCGCAAGAGTTTTCAAACCCCACTTTAGATACTTTTCTTGGATTTCAACTAAATCCTTTTCCTTTCCAACACCCAACTTCTTAATACACACCTTGACCTCTTGCACGGTGAAAATCTTAGTAGCGGTGTTGACCAAGGGAGGGGTCAACCTTAGGATCTTGCTCATAAAGTTGTTTTGCATATTCAAGCCACTGATAGGCTGTGATATTGTTTTCAGTTTGCTTCTTTCTGGTTTGCAGTTCCTTCCAAAATAACTTGGGGTTGTTTTTACCAAGGAAGATTAGCTCTTCCCTACGTGAAATCATGAAATCGGCATTTTTCTTTCTTAAAATCTGCTTGTAAACTTTTAAGCTTATTTCTTTCTGATTTGCCTCTTTCAAAGTTCTCCTTGCTTTTTTGCATTCCTCGTCAAACCAAGCATTAACCGGGAAGCAATTTGTTTCAGATTTATTGTTTCTTTCTCTTTTGCATTTTGAAAGTGCTCTTTGGATTAGATTTGTTAGCTCGTGGCTATGAAGGCCCTGAGATTGAATTTTCTCCTCTTTGAAAAGCCTCTCTAATGCTATCTTGAAGGTATTACAGTTTTGTTGTGTCAAAAGAATCCTGCCCTTTGAGGGTGATTGCTTAATGCACTGAGTTTTTATTTCATCCTATTGCTTTTCAGTCCAAGAGAATCTTAGATATATTGGTTTGTGATCAGATTTCAAATCCCAGATTTAGTCCCCAATCTGAACTTCCTCCATTCTCTCACACATGCCATGTGAGCAAATTGCATAATCCACTACACTTGCACCATTGTAAGTGTTACAAGTGAAATTTCCCGAATTCGCCCATCTATCCAAACCATTGCAGATGACCAAGTCAAAATTTCCACATAGAGTAAGCAGTTGCTCCCCAAAAAGATTGCAGCTTTTGTTGTCCTCTGAAAATCTTGTCCACTAATGATTACTTTCTTCTGTGAGCCAAATAGGATTGCAGTCTTCTTTAAAACATAGGATTCTAGCTTGCTCATTTGCAGTCCTAGCATTGAAGTCACCCCTAGAAGGACTTCACTTAGTTGGGAATACGCTGCAATGTCGTTTTTTAAGGCTGCAAAGGGATCTTTGTGATTAAGCCCCCCGCTTTTGTAAGTTTTTGAAACTTGCGGGGAAAAATAACATGCTACAATTCTGATGATATTTCCATTTTCCGATATTTTAAACCAAATGAATTGTCTATTTGAGTCTTCTTTTTCTAACTGAATGAGACGTCCATTTTTCCCTTACTAATACCATGATACCCCCGTGTCCCTTGCCATTCTCTGCTGCCTTGTTCCACACTGCCATCTTCAAGTACCCTTCAAACAAAGGTGTCTTACATCCTTCCCGTTCATGTGTTTCCACTAGACAAATTATGTCTCTATCTTCCGCAATAGGCCCTAACCCAGGTCCCCACCTCCAAGGATGCCTTTATAGTTCCAACAAACTAAACTTAAGGAAACATGAGTAGAGCTTGACTGCTATTTTTTTTGGCATACAAGACTCAAAGTCGAGTCCTCACCCCTATTTACCCATACTGTCTTTGTTTTATATTTTTCTGCTAAGGAATTTGCTGACCTTTCTTGATTACCACATTGTTGTTTTGTTTTTGGAGGGCCAAAAAAAGAAATAACCGCTTTGCCTTTGTACAACCATGCTCTTTTACCCTCATCTCTTGCTGCTCTAACCTTTGACATCTCTTCCCTTCTTTCCTCTTTCTTCCTAATAGTTAAATCTTCTTCTAGAAAAAAGCGACATCCTCTCAAGAGTTGCTTCTTGCTTAGTAGGATTTGCTTGTCATGTGTATTTAACATGGTGACTTTTATGGGTCTAGCTCTCTCGTCACTGGGCTTGCCCACCCTCCACGCTTGGCAAATTCGGCCTTGCCAAAGCATCTTGTCTCTCAAAAAGTCTCTTGCAAGATCAAGCGTACCTTAGTGTTTGGTTACATCTTTTCAATTTGAGTGTTGTTTGCTAGAATGACCATTACTGCAGAGCCCTTTGCCGAATTCACAATGAGGAAATATCCATCTTGGAAAGACAAGAACCATATTATCCCAGCCTCAAAGAGTTTGGTCCTCTTATTTTTATTCCCAGCCTCATTGTTAGACATGGGAGAGAATGCAGTGGCTATGGCTATGCTCGGCCTCTCCACTTCAGAGTTACCTCCCTACAATGTCCAGTACTTCGGTCGCCTCACCTCTAGGTTCATAAAATGCCCCCCTGTTATCGACTTTATATCCTAGGGTTTTGCGTATGGATTTACGGATCAATTTATGAATTATTTTGGGTTCTAATTTTAATCACTAAGTCAACTTTTCCTCATGAGTTTCTACAATTTCAACTTTGGATTGTTTTCTGTTAATGTTTGGATGGATAAATTTATCGAGCTTAAATGCCCAGCTTTGGAATTCAAAAACCGAGAAGGTTATATGGAAAAGATCTTAACTATGGAACAAGAAGTTAGCGAAACAGATTCCAGTTGCTAACTTGTTACATCATGATCATAATTTCATTAGATACAAAAAGTTAAAATGGGTATAACATCATCCCAACGCCAGGTTCTATGAACTCCATAGATGTTTTCAAACATAGTATTTAATATTTTGTTAAAAGTTGCATGACCTTTGACATGTTTTAATTTTTTAAATATGTGATTTTTTTCTTTCGCTGGGCATAGTTTACGTAGATAATGGCCTTATTGGCCTGACTGTTAGAACCGAGTCTCTAATAACATATGTAAAGTCTCTGCACTTTTTTTTCTTATTTTAATATCACAAATATACTAATTAAAATGAGAAATATGTTTATAATCATGACCCAAAAAATCATCGAAGTATAACATGAATTTAAGCATTAACATAGCGATAAGTACTTGTCCAAATATTGAATTTGTCTAAGAATGTAGTTGTGACTTCTCTCTCCTTCTAATTATACCACACTGCCAACTAAGATCTAAGCCATATTTCTAGTTCCAAAAAACCTTTTGGTTTTATGGCCTTCCATACCCGTGAGTCTAAAAACTATAATGCACAATATTTCAACTTCCCCCAACTCTTCGCATAAAAAGAACCCCCTCCTCTCCTCTTCACTCTCTATTTATGAAATTGTCATGCACATACCCCAAGTATCCTCAACCACCCTCATTTATGGGCCATCAATCACCCCTTTAAAATTTTAGGAAAAACAAAATCGAAAATAAAATAATGAATTTTAAATAACAATAAATATAAAATAAAAAGTATTTATTTTCATGTTATCTTATAAAAGAATTTGACATTTTTCCCAAAAAATTATTACACTCCTCCATACCTATTCTATTCATCATATCAATACTTAATGAAATTCAAGAAAAGTATTTAATGCTATTAGATATTTATATGTACTCCCTTCCTGCAATTATTAACCATTCATTCAATAATTAATACATCAATTAATTATACTAGTGTACAATGTAGTTATACGTAGCTAGTGTATACATACATGTATATGTACTAATTATAAACAATCATTCCTCTAATCCATAGTTCCTATATGTTCCCATTCTCATCCAAGTATGAAAGATAACAAATATAAATCTCAACAACTAATAGTCACACTAGTTTACAATAATTCAATACAATCACACAACATAATCAAATCATCACACATGAGTAGAGTAAGATTTTTAGAACACAAAAATAATCATGTTGTTAAATAAATAACTCACAACATCCTTCTAATTTACTTCAAACCATCCTTCCTCCCTAACATACTTCCATCTTCCACATCTTATACTTTCCTCTACTGGAATATGTTGGACCGTCAACTATATTGATCTAACCGCAATAGAACTCCTAAGTGGAAGTGTCGACTATATCGACCTAGCCTCCCTAGTAGGCAACTGGAAGTCATCATTACACAACTAGGTTTCAAAGGATACACTGCGGGCAATTCCTCCACCCCTCTTGATATAACTAGGGTTGACACCATATTGATCCATACTATGCAATTATTATTCTTATAGTCACATCATCGAACAACCATTCTAGGAAAGCTATGCTTCCTATCAAAACTACACTTAACCGCAAGTCATAGCATTATTGGAATTTACAGTTAAATCATAACAAAACTGATATCACTTAGATCCTCTTCATAGTGTATCAGACATCTTGTACCCCTTGGCATTTTTTAGGAATCTAACTATCTCATAGCCAGTCAACATGTGGGTTGGTTCACCACTAACATATATCTCATGTATAAACATGCCCAATTCTTTCAAGTGATAATCCATATCACTTAAAACGACATTTAAATATTATCATGTAAGTTCTTTTGCATCATATATTGTACTTATTTTATACCCAAGGTACAACTAAATTAGTATCCACATATCAATATTCAACATTCAATTTGCATGTTCAAATGAAATAACGCATTCATCACCGTTAATAAAATAAAATAAAATGATGCATTCTATTTACTATCCACACATAATGAAGTAGTATTTTGATATGTAAATGGTAAATGATGCCTATTTACTTGTCAATTTTCAAGCATGCTTCTATTGTGCATTAATGTCGTTGCCCTTGTCATTTCCAAGTGCAAATAATTTGTTTTTCTTTTTTAATTCAATGGAGTTGGCTAATAGGCAATGGTTACAGGAGAAAACATAGTCAAACTTCATGATCTCTCTACCTGGGACAAAAAGGAGAATTGGTCAGGCTGGAAAACCCTTGATCCACCCATAGGTCACCGTGAAAATTTGCAAGAGCTTCAATATTCTCTTAATGGAAATCTCCCCTTGAATGTTAGGGAGAAATATTCGAGGGGATGGGGGGATGCTACAATCGTATCCGGTTGGACAGTTAAGAAGCGAGTTTGACTTTCAAGATGAATAATAAAATAAGAATATATTGATAGCTGATGAATGATTATACAATGAACTAACCCACTTAAATATAGCTTGGGCCTAACTTGAGGAGTCGCAACTTCTCATTAATACTTATTTACTATTATTAATTATTATTATTAATTACTATTAATTATTACTTGTATTTATTATTTTATATTCGTTACATTGCCACCCCATTTAAAGGGAGCTTTGTCCTCAAAGCTGTATTTGCTGGCATTGTATTTTTCCCTTGATTTGTGTTGATTCTTGATTTGAGCTAAGTGATATGGACTGGTCTCTCTATCTTGATGATGTCCTGGGTCCTTCTTATGCTGCGACTCTTTCTGCTTGGGTGGCGATTTCCTTAGACCATACAATCGATACTTACTTCCATTCCATTTAAAACTCATGTACTGTTTTTGTAGATTGGTAGAGTACGTCCCTAGTGATGCTAACCATTCTGCGCCTAATACCATGTCTACTTACTTGAGTGGTAAAGCAATACAATTGAGTTGTAGGTGTAAGTTTTGTATGTGTAATGATACCTTATGACATTTTCCTACTTCTTCTATGTGTTGATCCACGATGGTTGAGGCTTTAAGCCCTTTTGCGGGAAACACAAAAATATTAAGTTCCTTTGCCTTATTGATATCGATCAATTATGGGTACTTCCAGAATCTACCAAAATTGTGATATCCCTATATTTAATTTTCCCATTAAGTTGTAGTCTTTTTGGTCCTGAATTCCTTGATTATGTTACTCGGAATATGAGTTGTTCCTTTTTAAGGATGTCATGATTTCTCAACAGAGGTGGAATATATTTTCCTGCAAGTGCTTGGCTTTCCTTCTGTTGGGTGTAATCTTTCTCTGGTGTCTCTACCTTTTCTTTCTTACAGACTTGTTGAGTACACGTAACCGTCGCAACTGATGCTTCAGATGAGCTTGTGTTTGTATCTGAATCAACTGTATATGCCTCTCTTGATACCTGTACTTGCTTCCCACTAATGATTTTGCAATGTACTGCATGATTGGTTTTGCATTTATGTCCTAGTAACCAATCTTTTCCACAGCGACAACAATTATTCTTCTTGTTTTTCCTATCACTGTCGGTGCGACTACTCGATTTTTTTGAGCTCTTTTAAACTTCATAGCCATATGACTGATATTTGTTACATTGATGACCGGGTGACCATGTATCTTCGCAATACTTGCACTGTGTCTCTAGCTGTCGCAAATATTCCTTGTTAGGGTTCCCTTGTCTTGATTGTTTGAATTTTTCCTCAATAAGTTTTGCTTTGTGCCTAGCCTTATCCAAATTGGACACGTTATGTAATTCTAATTCGTCTCTTATGTATGGTTTAAGACCAGAGATATATGTCTGGAGTCGCTAAACCTCTGTTAATTTTGGTACGCGCGTCGCTAACGCTTTCGATGCATAGGTGTATTCTTCCACGTTGATTTCTTGTTGTAGCCTAGTTAGTTTGGCGAAAAATTCTTTCTCTGTCACATCTTCGAATCTTTTAAAAAAATCATTTTTGAATGTGTCCCAACTATAGGCACATACCTTTGTCGTTTTCTTCCACCACATGTACCAATTGTATGCTTGACCTTCGAGCTGCATGGAGGCGTATTTAATTTTCTCAACATCTGATAAGATTTTGTGAATGTAGAAGAATTCTTCCTCCTTGTTGATCCATGCCACGCTCTGTTTTGATTCACCATCGAACTTGGGTAACTCCAATTTAGGTTTCGTTGAGTATCCTCCCATCGATTGCATTGTGGTCCAATATGGTTTATGATGATTTTAGTCTTTATGGTCTTCTGGGATCTCCACTTTGGGTGGATTTGATTGATGATCATTGGTATCAATTGTATTGCGACATGAGTGGTCTCCCTTTGGCGACTTGCCAATTCTAGCCTCATCTCTATCCTTAAAAAACTACTTGATATTTTCTAGTCCTACATTGAAATATGCTTTCATTTCCTCTCGTACCTTCCTCATTTCCCATGAGACTACTCCAGCAACTTCGTATTGCACTTTGCGCGAGAAATCTTCTTTTTCTTCTCGAAACTCTAGGTCAAGTTTGTCGATTCTAGAGCTTAAATTTTCAAGGATTTTTAAATCCCATATTTGGTATTTTTCTATTTTTTCCAATCGGTCTTTTGTTTCTTCCATGGTTCTTTCCCTGGTATGTGGGGGTGAGTAATTGGGTGCAATTTTGGCTTGGAAGTGAAGGAGACTTGATAATTAAGCTAATTATTGTTTCGTAATAATTAACTTATAAAAAATTTAATGGTGGAAAAGAATAATATTATATTAATAATTATTAAAGGATAATATTATTAATATATATACTATTTACTAAAAAAAATAAATTATAATAATAATAATATTATAATGTATTTTTTTTATTGTAGGTTTGATGTGGAGAGGGATGGAAGGTGGCAGGAAGAGGACGCTTCAGGGTGGAGCTTGGGATCGAGGTCAGAGATTAAGTAGAAGGGTGAGGTGACGCAAGGGAGAGAGGGAGCAAGAGATGACGACATGTGGGAGGTAGGCGACGGTAAGGCGGTGGAAGAGAGGAGTGAGAGAAGCGTGGAGGGGGTTAGGGAGAAACGGCATTGGAGGAGCGTGGAGTGAGAGCGCGGCATTGGTTGCGCGGGGGTGTGAGCAAAGAGGGGGGATGTGAGCACGGAGGATGAGTGGCAGAGGGGATGCGTTTGAGTGTGCAGCGTGGAACGGTGAGGGGGAAGAGGAGGGAGACACAGGTGGCGGTGGGGAAAGGCAGTGGAGAAGGGAGAGCTGGAGGGCGCGGGCGTGGGAATAAATGGAGGGAGCTGCATGGAGTTGAAGCAGCACGCGAGGAAGGAGGTAAGGGCGACTGTGGAAGTGTGGGAGTAGGGTTAGCGCGGGAGTGGATTGCGTGAGTGAGAGGAAGCGAAGGGATGCAGGTGGAGAGGGAACGCGTGAGCAAGGGAGAAGGCGAGGTGGAGCAGAATGGAATAGAGGGTATGTGAATAGCTGTTGGGTGTGTGTGGAGAGTGGGTGAAGATGGAGAACGGGGAAGATGATTGTTGGGTGGATGTGTGAATGGATGGAACACACAGGTGTAGAAGAGACGATCTGTCTCCGATACCAAATGCTACAACCGTATTTGGTTGGACAATTAAGAAGCGAGTCCGACTTCCATGATGAATAATAAAATAATAATATATTGATAGATGATGAATAATTATACAATGAACTAGCTCGCTCAAATATAGCTTGGGCCTAACTTGAGGTGTCACAACTTCTCATTAATATTTATTTACTATTATTAATTATTATTATTAACTACTATTAATTATTACTTGTATTTATTATTTTATATTCGTTATAGGGGAGAGAGGTTTCTACATAGTAAAGGATGGTTATAAGCTTCTTCTACCTAATTTCCCAGGGCCCCCAATGAGTCAGAAATGGAAGAGAGTCTGGCATCGGGATTGTCCTCCCAAACTCTGTGCATTTTCCTGGCTTCTTTCACAACATAAAATCTTAACTACCGAGAACTTAAGAAAAATGGGAATAGATGGTCCTAGCAAGGCGCCCTCTGTAAAATACAAGAAGTATCAGTGCAACATATGTCCTTGAACTGCAGCTTCACACTTCAAGTCTGGGAAGAAATGGTAAAGGATCTAAGAATTGACTTCTCTCTCCCCAACAACATAAGCGACTTCTTCAAGGGGTGGGGACACCGGTATCCTGGGACCACAACTAATAAAAAAATTCTTGGTAAGATTTGGAACGCTCTTCCAAAGTACATCAATTGGCAGATTTGGCTTACAAGAAACACATACATATTCGAAGGGGAACACCCAGAGGTAAGCAAAACGGTAAGGAGTGTCACTTCTCAGCTAAAAGAGTTCACGGCTAACATGGGTTGGTATTCTCATCAGGAAACTTACTCTCTTTCTAAATCTCTGTGGGTCTCAAACTTATTAGTTTTGAGCTCTGTTTAGTCCAAAATCTCTTCAAGTCCCTTTTGGGTCCTCAACTTATCCCAAAACGATTTTCATGGCTAGAAGAAGAAGCATTCACAATGTCTTCTTTTTTTTGATGGTGCGTCGAAAGGAAATCCAGGGTTGGCAGGTGCGGGAGGGGTCGTTTATGATCCTGGAGGTAAATTTTTATTTCGGTACGCGTGGGGATTAAGAAGGAGAACAAACAATCAAGCATAATGGGCAGCTCTCCTCCAAGGGGTTGAAATAATGGTCTACCTGCATATAGATCATTATACTATCTTGAGAGACTCCAAGATTGTAATACAGAAAATGATAAACATCCAAAGAGGTCATGACAAGCATATGAACATAATTAAAAAATGAATTCTCCCTACCATTAGCGAATCTCAAGGATTCAGTTCTATCACATTCTAAGGCACAATAATGTGGAGGATGACACCATGGCTAAGAAGGGAGCAAGGTTAAAGGAAGGGCTTATTGTTTTGAACAAAGAACCTCCTCACACCAAATGGTCCCCGTGCTTTTGACCTCTAATTTCCTAATGGGTGCATGCATGCAAAGATTCCCTCTTCTTATGTGGACAAGTGGATCCCACCAGAGCTTGAGATTTAAAGTCCGCTCTCGAACATCCCCTCGTATTAATGAAGGTTGGTGTGGTGGTAGTATGGAAGCATGCGAAGTAATGCTGAACTCTCGAAGCTCTCGTTCGCACGATCCTTTTGAGGGAGATGGTACTGCATTTCAAACGGTGGTGTTGGGTATTGAAGCTCTCACTTGCGACGGTGGGGATCTCTGTGTTGTTCTGCGAACTTTTCCTTGGTCTATTACATCCTTCAGGAGGATGAATTTAGAGAATATGATGAAGGAGCTCCGGGAGATAAAGGTGGTTCATCAAGACATCAAGAAGAATGCTCACAATGTCTTCGAAGTTTCTAAAGTTGCTCTGGAAGAGAAGGAAAATCGGTTTGGATCTTACCTAGATGGATTCACGATTGGAGGATGTGGAAACCAACCTCGGTGTCCACGTTGGTGAGCTTGAGGAATTGCAAAAGGATTTCAAAGGCATAAAATACTACCAACAGGCCAACTTCGAAGGTCTCAAACAGAATTTATGTTTTCTCTGAAGGGATAGTTATTCGATACCATGCAAAATGGAAATGACAAGATTGAGGCTCGCCTGGTTCAGCTGGAAGAGTCCTTAAGCGACCTGAGGGATGAATTTGAGAAGCACTCTGACCCTGTGGACCCAAGAAATTAGCGTGAAGAGATTTCTTTGATGGAAGATGACTCGCAGACTCATGAAGGAATCCCACCTGCTTAATTCCAGGAATGTTGATGCATACTATTTGTTTTGTATTGTTAAAAAAAAAAATTGTGCTCTTATATGTAACCAAATTTTCAGGATTTACTCGATAAAAGACAATAGATATGAACATTTAGGAAGAACAATATCCAGGGCTGAAAAGCTTAATTTTTCAATGTTGGATTACCCATTATCCAGGTTATGGTTTACCCTTCCAGGAAGGGATTTTTGTATCTTATCCTTTGTTTAATATAAATCTATTTCGTGTTTCTGTTAAAACAAATGGAGTTGGCTAATTGTTCTTATTTTGGACTTTTTGGGTCATTTTTGTTGGAATCCAACAATGAATCTTTGTTGAAATCGTGAGTTTTCATTATTCAAATTGCATTTTTTATTGCAAAAATGGATTCAATTCCCTCTAAAAATCCTATGAACCCCAATTATGCAATTTCAACACATATATTTGCAATTTTAACAATTCAATTACTATGCATCAAGACAACAAACCAATAAAAATAAGCATTATCAATTTTAAAAATTAATTTTTTTATTTTCTAAAATTTTGAAATCCAACCCAAATAGTACATAAGCACCTAAATTGAAAGTTCTAATGAAAGTGAAATGGGGGGTTACATGGCCCATGATGCATAGAATAGACGGTGAATGAGTATATTGTTAAGGTACTCCTTATGTAAGGTCACTGGTTCAAAACTCCGTGAGTACGAGCCTTACAAAAGAAAAGAGAAAAGATAGACATAACATAGTTCAACGTTGACACTAAAAGGATAAGAGTGTTGAGAATCCAAGCAATATAAGCTAAGAAGAATGGTTGTAAAAAATTCAGGCTGTATTTTGAACACATTCTTCCAAGTCCTCTCATTAGCAGAAGCTACAATCCCTCTACTCTTTACATACTTCTCTATATGACATCTCACATCGTCGTTCTTCTTTGAATGTAGCCTTGAAACTCCTACAACTTTAGCAACTTTGTTTGGTTGAGAATGAAAAGAAAGTCGAGATGAATAGGGAGAGGATGGTTATCGAGAGTGGGATTGATGAACAAATAGTTTGCCCAACTTCTGGTGCTATCGAAATCATACAATGTGATATCGCTCATGATGGAACAAGGTATCAAACCAATCTCTCTCACATACATTGGTCACACTAATCATGAATGGTAGGTGCTAATTTCTCTATCAAGAATTTCATATCTATTTTGTTGAGATTATCGATGGGGCTTTCAGAACGGTACACAATAGGGTTATCGATGGACTGGCAAAAGTAACGGCAACAATGAAGTAGAGGAACTAATGAAAAAGATGATTCTTAATTAGTTTGGTAGACAAATCTAGTGAAGTCCTCCATGTAATTATATTTCAGTGATGAACGTAATTATATTACGATAATTATAATGTCTATGATCAAAAGATCTTAAACCACCACAACACACTTACCACTAAAAAAACAACTACAAATAGAAGAAACCCCTATTTAAATTATGGGTCTTATGATAACAATATTGGAAAATGTTAAAAATATGTAGAATGGCCAATGACTCTTGAAATTCAATCGTAGTATGTAAAATACACAATTATGAAAATCGAATGCAATGTAGAGATTACTAGAGATCAATAGTGGCCATCAATCGTATAAGGACATTAGTATGTTTGTGATTATGGATAAAACAAAAGGATGTTAATGCAACAGTTCCAAACAGTATCAACAAGCTCATAACCATTTTGCCCATATTCTTATGTAGCACGAGTAAAATTCGGTATATTTTTTTGCATTCTACTTATATTAATTTTTAGGTGGCTATTTTTGTTCATATTTTTATTTGACTATATAGAAATGTTGCGATGCAACAAAATCTTTACAAAATCTTTACAAACCATTGTAATATGATATAATTATTGAGGAATATAGAAGTTTGACATAAAGTTAGTCAAGATGAATGTCATAATGTGACATAGTCATGGAGGGATGTCGCAATCCAACATAACTCTTCATGATAGTTAAAAAATTCGAACATAGTGATCGAAGTCAACCATATCCAAACATGGACAATCAATGATGGCCAACTATAAACAACCAAACTCAATGCGTCATAACCGTTCATGGACTTCATACATAATGTTCAAATAAAATGTTATTTAACTATACATAACCATTAGGGAACCTAGTTCAAGTAAACATAAGTCAACAAATATTAACATCAAAATATATACATATAAGCATATCATAAACATGGTCAACTGTAGTCAACCATGCTCAACCATAATTAATCATAGTCAAGCATGGTAAATATTTTACAATGATTATTTCATAAGATGACATAACCCTTGACAAGCTTCACAATTAAACGTAACCTTTAAGTAATGTTGGAATGTGATGTAACCTTTGAGGAACATAGCGAATTGACATAACTCAATGTCATAGTACAACATAATCAACCACTGTCAAACATGACCACTCATGATCAACCACATCCAACCATGGCTAACCATGACCAACCAAACTCAATCAAACTCAACCATTGTCATCCATAGTCAATAGAAATATATTAAATTATATTCACGAATATAATTTAATATATTCACTTAAAATCTAGAACGTTGAATTGTGACATAACCATCACAAAACATAGAAAAGTTTGTTAAAGTAAACTAAGATGAACATCACAAAAGATATAACCATGTTGCAATGTCATTGAATATTGAAACATCATCGACCATAGTTAACCATAGTGATACTATGGTCGAACCATAGTCAAACATAATATTCAAGTCAATGAAACCTTATTACATTAAACATAGTCAACTAAAGTATTCAATCAAATTCAACCATTTCCAATCATGGGTAATCCAAATAGTTGAACATAGCTAACCATTAAGAACCATAATTAAAATACAATTGTGGCATAACCCTTCATGAATGACATATATGTGACAAATTCATATATTCCTCAATTATTATGTTGCATTGCAATGTTCATAAAAAATTATGATACATTACGGAACATAGTATTTTTTTATAATTTAATATTAATGTAACTTTTTATAATAGCTATAATTTTAATTATTAATATTATTATTGTTGTTATAATTATTAATCATTATTTTATTTATAATTATAACATTTTAATTAATTAGCATTTCTTGTATAATAGAATTTCATTATCAATATACAACCTTTTAATTATAATATAATATTTAATATTTAAATTTAAATATAATATCAGCAGTAATTATAGTATTTTTAATTAAATTTAATATTTTGCTAATATATTTTTATGTACAATTGATGACGATGATGATGATGATGATGATTTCGATTTCTTAAGGTCACTGCCAAGCAAGACGCCAATTTGGTTTATGAGACCCCTTGTTTGCGGGACAAGGGACCCCCCTCTACACAATGATTTAACTACTAAAGTCAATAAAGGTGTACATACTCTACCCCCCCCTCTAGATTTGAACATATGACCTCCTAGGAAGAAACATATGTTCTTAACCATTAGGCCCACTCAGGCTGTACATCAATATATTAGTTTTTTTTATTACAATATAATATAATATAAAATATTTTGTAATTATAATTATTATCAATATATTAATTTTTTTATTACAATACAATATAATATAAAATATTTTATATGTACAGTAATTTTTAGAATTATTATTAATATTTTGGATATATTCCTATGTGTCAATCATTTACTAGTAACAATCACATTAATAATATTGATGGTTGTTGATAAGCAACGTAGGGACCTATATTGGGGGGTTCAGAAAAGGTTGGGGGGTCAATTAGCCATCTGTGTATTTCACCTAGCTCAAATTCTCCACCTTTATTCTCTGAGAGTAGGGATAATATAACAAACCCCTCTCCTTTTTTCCCTGGCTTTACATCCATGGAGAAGGTTGCTTCTTTAGACGAAATTTTACCTGATTCTCATGTAGGCACCGAGGGTTTAGATGGGGTTTTCCCTAGTAATTCCATTACTCCTGAAAGATTATCTTATGTTGTACATCAGGGGGTGGGACCTTACTGAAAATTCCCCTTCTCCTAGTTCCCCCCCTTACAAAAAAAACTTAAACCTACCCTTGGGATCAATATTTCTTCTTCCCCTATTGAATACCTGGTTCCTATTTCTCCTTCCACTTTCGTTTCTCCCCAGTAACTAAAAGGACCGATCTCGGTGTACTCGGCTTCAAACAATAAAAACCTAGGAATTATCCTTATCTCTTCGATATTCAATGGAAATGTTACCATTAGAAATCCGAGAAAACTTAAGAAAGGAAAGGTTATAAGCCTTGATGTGGGGGATGAGGTTGATACATCTAATTCTAGAGATTCTTTCTCAAACCCTTAGGTTTATTCCTTGTTTGATGGAGTTTTATCTAGAGATACTTGTTCTCATTATGTTGATCAGGCTCTTAGAGAGATTGCAGCCCATAATGAGGTTAACAAATGAACCTTCTTTCCCTTAATGTTTGAGGGATGAGAAGTGGCCACAAACTCACTGCCTTAAGAGGTATTCTAGAAAATATTAATCCTAGTGCAATGCTTTTGCAGGAGACCATGATATCTTCGGTGGAGACTTGTAACATTTTTTTGAAATTTAAACCTTCTTGTAGGGCCTGTGCTTCTTTTTCCATTGGTTTATCTGGGGCACCTTAGTGGCTTGGAACCCAGACATGGTTGACATGTAGGCTTTCTCCACTTTTCTAGGTATCTTTATTGAAGGTAAATTAAAAGGCTTTCGAAAGAGTGTTAGGATTCTTAATATCTATGGCCATTATGAAAATAGAAAAACAATTTGGGAGAAGGTTTTCCCGTCTGTTCTACTATCGGATCGTTCATTAATATTGGCGGGGTACATAAAATTCACACTATCCCCGAAGGAAGTATGGGGAGATGGAAACAAGATGGATCCATTGGCTGAGTTATTTCTTTCAGGTTTTGATAATTTTCGGATGGTGGATATTGCTCCTAGTGTTCTCGTCCCGACTTGGTCTAATGATCGTTGTGGGGACACGGGCATTGCTAAACGCCTGGACTGTGTTTTTATGTCAGAACTACTTTGTGGTGAGATTGGGATATATCGCACTTGGTCTTATTCCTCGGGTGTCTCAGACCATAAATCGGTTATCATGCATATGGATATCGATAAGGATATTGTTAAATACCCCTTCAAATTCAATCCTAGTTGGTTGGAGGTGGAGGAATTCAATCAGTTAGTCAAAGATAAATGGCTCTCTTTTTTTTATAACGTACACACTTCTCCTCTGCTCAGTTTTATTAAAAAACTATCATTACTAAAGGAGGCAGTTATATTAGACTGGGAAAGAGATAAGAAGAAATCAAATGATAAATTATTAGTTGAGCTCGATGACGAGATTCAAATGCTATTTGGGAGAGTGGATGAAGGTTTTTTTCAGCAAAAAGGAAAACGAGACTTATTGAGCTAGAAGGAAAAAAATAGAATATATTAAGGACCATTGAGGAACCATGGCATCAGAAGAGTAGGGCGGTGTGGCTGCAAGCAGGTGACAACAATACGAATTTTTTCCACAGGTATGTGAATCAGAGAAGGTTAACAATTTCGATTTGGAACATGAAAAATTCAAGGAATGAGATTTGTTGTGATGCAAATTCGTTAAAAAATGCAATTGTGGACCATTTCAAGGATATTTATACCAGTTATCCTCCTCCAGAGATTGAAATTCAATTAAAGACTATTAAAAATTTCCCTAGTTTTTTTGGAGCTCAAGACTGTGTTGAAATTGGGAAGAAGGTTGTTGTGGGCGAAGTTTTGAGGACATTGAAAATCTTTGCTCAAGATAAAATTCCAGGCCCTGATGAGTGGACTGTTGAATTTTACTTACACTTCTTTGATCTATTGTGGGAGGAGTTGATTGGAGCGATTGATGAATCTAGAAGAAAGGGTTGGGTTCCTAAATCTCTAAATTCAACATACCTTACCCTTATCCCTAGGACTGATCGACCAGATAGCTTCAATGATTATCGACCCATCTCATTGTGCAATTTACTATATAATATTATCACTAAAATTATCATGGAAAGAATGAATCCTTTATGGGAAAATTCATTTTGGAGGAACAATTTGGTTTTCTACCTAATCGGAAGATTATAGATGCAGTAGGGATAACACAGGAGGTTTTACATTCTATCAAGCAGAATAGATTATCGACATTCATCCTAAATATGGACCTCATCAAGGCTTATGACCGCATTGATTGGAATTATCTGAGATTTATTCTTCTTCAGAATGGTTTGGTACCTGAGATCACTAATTGGATCATGGATTGTATAACTTCGACGAGATATGTTATGTTGATCAATGGTTCACCCTTGGAATATTTCAGTGGAAATAGGGGGATTCAGCAGGGTTTCCCCCTCTCTCCATATTTATTCATTCCATCGATTGAAGGTTTGATTCTTTTGATCAAGGAAGCTAGAAATCAAAATTTCATTAAAGATATAAAGGTTTTTAGCGCTTTATTCATCTCCCATTTAATTTATTTTTTTATGTTCTTATTTTTGGGGAGGGCACTATTGTTGAATGGGAACAGTTTCATGCTATAATATCCCTCTTTTGTGATGCTTCGGGCATGGCCATTAGTCCACATAAATCAGCTTTCATTTACTCTTGCGATGATCCTTTGATTAAAGATCAGATTGTTGAGTTATTTCCCTACAAGATGAGCCCATTGGATGCTGGCATGAGGTACCTTGGTTTTAGTTTAAATCCAAATGGATATTGCAAAATGGATTGGCTTTGGTTGTTATAGAAAATCCAAAGGCATGTCAATTCTTGGTCCTTCAGAATGTTGTCTCTAGGAGGAAGACTAGTATTAGTCAATCATGTGCTTCAGAGTATTCTGGTATACTGGTTTTCTTTATTTCATGTGCTGGAAGGTGTTATTTCCTTGATTAGAAGTAAAATGATCCACTTTCTGTGGGATGGGAGGCTAAATCATTCTAGGTTTCATCTATCATCGTGGGAAAACATATCTCTTCGAAAGTCCCTTAGCAGTTGGGGAATAAAAAATTTAAGTTGGTTTAACAAAGCCTTATGTGCTAGGAGTCTTTGGCATGTTTTGTTTGATATTGGCCTTTAGGGGCGTGTGGTTAAATTCAAGTACTTAAAATGATTGGATGCGGTGTCTTGGCTACACTAACATGGATATATTACCATTTTCGGTTCTTTTATTTAGAGAAGCCCACTCAAATCTTTCCCAATTATCAACCATAATATTTGTTGGTCTATGGGCAATGGTACACAATTATTTTTAGGTGTGGACCCAATTATTGGTTTGACAGAGAATTATATATTTCGAATGAGTTATTGGAATCCCTTCGTCATAGGAAGGATATATATGTGCTCAAACAGGCCATTAAAGAACATGATGGTCCTTCAGATCTGTGGAAATCGTCTTGGGATATTGACCTAGATGGTGAGGTGGCTTGCGAATAGGATGGATTTGTTAACAGTTTGTATCAGTTCGAAAGTTTTCTGTCAAATTCATCTGATATGGTGGTGTGGAATTATAATAATCAGAGTGGGGTGGTTAAGGCAAACTTGGCTTACAATTTAATATTGTAAAATGAAACAGCAGTTGTATCGTCGTGGTGGACGAAATGGTTCTGGAAGGCCTTAGTTCCATTAAAGGTTAAGTGTTTTATGTGGTTATCTTGTAAAAAGAAGATCCTAACTTGGGATGTATTATAGGGACATGGATTTTCTGGGCCTGGCAGATGTATTCTCTGTTGTTCTTGCGAGGAATCGATGGAACATATATTTGGCGATTGTGATTATTTTCAATAGGTGTTTTTAGGACTGGGGCACTTATTTCAGTGTGTCTTCATCTAGGAAGTTGGTTCCCTTGAAGAAAATTTATATAGGTGGTATAAAGGGAAAAATGAGTTGATCGATCTCCCATTACTTTCCATTTGGGAAGTATGGAAAGTTAGGAACTATGGCATTTTTGAGGGAACGCTTATTAAGCCGTTCCAGGTGGGAATTAAAGTGAAGGCACAGTACATTGACTACTCCAAGAAGGGTGGTCTCCAGTATCAAAGAAGGATTCGATACCTTGTGTTGGATCAGAACCAATTGATTTGCTTCTTCGATGGTGCAGAGTAGAGAGGTGGTTTTGGGGCTGGCATGATTATGAGATTCGATTATGTCCACTATATTCTTCTTAAGATGAGGGTTGGAAGGGGTACTAACATGAAAGCATATCTCTTGGCTCTTTGGGGATTACTTTTGTTTTTCAGGAAGAGGGAATTAAATTCTTTCTTGATTGAAGGTGATTCGAAGGTTATTATAGAATGGAAAGGGAGATTACTCTCTCACTTCTCTTGTGTTGGATAATTGGATGCGTAGAGTACACAATTTGATTGAGGAGTTTGAGCAACCCACTTTTAGGAATATCTACAGGGAATACAATTATGGGGATGACTCTTTAGCTAAACAAGTTATTGGCTTCATGGATGGTAAAATCTCTTTTGAAGAATTCAGGAATGGGATACTTTGGGACTCTGGACATCTTTTTTTCTTCTAATTCATCTCTGTAGTTCTTCTGCAGGTACAAGTCTGAAATTTATGTTAGGACTCCTCCTTGAAGTTTTATTGTTCTTAAAAAAAAATTATATGTAATTTTGTTGAATTGTGGTTGTCATCTCGTCCCATGGGTGTATATAGAATGACAGTGTTGTTTGACTGTATTGTAGGACTTATATCTATTAAGTTTCTTCTTAAATTTGAGAAGAGTCACCTTCTCAAGGTTTTGATGTATATTCCCGACACAACTTTTCTAATATAAAAACTTGTTATCTTTTTGTGTGAAAAAAAATAAATTTTGTGATAATTGTATATAATCCATTTCATGGTTATTAAAAGTGGTATTTTGGAAGACAAATTCTATGGAGATCTGCAACTTATTAGGTTTTGAAAGTCACATTTTCAAAACTAGACCAGGTGGCTAGGGTTCCTTCCCTAGCCTCCCTCTACTTTCTCCTTTGAGAGGACATTAGTAAAGGTTGAGTGAGGGAGTTTATAGGTGAGTTTTCCTATGGATTGGTGGGGGCGACCCATGGTGAGGAGGAGCCTCCTTGGTTCATTTGCGGTAGTGGCAATGACTCTTAAGGTGTGGCAGTGGCTCTTGGCTCAAATGTGGTGCAACGAGGTGGACGAAATAGTGGTTCTGTGGAGCAGCTCCTTCTTGCAGTTGGAGGTCGAGTCCTTTGCAGCCGACGACTCCTATAGCGGTGGTGCCCGTCTCTTGAAGTCAACCACCCATACCCATTTCTTGTTGTGTGTGATGGATTTTACGATGGTGTGATATTGTATGGGATCTGCTGTATGCACAAGGAATTACGGCTTATGTCATTTCGAATGGATTATACTCATGGCCTATTTCTGTTTTTTTGCTCTTTTAGAGAAATTTTTTTATTTATGCTCAATGCATATTCTAGATGCCCTGTAATATGGTTGTTTAATGATGTATTTTTTTAGCTAGTACATGCTTTCTAAGCAATGTTTTTCTGTGCTTATGCACATGTAAACCTTCAAGTTATATCTGTAAGGTCAATAGGTCTTTGAACAATGTGTTCTATTATCTTTAATAGAATGCGATCTATTTTCTGATGAAAAAAATCCATTTCATAGTTTCACATTGTAATCAATTCCACGCCAATTGAAAACCCCATCATAAAGTTTGGGTAATAGTGTTTGAATTTCATTTCATCTCTACCCTTCAAACTAATTTTTTTTTACGTTTTGAATTCTTATCTTCCTCCTAACAAAATATTTTTCTTAAAAAGTTACCCTTCAATCATGAAGTGTTATTAAAGGAATTACTTTTCAATAGTTAAATTTTTATTAAATATTATTCTTCAATAATGAAATTTTTATTAAAGATTTTAACTTCCAATCAAAAGGTGGCAATAAAAGTATCTATCCATGTTTTTTGTTTTCAATAATGAAGTTTTTGTTAAAGATTTTAACGTCCAATAAAAAGGTGGCAATACAAGTATTTATCCATGTTTTTTGTTGATCATGTATTCTAAAAATGGAGATCCCTACATGTAGGATGGAACAAAGTAGCCTATCAACATTCACAGTAGAAATTCAAAAGCGTATTTAGGGACTGCAATTTATTGCACAGTAGGACGTGATGTATGTGTATATTATCATACAATGATAAAATTTGAACCTGTCATAACCCTTCCAAATGGTTTTGGATAATGATCCATTATTTGAATACACATTAAGGATTTATACTACAAATTTGAATCGTTTTTTGCATATTATTAAATTCTCTTTAACGAGAAATTTGAGAGTGGTTTTGAAAATTTCATTGGTTTTATTTGATTTGACCAAAATGTGTAGTATTAATGCTTGGAAAGTGGAACCATATTCCATCTGCTAAAGTGGAGTTGAATCCATTATGTTTTTTTCCAATTTCTTATGGTTCAATTTCATGAAATTTCTCATTGCAAATTTGAATTCACCATATAATAAATAATAAAAAATGTGAAAGTATTATATATCTATAGATTGTTAAATTTTAGAAGCCGCAAGGAAATATTGAACACACAACAAAAAAGATGGAGCATTCTTTCATGCTCTTCTCCATTAAACTCGGAATATGAAGGATTACATTCCTAACTAAGTGGACCCAAAACATAAATTTATTTCTAACTAACATGCCAAATATAGAAAAGACTTAACTGATTCTTACTTGGTCAAACACTACTATCTAACTAACTCATAAATGCAAAGCACTACTTCTAGCTAACTGGAACATGGTAGATTACAATCTTCAACACTCCCCCTTGATCTCAATCGTTACAATCTTTAGCACTGGAAATACCCAAGTGTTGTCTTTGAAATTCAAAGATGATTAGATTCCCAATGGTTTGGTAAATATATATACCAATTGATCCCTTGATCCACAAAAATGTAGAGAGTTGGCTCAGTATTGCTCCTACTAAATCCATTTGTTATCCCTTGAGATGTTCCAAGGATGAATTGGACTATGCTAGGGCATGATTGGCTCAATTTTTAAATATTTAGAGCTTAATATTTCTTACAGTATGATATTGATGGTTTGTATGTGAAACTTTGCAGATATGGGGATGGTAGAAAAAATGGTAATCAGATATTTTGCTCCAGAGGAATTTCAAGGTGTATATTCAATGATTAAATGTAGTTAATATTGAGTTGAGAAAGTGGTGAAATAGATGAAGTGTGTGAAGTGCCATTAAGGAAATTCTTGCACATTTGGGATGGAAGAAAACATACTGAGAAGCGAAGAATTCAATAGTTTAAACAAAATGTAAATCATTCTTGTTTAATGCAAAACAGTGACAACCATAATATTCATATGTTTAGACAACAAAAGAAGCCATCAATTACTATTCAACAATGAAAATCGATCAAAGGACAGACGTCATAACATGAAATATCCATTTCTAGTCATAATGCTCAGCATGTATTCATATCAATGCTATAAACATGGTGCAAAGTATGCTACCTAGAGATTGTATTATATCAAGAGATGTTACAAAGGCAAAAGATAGATATGTAATTCACAGAAGAAGAACAAAACTACAAGGATAATATATATTGATATGCATCGAGATCTTAATCTCAAAATCACATTCCCTGTATACATATGTCAAATCCCAAAATAAAAAATAGACTTAGGATCTCTTCAAGAGTACCACTCAAACATCTGCCATTCTTGTCATCAAATTCTAATTCTCTTTATATAGGAGGGATTCCTTCTTGTTACCATCTTTCTATTTCTTTTAATTTCGTAGATTGTTCATTACCAACTTATTTTTATCTTTTGTCTTTCACTTTTTGTTTAGGCTATTGCTTTTAACTTCCCAATTGTATTTGGTTTCACTTTTGTTGAGTCAATCCCTTTTAAGTGGATCCCTAAGCTAATGTTTTCCTAGATGTATGTTCTATTGACATGGGTTGCCCTGTATATTTTATGGAAATTTGATGGTACCTAGAAATCTGCCGCCACACTTTTCCATGGGATATTTATGAGTTCTCATGGAGCCCATACCCAACTCGCCATTTGTGAAGTTCTCATAAGAAATAGGTGGCAAGATTTTAAAATTTTTCTTTAGTCTAGTCCATAATTCAAACTTTCCAATCAATTGGTGGATAATGACAGCCCCTTTTAATTGATTATGATCCTCAAATTTTCTTTCTTTATTGTTCTTTTTATTTAGCAACTCTTGATTGTCTTCCTTCCTGTACAAGTCTCCATTTCCATCCCACAAATGTGGAATCCCATTGGTAATTGCATCTTTAAATAGGTTTTTTTTAAAAGGAAATTTATTATAATATACCGCTTGTCTTGTTTCAAGCTCTATTCATCAAGGTTATTTTGTTGATCATTATTTTGCTGGATTCTTTTACTAGATGTGTCCTATTGGTGATCCTTAAGTTTTCCAATTTCCATTTAGTGCCACTATTTAAGTACTTAACCATATTCCATGCAATTTTTGGCTTAGATTCTATGAAATTCTAGAACATAGCAAATCAAAGAGTTGAGAATACCTCACAGTGAAAAGAATGAGTAGAAAAGATGAATTACAGTGAAAATTGCAGTGAAATGAGAAATAAAATTAATCATGCATTGGAACTCAGATAGAAACATAAATATGTTTTATGATCCATTAATCTATATAGTCAACAGATATGTTACAATAGAGATAATTTGAATATCCTACGAGAATTTGAGTCTCAATCTGTCTAGCATAGGAATTGTCACCACTGGAGAGATCTGGAAGACTCAAACTCATCTAGACTGAACCAAAAATCAGTTAATTGAAGACATAATCAATTAACTAACCAAGGAGGGTGCATTAGTGATTTTTTTATGCAAATCACTAAAAAAAGGGTGCAATAGATCCCAAACAATGGAAATCGGAGCACAAACCCCCCACAAGAGTCAGCTAACTCAAGTGGACTGAACTAGATCATTGAGTTGGCTCCTAAAATGTAGGTAACTAACTATGGTGGTCCTAAAATGATGCATGTAGGGTGCATTAGGTGTCTAATGAGTCCTAGATGACATATGCACACCACTAGGGGGGGAATGACATCATCAACTACTAGGAAAAAGAAAATAATGCTAAGTAGGACAAGGATGGAGTATTAATTATCCTAACACCCCTCCTTAATCCAAACTTGGACATCCTGGGCCCTGGTTACTGAGACCAAAGGTCACCCATACGATCAAATAAATGATAAAATAATTGTTCATGAAACTAAGGAGATGGGGAAAAACCTCATGGGAAAAATACCGCCCCTCAAAAATGAACAACGGGGAACTCAAGCAACTTTCACACAAAGTAGAGATCTGAGATAGGAAAATCTCTTCTGAGTGAAAAACTTTGTGAAAATGTCTGCAATAATATCCTATGTAGGACAATAATGGAGTGAGATGGTCCTGTGGTGCACTATCTCCCTGATGTAGTGCATGTGAACCTCAATATGTTTGGTCCTTTGATTCTGAACTGAATCACTAGAGATCCTTATAGCCTTTTGATTATCACAGAAAAGCTCGACTGAAGGATAAGTGTGAATTCCAAACTCTTTCAAGATCCCATGTAACCAAAATGCCTGAATAGCTGCATTCACAACCCCTTTGTACACTGCTTCTGCTGAAGAAAGTGCAAGTGTTGTTTTCTTGTTGCTTGACCAAGAGATTGGTCTTGATCCCAACATGAATACATACCCTGAAGTAGATTTTCTATCAGTGTTGTCTCTAGCCCAATCTGAGTCAGTAAAACTAACCAGATCTAATTGAGCACCAACAGAATAATGTATACCAAGCGTGAATCAGTCCCAAGTATCAACCAACTCTGCAAAATCACACTTGTCCCATTCACCAATGCTACAAGAACCAAAAAGAAAAGCCTCGTTTCTTGTCCATATCTCAAGGGATGAGTTGTCTGAGATTCTAATAGAATGAAATCTTCGAATTCTATGCACCATGTGTACCCAATATGTATTTGGTCAGTCAACATATCTCACCTCCAAAAAAATTCTCTACACTTGACTTTTCCTTGTTGATTGCTCTCCCATCACACTTGTACACCAATAAACTATGGACGCAACATATCGAAGGTGAGAACTTGTAAAATTCATCTCTTCCCTTCGAAGAGCAGTTTTATGCATGCACTGGCACCATCGTGCTCTCCTTTTCCATGTCCAGTCTCAAAATAGTCTGATATATGTGGAAACTTGTATTTTATGTGCAGCAAAGACAATCATTGAAATACACGTGCATTCTTGAATTTACCTATGCTACCATCTAACCATATGCAATGTCGACAAAATGATATATCCCTACCAATCAATTGACAATAGAACAATTGGAAGTAGTTTTTCACATAATGGATTTCGTGGGTCCAATCATCACTTATATAGAAGTGACTTTCTTTCAATATCACCCACTTCTCTTCACTACTATCTTGCCCATGCCTGTAAGTGATATGTACGATTATGCTCTTGATATGAATGATAGTATTGGCTTTGTATCTCTTTTTGTGGTTGTAGCATGTATTTTTTAGTGAAATAAACCATTGATCGTATTGTTCTGAGGGGGAATGTATCTCTACATATTCTAAATTGTTCATATTTCCACCAAGCCATATCAACATGTTGAATGTAATGTTGAATATTTCCATGGAACTATGGAATAAAATTGCATACTTGCACCTGTTGGCGAAATAAAAATTAGGAATTAGATAACTAGATAGAACAATTAGCAATACAATAAGCTAATTTTAACCAAAATTTCACAAAGACTTTGTTACCTGTCAATTCACTAATTTAACCTTCCGACTTTATTTCCCATCATGTAACTGATAGGTTTCGTATTGGAATACTTGTTTATCAACAATTGTATGCCCAAATGGATGATCTTCACTCTCATGGATGCACTCACTCCATAGTGCTAATCAACCACAATTGTTGCAAGTACCGTTTGCATAAGGTTTTGCATAATATGTATATCCATCTTGCCTTGGACACATGATGGTATGGATGAAATATCTAGCTGACATTGGTGGTATTGTACTTGATCATTCACATGCATAGTTAGAGTGCAAAAAACGATGTATATGTACAAAAGTATTATAATAATAATCAAACTCTATGTGATATCTACAACAACATGTGTTACACATGGTGTTGATCCTAACAAACCAAGGTTTGCATTTTTCAAAAGATCGTTGACCAAGCCTCAACTCTACATTGGTGGCTTTAAACATCTCATAAAGTTGAGTTTGTGTCATTTCAAGGTAGTGTTTGATGTGGGTTTCATGATCCCTAGAAACCCTACAGCATTTTAACACATCATTTGTGTTTGAAGAAGGCCTGGTGTTATCATGCCAAAATGCATGCCCTAGGCCCTTCACCGCCTCAACTAACTTCATGTCTTTGCATGGCAACCTACCACTTAATGTCCATAATTTATTTGTTTCGTCCTCTGTGTCAATATTGACTCTTTTTATGGAATGTCTTTTTAGAGTTTTTGGGTGCATTTTAACAATTTCTAATGTGCATTTAAGTAAACGACGTTGTCTTGTGCTTCTAGTTATGATTGATTCAACCAATACATGGTAAGCCACATTCTTGTCACGTGAGTGAGTTTTTTCACCAATGGATTTGAATTCATCAACAAGTGATTTTACAATATGATTACTTGATTATGTATTTTTTAGTGCTTTTATTCCTAATTTTCTTCTAACTATTGTCAAACTCCTAGATTCTAGCAAAGATATGAAAAAAAATTGACATTTACCAGCATCAGATTTAGGTTCAAAATATTGTTGTAAAATTTGTGAACTATGGTGATTTATAGTACGTATAGGTACCTTACCTTCCATCGAAGACAAGGCACTCTCATCCACTTGTATGCATTTTGGAGTTTGTTTTCACCAATGGGAAAGGTTGGGTTGTCTTTCAACAGGTGGAGTGACATTGACATCTACTACATGTTGGATAGTTTGATTTGGAGATTGTACCATTTGGGATAGTTGTTGGAAAGAAACATCAACAACAAAATCATTAATCTCTTCACCAATATGTTCGAAAAATGTAGTATTAGAGCCGGTACCCTCCCCATAACTGGCTGCAAATAACAAATCATTCTCTTCTTGACCATCTCTAGCATCAAATTGTAATGAACTCGGGAATGAAGTGTCGATCGGTGGATCATGGTTGGATGTCATAATCATTGAACCAATGGGAATTGATGTTGAAATCATATTTTCCCTCTGGAATCATAGCCTCTTTGATTGTTGTAGTGAGATATAATTCATTATCTCACCTGTTGAATTCCTCCTCTTGAAATTGTGGAGCAGGGGTGGGCATTGCTACCTCATCAGTTGAATTTGACGTGGAGTAGGGGTGGGTATTTCTCTATCACCAGTTGAATGTATACATTTCCTTGTTTGTTCTTGTTACTTCTCTCTTTGTTCTTCCATTTCTTCTGGTGTAAGCATCTTCCTTGCAGATTTTTGGCTTATTTTGCATAGATTCCCCATTAGGAACTATGAAGGAGTATTGATTGGATGTGAATTTTATAAATAACAGTGGGAGAAGAGAGTTGTCAAGCTTGAAATGTGAAAGCAGAGTGTGTGCATTTCGTTCTAGAATGCAAACAGAGATATCAACCCGCGAATTTTAATTTTTTTATAACAGAACATAACTCATATGCGTTATAACACGTATGTGTTATAACACAAATGCATTATTAACAACCTGAAATAATGGTTAATACATTAAATTTTGGATGGATAGATTATCTAAGTCCATAATACGTCGGATGGATATAACTACAAAATGCACATATGTTAAAACGCTCTCACGTTATAACATATAGGAATTATGAAAAAGCAAATTTTAAATGGCTAATACATTAAATGCATATCTAATTCAATAAGGGGCAGGATACATATGCATTATAACATAAATGCATATGCATTATAACATAAATGCATTATAACGCATATGCATTATGGAGCAGTGTGCATATGTGTTATAATGTATATTCCTTATAACGTCCATAACATAAATCCCTGCACAAACATTGTATTTCGTTAAAGATGCATATGCCTCCATAACGCTAGCATGGTATAATGCATATGCATTATTGACGTAGGCATCCATAAAGAAAATGGATGCCTAGATCCATTTTATCTTGGCGTCCTACAGAGAGAGAAACATAGATTATGGTCTTTAAGATAGAGAGGGAGAGTGGGGGTGGTTGGGAGGATTAGGGAGAGAGTGGGGGCAGTCAGGGGGTGTAAGGGAGAGAGGGGGAAATTGGGGGGATCAAGGAGAGGGAGGGGCATAGAAAGAAAAAGATAGAGGGTATGGAAAGAAAGGTAAATATATATATATAGCTAGGGATGGAGGGTGATATAGATAGGTACAGGTGGAGAGGAAGAGAGAAGGAGGGAGAGGAAGGGGAATAAGGGAAGGGGGGTGGCAAGGGGGAGAGATATAGAAAGAGAGAGAGAGTGATACGAGAGAGAGAGAGAGAGAGAGAGAGAGAGAGAGAGAGAGAAGAATTATTGAGAGTGAATGAGGGAGAGAGAGAATGATAGAAAGGGATATATATAGTGAGAAAGAGATTGAGTGATTGAGAGAGAGAGAGAGGAGGAGGGAAGGAGACAAATGGATAAGGAGGAAGGGTGAGAAAAAGAGCAAGAGAGGTAGCGAAATAAGGGGAGGGGGTAGAAAGGGAGTGGCTGTGGGAGAGAGAGCACAAGAGATAGAAGGAGGGAGAGAGAGGTATTGTGGAATGGATGATCAAAGAGAGAGAGAGAGAGAGAGAGGTGGGGGGAGATAGATGGTGATATAGACAGAGTGATTGAGAGAGAGAGAGAGAGGGAAGAGAGAGTGGGGGTGGTATAGGGGAATTACAGAGAGATAGGGGTAAAGAAAGATAAACATAGAGCGCATAGAAAGAAAGGGATATATATATATATATATATATATATATAAGTATGGAGGAGGAGATAGATAGGTACAAGTGGAGAAGAAGAGAGAAGGATTGATAGAGATGGAAAGAAGGGGAGGGGGTGGCAAGGGAGAGAGAGAGATAGCAAGAGATAGAGAGAGAGATACACGAAGAGAGAGAGAGAGAGAGAGAGAGAGAGAGAGTGAATGAGGGAGAGAGAGAGAGCGATAGAAGGGGGGATAGATAGTGAGAGAGAGAGTGATTGAGAGAGAGATGGAGGGAGAGAGAGAGGGAGAGGGAAAGAGTGAGAGTGAGAGAGGGAGGGAGAGAGAGATAGTGAGGGGGAGAGAGAGACTATAGTGTTGGAATATTATATTCCTTGGAAGGTAATAATGTCTTTGTATTACGTCGGAAGTTATCCACAATCTTATGTAAAAGAGTAATACATAATATCCCATATTCATTATGGTAAAGTATACTCTTGATATCCATTGTTATATAAAGATATGTTAGTATGGAGAATTATATTATCCTACATGCAATATGTGAGAGTAATTCATCCACATATCTTGGTATATAATAGGGTCAAGGGAGTCACATCACAACATTCCATCATACTATCACAACACATTGTATTGTGCTCATAAGCTCTCTGCTATATTGTATTGGGGTTATTTGTACTTGCTCTCTTGTAATATTGAAGGATATTTCTGGAGATAACAGAAGACAACCTTCTCGTGGACGTAGCCCAATTGGGTGAACCACGTATATCTTGTGTATTATTTTCCTTGTTCTCTTTATGTTCTTATTTATGTTGATATGTTATTGATTGCTTAGACAGTTAAGCTAGTTTAGCTAGATCTATAAATCTGACATGGTATCAGAGCTGGTTGCTATGATCTAGCACCTTCTATAGATTTCAATCAATAACTATTATCATCTGGGCATTGTTTATTTTTTTGTATATTTTCTTTCTATCTGGTAGCCATTAGGCTTCTCTTCATATCTAGGCATGATTCTGTAGTTTTTTACTCCTAAACCTAACTTTGTTGTGTAGATTTTTGCAGAAATTTTTCAAGGGTATCTTGATGTTTTTTTTGTAGATCTATATGATTTTTGGATTCTCCTCAAGGATATCTATCTTCTAGTTCTAAGATCTTTTGTTTTCATCCAAGTTTTGTAAATTTTTTATAGGTTTTCGTCTGCGGATTAATTGGCACTATTTTTGACCTAAAACTGGACACCTACGACTTTTTCTTCACAGACAACGTGAGTACCCGTGCCTTGACGACTGCGAATAAATTTGCAGAACCATGGAATTTTATTTTACAGACCCGCACACCTGCGGCTTTCTCTACTGTAAGACTGTGAGTAACTCACAACTGTCCTGTACAGAACCCACGAGTATCAAATCTACTCACGATTTTCTTGTGACAGACCCGCGAGTGAATTTTCTTGGAACTTTTTTAAGGGATGTAAGTAAAGTTTTTGTATTTTACTATGTTTCTTCAGATCAGATCGGTAAAGTGTATCAGTTTTCTGTTATTCACCATTTTTCTCTTGTCATTTCTAGCATTTGGGTTTAATTTTATTGTCAAAATTTCTATCATTATGACTTCAGAAGTAGCTTATGTTCCTGAACTTGTTGGTCCTAACTATCTTGCATGGAAAAGAAAAATGATTGGTGTTCTCAGGAGTAAGAATCTATGGAGGATTGTTAATGGTGAACATAAGAAACTTGTTGATGCTAAAGATGTGGCTATATGGGAAGATAAATGTGATCAAGAAAGAGGGCTCATTGGTCAAACGGTGTCAGATAGTCTTTAGGTAAGTATTGAGGCAGAAGATATCCCGATTGAGGTATGGAAAATTCTTGTTTCTTTATTTGATAAATCTAATGATGTTTCTTCGTATTACCTTGAAAAGAATATTTTTGAGCTAGATCCTGCTAACTTTGAGATAGTAGAATTATATCTTGCTGAAGTGAAAACTTTAAATGCAAAATTAAATAATTGTGGTAGAGATTGCAAGAAGACAAACACCGCTCTTATGATTCTTGTAGAACAAAAATTGCCATCTTGTTTTGACATGTTCATCCAAACTATGAATAGGGCTTTTTAATTGTCTCAAAATACCATGAAACCTAATTTTGATGATGATTTTTTGTAAAGGGTTGATAAATGAGCAAGAAAGGTTGATTTTTCTAGGACAAGTCTCACCTAATAAGGCTCTTATGGCACATAATAAGAATCCTAATAATTTTTTAATAATGCTAAAGGTTCTTGTTCAAATCATACTAATAAATTTTGTCATGCTTATAATTCACATCATGAAAATATTAAGAAGAAGAATGTGTATGATCCTTGTAAGCATTGTGGTAAAACTAACCATCCTGAAAAGAATTGCTTTAAAGAGAAACATTTAATGTCTAAGGAGAAAAAGAAAGGTTCTGATGAATCACAAGTAGCTTTATGTGCATATGTTGTTTCGTCTAGTAGTTCTTCTTCTAATGTGGAATGGATAATGGATTCTAGTGCTTCTAAACATATGACTGGTAATGCTTCTTTATTTACATCTTATGACAATAATAAGTACACATCTTAGAAAGTATCTATAGGTGATGGTAAACAACTTTCTATAATTGGTTATGGTAATGTTAATGTTTCTAATGGTCAACTAGAAGATGTTTTTCATGTTGAACACATGCCCATCAACGTGCTTTCTATTTATCGTGCATGTCAAAAATGATATAAATTTGAAGCTTGGCTTGATAAATATGTTCTTAAATATATCAACCATAATTTTAAAGTAGTTTCTTCTGGTCCTGTTGATCATTCTGTTGATTTATATAAATTTGATGGTTTTAATTCAACTAAAAGACAACCATTTTATTCATATGTTTCTCATGCTGATGAACTAAGTAAATTATGGCATGAAAGATTGGGTCATTTAATTTAGGATAAAATGCAAATTTTAACTAAAATGGTACATGGCTTGCCCAATATTTCATCTACTAACGGTGTTTGTGAAGGTTGTATACTTAGTAAACATCATAGAGAAATGTTTGATAAAGGTAAAGCTTGGCATGCTAAAGAACCTTTGCAATTATTTCATAGTGACATTTGTGGTCCTCTTGAAGTTCCTTCGATATATCATGCAGTCTATTTTCTTACTTTTATTGATGACTTTAGTAGAAAATCATGGGTTTATTTTTTGAAAAATAAAAGCGACACTTTTTCTAAGTTTCAAGCATTTAAATCCTTGGTTGCGAATGATTCTAGTAAAAGGATTAAGACTTTGAGATCTAATAATGGTGGGGAATTTGTTAAGAAAGAATTTGAATTTTTTTATTATTTAAACATCGAATTAAACATCAAAATATTGCTCCTTACACACCTCAACAAAATGGTGTTGTTGAAAGGAAAAACAAAAATTTAGTTGAAATGGCTAGATGTATGCTTTATTCTAAAGGATTACACAAGAAATTTTGGGCTGAAGCCATTAGTTGTGCTAACTTTATTTTAAATAGAGTTCCTACAAAAATTTGTTAAGCATGTTACCCCTGAGGAAAAATGGAATGGTAGAAAACCAGATATTAGTAACTTTAAGGTGTTTGGTTGTGAATGTTGGGCTCATATTCTTGATGACAAATGAAAAAATTTAGAACCCAAGTCTCACAAGTGTATATTCATTGGTTATCTTGAGGATTCCAAGGCTTACATGTTATTTGATACTTCTAATCAGAGTGCCATAATCCGAAGAGATGTTCAATTTAATGAAGTCTCTCCACCACCTGAGTCTGTAGAAACTCATGTTACCCTGAATATTCCATTGTCTCATGTTACTCCTATATATGTTACTCCTTCTTCCAGTACTGTGGCTGTTGTTGATCTTAGGTCACCCTCTTCTTCAAGTGTTTCCCCTGAATTTCTTGAAGCTCCTGAAGTGAATTTTGTTCCTTCTAACCTTCCTGTTTGGGCCCGGAAAACTCTTGAATCTGCAGGTAGTGAGATCAATAATCCTTCCAATACTCGTAGAACTAGATCTAACTTTTCTCTTATGACAAAATTTTTGGCCACAGACGATCCTACTTCTTATGCTCAAGCTAAGGGTAAACCTCATTGGGAACAAGGTATGTCTGCTGAGTATGCATCCCTTATGAAGAACAAGACTTGGTATCATGTTCCTCTTCCTTCAGGAAAGAATTTAGTTGGTTGTAAATGGGTTTATAAAACTAAGTTTACTGCAAAAGGACATGAAAAATATAAAGCTATATTAGTTGCAAAAGGTTTTAATCAACTTGACACTATTTATTATAATGAAACTGTTGCTCCTGTTGCTAAAATGAATACAATAAGAACCATCTTATCTCTTGTTGCATATTATAAATGGGAAATACACCAACTGGATGTTAAAAGTGATTTTTTAAATGGTGATATTAATAAAGATATTTATATGCAAGAACCTCCTGGTTTTATTAATGTTGAATTATCAAGTTTTGTATGCAAATTACACAAGTCTTTATATGGTCTCAAACAAGCACCTAGGGCTTGGTATGATAAAATTGATACATATTTCTTGAACAATGGTTTTAAGCGTTGTATATCTGATCCAAATATGTATGTTAAGAACTTTGGTGATAATATCCTCGTTATTGTGTTATATGTAGACGATCTTATCATTACTGGAAACCAACTTGTATTAATTCAAAGTGTGAAAAGTGAACTTCAAAAGCCGTTTGAAATGACTGATCTCAGTATATTGCACTATTTGTTGGGTCTTCAAATCTGGCATATGGCAGATGGTATTTTTCTCTCCTATCCGAAGCATGCTACAGACTTATTGGCTCGTTTCCATATGAGTGATTGTAAACCCGCTCCTACGCCATTTCAATCTGGTGTAAAGTTAACTGTTGAGTGTACCACTCCTCTTGTTGATGCTAATCTTTATCGTCAGCTCATGGTTAGTTTGATATATTTAACTCACAGCAAAACAAATCTCTCTTTTTCCGTTAGTATGGTTTCTCGATTCAAGCATCAACCTCATGAAATTCATTCGTAGGAAGCCAAGAGAATTTTGATATATTTATAGGGGACATTGTACTATGGTGTCTTTTATTTGAGCAATGCTACAGTTTCACTTTCTAGATATACAGATTCTGATTGGGCATGTGACAGTTCTGATCGACGGTCAACTGCTGGTTATATATTTCAACATGGTTCAGGTCCGATTTCTTGGTCCAACAAGAAGGTGAAGACTTTTTCTTTATATTCATGTGAAGCAGATTATAGAGAAGCCAAAGAAGTAGCTAAAGAAGCAGTTTGTTTATGGCATGTTCTCATTGAGCTTGGTTTAGTTACGAAATCATCCACTGTGTTGAAATGTGACAATCAAGGTGCAATTCAGCTTGCTTAGAATCTAGTATATCACTCCAAGACAAAAAATCTCGACCTTGATGATCATTACATTTGACTTCTCGTCGCAGATGGTACTCTTTCTCTTGAGTATTGTCCTACCAAGCAATAGGCAACCGATATCTTCGCCAAATCCTTAACATCAGCATAGTATGTGTATCTTCGTTCCTTGTTGGGGATGAGGGAAGTTGCCATCAAGGGGGAGCAGTAATGAATCCTTCCTTCCTTAGTGTTTTTTAGGGATTTTCTCCCAGCCATTATTAAGGGGGAGTGTTGGAATCTTATATTCCTTGGAAGGTAATAATTCATTTGTATTATGTTGGAAGTTATCCACAATCTTATGTAAAAGAGTAATACATTATATCCCATATTCATTATGGTAAAGTATACTCTTGATATCCATTATTATATAAAGAGATGTTATTATGGAGAATTATATTATCCCACATGCCATATGTGAGAGTAATTCCTCCACATATCTTGGTATATAATAGGGTCAAGGGAGTCACATCACAACATTCCATCATAGTATCACAACACATTGTATTTTGCTCACAAGCTCTCTGCTATATTGTATTGGGGTTATTTGTAGTTTCTCTCTTGTAAGATTGAAGGAGATTTATGGAGATAATAGAATACAACCTTCCCGTGGATGTAGCCCAATTGGGTGAACCACATATATCCGGTGTATTATTTTCCTTGTCCTCTTTCTGTTCTTATTTATGTTGATATGTTATTGATTGCTTAGATAGGGAAGCTATTTTAGCTAGATCTATGAATTTGACATATAGAAGGGGGACATAGATTTAACTTGAGAGAGATAGAGTATAGAAGGGGAGAGAGATTTAAATTGAGAGAGAGAGAGAGAGTGATAGAGGGGGAGAGAGATAATGATTGAGAGAGGGGGGGGGGGTAGATAGAGATAGTAAAAGAGAGATTGATTGAGAGATAGAGGGAGGGAGGGAAGGAGAGAGGGAGATAGAAAGAGAGGGAGGGAGAGAGTGATAGTGAGAGAGAGATAGATACTATAGAAGGGGGGATAGATTTAACTTGAGAGAGAGAGAGAGAGAGTGTTTGTGTGTGATAGAGGGTGAGAGAGATAATGATTGAGAGAGAGAGATAGGGAATATAGAGATAGTAAAAGAGAGATTGATTGAGAGAGAGAAGGAGAGAGGGAGAGAGGGAGGGAGAGAGTGATAGTGAGAGAGAGATAGAGACTATAGAAGGGGGGGAGAGATTTAACTTGAGAAAGAGAGAGAATGAGATAGAGAATGATAGAGAGGGAGAGAGATAGTTATTGAGAGAGATAGAGAGGGAAGATGGAGAGATTGATTGAGGGAGAGAAGGAGGGACAAAGCGAAAGAGGTAGTGAAAGAGGGTGATGGGGTATCAAGGGAGTGGTTGTGGGAGAGAATGAGTTAGTGAGTGAGGGGGAGTGAGGGAGTGTGGAAGGGATGGGTTCAGAGAGAGGGAGAGAGGGATATAGGTAGAAAAAGAGGGGGAGGGTGTAGCAAGAGAGTAGTTGTGGGAGAGAATGATTTAGTGAGTGAAGGGGGGGGAGGAAGTGTGGAAGGGATGGGTTCAGAGAGAGAGAGGGGAGGGAGAGAGAAAGAGAGGGAATATTTTGAGTGGAATCAACATATGTATCCATGACTAAGCTTGTGCAATTTAGAGAATGGATGAATATGGTGATGGTTACAATGTGATCATGATGGTTATGGTGACAACGAGACAATGAGGATGGTGATTGTGACAATGAGCATGAGGATGATGGTGAATGATAGAGGATTGTTGCAGATGGTGATGGTGACAACATGAGCATGAGGATGATGAAAAAATATGAAAGGGATGGGCAGAGAGAGAGAGTATATAAGGGGGTGATAAATTTGACTTGAGAGGGAGATAGTGATAGAGAGTGATAAAGGGGAAAGATATAATGATTGAGAGAGAGAGGAAAGAGAGAGATAGTGATAGAGATATTGATTGGGATCAGAGAGAGGGAGGGGAGAGAGAGATAGTGAGTGAAGGGAGTGGTTGTGGGAGAGACTGAGTCATAGAAAGATAGGGGGGTGAGAGAGAGAGAGAGGTGATAGTGGGGGCGAGAGAGAGAAGTGATAGCAAGGGAGGAGGGAGAGAGAGATCGTGATAGAGAGGTTGTTTGAGAGAGAGAGATAGAGGGAGAGAGAGAGAGTGATAGAAGGGGAGATAGATAGTGAGATAGAGATAGAGAGTGATTGAGAGTGAGGGAGGAGGAGGGAAGGAGATGGATTGATAATGAGGGAGAGGGAAAAGAAGTGAGAGAGGTAGCGAAAGAAAGGGAGGGGGTAGAAAGGGAGTGGAAGAGAGAGATTGATTGAGAGTGATCCACATCGTAGTTGGGATTGTTGTCATATGCTAACATTGACTGCGACAAGTCATCTATGTCGATACAACTTCGACAAGTTTCAAATCGACATGACTTCGAAAAACTCAGCAACTCCGACAGGTTTCGATTTCGACACAACTCTGACGAGTCTCGACTTCGACATACTGCGACACACTCTACACCTTCAACATGTTCATCAACCTCATAGTTTCGCGACATCAACATGCAGCATCGACATCCGACCAAGGACTGTCTAAGTTTGACAGACTGTCTCTCTGTCTTCTAGTCGACTATAACGGTTGAACTGTTGAACCGTTCTAACTTCTTCTTTGTAACTGAATGTAACGAGAAAGCACCTAAGCATCTCAGAATTCTATATAAGCATGTATCATATCATAACATACATCAAACTATTTGTTTGCAAGTAATAGAGAAGAACAGTTCGCATTCTTGCATATTGTCTGTGTGTATTTGTGTTTATATGTGTAGTGTAATCCTGCTTTGCTCATTCTGCTTCTTATCGCTTTCTCCATAATAGAGCTGACTGCTTCAGTCGAACTGGTGTCCCCCTCATGCTTCCTGGCCATGACCTAGATCATTGGTATCAGAGAAAGACTCAATCAGAGGAATCAGTTTTCGTGCTTAAGTTCTACGTATACACTTCTCTTGAAGTTACCTGACTTATGCCGGTTAAAATTCGATCACAATCTCAGCAATCCAAGCAGACACTACCTCCAGAAATGACAGAAGAAATACATGATAGACATGTAGCCGATGAGACAACACAAATTATTGAGAAATACCTGACTCGACAAGAGACTGAAATGTGCGCCCAGTTCAATGAAATTCTCACACAATTTGCTTCGACATCTGGAGGATTTTTTACGAGAACTCACTCCGATAAAATCATCCCCTTCAAAGTGAAAATGAATTTGGACATACCGAATATTGAAGGTAAGATTAATGCGGAATACATCGACAATTGGGTACAACAATTAGAATCCTATTACGCTTTGAATCAACTCTCAGAAGCTGAAAAGATCACCATTGCATCCTTAAAGATGTTAACATCTATGCACTGTTGGAGGGAGAACCTCTCGAAAAAAATGGAGAAAAGAGGAGACCCCATCGACGCATGGAATAAATTTGTCAAACACATCCGAAAGGAATTTTAGCCGCCTAAATACCTCGAGCAACAGTATAAGAAGTGGAAGTAGCTAAGGCAATGGAAAGACCAATCAGTACAAAGTTACACCGATGAGTTCTATCGACCCATGGCTAGACTTGGCGTCCAACTTAGAAGAAGAGAAATTGCTTGTTCTGAAGTACGTTAGCAAATTGCCCCAGTACATTTAGTAGGAGATGGAATTTTTGAGTGTCATTACGCTTGCAGATACATTCCACTATGCCAGAAAACTGGAAACCAAGGAAAAAGGGAAAGCATGCTTCGCGACAAAGCCGACATCATGACGACCACCCGATAAGAAGGCACCACCCGGTTCTTCTTTGCTTAACGCATATGTTTATAGAAGATCCATTCTTGAAAATGAAGAGATTCATAGACAGATCCAAGAATTAATCGATAAAGGTCACATCCGACCCAGCTCCTCTCCTTGTGGAATTCCAGTCATCCTAGTTCTGAACAAAGACGAGACTTGGCGCATGTGCATCGACTACAGAGCTCTCAACAAAATTTCGGTAAAGAATCACTACCCTCTCCCGCAAATAGACGAGCTCATCAACTGTCTGAAAGGTACTAAATTATTTACTAAGCTCAACCTCAAGTCGGGATACCATCAGATTCCAATCGAGCCCTCATATGTGTGGAAAACTGCTTTCAAGACCAAGGAAGGATTGTTTGAATGGTTAGTCATGCCTTTCGGCTTAACCAACGCACCTGCGACCTTGATGTGACATATGGATAACCTTCTTCGAACTTTCATCGACAAATGGGTCATTATCCATCTCAATGATATATTGATTTTCAGTCGATCATGGGAAGAACATGTCAGACATCTTCAACAAGTCCTAGACACTCTCTAGCAACATCGGCTCTATCTGAACATGGACAAGTGCTCTTTTGCGATGACGAACATCAAATATTTGGGGTATGTAATTGACTCTGCATGAATTCACGTCGATCCATACAAAGTATAGATCCTCAAATATTGGCCCATTCCTAGAAGCATTCAAGAAAAAAGAAGTTTTCTTGGTTTGGCAAATTTATATCGACGATTCATACTTGGCTTCAATCATATAGCATGGCCCTTGAATCAATTTACGAAGGGAAATGGGACGATTGCCTTCAAATGGACATCAACACATCAAGCAACTTTTGAACAGCTCCAACACAAGCTCTGCACTGCACCAGTACTTATGTTACCTGATTTGCATCATCCCTTTGAGATTGAGATGGATGCATCGAACTATGCCTTGGGCACAGTGATCACTCAGTTTGGTCACCTAGTCACTTTTCATTCTAATATTTTTAACGACACAGTTAGAAGATACTCGATGTACAAAAAAGAACTGTATGCCATTGTGCAAGCTCTCAAGCAATGGAGACATTACGTCCTTGGCAAGGAAACGGTCATTCTTAATGATCATAAGCCTCTAAAGTTCGCTCCGACACAATCAAAGTTGCAGACAAACCAAAAACTCAATTGGATTAATTAATTCCAACTGGTGATTAAGTATCGGAAAGGAAAAGCTAACGCTGCCACTGATTGCCTTAGTCGACCATCCATTACTCTCCTTTTGACAGTGATGAGCATGCAAGGATACGACACGACCACTTGGCATAGTTGTATGAGGATGACAATGACTTATCAGTAGTCTATCGACAGTTACAGACTAACAAATCGTTGAACTCCGACTATTTCCTTAAATATACCTTGCTATACAAGATTGGACAACTTTGTGTATCGACCAGTTAGCACCGACAGCAGCTCATTTGGGACGCACACTACAGCAAGACTACATGACACTTTGGAGTAGAAAAGACACTTTCTATTCTGCAAAAGTATTTATTTTGGCCTACACTTAAATCCGACGTCAACAAGTACATTTGATCATGTGTGGTTTGTGCCATTGCTAAACCGCCTAATCAATGATAGGGATTGTACACACCTCTGCCAGTTCCTAGTCGACCATGGGAATCTGTTTCTATGGACTACTTGATACGTTATCCTACTACCAGACACTAGCATGACCCGATATTAGTAGTATTTGACTGATTTTCCAAGATGGCCATTCTCATACCATGTAAGAATACCATGACAGCGCAATAGACCGCTCAGCTCTTCTTTACACATGTTTGGAAACACTTTGGTTTACCAACAACCATTATTTATGACTGAGATGCCAGATTCGTCAGTATCTTTTGGAAGACCCTCTGGAAACTACTAGACACACGATTCTCATTGTCGAAAGCTTTCTATCCTCAGATCGATGGATAGATGGAAGTTTTGAGTCGCTTGGTAGTACAACTGCTTCGCATGTACAACCACAAGTATTGATGCACATGGGATGAAAGTATTCCATACATCCAGCACAGCTACAATCATGCTCAGCACATCTCTACAAGAAAGAGTCCATTTGAGATCTATTACGGATTTCAACCCTCAACGCCTATTGACTTGATCAGCTCCTCGACACAGCCGAGCAACACCGACTACAGCCAGCAAGAAGTTGATAAAGCAGTCAAGTTCAGAGATCAGATATGCGACATCTAGAAGCAAGCACAAGAAATGTCGCAAAGAGCAAGTGAGAAATCTAAGTCCCGACACAATAAGCATCGTATTCCTGATTCATTCCAAATTGGGGATAAGGTCTGGTTACATCTCAAGAAGGAGCGCTTCACAGGTCCTCTCCAGAAGTTAAAACCTTTGCGATATGGTCCATACAGTATTCTTCAACAGATTGGCGAAAATGATTTCCATCTCGACATTCCTACATACCTGGGTCTGCATCCAGTATTCAATGTGGATCTACTTTGACGATACCATGCACCCTTGTTGGAACAGAATGACTTATCAACAACAGAACCCGAAGACACCCATCCATATGTTCAGGATCCTCTTCCTTGCGACACCATTGTGGAACGACGAGTACACCATACAAGGACGAACACAATTCCCTTGTTTTAGGTTTCCAAAGATGTCCAACTCCCATCTCAAGCAAAGTGGTACTCTGTTACTGAATTAACCGACAATTTTCCTCACCTTCGCGAGCAAAGAATGGGCACCATTTTTTCTTAAGGAAGGAGTTCTGATCCACATCGTAGTTGGCATTGTTGTCGAATTCTAACATCAACTATGACAAGTCATCAATGTCGATACAACTTCGACAAGTTTCGACTCGACATGACTTTGACAAACTCAACAACTCCGACAAGTTTTGATTTCGACACAACTCTGACGAGTCTCAACTTTGACATACTACAACACACTCTGCACCTTCGACATGTTCAGCAACCTCACAGTTTCACAGCATCGACATGTGACCAGTGACTATCTAACTTTGATAGACTGACTCTCTGTCTTCCATTCGACTATAACGGTTGAATTGTTGAACCGTTCTAACTTCTTCTTTGTAACTAAACTTAACGGGAAAGCACCCAAGCGTCTCAAAATTCTATAAAAGAATGTATCATATTGTAACATACATCAAGCTATTTTTTTGCAAGTAATAGAGAAGAACAGTTCGCATTCTTGCATATTGTCTGCGGGTATTTGTGTTTATATGTGTAGTGTAATCCTGCTTTGGTCATTCTGCTTCTTATTGCTTCTGCCATAACAAAGCCGAATCCTTCAGTCGAACTGTTGTCCCTCTCGTGCTTCCTGGTCATGACCTGGATCAGAGAAAGAGGGAGGGGATAGAAATATAACTTGAGAGAGGCAGAGAGAGAGAGAGGGAGAGAGATAACTTGAGAAAGAGTGATAGAAGGGGAAAGAGATAGTGAGAGTGAGAGAGAAGGGAAGGATATGGATTGATAAGGAGGGAGGGTAGGAAAAAGAGTGAGAGAGGTACTAAAAGAAGGCGATGGGGTATCAAGGGAGTGTTTATGGGAGAGAGTGAAAGAGGGAGATAGAGGAATTGAGGGATTAATAAGCAAAGAGTTCGAGAGATAGATAGATAAAGAGAGAGAGATATTCATTTGCGCTATGGAAACATAGACATGCATAACGCATATGCATTATAACACATATGTGTAATAACGCATATGTGTTATAATGCATACACATAATAAGGCATATGAGAGAGAGAGAGAGATATTGGGGGTTAGGGGTTTAGAGAGAGAGAGAGAGAGAGGTGGTGGTCAGTGGTAGCAGTATTTGAGAGACCAAGAGAGGGCGATAGAGGGGTTGGAAGAGGGATATAGAGAAAAGGAAAGGGATGTGGAGGTGGTAGTGGAAGGGGAGAGAGATAGATGGCGTCAGAGAGAGAGAGAGTATCAAATGTGAAAGAGTGTGGGAGAGATAGTGAGTTGGGGAATTTGGCTATAGATGAATCTCCATCTGTGAGAAAGAATAGAGCACCTAATAGACAATCTAATCGAGAGACTAGAAATGATGGAGAATACTTCCATATTTGAAAGCTTCGAGAATAAATCTAATGCACTTTCGATACTCATGATGATAGATGAAAAGTGACAACACGATAAGCATAAAAGGGTAAGCAAATGATGTTATGGAAGTCACGGGGAGTAGATAAATGGAAACGACAACAAGTCGTCTTAAGAAGGGAATGTTAAATTTAAATACGTGGATATTGGAGAAGAGAATTGAAAGGAAGATATGTTGTCTTGAGATGGATTATGATGAGTTTGATTATTCACATGAGGTGTGACTTCTGTAAGTACAAGGTGTCACTTCAATGTACTCATTCCTTCTGCCCCCAACTAGCCAGCGTTATATTTAAAAATCCAAAAGCGTCAGTAAAGTGACATTCACGAGAGTTAATGTGACTTGACACAAATTTTCTCTACTAATTTGACATTTATTTTTCATATCATAGTGGATTTTCATGTGTAATTACACATACGGAGTGATTTAATTATTTTTAAATAAAAAGAGATAAAACACATTGTCACTAAAAACAAAAACTTTGTCATTAATTATCAAATTTCAATAAAAAGAGTTTCACTGCATTAAAAAGGGGAAGATCGGGAAATATTTCATTTAAGATAACCAATATCTACTATTAAGTTTTGGATGCACCAAAGACAGGAGAGAGAGAGAGAGAGAGAGAGAGAGCTTGGGGGTTAGGGTTTTAGAGAGAGAGATTGGGAGTTAGGGGTTTAGAGAAAGAGAATATTGGGTTTAGGAGTTTAGAGAGAGAGAGAGAGAGATTTCGGGTTAGGGGTTTAGAGAGAGAGAGAGAGAGAGAGATCAGGTGGTGGTGGTTAGTGGTAGGAGTAGGTGAGAGACCAGGATAGGGAGAATGAGGGGGTGGAAGAGGGATATAGAGAGAGAGAAATGGATCGGGAGGTGGTTAGTGGAAGGGAAGAGATATATATGACATGAGAGAGAGAGAGAGAGTATAAAACGTGAAAGAGTGTGAAGTATTGAAGGAAAAGATGCAGAATTTGACCAATATCTACTATGAAGTTTTGGATGCCCCGAAGACACACACACACACACAAGGGGGGTTAAGGGTTTAGAGAGAGAGATATATCGAGTAGTGGTGGTTAGTGGTAGGATTATTTGATGTTAAGATTCAATATGATAAGATAGATAACATCAGTATTCAATTCAATTTCACAACAATAGCATATACATGATCAATGAAAGAATAACAAGAACAGCATAAACACAAGAGACAAAAATTTATCCTGGGAAACCCTCATGGGGTAGAAAACTCAGCAAAAATTCCTCAATATAGATGACCAAAAGGTACAAAGAGAAAATCGCCAAGCAAGTGCTCCTTCTCCTTTGCAGATATATCTCTCTCTCTCCTATGTGCAATACACAAGTGAGTGTGTGTCCAAATGAGGAGCACATCACTCCTATTTATACTTTATCTTCCACTTGACTTTTTCCCTAACTAGGTCGTCCCCAACAACTTAACCACTCAACTTAATGCTGACAGGGCCGACTCCTCTAGGGGACTTAAACAACCCATTATAATTGAATCAAAGGGGATCTATTTCCCCGACTTACAAGGGAGGATTTACCTCAATGACTTTACATAATCAAATACAATAATGACATCCCGACGGAGGAATAAAACATCTCCAAATAAATTACAACAATAAAATACAATAGAATATTCTTCGAAGTTACAATATTTCAACACTCCCCCTTAACGAGAAGGGTATTCTACTGACAACAGCAACATCAACTGTAGGAGCAAGGAGAGAGATCATCATCAACAACATCAAGGTGATACATCTATAAATCATCAGAAGTTTTCTTCAGCATCATCATCAACTAGAATAGTTACTGGAACATCTTCAACATCTTCAGTACTGAAACATCATCTTCTACAGCACTGATTCTTCATCTTTGATCTTAATCTTCTGCAGCACTCAATCTCTCAATCATCTACAGCAACATCATCTCAATCTTTCGATCAACAATATTGTTGGCTTGGTTTTGCAACCAAGCTTAGTGCAATGGGCACCTGCTAACTAGTAGCAGCAGTTTCAATAGAAATAAATAACAAACTACTTTAAACTATACTAATCATGGATCTATGTGAAATAAATAAGTAAACAATGGAAATATTATTGAAAGCAAAACAATTGACAATATGTAAAAAAAAAAATGATTTTGTATTAAGAATAGGGGCAAGCAAGTGCTTGCAATGGTGATACCTCCAAATGGTGAAGATTGTTGAGCAACTTCCAAGGTGAGTAGCTCCAAGCTCCAAAGGTCCCTTCTCCAAGGTAGCTACAATGGCCAAAAGCTCATGGGATATTTTGACAGCATAAGGATAGGATGATGGATGGATAGAAAGTGAGGAGCCCCTACCACCTTTTTATAGTTTTTGGTGGTGAGGAATACTATTATGGTTTTGAGGAAACCAATGGTATTGACCAACATGGTTTAGGTACCTTTTCCCTCCTTTTTCATTTTTTGAATATTTTTAATATTTTTATTCCCTTTTTAATATTTTTGGGAATTATGGACCCTTTTTGAGGGTTTTTTATGCTTTTTGAGAAAAAATATTCATTTTGAGTGGAAAAAGGGGTGTATTAAGGTCTTTTGGTGACCTTTTGGTGGCTTTAGAGGCTCAAATGGTGAAAAAGTGGACAAATGGGTCATGTGAATAAGGAAATGAGCTAGCGAGCACTTTTTGGGTGTTAACAAATTGCCCCCTGATGTGTGAGGGCAGGAGCTCATCGTATGGCCGATAGACATCATAGTTCTTTTGTCTTTTTTCTAGGGTTTGGGGAGGAGAAGAGACCGATTGGAGAGTGGATCCACGGCACTTGGAAGCTGCAAAAATAAACAATATTACATGGCCTCAATATGAATGAGGAATAATCTCTGATAATGGACGAGGTGGGCATACCCATGCTCGTATCAAGACATATACATAACAATTAGTCCCAAGAAGGGGGACCTGAAAAATACATAAAAATCTGCTGGTACATCATAATGGTCCAGAGGGGACATCATTTTGGGATGTACTCATAATCAACATGACTGATCTCAATAACTGATATAGAGCAACAACCGTTCTGAATAAGGTCTCAGAAGGGTTGATGAACTACTGAAACACAAGGTGTCCAACAACTGTAGGGACTCAATGACTGTGAGTCATCACTGGGAAGTACTTGTAACTATATACTCGAGGGAGTATAAAACTGGGGTACATCTGAATACGGTCGCCATGCGCAACCCGGATATCTATAGAAAAAATGTAACTGTTGTTTCCATAAGTAGACTCTCAAATGTAGAAGAGTCAGGTGGTATCCAGGGTCTTCTTTTAATAATTGAACGGACCAATATCCTGTGCGAGTCTCAACGATGCGATCAAGGTGTTGAAGTCGAGCATGTGAGAAACAACCATTTGGAGAGGCACTGAGGACTCCTCTCGAAATGATTCGTAGGCACTCATTATAAATGTTGATGAGTCCAAGACACAGGGACCTCTAGGTCTATCTTCTGGAATAAATTTGGTTGTCGTCGACAGAGGGAGACTAGCAACTAACAAGGCAATGATGTTTCCTTGATAGGAGCGCGAGGTGTAGAACTGAAGTGTGGTAGTACTGATGGTAGGACTGATATACTTGTGGGGATGGGAAGTAACTGGGGTCATATAGTGGATAGACTCAAACTTCCTTTGTTCAGAGCATGATGACATGGTTGACCTGGCAGCGTAGGGAACTGACTTGTAGGTGCGGGGATCATAGCTTTTAAGGACTGAAGGGTATGTGTTGACTCTAGGGAATCAAGCTGATGGGTGTTGTCGAGGGATTCTCAGGGTGACATAATGCAGAATACTCTGAACAAAGGCGACCAAAATGGGGAAGCTGCCATATGAGTAGACGTGATCTGTTGTGGTGCTAAGAAGCACCATTGGGTCCTTCTTCGTAGTTTTAATAAGATCCAAGAAGGGATAAAAGTGTGCTATGAAATGGTACTGTCCTGTAGATTTTGTGAGCCCAGGACTGTTCGTGCTCATGTGTGCTTTTATTTTTAAGGAGTTTGAAAACGGTAAGAAGACTCTGCAGTGGTTGTGAGTACCGTCCTGTGGGTTTTTTATGAGCCCAGGATGGTGATTGCTCGTGGTCGCTTTCATGTTTAGAGAGTCTGAAAGCGGTAAGTGGACTCCATTGGTGTTCTTTTTCGTAAGTTAGTCTCCAAGTCCTAAAAAAGCATAAAATGATGCAAATGGAGAACTCTTCTAGCCGATGTGACTAGAGTATTCCTTTTTTGTAATTAGTCTACAAGGTCCGGAAAAGGGGTAAACTTATACCAAGTAGATGCCCTTTCAGATACGTTTAGTGAGCATGAAAGGAAGCAAGGTTGCTCAACGATCTTTTCATTGTTTTAGGAGTCAGAAAAGAGCTTAACAGAAACTCCCTAAGTGCCTTTTTCGTAAAAGGGATTGCTCAGCCCGAAAAAGGGGTAAAATTATACCGAACAAAAAAGGGATTGATGAGAGCGAGAAAAGGTCTCAAGCATCATCATGTATGCAGAATACTGGATCCGATGATATAACTCTCGTAAAAAATGGACGACGGTCGATGTGGCACGCAAATCGAGGCAACGAGGGGGGCTTAGGAAAAAATTCCCAAAAAATCTGGGCATGAGAGCGAGAAATGATCTCAAGCATCATCATGAGCGTGGAAAATTGAATCCGGCGATATAAGACTTGTCAAAAACGGACGACGACCGATGTGGCACGTAAACTGAGGCAACGAGGGGGCATGGGAAAAATGCCCAGAAAATCTAGAGGTGAGAGCAAGAAATGATCTCAAGCATCATCACAAGCGCAAAAAACTGAATCCAGCGATATAAGACTCCTAAAAAATGGATGACGATCGATGTGGCACGCAAATCGAGGCGCCGAGGGCATGAAAAAATGGTCAAAAATGGAGCTGGTGAAAACAGGAAAAGGAAAGAACTGTCATGAAGTTCTCGCTGTGTTATTCCAATGATACCGACGGTTTGAGGAACGGACGTCGTATGACACCGGAATGGTTGTTTGAAACATGGTGGAATTTCTATAAATAGGGCGTGGGGCCCATATGATGTGTCATTGTTACGTGTGAGTTTGGCAGAGCAATCAGAGCTCTTTCTTGATTTTCGGGAGATTTGACCGTTGGTTTTCGATTCCACGAGTTTCAGGTAACCCTATTCGCCTTAGCCTTTTCAATTATGTCTTTTCTGGCTAGCGGCGGGCCCTCGAAGGCCGCAAAATTCCATGTTGGCCTTCCAACATTAAATATCGCGGGTTTCGTCCCTTTTTCCGCGATGGACATCGCGGGTTTGTGGCTGACAGTCGCGATGTTCATTGCGACTATCAGGTTGAAAGTCGCGATGTCCATCACAAGTCTTGGGGAGACAGTCGCGATGTTCATCGCGACTGTCTGGCCAATACCCGCGATGGTCATCGCGGGTTCTTGTATGGAAGCCGCGATGATCATCGCGGCTTTTGATGGAAAAGACACGATGGTATTTTTTGAAATTTTTGCCCTGGTGCTAAAAATTTCTTTGTTTTTTGGCAGGATGTTGAGGAGGCCATTGGTGTCGTGGCGAGAGCGAGAGATGGAAGAGGATTTGATGGTTTGGATTTGGACTGATCAGGGGGTCCGGCAGGCTCTGGTGGTGAGTGGACTGCTAAAGTTCGCTCAAATTCCACCAATGCATTCAGTAGGGCCGCTACTGAACAAATTGGTTAGTTGGTGGGTTCCTGCAGAGAGTGCATTTATTGTTGGGGGTGAGAGGTTGGAGATCACCCTTACAGATGTGTATTTCCTTACCACGTTACCTCGTTTAGGGGAGGTTGGGCATCTTTTGCCGACGATTCCGGAAGGTCTGGACATGGAGGATCTCCTAGAGACCTTCTGTGTTGCTGGGGAGATTGTGCAGAACAGCGCTCTGAGTCTGAGATCATTGCGGGAGTGGGACATGCGGGCTGTCGGAGCTTGTGTTCTGCGAGTGTTGGGTGCCACGGTGCCACATCGTTTGTTGGGGGGACAAACGATGATGGTAGATTCTGTGCTGAGGGGGACCTACTATGCATGGGGTCAGATGTTTTTGGCTGCTGTCCGGAGAGATCTGGACAAGGTCAGTTGGGAGGGGGGAGAGTTCTGCTATGCCTCCTTTTTATGTTGTTTTTTCCTTAAGCGGGTACTGACTTTGAGGCCACGGGTGCCGGTTCGGGATGGTTTGGTGAGCAAGCCGCGGATGGTGCGGTGGGGGCAGATGATGCCTCGCGGTGGTGGTGGTATCCACGGGATCTTTTCACAGGAGATGTACGAGCAGTGGGAGCAGATCCCCCTGCTGATTGAGGACTATCCATATGCTGGTATGGATTATCAAGGAGATCCGGAGATGCCTCGAGCCCAGGGACAGGCCTGGGGTTCAGATCATATGTTTTGTGTTTTGTTCTCTACTATATCATTTTTTAGATGTGTTTGTTACGACCATAGTTAGATATTTATATGATGGTTGCTTGCATGATTGTGCAGATGTTGGTCCTGTACCACCAGCCGACTATGTGGCTCGTAGGGGACAGGTGATGGTGGTTGCTACACCTCCTGTAGCGGTACCGCCACCGCATGGTCGGGGATTTGGGGCTCGCGGTCGAGGGGCCGGCCCTCGAGACGATGTTGTGGAGGGTGTCCGAGAGACACTTGATATGATTCTAGCAGGGTTCCCAGAGGATGGGTGGAGGGATCTAGATCGGGACATCATCGAGCGATGTTTCGATGCGCCTCGTGAGTGGCACTCGATCCTGCTAAGAGCAGCATTGTTGGCAGCTGAGTGGAGGGAAGGGGCTCAGTAGGATCAGGCAGGGCCGGTGGAGGGGAGGATTTGTCTACGAGATGATCCAGTGGGGCCGGCGGAGAGGAGAGTTCGGTCTCGGCATGATTCGGCGGGGCCTGTGGAGGAGGCGCCAGAGGAGCCTAGGGACCGTGATGATTAGATGATATTGTATCTGCCCCCAAATGCTGATGAGCATATGGGGAAGCACTTTTTTGTATGGCTGATGTATTTTTGTATATTGGGTGCTGAGGGCACCTATGACATGTTTTGATATATATATATATGATGTTGGTATATAGTTGTGTATGCACATGGATGCATTCATTGTCTTTTTGTTCGCCCGTGGAGGCATGTTTGATTTTCTGTATGCCCGTGGAGGCACATGTTATGCACGTGGATGCAACATTTTGATTTTTTGTATATGCCCGTGGAGGCTCGTGTTATGCATGTGGATGCTTTGTTGTCATATTTATACATGCCTGTGGAGGCATAGGTTATGCACGTGGATGCATTTTTTGTTTATGATATGATTTGATTGGTGTGCTAGTCAAGAATGTTGTTGGCCATATGGTCTGCTACGCTATTGAGATTTCTTGGGACATGTGTAAATGAAATGGATTCAAACTGTCGAACCATTTGTTTAGTGCGTATGAATTTTCTGAAAAGACAGGGATCACGTACCTGGTAATCATTGTTGAGCTAGGAAACAAGGAGTTGTGAATCCAAGAAAACATTAAGGTGACGTATGCTCATTTGGAGAGCTGCGGCCAGGAGACCGGTCACAGCATCGTATTCAGCTTGGTTGTTGGTGGCAGTACCTAAACACACTCTGTCGATGTGGATCAACTCATGTGAAGGGGAATATATTACCCAAGCTGCGAAGGCCAGATTGGGGGAGGAACGGCTTGCACCATCAGCGAAACCGACGTAGCAGAGTGGAACAGGATCCATCTGTGGTCATGCAGAGAAAACAAATATTTAGGTTTTTTGAATTTTATGTGAAAGATAAAATAATACTGTGCAATAATGGACGGTGGTGTCCATCAGATTTACTATGGGTAAAATCGCTTGAGGTACAACCCGTTGCGTGGGTTGCGTAGGGGGTTTCCTTCTGAATCGGTCAGAATGTATGCCCCCTATCCAAGGAAAATGTGTATAATATATGGGCCTTGCCACATGGACACGAACTTTCATTTCCCGGTTTTTTCATGAGCCTGGTCGTAGGCCAGGACAAGGTCCCCTTCAGTAAAAGTTCTTGGGTGGACATGTTTATCATAATTCAATTTCGATCGGTTCTTGGCTGCTTCCATGGTTTGAAGGGCTGAGTGCCGATCTTCATCGGCGTGCTCCAGGAGTAGTAAGCGTTGCTCAATTGGGGCAGTGTCCGGTAGGAGTTCAATGGCCATATGTAGGGTTGGAATCTGGCACTCAATGGGGAGGACGGATTCGACACCGTGAACTAAGTGGAAAGGGGTAAAACCGGTGGCAGTTTTGGTTGACGTGCAGTAGGCCCAGAGTGCCGGGAAGAGCATGTGGTGCCAATTTGATTTGTGTTTGTCTACAGTGCGCTGGAGGATGGTTTTGAAAATTTTGTTGATTGCTTCGACTTGGCCGTTTCCTTGGGGGTAGTAGGCGGAGGAGAAATGGTGTTCAAATTTCAGTAAGGTTGACAATTCTCTCCAGATGGCGTCTTCGAAGTGAGATCCGTGGTCTGAGATGAGTTGCTTTGGCACTCCAAAATGAGCAATAACATGGTTGAGAAAAAACTGTGCTGTGGTGTCGGCTTTGAAGTTGTAGGTTGGCATGGCCTCCGCCCACTTGGTGAAATAATCGACGGCCACAATAATGTGTTTGTGACCGTCGGCTGACGTGGGATTGCAATCAATGAAGTCGATGGCCCATTTGCAGAATGGTCCAGCAGTGACGACTAGATGAAGGGGGGCGGGTGGGGTTCTTGCTTTTGGGGCAAAAAGTTGGCAGTTTTGATAGTGTTTGACTGCGGTGATGCAATCAGTAAATAATGACGGCCAAAAGTAACCTGCTCGAATGATCTTTTGGGAAGTGTCCATGCCGGAGAAATGGCCTCTGCAGGCACCGCTATGGAAATCATTGAGGACTTGTTCTGCCTCGCTATGGGATAGGCAGCGTCGTAAGATGGTATCAACACCGCATCTATAAAGTACATCCCCTAACAAGACGTATCGGTGGGCGTGGTGTCAGATACGATGGCGTCCATCACAATTAATGTGGGGTTTGAATTTTTGCATGCGAAGGTATAGAAAAATATCACCGTACCATGGGTCATCAGATGAGATAATGAATAAGTGATTGTCGGGTAACTCATCGGATATTTGTGGGGATGGTAGAAGGGAGGGGAGATCGGTGATGAGCTGGGCAAGCGCGAGGGCTTTAGTGCTCTTAGGGGTTCGGAAAGTTAGGTCATTTTCCTAGAGGATAATGACCCATTTAGAAACAAGACCTTGTAGGAGCCACCGGTTTAGGAGATAGACCATAGGGTTGGAGTTGGCGACAACTATGGTATGACTGAGCAGAATGTAGTGTCACAATTTTTGGACAGAAAAGACTACAGCTAGGGCTAATATTTCCTCGTATGGGTAATGTAGGGGTGGGCCAAACAAGGTCTGGCTAACGTAATAAATGGCATGTTCTTGGTGAGAGGCATCTTCTTAAACCAAGACTCCAGATACGGCATGTTCGGATGCCGAGATGTAAAGGATGAAGTCGTGAGAAAAATCCAGAGGGGAGATCAAGGGGGCTTGTGTGAGAGCTTTCTTGAGGGCTTCGAATGCCGCTTCTGCTTGCTCATCCCATGCAAAGGGTATGTGGGTATGAAGAAGGCGTAAGAATCCATGAACTTTGGTGGCGTAATCAGCAACGAAGCGACGAAGGAAATTGGACCGCCCCTGCAGACTCTGGAGTTGCCGAAGTGTGTGAGGAGAGGGAAGGTCTAAGATGGCTTTGACTTTGATGGGATCAACAGTAATTCCATTCTGGGAAACAATGAAACCCAATAACCGGCCTGCCGGAACGCAAAAGACACACTTGTGTGGGTTCAAGTGGATTTTATATTTGCGACAACGCAGAAAAACTTGCCGGAGGTCGTTAAGGTGGTTTGATCGTTTCTAGGAATGAGCTGTAAGGTCATCTAGATAGACTAGCAGGATATGGACCAAGTCGTGAAAACAATAGGTCATGGTGGCACCAGCATTTTTTAGGCCAAAAGGCATGACGTGATAAGCAAAGGTGCCCCATGGGGTGGTAAAAGCAGTCTTGTACTAATCCTCCTTACGGATCTGAATCTGGTTGTATCCGGAAAAACCGTCCATGAAAGATAGGACTTCATGTCCCGCACATGCATCAATGAATTGGTCAATGTATGGCGTGGGAAAATTGTCTTTGGGACAAGCTCGGTTTAAATCACGGAAGTTAGTGCATACTCTAAGGGTGCCTTGCTTTTTGTTAACGGGAATGGGGTTTGAAACCCAGGTTGTATAAGCAATAGGATAAATGAATCCTGCTTTGCGAAGTTTCTCAACCTCGGCCTTAACAGTGGGGAGTTTGGAAGGATGAATGGGTCGTTGTTTCTGACGAACGGGGGGTACATCAGACCATGTGTCAATGTGGTGCTCTATAATGGTGGGGTCAAGACCCGGCATTTCGGTATAGGACCAGGCAAAGATATCACGGAATTGTTGGAAAAGTTTTTTGTATTCTCCAATTTCATGCTCACTGCTGGAGGCTCCTAAGGTAATGATTTCAAGGGCACCAGGTGGGTCAGAGATGTCGATGTGGATGACGGGTGAAATATTGGCCATGTTACCTTCCTCAAAGGCATCAGGAGCAGGAATAGGATCCTTGAACCAGTCGACTTTAGTAGGAAGGAAATATTTGGACTCGACCGCAAATTGGGTGGCTGTGGTGGAGGAGGACTGTTCTGGGAGGAAGTAGGAATGATGGTGCATGTCTTCCCAGGGGTAATCAGGGGCAGTAAGAGCTTCTATAATCTCCTCATCATTGCGGAAACTTTGACTGGTCAAATCGTCTAGCGAGGGAGTGGTAGTGGAAAAGATCATATAAATGGTGTTAATCTCCCTGGATGGGGGTGATACGTGAGGGTAGATCTCCTCCATTGTGGTGGGTGTCGTCTCAAGGTCAAAATTATTCATCTCGTAAAGAGCTGCTCTGTAGTCTGGGAGATCAGGACAGTGATGTGAGTAGTGGCCGTAAATACCGCATATGGCACAAGAGTGGTTGGTACGCAATGATTTATCACGAGGCTTAGGGTTTGGATCTAGTTCGACAACCGGGATGTTGGGGTTGTCGTCAAGCATTTGCATTTGTTCCTGTAATGCAAGTAATTGTGGACATTGGTGAGTCGAATGGCCTAACTCATCACACAACGAGCATTTGGGGGGAGCACGAAACACGAGAGGGGGTTTAATTGTTTTGGGAGCGGGTATAGCAGTGTATGGTTGTGGGCCTCTGCCCCTAGTGGGCTTGATAAGAGGAGGGGGATTCATAGATGACGAAGGGGTAGTGACCCCTGGAGGTGGTTGATTAGTGGTGACGATGGGTTGCACCAGTTGTAGGATGACATTCGGTGTCGACGGAGGAATGGGAGGCGAAATATACTACACGGGCAATCCCATGGTTAACCCGGGGAGACTAAGGGTATCCATAACCGGAGCGTTTACTATGCCCGAGGGAGGGAATAGGAAGGGGATTGTGTGGATGGGTGTAACACCAATGTGACTAAGGACTAATGGTGGTTGAGGTAACAAGGGCGGTTGATTGTTGGGTGTTTGTGTATTATGGGACAGGGTACATAGGTCAGATACTTTGCGCACTGGTGACGGGGGTGGAATGGATTGGAATGTAGAATTCATCGGTGTGTCAGAGTAAAGGCCGGGTCCCATGGAGGAAACAAATGAGGTAGTTGCACCACAAACAGGTTGTTCAACCATGGGGAGAACATTTTCAGGTGCAGCGGGGGCCTTGGGATCGTAATAGGTGAGTTGGTCGACCTTGACTACGCGTCCGTCATGGGGGAAGATCATGGTACAAAAAATGGATGAGGCAACCGCCCGCATGGCATACATGTAGCCGCAACCAAGTAAGAGGTTATAATCAAGTTGGGCATTGATGACCTCTATGTCAATGAGCACGATTTTACCAGACAGCTAGACGGGAACATTAGCTAAGAGACCTTGGGGTTGAGCCGAACAACCGTCGCAGGCTCGCAATGCAGTGGTGGACTACTGGAGAGTAGGGGATCCCAACTTCTGCCAAACAAATGTGGACATAATGCATGTAGAGGCACCTTCATCAATAATGCACCGATGGATGACAGGATTCCGAACGGAAACAGAAACTTGGAATGCTAAAGTGGAAGGCAGGCGTGGTTCGGACTGGTCTGAATCAAATGCCATAAGTTGTGAATCATTGAGGTAAATAGCACCAATGGTAGAGAGCAAAGTCTTGCGTTGTGAAGGACAATTTTTTAAGACTTCTAAAGCAGACATGGCTGCGGGAGACTGGGCTAAGTCATCTACAATGCTGTAATTTGATGTAGCGCGAGAATTGGGGTTATTGTTGATGCGATGAAGTGGGAAGCGAGGTGCTTTAGAGGTGCCATTGAGTGGAACCGGAGGTATACGTAACGTCTGATCATTGGGATGAGCATTAGTGTTTTTGTCAGCGGGAGGGTCTTCGAGGGTGGATCCATATTGGTTTCGACGAGTTTGGAGGTTGACATCAGCGGATGACATCATTAACAAGTGGTGGGTACCTGAATCGAACATGGGTTGATCAGGAGCAGCATAAGTGATCTGTTGTTGTGGTGGCGCGTTGCCTTGAGGGGGAGCCAACGGCTGAGTGTTCACTACGCCTTGGGTTGGTAGGGGGTTTTGCAGCACCAAAGGTTGCTGCTGAGGGGGTGGGGGGTTTGGTGGCGCCTGAGGTGTTGCTTTCCCTTGACGATGGGCATCATCAGTCCAGAGTTTCCGATCTCACTCCAAATGTGGGCAAGTATGTGTGTAGTGGCCATAGACCCCGCAAATAGAACAAGGATAGCTTGTTCTGAGGTTATTATTTTTAGGCTGCTTGGGATGACGATTTGGATTCTGGTTGGGAGGAGCAGCGTTGTTATTATGTGGAGGATTGGGAGGTGGTGGACCTTGCTGATGTTGTTGGTTGTTGCCGCAGTTACGTCCTCTTCCACGATTTTGTTGTCCACCCTGGTTGCGCTGGTTGTTTTAATGTTGGGGCTGATTGTGTTGTGTGTACACTTGCCCTTGAGCAGTGGAAGGATTTTGATTTGCTGCAGGTGCGGGAGCAGGTTGTGGTGGATAATAAGCTGGTGGGGCTGGAGGTGCTCCAGTTACCTGCTGGGGTTGTTGGTAACCCTGAGCTATTGGAGGTGTTGGGTTATCTGTTGTAGCTTGCTGTGGGTAATACATTGGTTGTGGCGGGAACTGAGTTGGGTTCTGGGTAGCCGGTTGGTTATAGTATGTGGGTGGTACATATGCCGATGGCGCTTTCCCATAGCAATGTTGCAGACAAGAGGGCCCATGAGTGTGGTGAGTCTGATTCATTGGAGCGTAGGAAGTTGTCGCTCCAGAATTAGATGTATCCCTAGAGAGGTCTGGGGCATTTATGGTGCTCACCATGCTAAAAGGTTTAATTTGCGGTATGAATTGGCCAATAATACCATCGGCGGCATGTGATGCCCTCGGCGCGTCACCGCATGAAGAATCGCCTCGTGGGGCGTCTGGTATGATGGTGTAGAGATAGCCTGATTGAGCATAAATTAGGTCGAATTGCTGAGCTTTTAGGATAGCTTCTTCCTCTGGCTGGGGTCATTCGGAAGCGACGTCTTTTGCTACGAGGGGTAGGAGTGATTTAAGAGACCAGTCCAAAAATATACGGTCATCCAGTTTAATCTTACAGAGACTACAACGCTTGCGCCACTCATGGATGTGGTCCGTGATGTGGGTAGCTGTGTTTTGTCTACAAGACAACAGTATTTCAACTCCTGCATCATAACGTACAGGTAGTTGAAAAAACTGAAGGAAAGTGGAGGCAAGAGAAGTAAAAGTCTAGTGGGTCCCATGTGGTTGTTCGATGTACCACTTGGTTGCAGAGCCAGTGAACGTTCGTTGCAATAGTCTTAGACGAATGGAGTCATCCACTATGGAGTTAGAACACCATAGGTGAAAATACATTATGTGGTTTTCAGGGTCCTCTCCAGGTTTTCCTTCAAACTTGGGTATGTCCGAGGGGAGCTTCGTAGGCATGGGTGGCCATGTAGGGTTGTGCCGGATAGGATCATTGGTTAGCCTGGCTAAGTCTGGTAAGTTTAGACTAGCCATGTAAGGTAAACTAGCAGATGGGTGTGCCTTAGTGACTAGGACATAACTATTCATGGTGGCATTATGTAGTGGTCCAGTAGCTCCTAAGGGTATGCTAGGTATTGAAGGTATGTGTCCTCCAACTGCTGTGGTTTGGTATGGACCAGCATTTCCAAGTGCAACATGGGTTACACCGGGGTTAGGAATAGTGCCAGGAATTCCTGGGATCTAGGTTGTGGTAATGACAAGTGGTGTGATTCCTATGTTTGGCATACCCATAATAGGAGGTATTCCTATGTTGGGCATACCTAAAGGTGGAGTATCCCCCATATTAGGCATGCCTAGGGGTGTTGTTGTTACCATGGATGGCACGGTAGTAGAAGGGTTTGTGGACGTATCTCCAATAGTACTGGTAAAAAGTGGGTCATATTGTGTTCCAGCCATGAGGTTGGTTGGTAAGAATTCAGTAGGGTTTTCGCATTCAACCTCAGAATCAGATGTGATGTGAGGCGTGTCAGAATCGGATGACTGTATGTTTGGCCTATGACGTGTCAAGTCAAGGGATAAGGCTCGACGTCGGTGATGTGGAGAGCCAAGTAGACTGAATTGGGGGGGTTCACCCTAAAGACGACGAGATCGTCTAAAATTCTCAATGGTGAGAAATAAAAAATTTCAGTGTAAGGTGGTGATGTAAAAAACTCGAAACTCTAATGCAACAAAGAGTGCAAAAAAGGGGAGTGAAAATAAAGGCTCTCAGGCCAAAAAATAAACCTTAAAAAGCACTTATTATAGCAGCTGTGCTATAATAAGTGGAGGGATGCAACAAAATTGGTCAGAATACCAACAATCAAACAATTTCTAGAAAAAAGAGGTGCTACTAGACCAAAGGTGGGTAATGTATCATGCAAACACCTAACTAGAAGTATTGTCAGTCAACAAACGATATCCTCTACAAGGTGATGAAATCCAAGTCAGACGATATATAGAGTGTTGAATCAACGGCTAGATCTCCCCCTACCGGGAGGGAAACCGGGTAGACAATCCTAAAGAGTGGCAACTAGGATATCCTGTTCATGACACATTCAGAAAAGGTGAATCTGCCGTTTGGTCCTTTTACCGCAGTACCCCCATACAGGGATACCCCGAGAACTGCAAGATGTAGCCTTCGGTTACTAAATGGATTGCGGTATTCCACTCAGGCCTCCGGAACAACTCTGGTGACTTCAACCCTCTTAGGGGAGAGGCCTTTCGATAAACTGGTTGTGACCGTGCCAAAAAATACTGGGGGATTTTGGTTCCCTAATGGACAACAGCTATGTCTCAAATGTAATAACTGAGGGGTGTTATTGGAACACCTATCCCCTCAATTCTACCTAACTACAAAATTATTTTAAGTGCTCCCCAAGTGGGGTTAAAAGTTGGTTGAGTTTAAGGTAAATTTTAAGGCTCAGTTTAAATTAGTGGCAGAGTGGGTGCAAGTGTGGTATTTAAACTGAAATTGATTTGCCTCGCTTGGGCGATTTTACAAATGAAAGAAAAGACGCTTCCAGTTTTGCAAAAAATAAAGGCGTTTTTGAAATGTAAATGCTTGAAAAAACTATTCAAAAATAATGGATCTTTGAAATAATTTAAAGGGAAGCAAATAACATAAATATTTCAAGAAATAAATGGATCTCTTAAAAGTTGCTTGGGCAATGTATTGAGCAAATAAACATTAAAACCTTGAGCTAGATAGAATGCAGAAAAATCTCTCTTTCAATTTCTGAAAGTTTTGTAAAAAGACTTGTAATGAAGCATTCTAAATAGTAAAAGATTTCTTATGGTTGTAAAAATGCAGGAATTTTAATACTATAAAATATGCTAAATGGGCAGAAAATACAGCAAAAAATATTTTTCAAAAAATTGGCTGAATTGAAAAAACTTGCATCGCGGGTTTCGGGAAAACACCCGCGATGGACCGCGCGGGTTTTGGCCGCAAAGCCGCGATGTGCAGCGCGGATTCCTGGCACACAGTCGCGATGGGCAGTGCGGGTTTTCGTCACACGGTCGCAATGTGCAGCGCAGCAAATGGTCGCGAAGCCACGATGTGCAGCGCGTAAATTGGTCGCAAAGCCGCGGCGAGCCGCGCAAAAAAAAGCCGAAAAGTCACGATGAGCCGAGCGACTGTCAGGCAAAAAACCGCGAGGCGAAAGCCGAAAACAGACGTCGAAAAATGAACCCAAAAATGAAAATTTCGGGTTGTTAATGGCAATAGAATGGGCCAAGATCTAGGACAGCAATGGATCTGCTGTCTAGGATGGCAGATCTATAAATTAAACTGATTAAAACTACCAAAAACTAAGATCTAAAGCTAAAAACTGAGATCTAAGAATTCAAAAGCAGCGGAGTCGCCAAAAACTGTTGGCTTGGTTTTGCAACCAAGCTTAATGCAATGGGCACCTGCTAACTAGTAGCAGCAGTTTCAATAGAAATAAATAACAAACTACTTTAAACTATACTAATCATGGATCTATGTGAAATAAATAAGTAAACAATGGAAATATTATTGAAAGCAAAACAATTGACAACATGTAAAAAAAAAAATGATTTTGTATTAAGAATAGGGGCAAGCAAGTGCTTGCAATGGTGATACCTCCAAATGGTGAAGATTGTTGAGCAACTTCCAAGGTGAGTAGCTCCAAGCTCCAAAGGTCCCTTCTCCAAGGTAGCTACAATGGCCAAAAGCTCATGGGAGATTTTGACAGCATGAGGATAGGATGATGGATGGATAGAAAGTGAGGAGCCCCTACCACCTTTTTATAGTTTTTGGTGGCGAGGAATACTATTATGGTTTTGAGGAAACCAATGGTATTTACCAACATGGTTTAGGTACCTTTTCCCTCCTTTTTCCTTTTTTGAATATTTTTATTCCCTTTTTAATATTTTTGGGAATTTTGGACCCTTTTTGAGGGTTTTTTATGCTTTTTGAGAAAAAATATTCATTTTGAGTGGAAAAAGGGGTGTATTAAGGTCTTTTGGTGACCTTTTGGTGGCTTTAGAGGCTCAAATGGTGAAAAAGTGGACAAATGGGTCATGTGAATAAGGAAATGAGCTAGTGAGCACTTTTTGGGTGTTAGCAAATATCAACATCTTCTTCTACATCAACATAACCTGCAACACACATGATCCAATGATGGGCAGCACACATGATCCAATTATGGGATGATCAATCCCTTTCACTTTAGGACATAAGTCCAAGGATAATAGAATCCTATCCTCTCGAAGACAAAGTCTCTGGATCCGTTATGAACTAATGTCCAGGGATGACACAATCCCAACCTCACAAATACAAAGTATATGGATCCATTCTAAACTAATGTCTAGGTATGATACAATCCCAACCTCACGAAGACAAAGTCTCTAGATCTGTTCTGAACTAATGTTCAGGGATGATGCAATCCCAACTTCACGAAGACAAAGTATATGGATCCATTCTGAACTAATGTTCAAGGATGATGCAATCCCAACCACAGTGCCGGTCCTTTTTCATACTGGATGTGACCTAGATCAAATCTAGGATTTACCAACACAGAGCCAATCCTTTTTCATACTAGATGTGACCTAGATCAAATCTAGGATTTACCACCACATAGCTAGTCCTTTTTCATACTAGATGTCACCTAGATCAAATCTAGGATTTACCACCACAGAGCTAGTCCTTTTTCATATTGGATGTGACCTAGATCAAATCTAGGATTTATTAGCACAACATCATCATCATCACATTCTTAGAGACAAGAGTCTACGGATCCCTTTAGGCCATGTATCCAGGGATGATACAATCCCATTGCAACATCATCATCATCACATTATCGGAGACAAGAGTCTACGGATCCCTTTAGGTCATGTGTCCAGGGATGATACAATCCCACTCAAACATCATTATCATCACATTCTCAAATGTAAGAGTTTACAGATCCCTTTAGGCCATGTGTCCAGGGATGATACAATCCCACTGCAACATCATCATCATCAACATAATCACTGCTCCCCCTTTCGAGGAAGGTCCTTTTGAACCACACCAAGCTTGTCACGGAAGTACTCAAACTTCACTCGAGGCAAAGGCTTAGTCAACACATCAGCAACTTGCTCATCAATGCTCACATACTGGAGCTTTATAGCTCCCTTCTGTACCATATCTCGTATATAAAAATACTGGTTTTATATGTGCTTTGACTTGTCATGTAACACTAGGTTCTCCGTTATCTTTATACAACTCTGGTTGTCACATAAAATCTAGTTGTCTTTGAACTTCTATCCATCCTCATAAGTGGAGCTTCTATGTGATCAAATACTATGGATGAGTCTTTGTCTTCATGTCATCATGGTCATATATTCCCTATCTAGAACTTGATTTGTCTTTCTTGATGTACCTTTCATGTTAGCAGACAACATCATCCTCATACAACACCACAAGTGCATTAGTACAATCATAAGTGTCATAACACTAATTGATGAATGTCTTATATCATTCACATGCATTCATACTTTTACTAAGGTGATCAAACAAGTCTAGAATTAATCATGATTGTACTAACCTCAATAATATGAAGACAAACATATCATGAACTTAATCATTAAATAAATGAAACGAATTTCAAAACATACCTACATCTCCTCAAGTCATACCTGTCGAGATTGCTTGTAGTCTTCTCTATAAGGGTAAAACCATAATCATCCAAGGTAGATAACTTGTAAACATCTTATATAGATTCATGGTGCTAGGATGATAGAATACCAATTCCATTTAAACCTCCTTCATTGCTTCCCTATGAGTCTCCCAAATTTGCTAGGGTTTCTTCTTACTTGGAAAACCTAATTTTCAATCTCCTTCCTCCCACAACATTTTGATGGAAGATTAATATCTATGATGAATGGATTCCAAATCCATTTTCAAAGTTTCCAATGTTTCATCAGGTGTCTATAACATTGTATTAGGTCATGCCCTACCCAGAAAAACTGAAAACCCTAAGTGAGAACTTATTCCTCCTCTTCTTTGATTTCCTTCATTGAGCCATTTTAGATGTGCAGTTTTGTTTTGGGTGTATCTCTAAAATTTTGGATCCTCAGGGTCTGAAACTTCGGCGTGTGGTAGCCTGACCTGTCATATTTCCAACCCCACAGGTTTTAGCTTTCTGGGATTCTCCATCAAAGAGATATTTTGTGTTTCCCAACATGGCCTATTTTTGGGATGAAACAACATAAAGAACTTGTATGGCATGCCACATGTCATTGTTTCAACTTTGGCCTCTGATACTCGGACCTGTGAAACTAAATTATTTTCCATAACTTTAATTTTTTACGGAATTCCATTTGGAGCTTCCTAGCCCGATATATGACATTTTTTCCTAGGTCACATGTTTAGGGATGCATTTTGGAAGAGGCAGAAATCATAACTTGTACGGATCATATATCACAAAGTACAATGAATATGAGGCTGAAACTCAGACACAAGGTACAGGAACATGTCATATTTGTCCTGTCCAAGTTTCAGATCCTGAAACTTCTCGAAAAGTGATTTATAAAGAAAGTTACATGATGACTAGGTTTTTCTATACAAAGCCCTAGCTTTCCAATTGTCGCAAGTGAAACAAGTGTTGTAAATGCCATACATTTCCTTCCTTCAAGATAGCTCTGACCTCATGTTAAGATTCAATATGCTAATATAGATAACATCAGTATTCAATTCAATTTCACAACAATAGAATATACAGGATCACTGAAAGAATAACAAGCACGGCATAAACACAAGAGACAATAAATTATCCTCGAAAACCCTAATGGGGTAGAAAACCCAGGAAAACTTCCTCAATATAGATAACCAAAAATTACAAAGTGAAAATCCCAAAACAAGTGCTCCTTCTCCTTCACAGATCTCTCTCTCTCTCTCCTATGCGCAATACACAAGTGAGTGTGTCCAAATGAGGAGCACATCACTCCTATTTATACTTTATCTTCCAATTAACTTTTTCCCTAGCTAGGTTGGACCCAACAACTTAATGCTGACTGGGCTGACTCCTCTAGGGGACTTAAAAACCCCATTACAATTGACTCAAAGGGGTTATATTGCCCTAGATTACAACAAAGGATTTACTTCACTGAATTTACATAATCAAATACAATAATGACATCCCGATGGAGAAATAAAACATCTCCGAATAAATCACAACAATAAAATACAATAGAATATTCTTCGAAGTTACAATATTTCAACAGTTGAGAGACCAAGATAGGGCGAATGAGGCAGTTGAAGAGGGATAGAGAGAGAGAGAGAGAGAGAGAGAGAGAGAGAGAAAGGGATGGGGAGGTTTTTAGTGGAAGGGGAGAGAGATAGATGCTGAGAGAGAGAGAGAGAGAGCGTAGAAAATGTGAAAGAGTGTGAATTATTGAAGGAACAGATGTAGAAGCTGACCAATATCTACTATGAATTTTTGGATGCCCCCCCCCCCCCCTCGACACACACAGGGAGTTAGGGGTTTAGAGAGAGAGATAGAGTGGTGGTGGTTAGTGTTAGGAGTAGGTGAGAGACCAGGAGAGGAAAAATGAAGGGGTGGAAGAGGGATATATATATATATATATATAAAGAGAGAGAGAGAGAGTAGAAAACGTGAAAGAGTGTGTAATACCCCATTTTGACCCTTAGGATATATTAGCTTTTAATATAAATATTGTATACATGTGATGTATGTTTTCCTAGCATGGAGCTCAAGGCCAAGGCCCCGCTAGTGTATGCTCGGATTTATTTAGAAAGGAAACTATTTGATATTTTCTCATCCATGTGCTATTAAGCCATGGAATATTGTAAGTGGATGTCAATATTAAATATTTCAATAAAATACCAAAACTGGCTATGCGAACAACGAATGAGAAGGGGCCATGTGTATCCACTAGGGAGTGGTGAGGGGGATGTGGGATTGAACCATAAGTTTCCAAATGTCACCTTGAGAGCCCATTTGACTTTCCTTGCTAACATCTAATTCTGTTGTAAGGAAGTTGTTGAAGAATTCAGTCCATGGTTTCAATGGAGCATGGGCAGCCCAGAAATTCGTATGGCAGAGTATGGGCTCTGTTTTCTTGTACCACAAGTCACTCTACCTCATGAGAATGGGTCATTTCTCATTCCAATTCCATTGTTGAACAACCTAGCATCAGTTTGCATCCATTACGAATTCTCAGCAGTGAGAAAAACTAGAAATCGCAACTTTGCAAGAACCCACGTTTTGAAGTGCCATAAACACCCAAAATTGAGTAATGACAGTGAAATCCAATGGGAGATCCATAGATATGAATCTTGGGGCGAAATTGAGAGTATTAGATACCCCGAAATCTGCAGAAAAACCCAGTTTTTATAGCCCAGAAGTCCAGTGACGGGATTGAGCATTTTGATGACAGAGTTGTGAGAAATCCAAGTGTGAATGACTTAACAGAGGATTGGATTTCTTGAATTTAGCTTGAGATGTATGTAGCTCTGTGGTTGAGCTCACTGTCCTAGCATCCTCTGTTAAGATTCAATATGCTAAGACAGAAAATAGCAGCATTACATTCCATTTCACAATAATAGCATATACAGGATCATTGAAGAAACAACAAGCACAGCATAAACACAAGAGACACATATTTTATCCTGGGAAACCCTCATGGGGTAGAAAACCTAGCAAAGCTTCCTCAATATAGATGACCAGCAATATACAAAGATGCAAACCAAAGACATAATCTCCTCCTCCACCATAGCAAACCTCTCCTCCACAAGTGCACTACATTCTGAGTGAGGGAAGTGTGTCAAATGAGGAGCTCACCTCCTCTATTTATAAAAATCTCCGACTTGTACAATATATTAAATAGGTCGGCCCCAACTTTACCACTGGGTTAACACCCCACTACAATTGACTAGGCTGACCCCTCTAGGGTGGTCTAACAACCCTTTGACCCATGTAACACATACAGGGCCGACCCCCACTAGGGAAGTCTAATAACCCAAGTTACCACATTCCGACGGAGGAATAAACATCTCCAGATATATAATAAGATCTTCACGGAGGAATGAAACATCTCCGGAATAATAAGGTACAAATATAATATTCTTTGAAGTTACAATATTTCAACACTCCCCCTTAACAAGAAGGATATTATAATAGCATCTGCACGAGCAAGGAGTCATCAACATCATACATGATACATCTATAAATCATTTGAAGCTTTCTCAACATCATCAGTAACTCAAGCAGTTACTGGAACATCTTCAATACTGGAACATCAACATCTTTAGTACTGAGTCTTTATCTTCTATGTCACTTGAACATCTACAGCAACATCATCATCTAGATTCTCACGATCATCAGCATCGTCATCACACGATCATCATCTCGATCTACAGCATCTGGATCATCATCTCGGAATACTCTGCAATACACACGATTATATTACAGGATGATCAATCCCACTCTCTTTAGGACATAGGTCCATGGATGATACAATCCAGATCAAGTTCCAGGATGATCAATCCTTATCACTTTAAGACAGATCTCATGTCTATGGATGATGCAATCCAGGTCACGTACATTTTGAACCAAAGGTCCAAGGACGATGCAATTTATAATTCAATTCTCGGAGACATTTGTCTACGGATCAATTCAAGGGACCTAAGTCCGGGGATGATGCAATCCCCACCTTCATTCTCAAAGACATATGTCTAAGGATCAATTCAAGGGACCTAAGTCCGGGGATGATGCAATCCCCACCTTCATTCTTGAATACATCTGTCTACGGATCAATTCAAGGGACCTAAGTCCGGGGATGATGAAATTCCCACCTTCATTCTCGAAGACATCTGTCTACAGATCAATTCAAAGGACCTAAGTCCGAGGATGATGCAATCGCCACCTTCATTCTCAAAGACATCTATCTACGGATCAATTCAAGGGACCTAAGTCCGGGGATGATGCAATCTCCACCTTTATTCTCAGAGACATCTATCTACGGATCAATTCAAGGGACCTAAGTCCGGGGATGATGCAATCCCCACCTTTATTCTTGAATACATCTATCTATGGATCAATTCAAGGGACCTAAGTCCGGGGATGATGCAATCCCCACCTTTATTCTCGAAGACATCTATCTACGTATCAATTCAAAGGACCGAAGTCCGGGGATGATACAATCCCCACCTATCCAGTAAGGACTTCATTCTTGAAGACATCTATCTACAGATCAATTCAATGGACTGAAGTCCGAGGACGATACAATCCCCACCTGTCCACTAAGGACTTCATTCTCAAAGACATATGTCTACGGATCAATTCAAGGGACCAAAGTCAGGGGACGATACCATCCCCACCTGTCCACTAAGGAATTCATTCTCGAAGACATCTGTCTACAGATCAATTCAAGGGACCGAAGTTCGGGGATGATACAATCCCCACCTGTCCACTAAGGACTTCATTCTCGAAGACATATGTCTACAGATCAATTCAAGGGACCGAAGTTAGGGGTTGATACAATCCCCACCTGTCCACTAAGGACTTCATTCTCGAAGACATATGTCTACGGATCCTTTTATAACATGTGTTCAAGGATGATGCAATCCCCTCGTCAACTTATATATTGTCTAAGGACCATTCACCAACCTCACTGTCGGCATCACCAATATAGTTATCCACATCATCGACCTCACTGTCGATGCAAACAATCTCATCATCAACGACCATATCACTCCCCCTTTCGAGGAGGGTCTTTCTAAACTACACCAAGCTTGTCTCAGAAATACTCAAACTTTACTTGAGACAGAGGTTTGGTCAATACATCAGCAACTTGTTCGTCAATGCTTACATACGCGAGCTTTATAGTTCCTTTCTGCACCATATCCCATGTAAAGAAATATTGGATCTCTATGTGCTTTGACTTATCATGGAACAATGGATTCTTTGTTATCTTGATACAACTCTGGTTGTCACACAGTTGGTTCTATCTTTAATTCAAACAATCCTGAAGCCATACCGCTTCACAACTAGCAGAGCAAGTAGCCATATATTTCGCCTGTGTTGAGAGCCACACTAGACTGCTTCCTGCTAAACCACGAGATCATGGCCTATCCCAGAGAATAACATCCTCTCAATGTGCTCTTCCTGTCTGATACACTTCCTTCCCAATCAGCATCTGTGTAGCCATCTGAAGTCATGATCTCCAAGATAACATAGATCAAATTCTATCGTACCCTTTAGGTACCTCATCACATGCTTTGCAACTATCAGGTGAACACATCTAGTTTCCACTAGATACTGACTCAAGGTGTTCACAGCAAGGCATATATCTGGCCTAGTATTCATTAAATACATCAACGACCCAATAATATGTCTGTATAGAGTCACATCAACTAACTCTGAGGAGTCATTAGCTAACAACTTCAAGTCGGAACCCATGAGAGTGGCCATGGTTGTACATTCGAACAAATCAATTCTTCTCAAGATTTTCACAGCATACTTTCCTTGGTTGAGAAAGATTCCTTCTGAGCCTTGCCATACTTCCAGACCTAGGAAGTAATGCATCAATCTGAGATCTTTCATTTTCATTTGTGCAGCCATCTATCTGTGCCATCTCTCGTCAGATGGGTCTACTGATATGACCCTCAATATCATTCAAACTTTGTGGTGAGTTCCTTCTTGCATCTATGTTATCTATGTATAGAAACCATATTCAACCTTGTAGCAAAGGTTGAGATCCACATCACCCATGGTGATCATTAAGCTCATCAATTGACTATCAATCCTAGGTACCCATACAGAACCTGATTCACACTTCTTCTTTAATTACACCATTAAGAGAATGGTCTTATCTAACCACTTGGAGTAAACATCTCATCATGATTCTCTTCCTCTTTCTAAGAGAATCTTCTAGCCACAAGCCTTCTATATTTTGTTTGATTTATAAGTCTTCTTGTTGAACATCCATCACTTGTTCGGTGTTCATCATTCTTCATGATCTTTCCTACAGATCAAAATTAAGTACATGATTAGTAATCCTTCATAATCATCTAATCATGTCAACATGATAACCTATTATGCATACAGATATCGTTTACATAGTTATGCAACTATCTTGACCAACACTTTTGCACAACACGTTTCCATATCCTATATGCATACAGTGGCTATCTACATGCCTTCCATCTCTACAAGAACATACTATCGAGAGTGTGCACAGCTGTCAACATGTTAGCAAAGAGGTTTCATTCTAGACAAGCAACAATGGAATGTTTGTCCAACTTACCAATCATATGCATATTAGTAGTATATTGTTCAATGCTCTATGAATGTTTACACTCAGCATGATATATTCTAGGAATACAAATATGCATACAACCTATTACAAGCAATATCATTTACTATTTCAAATCACAACTCAAATACTTATCTTTTATGTTTGTGTGGTTGCCTCCCACTTGATCTTCTATATGTATTTTGAATTTCTATTCATTATGTACCACTGTGCATGCTCAAGTGTGCACTAGTGTCATCCTCATGATCTCATACACAAACATACATTCATTATTATATTATAATCTTGAATATGTATAGCCATGATCATAGATAATAAACATTAGTATTCAAGGTTTCAGGGAAGTCTTCTTTTACTCATGCATATTCTTGTTTGATCTGGTTGGTTAAATCATCAATTAGGATAAGAGACATAATATTCATAAACCCTTGATTACAAACTTTATGAATAAGCATAACCAATCATACCAAGTATACTTATATAAGGGATCCTAACACAAGGTAATATTCATAGGAAAACATACCTGGATTAGTATACCTGCTTAGTTATGTCTAACATACCTAATTAATATCTTCTTTGTTCTCTTTAATGATTTAGAGATCCTGTGCTAGAACCTGCATATCTCATAGGTTAAGCATAATAGAACAAAGTCATACATACTGTTCAAATATTGAGAGGGGGGTGAATCAGTATTTTCGAATCATCAAAATTTTAATCAAGAGCAAGTTGCTAATCACCAATCATACCACCATATCATCAACAATTATGAAATAACAAGATGCACAGTACACAAGATTTTTACATGGAAACCCAAGTCCTGGGGGTAAAGCCACGGAAGCCTTTTATGATAAAATTTGACCCAGCAACAACTGGGGTTAAAAAATTAATACAACTTCTCCAGCTACAACTGGAAGGGACTACAACCCCTAGGCTTCGTCAGCTGCAACTGAAGAGGTGCTACAACAGCTCAGCTCACAAATTGTGAGCCCTAGCACCACCCTACGACCCTGTAGAAAAAGATTGTTGAACCTGTGGACCTGTCAAACAACAAACCCTATACTTTCTGCTGCTGATAACCTCTACTCTCTGATCACTACCAAATCATCATTATATATATCACTGCCACACACTGCTCATGTGCATCCTTGTACACCTCATCATTCACAATCACTGAAGTAGTTATGCTCTTCTATTACTTGTTCAATGCATTACTATACTGAACCATTGTATATCTACCACTATATGCAATACCATCATCATACTACAATGTATCATCAAGATTGGAATCACATCATAGGGTTTTGTTTCATCACATATCTTCACACATCACTATTAACATCATTTGTACACCACTGTACACACATCATTGTGCATGACTATAATATGTCCATCACTATTAACAAACCATTTGTACTATATATGTCCATGCATCATCATACCACTGTATGTGCAACTAGGGCATCATCATAAGTGCATCAAACACAGTATCATCATCATTAGAGAGGGCAATGCAAACATCACAGGTTTATTATCACTTACTCAAGACAGTACTTGTCAATACTGTAGATTCCAAGGACATCACTACCATCCAAGCTTGGACAGTTTGAGAAAGACTCCAATGGTTGTCATCTTCAGAGCTATTGGACTTTATTTAACCCAAGAAATTTGCAAAACAGTCTGTATAAACCCTTTCCAAAGCTCGGATCTGCTGCTGCTACTGTTGTTGTGTATCTAGATCTGCTGCTGCTATATAAACCCTTGCCAGAATTCGGATCTGCTCTTTACCCTCTGCTGCTGCCACTGAATTTTATTTTTTTTCACATAGAAGATTTGAATATTTCATGGAAAGTAATGTGTTTACATGCCTGGAAATGAAGGGTGGAATTACATAAGTTGTGAGGTCTTCATCCACAAAGAAATGCCAATTAAAACATACCCATACAGTGCCAACTCCCATGAGTTACTAACTCAGTCAACAATAAAGGTAGTGCTGAAGATGACGTCTCTTTTTCTACGTTGATTTCTGCTACAGGAAGACTTCACCCAAACTGGAGATGAAACAATAGGAAACTCGTGGCAGCTGTAGTTAAACCCAAGATCATCCCTTCATCCTCACGTTTTAACTGGGTTTGATTTGTTGATGATGTGAATAATATGCCTGGAAATATAACCTTCAGATGAGCATCGTGATCCTTTTCCTCCACACTGAAAACTGTGACTAAATCGATCTCTTCTCAGATTGGAGCTTGATACCACGATTTCATGGAAGCAAGGAATGTTCTCCTCTATAGATACGACTTCCCTCAGAGATGATGGCAGAGATACAAGTGCGCCCCTCTTCCTTTATTATTCATTGTTGGAGTAGCTCGACCCCCTTGCTAAATTCAGTAATCACCCGAACTTCTACATGCCAGAATAATATCAGAGATAAAAAAATATAAAAGATATTGCTGTGACAGACTGCTACCTCTGTGATATCCATGAGCTGCCAAGATGTCCACCCAATTTTGCAAGCATGCCATAATCCAATCCGAATTCAACAGAGCTTGATCTTCAACAATAAAATGCACACCTCATTTTTACTGAGGCTGCTTCAGAAACCCACGAAATTCAAAGCTCTTCCTCCACACAAATTCCACATACCCAAAAATAAAAGTTTCCAGTCTACTGTTGCTGCTACAGTACCCGAACTTCCTGAGACTTATCCAAATTTCAGGGCTCTCTCTCCTCTAGCGAATTTCCCAGCTGCTTCACTTCACTTGCATTTGAAAGAGTTATATATATAGTGTTCAACGTGGAGATTTGCTGGGCCGACCTGCTCTGTATATTAATATATTTTATACACCATATTTTTTATATATATTTACTGAGCCGACTTTGCAAAAATTATTTTAAATTAATCTTTTATAATTTTACAAAAATGGGAGCCGACTTGCTTGGGGTTTTTAATATTATCTTGAACCAAAATTTTAGTGGGCCGACTTCATCATCAGTTTTATTTGCAAGGTGTTTATTCAAACAAGTTCCACATCCTCATTTTTCAAATGACTCGTTAGTTATGATCATCAAAGCAAGGGCTTTCATAAACCATGTCTTTGAAAACCAAGGGTATCAATGACCCCAAGGAGAAGGGTTCCAAGTGCTTTATCATCATGAGCAAAGGACACCATCATAAGTGCAAGGCTCCACAAGTACAAGGGTATCATTATTTTGGGTTTCTTGACATGGCCATGTGAGTTCCAATTGCACATAGTGGGCATAAAGGTCTTCACAAAGGTTCCATGACTTTATTAAGTCATTTATGACATCATCACATACAAGAGATCCATGACTTCAACAGGGGTTGCAAGGTCATCAATCCACTAAGTGTGGAACCAAGGACTTCTTCAAAACTTCTTCAACCCAACAAGGACACTTCCTAGGGTACTAGGGCATAGGTTCTGGTATGGGGGACCAAAGAAACAACTTAGGGGTACTTAAACACTCTAGAGGGTGTTCAGGGATTTTTCCAATGTCCATAGGCCTCCAAGGGCTTCAAGCTTGGGGTTGGACAGAGTCAAAAGGTCTCCTCTTGACACAGACAACCACATATCAAACACTAACCGTCAGGGGCTCCACAAGGGGCACCAATGACCAGGAACTGTTGGAATCAATGACAACTTAATCAACACATACCTCATAAGTAGAACTTCTATGTGATCAAAGATTATGGAGGAGTCTTTGTCTTCATGTTTTCATGGTCATGGAACTTGATTTGTCTTTCGTGATGTACCTGTATCTTGTTTAGAAGACAACATCAACCTCATACAACACCACAGTGCATTAGTACAATCATATAGCCCTAATCAATGAATGTCTTCTATCATGCATTCATACTTTTACTAGGGTGATAAGATAATTCTATCATTAATCAAGATTGTACTAACCTAAATAATATGAAAACAAACATATTATGAACTTAATCAAGAATTAGATTTCAAGACATACCTGTATTTCCTCAAGTCATACCTGTCAGGAAATTCTTGCAATCTTCTTATGTAAGGACTTAGCCTCAACTCCCCTTGAAACTTGATCTGGAGCTTGATTAGGGTTTGTTAGAGAAACCCTAAAAATTCAATCTTTGATTTTCACACTTATGAATGGATGGAAGGATGTGTCTTGCTGAGCTGATCAAACTTGCATACTTTAATTTTGAAATCTCCAAAATTTGACCCCTCAAAATTGCCTTCGAAACTTCTGGATCTTCTGGCTAGGATCCCGAACTAGGGTTTGATGAAGCCCACCCTTCTGCCCAATCAAAAGGTTTGATCCAAGGCTCTAAACTCTTATTTTTCTGAGGAGCTTCCAGCTGTGGTCACAAACTTCAAAAAATTCCAACTTTTGCTAAAGCCCTAATTTTCCATCTTTCCGATCAAAAATCCCGAACTGGGATTTGATCAAGCCCGTTCCTCTACCCAACCAAAAAATTCGATCTTGGTCTCTAAATTTTGATTCAGCTGTGGACTCCGATTCCAAAAATTCTAACTTTCTCCGAAAACCTAAATTCCGGAAGCCATGAATGAAGGTGCTCCAAAAATAATTATGTTTTGACAAAAATATGTACCTGATTGTTTCTGCTGTAACTCTGAAATTTTCAATCCACAGGGTCTAAAAACTTTTCTTGTGGTAGCCTGACCTGTCATATTTCCATCCCAATAGGTCTGACCTCAATTGGATTTTCTGAGAGAGAGTTATGCTAAGTGTCGCAACGTGACCTGTTTATGGGATAAAACATGAGAGCAAATTTGTACGGTGTGCCACGTGTCACTGGTTCAAATTCAGCCTCTGAAAAACAATTTTGATATAGTACAGTCTGTGTACTACCTATCACATTTTATGAAATTTCATATGGATCTTCCTAGCCCAAGTTATGACCTTTTTTCCTAGGTCACTTGATTTTGACTGAGATCTGGAAGAGGCAGAAATCCTAACGTGTACTGCTCATAACTTACAAAGTACAACGAATATGAGGGTTTCCTTTGGACACAAGATACCTGGGGATGATATCTACAACTTGTAAAGGTTTCAAATCCTGAAACTTCGCAAAAATGTATTTATAGCGAAATTTCCACGATGACTGGGTTTTGCTATACAAAACCCAAACCTTGAAATTGTCACAAGTGAAGCAAGTGTCGTAAGTGCCATACATCGCCTCCCTTCAGGTTAGCTCTGATACCATGTTAAGATTCAATATTCTAAGACAGAAAATAGCAGCATTACATTCCATTTCACAATAATAGCATATACAAGATCACTGAAGAAACAACAAGCACAACATAAACACAAGAGACACAGATTTTATCCTGGGAAACCCTCATGGGGTAGAAAACCCAGCAAAGCTTCCTCAATATAGATGACCAGCAATATACAAATATGCAAACCAAAGACATGATCTCCTCCTCCACCATAGCAGACCTCTCCTCCACAAGTGTGCTACATTCTGAGTGAGGGAAGTGTGTCAAATGAGGAGCTCACCTCCTCTATTTATACACATCTTCGACTTGTACAATATATTAACTAGGTCGGCCCCAACTTTACCACTGGGTTAAACACCCCACTACAATTGACTGGGCCGACCCCTCTAGGGTGTTCTAACAACCCTTTAACCCACATAACACATACAGGGCCGACCCCCACTAGGGAAGTCTAATAACCCAAGTTACCACATTCCGACAGAGGAATAAACATCTCCGGATATACAATAAGATCTTCATGGAGGATTGAAAAATCTCCAAAATAATAAGGTACAAATATAATATTCTTTGAAGTTACAATATTTCAACATCCTCCTCATTTTTCTTTTGTATGCTTGATAAACCCAATTGTGTGTTGGCTTAGCATAGTTGTTGAGTGAAACCATGGCTGTGAGTGAGCCCATCTAGTTCCTCCTTAGTGGATATACAACCCAGCTCAGGGGTGATCTCTCAACTGAAATAATACTGGCTGGACAGAGATCTATGGTTGGGTGGAACGTTTCTCTCACATAGCCAGTTGTTTGGACAGCTTGATCTCAAAGATAAGTATTCTTTGTGGTTTAATTTATATGCATTATGTGTTATGCAATGTGTTACTTCTGAATGTTGATTATTCATGTAAATGGAATTGATATGAAGTTTGTGCATAGTATGAGAAGAGGATGTATTCTCTGCCTGTTGATTCATCATTTGCTTGAGATAAATATACTAATGCATTTCATTTTGTGTGTGTTAATATGAGTTTTAATTTCGCTGTGTTTATTTGAAGTATGATTCTGCACACAGAAGTTTTTGTTTATAATGAATTTGTGTATAATGTATGGGGCTGAAATATTTAAGTAAGCCTGGTATGTTTGGTCATGTTTCCTTCCTTGCAATGGATTGATGGAAGGGGACGTGACATAGTGGTATCAGAGCCCATGTTGCAGCACTGGGGCTGCTTGGGCCAAACTCTGAGTTTGCAGGCAAGTAACAGAATGTTTTAACGTGGTATTGGAGAAGTTTGGGGGTGTCATTTTGATATGGAAAAATGGCAGGATCATATTTCTCATATGTCGCAGAGGACCACACAGGTGCATAGAGGTCTGCAAGAGCTTTCCAATGGTACTAGACTCGTCTCATTTAGCTAAGGGACGAAGGAGAAATGAACCCCGCAAGTTGGAGGGACGGAGGTGTTCCACGGTTGCGGATTTCGAGTTTCGGGTTGCGGGAATGTAGAATTTTGAAAAACTGCATTTCAGTTTCCGCAATCCCGATCCTACATTTTGGGTTTCAAGTTGTGGGTTGTGGGAACGCAAGGTTTTTGAAAAAAATTGCATTTTGGTTTCCATAATTCCAATTCCGCATTTCGGGTTTCGGGTTGCGGGTTGTGGGAACGCAAGGGTTTTGAAAAAATTGTGTTTCGGTTTCTGCAATCTCGATTCTGCATTTCGGGTTTCGGGTTGCAGGTTGCGAGAACGCAAGGGTTTTGAAAAAATTGCGTTTCGGTTTCCGCAATCCTGATCCCACATTTCGGGTTGTGGGTTGCGAGATGGCTACATTTCCATGACCGCAACCTAATTTCCGCACCCGCAAATTCAGGTTTCGGGTTGCGGGATGCAGGTTGCGAGTTGCGGGTGGCAAAAAAAAAAGAGTATAGAGCCCAAAAATTGATTTTTGGATAACAGGAGCTTGCGGAATCGAAATTGGATGAGGTCAGTGGCCATTAACGGAGGCTATGAATGCACCAATAAAGATCTTGAGCCCATTATGCTCCAATTTGGCATAAATTTGGGATTAATGGCTTTTACAAATCGGTTTCCCGACGCTTGACAGGAGGTCGAATTGAGCCAAAACTTATATGGAGCACTCATGGAGCAGGAACGATGTTAAGTTTGGAATTTTGGAACCAAACTCCAAAGGATGTGGAGTCAGGGTGTGCAAGAAAGCCAAAAAGCACTATTCCGAGCCACTTTTTGGGGATTTTGAAAAACTTGCAGCGGATGAAAGTGACCTTAGATGAAGGACTCAAGAAATTTACTGAACTCAACATTTCATATTCTCATTAATACAGACATTTCCCGTTAGACGGAGATTTTCCAAAAATGCACCGTTTGGGAAATAGCCATTTTTTGCCCAAAATGTGAAAAGTGGAAAGTAGTCATACCCAGAATTTTATAGAAGATGAATGGTGCATCAGAACAGAGATCCGCGAGTTGCTGAGTGTTCCTTTTTATATGGAATAACGTTTCCCAGTAGAAAAGTTTTCCTGAATATTTATAGATTGTCTTCTACAGGTGGCTAAAGTTGGTAGTTCATGATATTTTACAACTGTGTAAAAAGTGCAGAATTGTGGTGAAAATTGTCATTTTTGAAATGATGTAGTTTCCACACCCGAAGTCGAAATGGAGCAAGTGGATAGGCATTGAAAATCCTATCCAACAGGGAACAATGGTGAATGACCAGAATATGAATGAGGTTATCATACCCCATAGATAATTAGAGCAGAAAAGGGTCAATGACTATTTTGACATATTGTTGTCAATATGGGCAATTTCTAGAATTGCATGCCTAGAAGTAGCATGTAGGAATATTATGCATAAGTATATGTATTGAATTGTTGTATGGTGAGAAAATCATAGCTAATGATTCCTTGTGCACTTGCTAAAGACCATGAAATCGAACCAGCTATGATGTGGAAGAGGAAGTTCATGCAAAGATGAGGGAATGGAAAGGGAAAATTTATTAACCCTTGTCTTGCTAACTGTATTTATATTTTATAAGCTTTATGTATATAAAATTATGGCATGAGAATGATGAAAATGCAAGAGATTAGATGGGTGGCATGAATATGTACTAGTTGACATACTCATAAATAGTACACAATGCATGAGAAGATGTTTTTGCATGCATGTGATATTACATATTGGTAAAAGTAGTGAGATTTTATATATGCAATGAACCACTAATGGTAAATATTGTGGTTGATAATCACTACTGGTGTTGGTATTGGTGGTAGTACCAAAGACAACAGGAGCATGGCTGAAGATGTTGATGATGTTGTTGCATGTGACCAACAACCTTATGAAGAAAATGATAAGGTAACAAATCCATGATCAAGAAGTTGGTGGGCGAATTCTGCAATCTTCTGTAAGAGACCAACTAATCAGGTAAAAACCAGGGTGTGAATGGGATCCATGCAGGTAATGGTTTACTTATGATGATTGCATAAGTATTGAAAGGGGATTAGGTGAGACTCCATTAAACCATATTTAGTAATCATAAAATGGTATGCATTTAGAGTTGAAATGCATTCATCTAAATGCCATACTGCCATAGTGTGGTGGAGCATGGAATGGTGAAAGAAAGAGGTCTCATACCATGTGACTGTTTAGAAATTTAGACTACATCCATATAAAAATATACCATACCATGTGTATGTTGGTTATGAGCTTAATAACCAAAACAAGTAAGGACTAGTGGTCTTGATTGTAGTAATGCATCCTACATGAGGTAGTCATGGTTAGGCCATAATATGTTTGAATGCATAGTATTCATGAATCAATACAAGGTAGCATTGAGTCGATATGCATTAAGATATTTTATAAATCTTGTAGTTATGCATTGAGTGGATGCATATGAAAAGTTTGAGTAAATGTTGTAAAAGTGCATGCATAAGTGTGGGTGCACATGTTGTGATGCATTGCATGAATGCATGGGGATGGTATATGTGTTATTGCAAACTAAATAATGGATGAGACGATGAATTGATGATAATTCTAAGATCGATGGGCTGTCAAAATACTCTGTAAAAGGGTAGAGTTGTATAATCATATGACTGTGAAATAATGAGTATCTAAAGTTTCATTTAAATTGCATGAATGATGTGACTATACCTTGCAATTTTAGTATGATAATGATTCACCTAAAGTAATGAGTTTCAGTGATATTGATAGGTTAACAGCTGGAAGTGTTTGAATTATGGAATGTTATAATTCTGGAAATGCTTCAGTAACTGTTGCAACAATGAAATATTATATGCATGAAGACTTACAAGTGTTTGGATGATTGAAGTTTCATATTCCAGGTAGAAATGTCTTGCGTATGGAAATGAGGATAAGACCATAGTAAAGACCAAAATCTACCATGTGCAAAAGCCAAAGGTTATGAGAAGGTTCTCATGGTTGTGAAATTTAACTTATGCATGAAACAAATCTAAAAATATTTTGATTTAAATTTATGAGAATAATATCATGGTTGCAAATCTAATTTCTGTAGGGAACAGATTTGAAAATTTTGATTTAGAGCTTATGAGAAGGAATCTCATGGTCGAGAACTCTAAGTTCTGTTAGAAAGAAGAATTGTAAATCTCATATTTGTAAATCTCGGATGTGGAATTTTGCTAAGACTAATGAATATTTGGCTTATATGAATTGCGTTAGGAGGACATGTTGTAAGTGGATGTTCATGTATGGCAGCAGACATAAGACCATAATGGGAGAAGTGATACCACTTACAAGAGCCAAGCAATATGAGAATAGCCTCATGGCTAAGAAAATCAATTTCTGTAGTAGACAGAATTGCAAACTCATATTGAATTTAATTATTAATGCCATTGATTAGTTATGGAACAATCAGATTTGAATTTTATTGTTAAATGTTGCTGACTGTTTGGCTATTTAATAAGTGTGCCAGGAAGACACATTGCAGTAAGACCATGAGAGAGGGCTTGCAGAAGCCAAACTTCATGGGAAGGATCCCATATCTTGGAAATCGGTTTCGGGTGAAATGCCATTGGATATTTTGATAATGTCCCACCTACACTGCATGATGGTAAACAATATGAGTGAGATGGTAAAGATTATGTCAGTAAGACATATGAGGGTTATGAGACATCGAAAAAGAGTTGGGATGGAAAACCGAGGGACTGTCAACTCAGAGAAGGAGCCCCCATTCCTCATTAGTGAAGAAGACTACATCTGCAAATGGATAAGTGTTCTATGACCCTAACTAAGAATATGCATGTCTAATTGTTAGAGTCAATATGCAGAGCATGTTTTGATTTTATTTCCATTATGACAGATTGCTTGAGTGTGAGTAGGGCCTACATGGATTACATCAGAAAGGGGTGCACACTTTTCTGATGTTGGGGTATGACAGGATTGTCAATATTGAATACACCCTAAGGGAATAGATGCATTACCGGTGTTTCAATGTTGGATAGTGAATGTTATGAAATGTGTTTACAGTTTTAGAGCAACGATACTGATGAGCTTGCTTATCCTTCTTGTGCTATCAGCTTACACAGATACAATTTGGTGATTGCATGATGAATGACAAAGTGAAAAAAGGGTACTCAAGATTACTGTATGAGCAGTGGTAACCCTTGTGCAGTATCAGTGGGTATTGTGGGGCCATGCTAGCCTGCAGTCAAGAAAGTCAACTAAAGAGTTCCAAAAGGGAATCTCCGTTTTGCACAAAAGAAGGAATGCCATCCTTGTGTGGGTGAAGAATTGTTATGCACATGAAGGGTTGTAACACATGTGAAAGGTTGATGCAAGCCTAAGGCCGAGTAGTAGAGCCTTGACATATAACGGTTGGTGGCGCAGTTTCCTTCCATTGGCTAATGACCCAAACGGATGTGCTGGCTTAGCAATGGAGAGGGCCAACCAGGTATGGGACTGGTTGGGCACCACAAATGCTTAGTAAATTCAGTCGGCGTGTAGGTGTATTGGTCGAGCATTAAATATTTGATGTTGTGGAGCAGCCTACATGCTGGCCGAACATCCAAGTCCATAGGCGATCCCAAGGCTTGCAAAGAAAAGCAGGACCCTGTGGACCAGAGAGGAAATGCACAATACAGATAAGTATTTGGTTATCTTGCAGCTTCTTTCTTATGAATATACATGTGTATTATGATGTATTAAAATCTTGTTTAAAGATAAACCCTATGAAAATAAACTAAACATGTGAATTGATTCAATGTTTGAGTGTAGGTATTGTTGGAAGCAAGGACTGTGAAGGCATCCTAGGAATGCATGTGGACATGTGACCGTCCTAAAGAGCTCGGCATGAGCAGTAATGAAATATGGTGCTAGTGGGACTGTGTGGGTCCTAGAAGCCAAGAGTTGTAGACAAACCATGTGGAGGGACTCCATGGTTGAGAGGTCTGGAATAGACCATAGACACTAAGTGACATAGCCAAGAAGGGCAGTTCAAGCATTCATGTTAAAGTGAAAAAGGCTAGGAGCATGAAAACCACAGTGGTGGTGTGGGTTCCAGAATGGAACAAGACTAAGAGGAGAAAACTCTTACTACTCTCTCTTTCCTTTTTATTGATGCATTTATAAAAATAGAAAATTGTTGAATGCATGTTATGGATGAAAGTAGAGTGTGTTTAATTGCTTGAAATAAATTGTGAATGCTAAAGTAGTTGATTCCCTGTGAAGGAATGGACATGAATGAGCTCATGTGCTTATTGGGAAAGCATGAAAAGTATGAAAGTCTCATGGATAAAGCATGGACTACCCATGTCAATTGGGAAATTAATTGACTGATTTTAATGTTTCTATTATGCTTGGCCTAACAGAAATTGCAATGATGTGTTTCATAGGTGAGAAGTGGAATTTAATTGGTTGCAGCTGTTACAAAATAGTGGTACTAGTGAGCAAAGAGTGGGTTGATGTGTACATTGGCCATGGCGACGAATCAAAAACTATTGGATTTGGCTGAAAATCTTCTTCAAACAATTGCCACGACCCAAGAAAATCTTGGAGAACTGCTCAAGATACAAAAGCAGCAGAATGAGATGAACCATAAGGTTTTGCAGGACTCTGTTTGTCTGCAAAGACAAGTAAAAATAATTATGGAAATAATCAACCGAGGAAAGGACAATGGATCAATGAGGAGACATTCATCCAATCAGTCCACTAAGAAATGTTCCAGGTGGGAAGACTCAAAGAAAATTGAGCAGAAAAAGATAAAGCAGCCAGTGAAATGTTGGAAATGTGGAGGGAATCATTGCCGCCGCAACTGCCCAGCAAAGGAACATCAAGAGGGTAGAAGCCATAAAGCTTTTAGACTTGTGGATGAGCTGGAAAGTCAAAACCAGCAAGAGCAGTTTGTGGAAGCCAAAGGACTTGGTCCTGAAAGTTCAAGGTAAATGATAGAATGCAAGGCAGATCTGCAAAAATTTTGAAAATTTTGGATGTGTAAATTGTATATGTATTCCTAAGTATTGGAACACCAAGGACAGTATTATTCTAAGGGGGAGGGGATTGTAATACCCCATTTTGACCTTTAGGATATATTAGATTTTAATGTAAATATTGTATACATGTGATGCATGTTTTCCTAGCGTGGAGCTCAAGGCCAAGGCCCCGCTAGTGTATGCTTGGATTTATTTAGAAAGGCAAGTATTTGATATTTTCTCATCCATGTGCTATTAAGCCATGAAATATTGTAAATGGATGTAAATATTAAATATTTCAATAAAATACCAAAACTGGCTATGGGAGCAACGAATGAAAAGGGGCCATGTGTATCCACTAGGGAGTGGTGAGGGGGATGTGGGATTGAACCATAAGTTTCCATATGTCACCTTGAGAACCCATTTGACTTTCCTTGTTGACATTTAATTCTGTTGTAAGGAAGTGGTTGAAGAATTCAGTCCATGGCTTCAATGGAACATGGGCATCCCAGAAATTCGTATGGCAGAGTATGGGCTCTGTTTTCTTGTACCACAAGTCACTCTACCTCATGGGAATGGGTCCTTCCTCATTACCATTCCATTATTGAACAACCCAACATCAGTTTGCATCCGTTACGAATTCCCAGCAGTGAGAAAAACCAAAAATCGCAACTTTGCAAGAATGTAACGTCCCCAGTTTGACCCCATGGCATTAAAATTGTAAATGATATAATATTATTATGAAACCGTGGTGAGGAGCTCAAGGCAAAGGCCCTGCCATCGATTTATTCATGCATATGGTTTGCGTGCTAGCCAGGTACATCGGAATTTCAAACATCATGTAAATATGCATTTTAATAAAATACCCACAACTAACTATGCAATGCAAAAAGAGATGGGGGCATGATTTTACAAGGAATTGGGAAGGGAAACATTCAAACCCTTGGAGCCAATCAAGTCAAGCCAAGTGTCAATGAGAGAACCAATCAAACCCTCAACTACCCATGTTGATTTTTGTACCCAATCATTGATTTCTCCCAAGAGTTGGTTGAGGTAGTTAATGCCTTGAGGAATGGGAGGTATGGCTGTCCAAATTCGGGTATGGGCAAGCCACCCTGCATGGGAAATCGTCTTTTGTTTCTTGGGCAAGAAAAGAGCCATGAATTGCTCCCCAATCCATTATCCATCAACCAGTTTCTCTCCCTCATGAGTTGGAAGCTACCTGGGCGTTTTTTAGCCATGTTTTCTTGTGTTTTCCTTCATTTCTCAGTTGGGAGAAGGGCGTTTTTGTGTTATATACCAGTGGGGAAAAAAGGGAATGGAATTACAGGTTCCATAGAGATCGTTTGGTTGTTGAATACTTAGTAGTTGGGAGAGAATTCATTTTTCCTCCCTATGATTGTTTTTCCCCATACCACAATTCGTTTCTGGATGGAAACGATTTGGGAAAACCCATGGCCATCCTGTTGGTAAATCTATTGCTTTGGCTTGAGCTTGAGTGCAAGCATCCAGAGTTCTGATTAGCCTGATAAACCCAGCTATGGAATGGCTTGGCTTGGATGAAATGATTAATGGACTATACATGAGCCTGAATGTCCCCTTTTCCTTGTAGAAATCATGCCCAGCTCGGGGGTGGTCTCTGAGTGTGGAAAGAATACAGGTTAGGCAGAGACCTATGGTTGGGTGGAACGTTGCAACAACATAGCTACTTGTTTTGGGACATTTACACAACGAAGATAAGTGTTTTATGTCTATGTATCTACTTCTGCAATGCTTAAATTAATGACTGTTATTGATATGTTAAATGCATATGAAGAGTGTGTGGATGAATATGTTTTATTCCGCTGTGCATGTTTAACTGATTTGCTTCTACACACATTTAATTTATGGTTGTGAATCTAATGAATGGGCTGAATTTTATGAAAAGCCCCAAAGATTGCCATCATGTACTCTTCCTCGCCTTGGATAGATGGGTGGGTACGTTACAGAATGGTATCAGAGCTGCTAGTTGTAGCATTGGGCCTTCATGGGATACCTATCATAGTTGCAAAGGTAAGTATGCTTCCTGCTCAACACTGATAATTAAGAAAAAAAATTCAAAATTTTCTAAGTGTCTATGATTTTTTTGCCAAAAACTGTGCCGGCGAATCTCGGCGAGTTGGCCCGAAACGGCGGCAGAACTCGTTGAGTGGAGCTGACACATTCAGTGAAATTGGCTGAGTTGCGCTGACAGAGTTGTGGAATTCCCGGGGAAAGGAAGAAAAATTTCAAAAATTTTCTAAGTGTCTTTTGGCGGAAGAACTCAACGAGTTGGTCCGCAACGGCAGAAGGACTCGGCGAGTTGGTCCAAAAATTTGTGTAAGTGTCTTTCGGCAGAAAAACTCGGCAAGTTGGTCCGCAACGGTGGAAGGACTCAGCGAGTTGGTCTGAAAAATTTTCTAAGTGTCTTTCGGCGGAAGAACTCGGCAAGTTGGTCCGCAACGGCAGAAGAACTCAGCGAGTTGGTCCGCAACGGCGGAAGGACTCAGTGAGTTGGTCCGAAAATTTGTCTAAGTGTCTTTCAGCGGAAGAACTCAACAAGTTGGTCCACAACGGCGGAAGGACTCAGCGAGTTGGTCCGAAAATTTTTCTAAGTGTCTTTCGGCGTAAGAACTCGGCAAGTTGGTCCGCAGCGACGGAAGAACTCGGCGATTTGGTCCACAACGGTAGAAGGACTCAGCGAGTTGGCCCGAAAATTTTTCTAAGTGTTTTCGGCGGTAGAATTCGGCAAGTTGGCCCAAAACTGAGGCAGAACTCAGCAAGTTGGCTCGAAACTGCAGCAAAACTAGGCAAGTTGGCCCGAAGCTACGGAAAAAATCAGCGAGTTGGCCTGAAACAAGTCGGAAGAACTCGGTGAGTTGCTCCGAAACAGGGAATTTCAGCCATTTTCCAGGGAAATTTTTCAAGTGCCGAAAGTTGAAAAATGCCATGGAACTTATGCGCCAGATTGCGTGAAATTGATAGATTTACAAACAAAAAAAAGAGAACGCTGCCCTCGACCCGCCCTGCAGTGGCACAAGGAAGCCACAAGGGGGCAAGCCACAAGGGGGCAAGCCCCCTTGACCCCCGTCGTCCCCCAGAGATAGTTGTTGAAAGTGTGAAATGCATTCTCTATGCTTTGAACGAGAGGCAAGAAATGGCATGGGAGGTTTGTGGAAGCCTTATTAAGAGTAATTGGTTGTAATATGCATTGTGAAGGAGCAATGGGAGCAGCAAGGCAATGTTGATAAGAGGGAAATTCCTCACCTTAAACTATTTCTGTTTATAGCATAAGAATTGCATATTTGGAAAGTATTAAGAATGAATGATTACACGTATGCATATGTTGAATTGCTAATTCATGAGATGATCATAGCTAATGATTGCTTGTATGCTTGATAGGAAAGTCAAGAAAAAGAATCAGCTATGATGTGGAAGAGGGAACTCCATGCTACAATGAGGAAATGGGAAGGGAGAATTCCTCAACCCGTCTCTTGCTATTGTATTTATATTTCCTGAGTTGTATATACTGAAAATTATGGCATAGGGATGTTGGAAATGCAACAGAATAATGCATATGAATTAGTGGGCATGATTAGAGAGTCATTGCATAATGCATGTGAATTGCTTATGCATGAGCATGATGTTGCATATTGATAAAATAGTGAAGTTACACATGCAATAGCCCACTAATGGTAGTGCCTATGGTTGATGACAACTAATGTTGTAGGAACTAGATCATAGAAGCATGATTGAAAATTCAATATATTGGATAAATGAAGGCCGAAGCATGGCTAAGGATGTGGATGATGTTGTTGCACATGACCAACAACCTTATGAGGAAAGGATGGTGCAACAAATCTGTGATCATGAGGTTGGAAAAATGACTGTGAAGCCTTGGCAAGAGTCCAACTGATCAAGTAACATCAAGCGATGTTAATGGCAGCCATGCAGGTGATGGTTATTTGTGCTTAAATCACATGAATGTTGAAAGAGGATTTGGTAAATTCTCTTCAACCATGTTTAAACTATGTTGATTTGGTTTGCATGTATTATTGAGTGCCTGAATGTGAATGTCAACCCACCAAGTATGGTGAGGTGCGGGTAAGTGAAGGCAGGGAGCCTTACACCCTATAGTTTCTTAGAAACCTCAATGCATTCATATGAAATTATATCATACCATTTGTGTATGTTGGTTGTGGGTTTAACAACCAAAGCAAGTGAGGACTTATGGTCCTGTTGTAGTGCATGCCATATGAAATAGGCATGGTTAGGCCATAATATGTTGGAATGCATAGTATTCATAGATTAATGCAAGGTTGTATTGAGGGGTTATGCATTAAGTGAATGCACATCAAAATATTATGTAAATGTTGTGAATGTGCATGCATATGTGTGGGTGCATATGTTAAGATGCATTGTGTGAATGCATGGTTGTGTTATGTATGTTTCAATACAATTAGATAATCGATGAAATGGTGGACTATTGCTAATCCTGAGACCATTTCATGAGCTGCTATGAATGCAGGAGAAGGACTGCATGAAGAAGGTAGACGTGTGATGGGATACCACGGCACTTTGTTGGAAGGACAGAGCTGCATGGAATGTGAAGTAATGAGTATTTACAGTTTATTGCATGGATAGTGTGACCGTGTCTCGCAATTTTATTGTGATAATGATGCATATATAGAAATGTATATATTTCATTGCATTTAAAATGTTAACAACTGAAAGTGTTTGAATTATTGAGTGTTATAATTATGAGATCACTTCAGTGAGTGTTGTAGCAATGAAAGGATTATATGCATAGATACTCACAATGTGTTTAGCTAATTGAAGTTTCATTTTTCAGGTAGAAACGTCTTGCGTATGGCAATGAGAATAAGTCCATAGCATAGAACGGGATCTACCATGTGCAGGAGCCAAAGGTTATGAGAAGGTTCTCATGGTTGTAACTTATGCATAAAACAGATATGAAAATTGTCTAATTTAAGTTTATGAGAATAATCTCATGGTTGCAAATCTAATTTCTGTAGGAAAACAGATTTATAGATTTCAGATTTGAGAATTTGCTTATAATTGCTAATCACCGTTTGCGGACATGTTGTAGGTGGATGTTCATGTATGGTAGCAAGGGTAAAACCATAATGGACAGAGTGATACCACTTACAAGAGCTAAACGATATGAGGGTGGCGTCATGGTTAAACAAATCAATTTATGTAGGAGGCAGAATTGTAAATTCATGTTGAATTAATTATTAATGCTATTGATTGGTTATGGAACAATCATATTTGAAGCTTATTGCTAAATATTGCTGACTGTTTGGCTATTTGATAAGTGTGCCAGGATAACACATTGCAGGAAGACCATGTGTGATGGCCTGTAGAAGCCAAACTAGATGGGAAGTATCCCATGCTTTGGAAATAGGTTTCAGGTGAAACGCCATTGTAAATGTCGATAATGTCTCAACCAAACTGCATGTTGGTAAAGCATGTGAGTGAGACAGTAAAATTATACCAAGAATGCATGTGTGGGTTATGGAATGTGAAAATATTGGGGTGGCAAACTGAAGGACTGTTGACTCAAAGAAGGGAGCCCCCATTCTTCGCAAATGAAGAAAAGATACATCTGTGAAATGAATGAGTATTCTATAACCCTAACTAAGAATATACCTGTCTGGTTATTAGATTTGATATGCAGAGCATGTTTCATTGTTTCATTCTTATTCCAGACTGCTTGAGTGTGATTAAGGCCTACATGGCTCACATCGGAAAGGGACGCATACCTTTCGGGTGATGGGTTATGTTAGGGTTGTCAATATTGACTACACCCTAAGGGAATGGACGCATTCCTGGTGTTTCAATACTTGATAGTAAATGTTATGAAATATGATTACAATTTTAGAGCAGCAATACTGATGAGTCTGTTTATCCTTCTTGTGCTATCAACTTACACAGATGCAATTTGATGATACACGTTTAGAGGAAAAGTGAAGAAAGGGTGCACAAGAGAACTGTATGGGAAGTGATAACATTTCTACGCTCACACTAAAGGACACTAGAAGATATGGATAGGCCCGAGGAGCTGTGTTGCAAAAAAGGGGTATCGTCCTTGTGTAGTGTGAGTGGGTATTGTGGGGCCATGCTATCCTGCAATCAAGTGAGTCACCTATGGAGTTCCTAGAGGGAACCACTGGTTTGCATAAGAGAAGGAGCCACGTAATCATATTATGTTGTTCTTACTGCCTGATAAACTCAGTTAGTGTACTAGCTTGGCATTGGTTATTTGGATGTTGTGGTGAAGGGTTGTTGGATGCCTGACAAACCCAATCGGTGTACTGGCTTGTCATTGGTTAATTGCATGTTGTGGAGGTATGGGTGAAGGGTGTTATTTCCCGACAAACCCAGTCAGATAACTAGCTTGGAAATGGTTTTTGTATGCTTGATAAACCCAGTCGGCGTACTGGCTTAGCATACTGATTTTTGAAATGCTTGATAAACCCAGTCAGCGTACTGGCTTAGCATACTGATTTTAAGAATGCCTGATAAACCCAATCGGCGTACTGGCTTAGCATTGCATATTCGGATGATGTTGTGGAGCAGCATGTGTGATGGCCAAACATCCAAGTCCATAGGCGATCCCAAGGCTTGCAAAGCGAAGCAGGACCCTATGGACCAGAAAGGAAAATGCACAATACAGATAAGTATTCATTTTCATTTATTTATTGTTGGAATAATGATGATTTTAGGTATAAGTCTTATGACAACCAAGCTAATACACTGTTGTTTCTTTGTTGGAAACCTTGGTCATTGCAGGAAAGTAAGGACCTTGAAAGAAATATAAATGTTGGGTAAATCCAGAGAGTAACTGGTTGTGCACTATGATATTCTTGATAAAACCAGAGAGTAATTGGTTGTGCACTGTAAAATTCTTGGTAAATCCATAGAGTAACTGATGCTCGATAAATTCAGAGAATAGTTGGTGGGAACATTAACCACTTGATGTTGTGGAGCAGCTGGCGTGCTGGCCAAACATTCCTTAATTAATTGATAAAACCCAGTTAGCGTACTGGCCTGGCATTGCCTATTCGCATGGTTGAGGAGTAGCCTGCGTGCTAGCCCAACATTCATTATTGTATCCACAGGAAATCCAAGGCTTGTAAAGCAAAGAAGGATCATGTGGGATAAAGTGAATAAATCCAATGCAAATAAGTATTTGGTTATCTTGCAGCGTCTTGCTTATTTAATATGAATATACATGTGTATATGATTCGGTTATGATTTCTTAAATTCTCGTTTGGAGATAAACCCTATGAAAATAAACTAAGCATGTGAATTTATTCAATGTTTGAGTGTAGGTATTGCTGGAAGCAAGGACTATGAAGGCATCATAGGGATGCATGTGGACATATGACCCTCCTAAAGAGAGCTCAGTATGAGCAGTAATGAAAGATGGTGCTAGTGGACATGTGTGGGTCCTAGAAGCCAAAGGTTCTGTAAGCAACAATGGGGAAGGGTTCCCTAGATGAAAAGCATTAGACAGACCTTAGACACTAACTGTCATAGCCAAGAAAGGGCAATTCAAGCATTCACATTGAAGTGAAAGAGGCTAAGGAGCATAGGACCACAAGTGATGGTGTGGCTCCAGATTAGAACAAGACTAAGAGGGGGAAACTCTTACTCTTCTCTTTCCTTTTTTATTGATGCATTTAAGAAACAAAGGATTGTTGAATGCATGTTTTGACTGGAGTTGATTGTGTTTATTGCTTGAAATGAATTGTGAATGTTGAAATAGTTATTTTCATGTGAAAAGATGAACATGAATGAGTTCATGTGTACATGGGAAAGCATGAAATGTGTGGAAGTCTCATGAGTAAAGCATGGACATTCGAAGTCAATTTGGATAATAATTGACTAATTTTAATATTGTGTTATGCTTGTCCTAACAGGAATTGCCATGATGAGTCTCACAAGTGAGACATTGAAAGCCATTGCTTGCAGTTGTTACCAACCAAGTGTTGCTAGTGAGAAAAGTGAGAGCCAGTTGTGCACCGTGATCATGGAAGCAAACCAAAAGCTATTTGTTTTGGCTAGAAATCTTCCTCAAATAGTTGCCAGGATAGCAAGAAAGATGGCATCCATGTAATTCCATACTTGTAGACCAGCTGGAAGGAGAATAAAAGGGAGGGATTGCTGTAGACCAATGCCCACCTGCAGAGATGGAAGATCAAATCCAGTAGGAACAGCTTGAGGAAGCCGAAGGACTTGGTCCTGAAAGGTCAAAGTAAAGAGATGGAATGCAGGATAGACCTGCCACCATTTGTGAATTTTTTAGGCATGTGTAAAGTGGGTATACATACTGAATTATTGGAACACCGAGGACGATGTTATTCCAAGGGGAGGAGCTCAATTTGATCCCATGGCATTAAAATTGTAAATGATGTAATATTATTATGAAATCATGGTGAGGAGCTCAAGGCCAAGGCCCCACCATCGATTTAATGATGCATATGGTTTGCGTGCTAGCCAGGCACATTGGAATTTCAAATATCATGTAAATATGCATTTTAATAAAAGACCCACAACTAGCTATGAAATGCAACAAGAGATGGGGGCATGATTTTACAAGGAATTGGGAAGGGAAACATTCAAACCCTTGGAGCCAATCAAGTCAAGCCAAGTGTCAATGAGAGAACCAATCAAACCCTCAACTACCCATGTTGACTTGTGTACCCAATCATTGATTTCTCCCAAGAGTTGGTTGAGGTACTTAATGCCTTGGGGAATGGGAAGTATGGCTGTCCAAATTCGGGTATGGGCAAGCCACCCTGCATGGAAAAACACATTTTGATTCTTGGGCAAGAAAAGAGCCATGAATTGCTCCCCAATCCATTATCCATCAACCAGTTTCTCTCCCTCACGAGTTGGAAGCTACCTGGGCATTTTCCAGCCATGTTTTCCTGTGTTTTCCTTCATTTCTCAGCTGGGAGAAGGGCGTTTTTGTGTTATATACCAGTGGGGAAGAAAGGGAATGGAATTGGGGGTTCCATAGAAACTGTTTGGTTGTTGAATGCTTAGTAGTTGGGAGAGAATTTGTTTTTCCTCCCTATGATTAATTTTCCCCATACCACAATTCGTTTCTGGATGGAAACGATTTGGGAAAACCCATGGCCATCATGTTGGTAAATCTATTGCTTTGGCTTGAGCTTGAGTGCAAGCATCCAGGGTTTTGATTAGCCTGATAAACCCAGCTATGGAATGGCTTGGCTTGGATGAAATGATTAATTGACTGTACATGAGCTTGAATGTCCCCTTTTCCTTGTAGAAATCATGCCCAGCTCAGGGTGGTCTCTGAGTGCTGAAAGCATACAGGTTGGGCAGAGACCTATGGTTGGGTGGAACGTTGTAGCGACATAGCCAGTTGTTTTGGGACAATTACACAACGAAGATAAGTGTTTTATGTCTATGTATCTACTTCTGCAATGCTTAAATTAATGATTGTTATTGATATGTTAAATGCATATGAAGAGTGTGTGGATGAATATGTTTTATTCCGCTGTGCATGTTTAACTGATTTGCATCTGCACACATTTAATTTATGGTTTTGAATCTAATGAATGGGCTGAATTTTATGAAAAGCCCCAGAGATTGCCATCATGTACCCTTCCTCGCCTTGGATAGATGGGTGGGTACGTTACAAAGAACCCACATTTTGAAGTGCCATAAACACCCAGAATTGAGTAATGACAATGAAATCCAATGGGAGATCCATAGATATGAACCTTGGGACGAAATTGAGAGTACTAGATACCCCGAAATCCGTAGAAAAACCCAGTTTTTACATCCCAGAATTCCAGTGGTGGGATTGAGTATTTTGATGACAAAGTTGTGAGAAATCCAAGTGTGAATGACTGAAAAGATGATTGGATTGCTTGAATTTAGCTTGAGATGTCTGTAGCTTTGTGGTTGAGCTCACTGGCCTAGCATCCTCCTCATTTGTCTTTTGGATGCTTGATAATCCCAACTATGTCTTGGCTTAGCATAGTTGTCGAGTGAAACCATGGCTATGAGTGAGCCCATCTAGTTCCTCCTTAGTGGATACACAACCCAGATCAGGGGTGATCTCTCAGCTGAAAGAATACAGGCTGGACAGAGATCTATGGTTGGGTGGAACGTTTCTCTCACATAGCCAGTTGTTTGGATAGCTTCATCTCAAAGATAAGTATTCTTTGTGGTTTAATTTATATGCATTATGTGTTCTGTAATGTGTTACTTCTGAATGTTGATTGTTCATGTTAATGGAATTGATATGAAGTCTTTGCATAGTATGAGAAGGGGATGGATTCTCTGCTTGTTGATTCATCATTTGCTTGAGATAAATATGTTTATGCATTTCAGTTTGTGTGTGTTAATATGAGTTTTAATTCCACTGTGTTTATTTGAAGTATGAGTTTGCACACAGAAGCTTTTGTTTATAATGAATTTGTGCATAATGTATGGGGCCGAAATCATTAAGTAAGCCCAGCAGGTTTGGTCATGTTTCCTTCCTTGCAATGGATTGATGGAAGGGGACGTGACAGAGTGTGAAGTATTGAAGAGAAATATGCAGAATCTTACCAATATCTACTATGAATTTTTGGATGCCCCACACACACACACACATAGATATTGGGGGTTAGGGGTTTAGAGAGAGAGAGAGAGAGAGAGAGATCAGGTCATGGTGGTTAGTGGTAGGAGTATGTGAGAGACTAGGAGAGGGTGAATGATGGGGTGAATAGGGATATAGAGAGAAGGAAAGGGATGGGGAGGTGGTTTGTGGAAGGGGAGAGATACAAATGGCGTGAGAGAGAGATAGTAAAAAATGTGAAAGAGTGTGAAGTCTTGAAAGAAAAGATGCAGAAGCTAACCAATATCTACTATTAAGTTTTGGATGCCCCAAAGATAGGAGGAAAGTGAGTGAGTGAGTGAGTGAGTGAGAGAGAGAGAGAGAGATTTGGGGGTTAGGTGAGAGGCCAAGAGAGTGTGAATGATGGGGTGGAAGAGGGATATATATATAGAGAGAGAGAGAGAGGGATTGTGAGGTGGTTAGTGGGGAGAGAGAGAGAGAGTATCAAACATGAAAGAGTGTGAAGTCATGAAGGAAAAGATGCAAAAGTTGACCAATATCTACTAACAAGTTTTGGATGCCACAAATAGAGAGAGAGAGAGAGAGAGAGAGAGAGATGGTTAGGAATTTAGAGAGAGTGATTGTGGTTAGTGTTAGGAGTAGGTGAGAGACCAAGAGAGTTTGAATGAGGAAGAGGGATATAGAGAGAGAGAAAGGAATGGAGAGGTGGTTAGTGGAAGAGGAGAGAGACAAATGACGTGAGAGAGAGAGAGTAGAAAACATGAAAGAGTCTCAAGTGTTGAAGAAAAAGATGAAAAATCTTACCAATATCTCCTATGAATTTTTGGATGGTCCAAAGAGAGAGAGAGAGAGAGAGAGAGAGAGAGAGTAGAAAATGTGAAAGACTGAAGTCTTGAGGGAAATGATCTAGAATATTATCAATATCTACTATGAATTTTTGGATGCCCCAAATACAGGAGGAAAGAGAAGAGAGAGAGAGGGCTAGACTGATATTGGATGGGGTGGTGATTAATGGTAGCGGTATTGATGTGGTTGTTGTGGTAGGGGAGGTGGTTAGTTTGAGGGCCATGGACAAGCCGTCATACCACCACATTTGACTCTATATACGTGATTTAGATTATATATAGGAATTTTATTAAATCATATTTCATACTTATTATTCTCAACCTATCAAAATATGCATGATTCTAGGGTATCAATAACGCATATGCGTTATAGCACACATGCATTTTCTATGCCTATAAATCGCATATGTGATATAACGTGTTTGCATTATAGCACATATGTGTTTTGTATGTTTACAAAACACATATAAAATATAACATATTTGCGTTACTAAACATATATACGTTAGATCGGATATGTGTTTTGTAACACATATACATTATTTAAATTTTACATTTTGGCAGGAGTGACTGGTTTGGAATTAGGTTCAAACTAATGAACCTATTGGCTGGGACAAAAAAATAGACCTATTAGATTTCCTCCAAAACTCTCTCTAGTAGCTTGATTTCATCGACATTTGTTACTATGCACAGATTGGTAGAATAGATTCTGCAAATTCTAAATATATAATTTTTTCATATAAATGTTTAATTTTTATATTTTTTTATTAAATTTTGAAGTGACAAACATCATGATTCCAAAATACAACGCTCTATTGTTTCTTCTCTAACTTTTGACTACATTCACCATTTCTTAAACAAATTATATGGGGCGCTAGAAGAGAGAGAGAGATCTATACACCTTATAAAAAAATTCAAAATTCCTTTAAGGTATTGCACACGCACACAACATCCTTTTTCTAAGGTTTTCCGACTTTGATAAATCATAAAAAAAATGAAAAAATCATGAATAATTTTGGAAAAATAATGTTTCACTAGAACAAGATTTTCTCTGTGTATGTACATAATTATGTGCAAAAATACTATCATTTAGTTCATATAGTCCTACATGAGCATAGACATATATGTTATGTTGATGTGAAAATTTAAAAAACCATTTTTAGAATAATGGATTTTAGAAACAACTACACAAAATTTCAAAAAAAAAATTATATTCTGAAAGCTTATTCGATTTCTTATATTTTCTATTTTTGCATCATCTTAAAATCCATTACAACTACTTCCAATCGCCTCTTGAAGTTAGAGGTTGCCTATTTTTTCATACTTATGTGACAACTAAAGTGTCCTTAAAGGAACTCATGATTTTGCATCAACGCTCTTCCGAATATATCTACAAATATAGTTGACTTCTATTTAGTCCCTTTACTATAATAAAGATATGGATCTTATCAAAATGGCACTTCTTGGATCTTTAAATTCTTTGGTTCCATCTAATAATTCCATCTCTTTAAAATAAAAGAATTATCTAAATATTCTTGGATATCCATGAAAGGTTGTTTGGTCTCAATGTTTAATTACATGTTTACATGTTAATATCATATAATTTATGTATGTTAGGAGAGGGTTGATGAGAATGATAAAATTAAAGAATTGGTGATATGTGTGGTTAAGTCACAAATTGAATGATAAAATTAGAGAAATGGTGATATATGTGGTTAAGTCACAAATTGAAGATTTAATTTAGATATTGAATGAAAGCATGGAAATCACAAAATTTATAATTACAATTTAAAATAATGTAAAATGAAGATAATTTAATTTGGATAGTAATTAGCACATAAGTATTATATTCTTAGACTTGTTTTTCTCTTATTATGTCCCCGACATATAGTTTTGAGTCGGGTGGTATTAGTTGGAGTGCCGAAAATCGCGGATATCAAATTGCAAAGTTTTTGTTAAAGTTTATATTATTTGTATTTTTTGTATTTTTGTTAAAATTAATTTTACGTGGTTGTGGTTGGATCCGGACGCAGTGACGTTGGCCTGGGGCTGTGTGCCCCAGGCCCCGGCGGCGCGGTGACGTTTGCCGTTTTAAATGCGGTTCAAATGGTCTCGGGACTGAAAACTCCTGTGTAATTTATTCACCGGTATTGTCCATTTATCGTGCCTTTCGTCGAGCTCTGTTGTGCGCTGGCGTCGGGTTGAGGTGTTGCAGGGGTTTAAATGTTCTCAGGACTGAAGACTCCTGTGCATTTATTCACCAGTCTTGTCCATTTATCGTGTCTTTGGTCGAGCTCTGTTGTGTGCCCGCTGGCGTCGGGTTGAGGTGTTGCAGGGGTTTAAACGTGTTACAGTTGGCGTATTCAGTCACCGATCTTGTCCATTTATCGTGCCTTTCATCGAGCTCTGTTGTGCGCTGGCGTCGGGTTGCAGTTGGCGTATTCATGCAACAAGTGTTGGTCCATGGTTTCGTGGTGTTAATGCAGTTGGTGGTCTCGGTACTCAAGACTGCTGTGGGATTTATTCACCAGTCTTCTCGATTTATCATCCCTTTCCTCGAGCTCTGTTGTGTGTGATTTATTCACCAGTCTTCTCGATTTATCGTGCCTTTCGTCGAGTTCTGTTGTGTGTGATTTATTCACCAGTCTTCTCCATTTATCGTGCCTTTCGTCGAGCTCTGTTGTGTGTGATTTATTCACCAGTCTTCTCGATTTATCGTCCCTTTCGTCGAGCTCTGTTTTGTTCTCATTAGCGTCGGGTTGAGGTGTTTCAGGGGTTTAAACGGTGTTGCAGTTGGCGTATTCATGCGATATGGTCCATGGTTTGGTGGTTTTAATGCAGTATGGCGCGGGGTGACAGTGGTCTCGGCACTCAAGACTCCCGTGCGATTTATTCACTAGTCTTGTTGATTTATCGCTCGTTTCGTCGAGCTCTGTTGTGCGCTCGGTAGCGTCGGGTTGAGGTGTTTCAGGGGTTTAAATGGTGTTGCAGTTGGCGTATTCTTGCGGTATGGTCCAGGGTTCCGTGGTGACGTTTTCCAGTTTAAATGAGGTTGGTGGTCTGGGGACTCAAGACTCCTGTGTGATTTATTCACCAGTCTTGTTGATTTATCGTCTGTTTCGTCGAGCTCTGTTGTGTGCTCACTAGCGTCGGGTTGGGGTGTTACAGGGGTTTAAGCGGTGTTGCTGTTGGGGTATTGACGGGGTATGGTCCAGGGTTTCATGGTGTTAATGCGGTATGGCGTTTTTGATGTGACTCAAGACTCCTGTCCGAGTTTTACCTTGGCGAATGTGGTTGCACTGTCCTTGCTTATGGACATTTCTTGTGGTGTGTTTGTTGAAGCTATATTTTAGAATTTCTCTGGTGTTCAAGCTTGTTCTGTTTGGTGCGACTTTCTTTTGTGTTGTGGTTGTTTTTGTTGGCTTCTTTGCGGTGGCGTGGTTGTTTGTGGATTATTTGCGGTGGTCCAGCGAAGCTGAAGTGGTTTCTGGTAGTGGGTGTTGCTGTCTGAATGCGCTTCATTGATCGAGTAACTTGTGGTGTTCGTGTCTGAAGGTGTAGAGCGGTTTCTTGGTGCAACGAGCTTTGTCTTCTGCAATTTCATTGACGGGTTCTTTGGACGGGTAACTGTTGGAATTTTGTCTTTAGCTGAGACTTCTGTTTTTTGTTTTATGAAAAAAATCCGATTTATATCTCCCGGAAAAGACAAAGTAGTGCACATATAGTACGAGGATGATATATATATTTATGTGAGTTTAGAATTGCTTAACACATCATGTTGAATTTTATTATTATCTCCTAAGCATATGGTTTTTTTAAAGATCTTATAGATAAATATGGGATTATGATCGATATGCTACACTGTATTCAATAAGAATAGTCACACACAATATTTTTTTTATTATTTTTAAGTTTTTTTAAAACCAACCCAAACCAAAATACTATATGAGAGACAAGCTCAAATGTCCTGTGTTAGTAGACATGTCAGAATCATACAATCGGGATCTCATCCCTTTGCTATGGTTATTGCCATGTCTCTGGGCCATTAAGCTTTGTCTTCGTGTCAAACCCCTGTCCACACAGCGCAAAAAAGTATACATCTACATTATTGCGACAAACTAGAGATCAGTGAATCATACTCAAGCTGACCAATGCAGTCTATAGTAGCGTAGCAATAAGCTGATTTGGTTTCATCTAAAGAAAAAGCTATTTCAGATTGGATATTTCATCAATTTTTCCTGAAATAAAACAACAGGTTGTCAATACCGCCATCACTGCATCTAAGAATTTGTTAGAGTTCATGTTTCTTGTAACAGTATTCTTGACAAATAACAAACTTTGCTCATATAGGGCTTTCTAAATATTCACAGGACTCCTGTGAATTTACAGCAGTGTTCTGTTCCAAACACTGTCCACGTTTTCTTCTTTAGACAAAACCAAAGCATCTTGTTGCTAAGTTATCATAGACTTCATTTCAGGTTGGATGTTTCAAGAATTTATCCTTAAATAAAACGGCAGGTTGTGAATCCTAGCATCATTGCATCCAAGGGTTTCACCTTGAGCCGCATATGGAACTGAAATAGTTGTTAGTCATTACCTCATTTGGCAGATGTCAAAGTCAAAGACAATGGAGTATCTCGCCAAAGACCCAGATTTTATACTGCACCCGAAATGTCGTTTGTCTTATATGGGCAGTTTGCGTTTTGGGGTAGACTTCTATTCTCAAGTACATATACTTAGGTTGAAAGTGATTTCGATTTCTAGATTCAGTAAACCTGTATAGTATCTATTTTCTGAGAAAAGTTGAAAAACAGGTCCATGCGAAAAGCAAAACCACTTAAACGAAGTAGACCAAAGAACCATTTAAAAATATCACATTCATACCACATGGCATAATGGAAATGGAAAAAGAACGAAGCAAAATAAAATAAATACAAACAGATCTGTAAATTTAATTAATGATATAATATAATGTCATTTATTTCCTACCCGGTGCCTGGGTTGCAGGCTGGTATTAGCATTTAATCCCAGCGCCGACACAGCTCATGATACCATGACCTCACTCCATAGCTGGCCGAAATACCCGGGAAGGAGGGAGGTTGGCACTCTTGGCATTAAATATCCAGATACATACATACATACAATTCCATTCCCCATACATTCATTTCAGAGAGTTTAGGTCATTACCGAAGAAAATAAATGGTAATGACCATTTACGCAGTCTTTGTGTTTTTCAAACCATAGTTTTTATTGCAATTATGGAATAAATCAAAAAACATAAAATTCTTGGCGCAAACAGTTCTTATGAAACCAAGCCAATGTCATTGCGTAAGGAACAAACAACAATCACATAAAATCAACTTTAAAATAAATCAAAAAGAAAACAGATAAATATATTATATTTTTATTTTTTAAATTCTTATTTAATTTTTATGGTGATAAAACCTATTATAATTTGGATATTAAACTATCATCATTAATTTGGATACCGCATCAATATGCCAACTGCAACACTGCGAGAAATTTATCTCGCAACAAGTACTGCTTCCACTTGGCCAAGGCATGTGTTATTGTCAATGTCTTTCCATCATATGTAGATTTTATATGCTCATTCAGTTGTAACTTTTGACTCTCAAAGGTAATGAGATGTTTATGACTTATGAGCAGAACTCCTATGCATGTTTCTGAAACATAGTATTCATGGATGCATGTTTTCTTGACATCTGGATCTGTCAAGACTAGAGTGGATGTCATTAAGGTTTTCAACTTTTCAAAATAGTCTTTAGCTTTTTTTATCCCATATGAAGGCATCACTTTTAAATAATGATGTTAGTAGTGTGACAATTTGTGTACGCATTTGAACAAATCTTCTATAGTAGTGTACGAGACTAAGAAATCCCCCTCAGGATGTCATTGATTTGGGGATAGGTCACTTAGTAGTTACCACAATTTTCTTGCGCTCAACCTTGATGGTTTCAGTTAAAATGATATGTGCTAAAAACACTTTTTAATCTTGTCCAAAAGTGCATTTGAATTTGTTAGCTGCAATTGGCCAAAATATGTATATATTTAAATTCCTATACACATGTCCGAAGTACAGACATCCTTTAGGATAGAGACATTTCAGAGTCATATAACATATAGGAATTTCAGAATCACATAACATTTAGGAAATTCAATGTAGCTTGAGTGTCAGCAAAATTTTGGTTTTGTGCAAAATGTCTTTGTTTTTTGTGGTAAATAAAAGAGCTCTGAAAATTGGATGTCCCAAGTACAAGCATCCTTTAGGATAGAGACATTTCAGAGTCATATAACATATAGGAATTTCAGAATCACATAACATTTAGGAAATTCAATGTAGCTTGAGTGTCAGCAAAATTTCGGTTTTGTGCAAAATGTCTTTGTTTTTTTGCAGTAAATAAAAGAGCTCTGAAAGTTGGAATTTTAGTTAATTAATAATATAAATAATTTGTTCATTTGCTGTTTGCGAAATCTGGTTGCAAATTTTTTGTTAAATTGTTGAATACTATATTAATTAGATTTTATTATTCATTTCACGTTAGGGCTAATTCTACAGAAATTAGTTAGTGTCAAGAATTTCTTTCTGCAAAGCACTTGTCTATAATGCTTAGTTATAGAGCTTGATAATGAAAAACAGAAAATATAAGTGCTCCATGCAAAAGAATGAGTACACATTATTGCATAGTCATTACAATTGAATACTGATTTGAAACTATGTAATAATGCAACAAAAACCTGTTATTGGTTTCTAACTCTTTTATTTCATTTGCAAAGTGCAAATGTGAATAACTATATTGGGTATACATTTACAAACAGGCATTTACAGGTGTATTTGCTTATCCCTGGATGATTCCTAGAGTTATTACACGTAATTTGTTCTCAGGAAAAATGAGAAAAAAATTTAAAAGTGGTACTGATCTAAAGGCTTTGAAAAATTGCATTTAAAATAAATTCCTAACAAAAATGTTTATTGAATTCTTTTCCAAGATACTTTTCATTGCAAGTCTCTATGCAAAAGACATTGTTCTATTTGATTCATTGCTTGCAAGTGTCACAAACAATGTGACTTATTTTTGCTTATTTCCAAAGTTGCATTTGCCATGCAGGTTTTCCTTCCTGTGTTTCTTCTTCTGATGGAGAACATTGAACATAATCAATGTTCTTCCATAGGAGCAACATCTGTTCCGATTATACAACATGAATTTGATGGTATTGATGTTGCTTTGTCAACAAACCATCTGTTTCGTTTACAAGATTTTCATTACCGAAATGGAGATTGTCTTTTTGATGCCTTTGTTGTTCTCTTGCATTTTCGGTACACATCCTTGGAAATAAGACAAGCAACCATAAACCATTTTCGTTTACGCCTAGCTGCAAACGATCCAGCCGCAATTTCTTCTATGTAGTGCCCCTAGACTACTGTAGACATTGAGGGCACCTGCTGAGTCACCCGACTGTTTGAAACATTAATAAAATAACCCTATGATTTTATTTTAAGTATATTTATGATTACGATTGATTGATATATGTGCATTTGGGTAGTTATTGTGAATGGACGATTTCATGTTGTTTAACGATTAATGCTTAACGACTAGCTATACGGTGATTATGTATTTGTCGACAAAATGTATATTTGATTAGAAGTTTGAATAAATCATAAATGTTTAACAATACTAGATTTAGAAATCAGATGATGATTATTGAGGACAGTTCTACTAATAAATCATTGCGAGAAGTGTGTGTAGAAACAAGTGAGATGGTTCACCAACGGACACACAAAGGAACATGAAGGGTCGTAGAGTACGGGTAAATCACACACAGGGGGAGCGACGACGATGTCGACTTCCGACAAGAATACCACGCATGAGCAGATAAGCACTGATCCGCTTGCTCAAGAGGAATGTGTGAGAGCGTACGAGGTGGGCCACGACGGAGCTGGTCACGTACGAGTTGAGGGGCGCGCAGTGAGAACGGACTCACTCCTCAGTGCCATTAGTCCCTAGATAGCATGTAGACGGAGGATGGATGGTAACGATTCCTAAAATCCCTACAAGAGTTCCCGCAAGTCAAAACAGAAAGATGGTGGCAGAAGGGACCGACGATGCGGTACCCTGTCGAGAACGGAAAGAATGGACGCAAGGACCCAACGATGTGGTGCCATGCCAAGGAATGGAAACCATGGATGACTGGACCCAACGGAGTGGTGCCATGTCAGGGAATTAAAATTAAGGAACTAGGAGCCCAACGGCGTGGCACCGTGATCCTAGTGAGTTTGATTGTTAAATTTAACTGCATAAAAACTTATGAGAATAACTCTAGATTATTACTTAGCAAATGCATAAAAATAATTTAGGCATTTGCACATGAATAGTTATTTTTGTTGAGCATTTAAAATAATAGAAATCATTATTTAGGAGCAAAATAGAATCCTAAGATTAGACACCTAGTCAACTAAAAGCTAGGAGTTAATTAAAATATCTGGGGGACAAACTAGAGCAAACTTAGGGGTGTTGGTGCACTTCCCAGAGAAACTGACACTTGGATGGGTGAGTGTTTTAATTAAATAATTAATTAAAAATATTTAATTATGCATGAAGCGACATGTGTCGCATGAGATTTTCCTTTATAAGGAAGGCTTGGGGAATGGGTAAAGGCCCCATAATTTGGACGATTGTCGTAATTTTCGAATGCCTCAAAGACTTGCTGCTATCTAAGGGTTTGGCTTAGAAATCCTGGTGGGAAGGGAAGCCCAAGCTGAATTTCTGAAATACTTGTGTGAGCTCTACGACCCAAAGCTCGGGGGAGGCCATGCGACTGAAAGCATGAGCCTATGGTTGGGTGGTGAAGCTAACGGTTGCTTCGCCTATGGTTATACGAGCTTTTTCTAGAAGGATCCTATGAATGATGCGGACGACAATGGGCTAGATGGATCGGATTGACGACGACTACTCCTCCGATAGCGGGATCGACCGACGAATGACAGGTATGAGGTTCCACTTGTATCTTCTTAAGGTAAATTTGCTTACTGTAGTTCAGTTTTCTATCTTTGATACGTTCTAATCTGTGTCATATTATGTTGATGAGTTTCATATTAGTTTTAGGGACGACCCCACAAATGGGGGTCCCTACATTTGGTATCAGAGCCGGTCGAGCCTTGAGGGCACCGGACTCAAATTTTAAGATTTGAAATGGTAGATAATATTGAAATTCTGGTTATATTTTATAGACAGAAAATTGTTTCAGATTTTGTAATAAATCTGTTATGAAATTATATTATAATTTTATTTGTTGTTTATGAATCTGTATGTGATAGTTGCATATGAGAATCGAGGCAATCTATAATACAGTCCATTCCTGTATCCTCGATTGGGCAAATCGATATGCTATGTTGTTCATAATTCCTTGTTTGAAAGGTTCATTTTGTACACATATTTTTTTTTCTTTTAGATCTGTTGTTTTGATACTACTGTTTATTAAAAAAAAAAAAAAAAATACAGTCTATTCCTGTATGTTCGAATGATTTGAAAGGTTTAAGTTACACTCTGTAGTGGAGAAAAAAATTGTCAGCGAATAGATCTGGGGATCGCTCCACTCTGGGAATGGATCTTTCCTTTCCTCTCAGCGAACAGATCTCTAGATCGCTCCCCTTTGCATTTGGATTTTTAATTTTCTCCCATCCGGGCGGATAGATTTCTCGATCATTCCAGCTCTGCGAACTGATCTTTGGATCATCTCCAGATCTATGGAACGTCCCATCTCTGCCAACGTATGGAGATAGGTACCTGGTAATTTAGCAAAAGGCCTGGATAAGGTTGTCGGAGATCGCAAGGAGTACAAGCTTGAAATCGATTGATAGAACCGTAGGATGGATCGTGGATCACAAGTAAGGTGAGATGAACCCTGCTGAGGGTACCGTATTGTAGATTGCAGTTCTTGTTTGTATATTTTTGTGCAACATCTCGACTTAAGGAAAAAAACAAGAGATGCTGTTTAGTATAGAAGAGAACGGCTTCGCAGGGCTCGATCCCTACTTAGCCTGGTCTACATATGCGTAAAAATATATTTTTCTGCTATGCCTTGTTATAGGATCTGACGGCTAGATCCCAACCTTTTATACTACATAATCGTCGGTTGAGTTTAGATTGGACATAAAGGTAAAAGTATTGATAAAGTTATCCACCAAGAAACCTTAGATCTGATCTCTGCGATCTCTAAAGTGTTCGCAGGGTGATCTCCCCATTTTAACCTGAATTAGGTGTGTTGTTTATGGCATATTGGAAAGATCCCTTTTTAACTGCAGGCTTTTCCGGTTGGAAGTGCTGTGTGCTGAGTTTTCCATTCAAGATACCGATCTCTATTAGATCTATCTTAAATAAGTCATTACAGTCTGGAATTTTCATTTCTGTTCACATACTTTGTAAGTATGCTGCCTGGAATTCGTATGTTCCTTTTGAAGTTGTGTAATCCAGGTATGATAATTATGCCAGCGTAAATTACTAGCATCGATCTGATCTCAGCATAACGTTTAATCCCTGTATGTTTCTTTTGTTAAGCATATCGATATCCGATTTGTACTCTGCAGCATGAATCCTGTATTACACCCTTTTAAAGTATGTTGAAGTGTCTGTCGGTCGAATGCTTGATTTTTCTGCTTAGTTTGGTTAGAATAACAGAGCAGTCTAACGTTGAATTTTTTTTCCTTTCTTTTCTTTTCTGTCGGTTGAATGCTGGATTTTTCTGTCTAGTTGGTTAGAATGCCAGAGCAATCTAATGCTGATCCATTTCGTTTAGTTTGATGTTTAAATACTCATACTATGCAGATAAGGGAAGGGGGCTTTTACCTTATTCACTGTATTATTATTTACATTGCTGTGAGTCTTTATCTGTCATGTTATTTAAGGGATAGGACGGCTGAAGACAGTCCGATCTTTCTCGTTTTAGCTTAATATTCATACCCTGTTCTTCTGGGATTTGTGTAAATTTTGTATTCAAACCGTAGTCATAATTTTGATCTTGATCGATTAACTTAGAGAAATCTGGATCTATTTTTTTTATCTAAACTATGTTTGCAATCCACTTAGCATTTCCAGATTTTTATTAAAAGTCGAATCGGGTACAAGTTTAGCTATACTCTGTTTGTGATTCATTTAGCATTTCCAGATCTTTTTTTAAAAGTCAATTTGGGTATAAGATTATTCAAAACTCTGTTTGCAATTCATTTAGCATTTCCAGAATTTATGGAAGGTCGATATCTCTCTTTGTTTGCTTGGATTCCATTTTAAAGGTAAGATTGCAACAATTGGAAAGTCGATCTGTCAGTTTACTTTTGGATTCCATGTTTCTAAATCTGAATTTGCAATATTCGTAAATCGATCTCTGTCTTACACTTAAATTCTAGATCCCCGAATGCAATCGGAAGCAGATGCGCTCTTTCCAGGCGTGATTATAATGGATTTCTGTCTTATTTCTAATCATGATAATCTCCATTGATGACACCTTTGCATGGATCGCGGATCCTCACTTTAGAACCCATTCCAACGATCTATCTATTCACTGTCAAAGGTTTAAATCTGAAACTCTATACTAACCAAGTGCCAGCTTGCTGACCCTGCATTCGAGTTTCGGCTGAAGGTTTAATTGGATCTATGTCTTTGGATTCTTTCTGTATTAACTGGGTTGAGTAGACGCCCATAACTTTGTGCTCAGTCTCGGCCACTAATCCTTAAACAAACTCCTGTATCAAGCTTTGTCTAGATTCAAGATCCTTGACATTCAAACCTCTGTTACTGTGTGCACTTAATTTTCAGTCTTAATTGGTAAAACCATTCAGTGGGACTCAGCGTTCCCCTCAAATCCTACAGCCGAGTTGTTGAAGGATTCGTTGGGTGGGAGTCACAACTAATGCACTCCAAGTGTAGAGTCGTAGATGTTGGTTGGTAGTTTTCCTAACATACATATAGTATAGGTTTATGAATTACTATCATTCAAATTCATAAGTTTGAACACAGTCAAGTTATTTTTGGGAGATTGACATCGATCTTGATTGTATTCATGGTTTTAAATTCGAAGGCTGCGAGACGATAACTCCATAAACTCTTTACATGGAATACTAATTGGATACAGTGACTGCCTATCTCTTGAGATCCCATTAAATTTCCAGAATTTACGATTGGGGAAATCTAGCACTTTGCTTCCCGGTAAGCGTTTCTTTTTTAGATCCCAGTAATTTCCAGATTCCACGATTTGGGTGATTTAAAAACTCTGTCTGCGATTTTAATTAAGATCCAATTAACCTTATCGATCCTAGGAAGGGAGTCGAGCTCTTATATTCTCTTATTTTAATACAACCTGTAATTTGGTTTTAAGAGTCGGTCAATTTTCCCATCATTTTCAGTCTGTAATTAATTATGAAAGCCAATTAATTTTCCACAACTTGACCTCTTGAATTATGAAATATGGCTATTGATTTGGAAGGCTTCATATGCTGAGATTGAGGATCATAGGTATAGCACATCACTATTAAGGTATCACGCCTTCACCTTACAATCTTGCCGAATTCGATATGCTTTCATGGAAATTATCAACTCTGTTTTAATATTAAGAATTTTTGGGTATCCATTTTTTTTGTTGATATTTCAGAATCCATTTAATAAATGTGACTCTAATCTTTAAAATCCTCTGCATGTCCTTCTTTTCCAAACTCAAGGCGTTTCCAGATTTTACTTTATGATTTTAATTCGAATTTAAAGAAAATTTCTGTCTGTCGAATTCAGAGAACTAGGTAGAGATTCCAGATTTGGCTTTGTGACTTTACTTTGCACCTTAAAAGAAATTTCTGTTGGTCGAACTCAGAGAACTCGACAACCGTTCCACACTTATGTTTTATGAATTTATATTGCACATAAAAAGGAATCACAGTAATTACTTTTATTGACTTTTGTTCACATCTTAATTATTTATAGTTTTTTTTCTTTTTCTTTTTAGACTTTCAGAATGCTGTGTATTCACTTTGGAAATTACCTTTAATTATAACAATATAAATATGTACGTATCCTTTCAATTAATTATAGATGCATACATTCTTATGTTAAATAAATATGGACATGTGACAAAGAAAATTGTGGTTACTTCTGATATCTACAACATGTATGGGAATACACACTTCAACTACATATATGTTATTAAACCTGTAGAACTCTTTTTTTTAGTATTTGGAAATACCCTATTATCTATAATAATTTATAGATGCACATACTTGTAGGTTGAATGAATATCGGTATGTGTGAGTGGATTTACATATGGCTAGAACAAAAATTGGTAATTACTTTTAATTAACCGCATTACATATTTACACCCTTCCAATTTATGTCTATGCTATGGAATCGATACGATTCTATTGTGTATTATGATAACTTTAATTCTATCAACATGTAGATATATATAAACATATATCATTACAATTAACTATGTTGGAATGGATTTAGGATACATAAAGTAGGGGAACATTTTTTTTTTTAAATATGTGAATGAAGTTAGGTTATTTTCATATAGAATTATAACTTATAATGTAATTATAGAAAAGTTTTCTATAGGATGAATGTTAAAATATTTAGAGTATTATGCTGTAATTATCTATAAAAAAAATAAAAAAAAGGTTGCCTATGAAAGCACTTTTAGAATTATTGTGAGGTGTTAAAGGTACTTGTGGAACTTAAGGTTTATGTGTTACATTTGAATTATAGAAGAATTCTTCCATTGCTATTGTACTACATTCATTATAAATAAGTAAGTACTTACTCACAACAACAACAACAAAAAATTAGACATGCAAGACCTCACATTTATATGTTTACATTTTCTATAATTTGGAAATTAGTTAAATATAGAATAATTGTGGAATTATGTCATTTTCAAAAACAATAATAATATATAATTATATGTTTATATTTCTATAGCATGGGGATTAGTTAAGTCTTGAACAATTTATGCTTTTTTAAGAAAGGATTAACTCTATAGTATCATGTGTCTAGAAATATAAGATATTTGAAAGGAAGGAATTAAATACTATGATATAGATGAAAAAAAAAAAAACACAAAAAAAAACTTGTAAATGGATAGGTCTACTTCAATAGAATTGCATTTAGATATTGTAAGAAATTGAATACACTTATAAAATATGGATTAAGGAATGCTTTATAAATTACTTACACCATATTAGAATAAGTTACATGGCGGATGACAATATTTCAATTTATATATGATATGCATATACGAAATGAGTAAAAGTATTGAAATATAAATAGCATTTTAATTACATTATAATTGTAGCTATGTTTGTAGAGGTGGGATTTCATTAATTTTTTTAAGAATTCCAGATGATGAACCATCCTTGGTGCTACAACTAGTATATTGTGTATTCCTTGAGTATAAGTTTTGGTAAGAAAAAGGGTTGTAAGTTCTTCTGATACTTAAGAAGAAATTCTTACTTACTTTTAATAGAATGGTAGGTTATATCCTTAAAAATAAAGCACTTACTTCCATGCATATATATGAGTTAGATTAATAGCATCTAGACATGGTGCCACATGAAAGGTGTCAATTTAGACCCAAAAAAAAAAATAATAAAAATAAAAATCTAGTGACGAGTGAGTGACATCGACAAGCCTTACTTTGACGAGTCTTACATTTGGTACTCGATGAATATGTCGAAGTAGTCCTATGACAACATAAATGATTAAATGAAGTAACGATGTGATAAGCTCATTAATCTGGACATGATGTTACTGAAGAAAGGACCAAGAGTTAAACTTCAATGTGTTCGACTAAGTCACTAAATTTCGACGACTCGAATCCTATCAAATTGGGAACGAACATTATTAAAACATTTTAGAGGTATTTGGAAGTAGTCTTATGGAAATTGGGTTTGGAATATTTGAGGGTCTCTCTCTTGACTTGTTAAAAATGTGACCATATCTTACCCATCTTCGATTGACGGAATATGTTAGGATGTTTACCTTCTCGTCTTGGAGGGAAGGATGACCGAATAGATTTTGATCTTTGCTTGGATTTGTTGTGCTGAATGATGATTTGATAAATTATTGGGTGGTTATTGACACAACGCAGCTTGTAGATAATTTGGACATCATAGACCTTCATACATCACTGGGAGGTATGGAAAATCTAAGTTGGTATTGACAATTATGAAAGTATTATTGGATTTTCATTACGCGAAATTACGACTGAGTTCCTGAGGAGGTACTGGAACCATACTAGATGATATAGAAAACTAATGATCAGAACCACTAGTGCTTATGGCCATGATTGTTTGATAAGAATAGAAGCGAATGACAAGAAGATATGAAGAGGAAATTATAGTAAAGCCTAGCGTCGAAAGTATGAGAACAAAAATTAACTTCGGGACGAAGTTCTATATAAGAGGGGGTGTATGTAATGCCCCTAGAATGACTATGGACTTTAAGAGCACCTGTCGAGTGACCCGGTGGAATAGACTTCAATAAAGTGGCCCTTCGAATTAGGATGTGTCTTAATAAGGGAGAATCACCTGATGATGTGCATGACTATAGTTGATAAATGAATTAATGAATTGAATTATATGTGTGGACTGGGATAATTGATTGATCAGTTCTTGCTTAAATGCTTAGCCTTGATTGGGCAAGTCAAAGTATAGTAGGACAGCTACAGTCCTAGATTTGTGACTTGGGAGGATGCAACTGACATGCGTCATAGCTTTCTGCATTTATTCTGAACTTCGGGACGAAGTTCTAAATAAGTAGGGGTGTATGTAGTGCCCCTAGACTACTGTAGACATTGAGTGCACCTGCTGAGTCACCCGACTGTTTGAAACATTAATAAAATAACCCTATGATTTTATTTTAAGTATATTTATGATTACGATTGATTGATATATGTGCATTTGGGTAGTTATTGTGAATGGACGATTTCATGTTGTTTAACGATTAATGCTTAACGACTAGCTATACGGTGATTATGTATTTGTCGACAAAATGTATATTTGATTAGAAGTTTGAATAAATCATAAATGTTTAACAATACTAGATTTAGAAATCAGATGATGATTATTGAGGACAGTTCTACTAATAAATCATTGCGAGAAGTGTGTGTAGAAACAAGTGAGATGGTTCACCAACGGACACACAAAGGAACATGAAGGGTCGTAGAGTACGGGTAAATCACACACAGGGGGAGCGACGACGATGTCGACTTCCGACAAGAATACCACGCATGAGCAGATAAGCACTGATCCGCTTGCTCAAGAGGAATGTGTGAGAGCGTACGAGGTGGGCCACGACGGAGCTGGTCACGTACGAGTTGAGGGGCGCGCAGTGAGAACGGACTCACTCCTCAGTGCCATTAGTCCCTAGATAGCATGTAGACGGAGGATGGATGGTAACGATTCCTAAAATCCCTACAAGAGTTCCCGCAAGTCAAAACAGAAAGATGGTGGCAGAAGGGCCCGACGATGCGGTACCCTGTCGAGAACGGAAAGAATGGACGCAAGGACCCAACGATGTGGTGCCATGCCAAGGAATGGAAACCATGGATGACTGGACCTAACGGAGTGGTGCCATGTCAGGGAATTAAAATTAAGGAACTAGGAGCCCAACGGCGTGGCACCGTGATCCTAGTGAGTTTGATTGTTAAATTTAACTGCATAAAAACTTATGAGAATAACTCTAGATTATTACTTAGCAAATGCATAAAAATAATTTAGGCATTTGCACATGAATAGTTATTTTTGTTGAGCATTTAAAATAATAGAAATCATTATTTAGGAGCAAAATAGAATCCTAAGATTAGACACCTAGTCAACTAAAAGCTAGGAGTTAATTAAAATATCTGGGGGACAAACTAGAGCAAACTTAGGGGTGTTGGTGCACTTCCCAGAGAAACTGACACTTGGATGGGTGAGTGTTTTAATTAAATAATTAATTAAAAATATTTAATTATGCATGAAGCGACATGTGTCGCATGAGATTTTCCTTTATAAGGAAGGCTTGGGGAATGGGTAAAGGCCCCATAATTTGGACGATTGTCGTAATTTTCGAATGCCTCAAAGACTTGCTGCTATCTAAGGGTTTGGCTTAGAAATCCTGGTGGGAAGGGAAGCCCAAGCTGAATTTCTGAAATACTTGTGTGAGCTCTACGACCCAAAGCTCGGGGGAGGCCATGCGACTGAAAGCATGAGCCTATGGTTGGGTGGCGAAGCTAACGGTTGCTTCGCCTATGGTTATACGAGCTTTTTCTAGAAGGATCCTATGAATGATGCGGACGACAATGGGCTAGATGGATCGGATTGACGACGACTACTCCTCCGATAGCGGGATCGACCGACGAATGACAGGTATGAGGTTCCACTTGTATCTTCTTAAGGTAAATTTGCTTACTGTAGTTCAGTTTTCTATCTTTGATATGTTCTAATCTGTGTCATATTATGTTGATGAGTTTCATATTAGTTTTAGGGACGACCCCACAAATGGGGGTCCCTACATTCTATGAACTTGGAATTGGATCCTTCGTACTTGTTTCAATTGCATGGGATAGAAAATAGAGATCTTTACTTGGAACGAATGTCGCAAACTGCATCTGAACCGGATGCAAAAAATGTTTATGGCCTTTGGGGTGATATCTTCTGCATAAAATGGTTTGCAAACTGGCTAAATGTGCCTGTTGCTATATGGTCATTGAGAAGCAAAAGGAAATATCTTCATTTCAACCCTTCCTGTGCTGGATATTGCTACAATATTCTATTCCATGATCACGTTCCAGCTGCTGGGCATTTTGAACCTTTGCTTTCATACAAATTACCAGGACCTGACTATGTTGTTTTCAATGAACAATCAGATACTTCTTCTATTGATTCTTGTCAAGATATCTTTTTCGAATGTCATCGGTTAAGAAAAAGTCTATTGCAACAAGGATTCCAATTAATCTCTCGCATTGATGGCCATTGCTGTGACTCGTTATTTGAATCAATTTCAAAATTGACAAACACATTTGATAGTGCAAGCCTCAGAAAAAAAATAGCACAAACTTTTTTCAATTGCATGCTTTCAAATGATGCAAGAGCCTTTCGTTGTCTAGAAACATTCCTTCATCTTGAGACAGTGCAAGAAAATCAACTTGTTTCTAGTTGGCAAACCTTTGTAGTGAATTTGGCAGAGCCTTATACAATTGGCCATGTAAATGATGGCCATTTCACAATCCAATGGTTGTGTGAGATTTTGGAAGTGAACATATTTCTTTTGAACATACACTCTTACAAAGTGGAAAACCAATTCTTCTCAACAAATACATTGTCAAAGATCTATTTTCTTCTTCATCATGAAATTGACAAATGCCATTCGCATTTTCATCCCTTGTGTCAGAAAAGCATTGAAAAAAATTCTCCAATATTGTCAAATGCCATGACTAGGAATCTTCCTATGAATGCAATGATGAAAACAATTGACAATTGTCATCATCAAACTCTTTGCAATGCCATTGAAGAAGAACATTCTCCTGACCTTTGCAAAGAACATTCTAACATAGAAACAAAGAAAAGGAAAAAAACTTGTTCGATGGAAAAAACATTAAAAAAAAAACCAAGACTCTTTTGCATTGGCCCAGAAATTTCAACTGTGATGGAAAAATGCCTGGAGAAAGATTCCATTATGAGACAGCAGAAATCCATTGCCCCATTCAAAAGCATACGTGTCATTAAAAAACAAATGCGTCTGAAAACTTGTTCCATGCAAAAAACATTAAAAAAAAAACCAAGACTCTTTTGCATTGGACCAGAAATTTCAATTGTGACGGAAAAATGCCTGGACAAAGATTCCATTATGAGACAGCAAAAATCCATTGGCTCGTTCGAAAACATACGTGCCATTAAAAAAAAAATGCGTCTGAAAGCACTTCAGTCCTTTCAAAAGCAAAAGGCATATGAGAAGGCAAAAAAAGCACTTAAAGAATACTCGAAAAAAATTCAAGATGCCCCTATTCATGCATGTTCTGTCTGTAGACGCTTGCACTTTAAAAGGGATGTCCGCTATATCAATGAAGACACTTTCTATGCATTGAAATGTCTTCCTTGGAATACCATGCCTTCTTCAATCGCACTATACAATTACATATGCAAATATTGCAAAAAGAATATTTCAAATTCAGAAACACCATTGTTTGCAACACCACTTAACATTCGTTGCAACACTTCATTATCTGATGTAGACAAATTGACTTCGCTTGAAGAACGGCTTGTGTCACCAAGAATTGCTTTTGCTCAGATTCGGAAACTAGGTTATAAACGAGCTCAAGTTGGCTTGACAGGAACAATCATCAATGTGCCTGCATCTTTAGACAAAGTACAAAGAGCATTGCCTAGGAACCTAGAAGAGGACAAGACCATTGCAGTTATGCTTAAGAGAAAACTAGAATACAAAAATGCATTTGTTTCTGGAAATGTTCGACCAAATATTGTCATGCAAGCATTGAAAACTCTTTGTGACATGGATCTTTACAAAATGGAGAATGTACATATCAATTCAGATTGGGAAAAGGCATTCCATGAATTGTTGACAAAGCAAAAATCTAATGAAATATCAATATCAGAATCAAATGATTTAGATCAACCTCTTACAAAGCTAAGGGAAAGTGATGAGGATAGACATGACCAATTCATAGAACCAATCACAGAAACATTGGTACATGGATATGGAGAAACCCATCTAATAGATGATTTGGCCACCAAAATCATTGAGCTTGCGCCTTCTGAAAACTACCGACCCCTAGGAATTTTCCAAGATCGGTTCTCTGAAGAGCTTAATTTCCCTACACTTTTCTTTGGATGCAGCCGCTCCAATGACATCTACAAGCGCTTTCGACACCAACAAATTTTCCAGTGGGAGATTCAACATGAAAGCACACATTTTGAAGCACATCCCACAAATATATTCTTTAAAGCAGTGAAAGTGTTAATAGGTCAAATCTCTAGTACTGCTTGGATATCTATTCGCATAGGGGAGTTAAAAGGGAAAAAACTAAAAGCCAAAGATGTAAAATGCAAAGCCAACCTTCTTAACATAATGAAATCGCCAATTGCATATCGTTCACTAAAAGCCGTTCGAACATCTCCTGACTATTTTGACAACATGAGAAAAAATCTTTTCGCAATGATACGTCAACTAGGGCCACCAACCTTTTTTGTAAGCTTTTCTACTGCTGAACATCTTTGGAAGCCTTTGTGTGATGCTTTGCACATGCTAGAGAAAAAAGACAAAGAAAATTGTGATGAAATTCTTACTGAAGATGTTATTGATAATTTGATAAGAAAACATCCTGTACTTTGTAGTCGTTACTATAAAAACAAAATGAATTCGTTAAAGTCCTTGATCTTGAAAAACAAATACCTTTTTGGTAAAGTAACTGACTTTTTTTTTACAACTGAATTTCAACAAAGAGGAAATGAACATGAACATGGGCTTCTCTGGATTGAAAATGCACCTGTCTTTGGCAAGAATAGCAACGATGAAATAAGTTCTTTTGTCGATTGCTATATTTCAACAGACTCTTCATTGCTTGAAGCAAACTTCATCAAAATTCAAACTCATAGACATACAAGAACATGTAAAAAACATAGACGCTCTGCATGTAGGTTTCGATTCCCGATGTTCCCTATCGATATTACAATGGTTTTAGAACCTCTTGAAACTAAATCAGATGCATTGACTGAAAAAAGAAAACTGCTTTCTTTTGCTCTTGAATCTAAAGAATATTCAAGGAACATGACATTTGATTCATTCTTGCAAGAACTACACTTAAACAAGGAAGAGTACATTGAACTAGTACGTTCTACAATTGAGAAACCGACATTGCTATTAAAAAGACACCCTTCAGATATTTGGATAAATTGTTTTGCAAAAGCAGTTCCAAGTTTGTGGCAAGCAAATACAGATGCCCAATTCATCTTAGATGCATATGCAACTGCAACATACGTAAGCTCATACATAACGAAATTAGATAGGCCTATGACAATGGCTTTGAAAACAATCAAAGAAGAGTCTATTTCAAACAAATGTAATCAGCTAGAAACAATTCGTAGGCTTGGAAACACGTTTCTGAACATGCAACAGATGTCTATTAGAGAAGCAGTACATATTGTGCTTTCGTTACCTCTATATTCATCTTCAAGAACGACAATTTTTATCAACACTGCTCTAGATGATAAAAAAACTGTTGTTTTAAAAAAACCGTCTCTACTAGAAAAGGAGCATGATGATTCTGAAGACATCATTTGCCCATCGATAATAGACAAGTACATTGAACGCCCGACAGATCTACAACATCTATCTTTAGCTGAATATGCTTCTTCCTATTGCCTGGTTCATGGAAAAACAATCAAAAGAAACAAACAATCTATCATTCACTACATTCATTACAATCAAGAAAAAGATCCTGAAAATTTTGCTCGTGAAAAGCTATTGCTCTTTGTGCCTCACAAAAATCTTTCCAATTTCTTGGAGCACCCCCTGCAAACATGGACAGAGGCATATGAAAAACACAAAGAACAAATAGCAAATGTTGAAGGAAAAATCATGGCGAAATCAATTTCAAAATGGGGTGATATTGACATTGCAAAAGACAAAGTTGAAGCGCTTTTTGAAATACCTGTAGACTTTGCAAAAGATATCAATGATGCAGTCAAATTGGATGGTGTTGAAAAGTATGACATGGGCGATGATCTTATCTACAAAAGAAAGAATCGACTATTTGAAACACCAAAAACATTTAGCATAGCTAAAAAACCATTTCTGCCTGATAAGGATGAATACTTTGCAATTAGACGTAGTTTAAACAATGAGCAACAATCCATTGTGAAAGAAATTATTGCTAGGAAAAAAAACAATCTCGCAAAACCAATCCATATCTTCCTTACGGGAAGCGCAGGAACAGGAAAAACACATACTGCAAAGGCCCTTTATGATGCTCTTGTCTTTTTCTATGAAAAAGAACTTGGTAGCAACCCCTTGAAAAGAAAAGGTCTTATTGTTGCATTCACTGGAAAAGCAGCATACAATGTAGATGGAATTACTGTTCACTCTGCTTTTAAGCTTCCTTTGGGTTCCTCGATCTTGATCCCATTAAGTTCAAACACACTAGATCTTTTGAGCAAAGACTATGAACAAGTACGTGTTCTATTAATTGATGAAGTTTCTTTGATAGGTTCAAGAATGCTACATAACATAGACAAACGCCTTCGTGAGATCATGCATACTCCAACAAAACCATTTGGAAATCTAGATGTCATCTTTTGTGGCGATTTCTGCCAAGCAGAACCTGTTCATGATTCTTGGATTTTCGACTTGCCAAGTTTCAATAATCAAAAATTCCCTTATAGTTTTTGGAATGACTTCATACAATACTATGAATTAAAAACCGTTGTCAGGCAAAAAGATGAAACTTTTATATCGATCTTGAATAGAATCAGAACAAGAAAACAAACATTTGAAGATATACAATATTTGAACCGGAAATGCTACAGACAACCACCAGTTGATCCATCGTTTCCATTTCTTTATTATTGCAATAAAGATGTTCAACAACATAACTCAAAGATGTTGACTCTTGTTAATACAGAAGCATTTACAATTGCTGCTCAAGACACCAAAATTGATCAAATCGATAACATAGCTAATGTAGATAAGAGAATTCATTTGCCATCTACAATTACTCTAAAAAAAAACATGCTTGTCGAAATAGTAGGCGGGAACTATTCAATTGAAGATGGCCTTGTCAATGGTGCTGAGGGAATCTTCAAACATTATAGTCAAGCAACAACAGACATTTTATGGATTCAATTTTCAGATCCAAAGATCGGAGCTATTGCACGGGCATCTATGCAACACCTTTACAATGATTCCATCCTATGCACTTGGACACCTATAAAAAGAGTTACAACATAAATTTCTCTTGGAAATAGAAATAACTATATCCGAATACAATTCCCAGTTCAATTAGCATGTGCTCGAACAATTCATAGAGCACAAGGTCTTACACTTGAAAAATTGGCATTTGATCCAAAAGGAGTCACAAAACATGGTCTTGTTTACACTGCATTGTCACGTGTAAAAAGCATCGAATGTCTCTATCTTGTAAACAAATTATAGCAAAAAAAAAATTATGTTTCATCAAAAGTAGTTGCAGAATTAAATAGATTAGAGAAACAGGCTTCTTTGCAATTTCAATATGGACTTAAGTCATTTCCAAATACTAAGCACATGTTCATTTCTTCACTTAACACACGAAGTCTGCTTTCACACATTGATGACGTTGCAAATGACTTCGAACTTAATCAATCAGACATTCTTTGTTTGCAAGAAACACATATGAATTTGCCACCTACTACTGCAGCATTTGTAAACGAAAACAATTGCATTGCAACACATTCAGTTCATGGCCTTCTGAGAATTGTCAATAAGAAGATTCCTATTATGAAAATAACTTTTGTCAACGAGCCATCAGTCGAGGCAATTGTCATTTACATTACGCTCCCTGACAACATTCTCCAACTTGTCAATATTTATAACAAACCAAATAATCTTGTTAACAACCTTATTGATGTCTTGGACAGTGTTATGTTACAAAACAACAAGAAAATGCTAACCATAATAACTGGTGACTTTAACATTGACATGTACAAAGAAACAATTTCAAAAAGGAGGTTGGAATTGTTTATGCAAAGTAAATGTCTAAATTTAAAAACAAACATACCTACAACAGAATATGGTTCTATGATTGACCATTTTTGGACAAACATAGATATTGACAGGCTTTCATTTACCATTTCCGATGCATATTGGTCAGATCATTTTACTAGTATCTTATCAGTACCTGCAACTTGCATATAGAAACTGATAGAGTATTTTGTCTTCCTTGTTTTTTGTCTTTTTTTAAGATGCTTTTCTATTCAAAATATATTCTTGAATATTTTAACATGCTCTGAATCTTCATTGCATGTGCAAATTGGGAAGAAAAAAAAAACAGTATTTTAAAAAAACAACTAAACAGAAGCAATATTCTCAAGGACAATGATATGTTTTCAAACACCATGTTGCAAAACCTGCATTTGGAAACATGTTTTCATAAATTGGATTATGTGGTTTTTCCTAGCATGGCCTTCGTATCAAAACATGCTCATTGCAATGTTTTTTCATGTTTTCTATTTACTTGCATAGAACAGGTATATGGGACATTGAAAGTAAAAAATGTTTTTGCACCACCGTGCCACTGCATTTGCACACAGTGTAAACTGCCAATGATACGAAGCACCGTTTTTTGTACATTTTGCAATCGTGAAACACCAACTACTTATGAACATATATTACAATGTAAGCTAGAGACTGAAGAAGCGACTATTGAATGTACACTTTGAGACACAATTAAAAAAATGTTGTGCCAATGTTCTAGCTATTTCTTATGAACAATACTCCGATAGTGTTTCCTCAACCATTTACAATCTTCGCAAGTTGAAGCAACAAGGGCTTTACACTTTGGCAACAAACAACAGAATTGTCGAAGTCAAAAAAATTTGAACAAAAGGTATGGTCACTTATCCTATTTATTGTTTAGTCAATAATAACTTTCAACGGCTTTTCAAAGATTCAATTTTAATGTATCTGAAGTTCTCTTTTCCATGGGATTATGATCGATATGCTACACTGTATTCAATAAGAATAGTCACACACAATATTTTTTTTATTACTTTTAAGTTTTTTTAAAACCAACCCAAACCAAAATACTATATGAGAGACAAGCTCAAATGTCCTGTGTTGGTAGACATGTCAGAATCATACAATCCGGATCTCATCCCTTTACTATGGTTATTGCCATGTCTCTGGGCCATTAACCTTTGTCTTCGTGCCAAAACCCTGTCCACATAGCGCAAAAAAGTATGCATCTACATTATTGCGACAAACTATAGATCAATGAAGCATACTGAAGCTGACCAATGCAGTCTATAGTAGCCTAGCAATAAGCTGATTTGGTTTCATCTAAAGAAAAAGCTATTTCAGATTGGATATTTCATCAATTTTTCCTTAAATAAAACAGCAGGTTGTCAATACCACCATCACTGCATCTAAGAATTTGTTAGCGTTCATGCTTCTTGTAACAGTATTCTTGACAAATAACAAACTTTGCTCATATAGGGCTTTCTAAATATTCACAGGATTCCTATGAATTTACAGCAATGGTCTGTTGCAAAGGAGCCATCCCTAGTATAAGATTACCAAAAGCCTGTTCACTTTTAATATATTTTTTGCACCCCCTCCCCCATTGCCTCCTCAAATGGCACTGGAACTGCCAGAGGTCTCGTATTATGTTCTAACCAAACGACCTGGACAAGGTCAAGCTAATAAACCTGTTAAATTACTTTGTAATCACTTCAGACTAAGCTTTACTAGTGTCCAGGACTCGTTCCAATACGAAGTGAGTAAGTTCAACATTCTATTATCTGTGTTATCTGTCTTATATATTAGATTTTGTTAAGGCAAATGATAATTTTCCTTCCTTCGATTTCAGATGAAAATAACCGCTCAACGCGGGGGCCAAGAAAAAGAATGTGCCAGTAAAATCTTGTGTACAAAAATTATGGATAAAGTCAAAGAAATATATAGTCATACTGAACTAGGTGGCAAAGATTTTGCTGTTGATGGGCAGAAGAACTTGTTTAGAGTTGGGCCTCTTAGAAACAATATCATTCAATGCAATGTTCTTGTTCCTGACAAAAGAAATAAACAAAGGTAAGTTTTTCCTCTTTACCTACGTTTGTTAATTCTTTCCTTCGCAAATATTGATTCAGTTACAAGATTATCTCTTTATTATATGTTTTAGTATCTAGCTTTAAGAGATCAAATATTCAGGCTGCATTTCATGAGGTTGCTCTATGAACACATTTCATAGTCCCTGCACTAGTTAATATTCATGATCTTACAACGCATACTTGTCTAATTGAGTTACAAGGTCCTCTCTCTATCACATGTCTTGGCTTTCAGTTTTTAAAAGTTTCAATATTCAAAGTACATTTCTTTTAACTCTATGCACAAATAAAGAGATCCAAACTTGCACGCTCCCTTTTGTTGATATTCTTATCAAAGAAATCTGGAAGCTTGGTTTCAGTAATAATGATTCAGAGTTCAAACCAGCCATAGCAATTTGATATTCCCATCAGAGGAATGTACAGACTCGATTTCAATAGTAGAGTTTTCAAATGTAGAAGTAGAAATTAGTTTACAATTACAGATTTTTGCTCTTTTAAAATGTCAACGCATCAGAAAACTGTTAACGATATGCATTTTTGCTAACTTTCATTATCAATTTTCATGTTTGAATCAATAGAAAAACCAAACGACCTGGACAAGTTCAAGCTGATAAACCTGTTAAATTACTCTGTAATCACTTCAGACTAAGATTTACTAATGTCCAGGGCTTGTTCCAATACAATGTGAGTAAGTTCAACACTCTATTGCCTGTTTTATCTGTCTTATTTATTAGATTTTGTTAAGGCAGATGATAATTTTCCTTCCTTCGATTCCAGGTGAAAATAATTGCTGAATGTGGGGGTCAAGAACAAGAATGTGCCAATAAAATCTTGTCTACAAAAATTACGGATAAAGTCAAAGAAATATATAGTCATACTGGACTAGGTGACAAAGATTTTGCTGTTGATGGGGAGAAGAACTTGTTTAGAGTTGGGCCTCTTAGAAACAATATCATTCAATGCAATGTTCATGTTGCTGGCAAAAGAAATAAACAAGGGTAAGTTTTTCTTCCTTACTTACGTTTCTTAATTCTTTCCTTCGCAAATATTGATTAAGTTACAAGATTATCTCCCTATTATATGTTTTAGTATGTAGCTTTAAGAGATTAAATATTCAAGCTGCATTTCATGAGGTTGCTCTGTGAACACATTTCATAATCCCTGCACTAGTTAATACTTGTGATCTTACAATGCATACTTGTCTAACTGAGTTACAAGGTCCTCTCTCTATCACATGTCTTGGCTTTCAATTTTTAAAAGTTTCAGTATTCAAAGTACATTTCTTTTAACTCTATGCAAAAATAAAGAGATCCAAACTTGCACACCCCCTTTTGTTGATATTCTTATCAGAGAAATCTGGAAGCTTGGTTTCAGTAATAATGATTCAGAATTCAAAGCAGCTATAGCAATTTGATATTCCCATCAGAGAAATGTACAGACTTGATATCAATATCAGAGTTTCCAAATGTAGAAGTAGAAATTAGTTTACAATTGCACATTTTTGCTCTTTTAAAATGTCAACGCATCAGAAAACTGTTAATGATATCCATTTTTGCTAATTTTCATTATCAATTTTCATGTTTGAATCAGTAGAAAAACCAGACGACCTGAACAAGGTCAAGCTGATAAACCTCTTAAATTACTCTGTAATCACTTCAGAGTAAGCTTTACTAATGTCCAGGACTCATTCCAATACAATGTGAGTAAGTTCAACATTCTATTCTCTGTCTTATCTGTCTTATTTATTAGATTTTGTTAAGGCACATGATAATTTTCCTTCCTTCGATTTCAGGTAACAATAACTGCTAAACATGGGCGTCAAGAACAAGAATGTGCCAGTAAAATCTCGTGTACAAAAATTATGCATAAAGTCAAAGAAATATATAATCATACTGAACTAGATGGCAAAGATTTTGCTGTTGATGGGGAGAAGAACTTGTTTAGAGTTGGGCCTCTTAGAAATAATATCATTCAATGCAATGTTCTTGTTGGTGACAAAAGAAATAAACAAAGGTAAGTTTTTCTTCCTTGCTTATCTTTGTTAATTCTTTCCTTAGCAAATATTGACTAAGTTACAAAATTATCTCTCTATTATATGTTTTAGTATCTAGCTTTAAGAGATTAAATGCTCAAGCTGCATTTCATGAGCTTGCTCTATGAACACATTTCATAATCCCTACAATAGTTAATATTAGTGATCTTACAACGCATACTTGTCTAATTGAGTTACAAGGTCCTCTCTCTATCACATGTCTTAGCTTTCAGTTTTAAAAAGTTTCAGTATTCAAAGTACATTTCTTTTAGCTCTATGCACAAATAAAGAGATCCAAACTTGCACACTTTGTTGATATTCTTATCAGAGAAATCTGGAAGCTTGGTTTCAGTAATAATGATTCTGAATTCAAAGCAGCGGTAGCAATTTGATATTCCCATCAGAGGAATGTACAGACTTGATTTCAATACTAAATTTTTCAAATGTAGAAGTAGAAATTAGTTTACAAATACACATTTTTGCTCTTTTAAAATGTCAATGCATCAGAAAACTGTTAATGATATCGATTTTTGCTAACTTTCATTATCAATTTTCATGTTTGAATCAATAGAAATACACAGTCAAATCTGCCCAACAACAAAAGAACTAGTGGCTAAAATATTCTGTTAAATACTTTGCCCTTTCAGTTCTGTTCAAAAATAAAGTTGAATTGTAACGCTTCTTTGAATGTAATTTCTTTCTGTCATATGCTGAGCAACTTAATTTTCTAGATGATACTTAGCAATGGTTTTAACCTGTCATGCATTCAATCATGATCAATATGATTTGTTATGTTTTACGTCTTTTAGAGTTACTGCAGGAATTATATTTGAAGTTTTACTACCTTGTTACCATTTTGTGCCCATCTGTCAACAACAATGCTCATCAACCAAACTGTTGTCATTGATTTTTTGTTGCCGAATCAAGATGTTGACAATCCATGGAAGATTAATCGGGCTAAGGTAAAACATAAAACGTAACTCGAGACATGATTTCCTTTGATTTATGTCATACAACTTTTATTTTTATTCTTTAACAGTTCGAATGTGAAATTCTGTTCCCTGATTTCGGACAAAACAAATGCTGGAAATGTTATTGCCTCCTGGAAATGTTTGTATAACTATACATTGTGTGGTTTTCGATCTGTATTTGACCTGTCTATCTTTGTGCTCATCTCAAAACATACACAAGAAGTTGCATTAGACAAAAAAGAATTAGAAGCTGTTTCTAACTTTCTCCTGTGGCAAACAATGGATCTATTGCCTCTATATTGCATCCATCAGATAATGGTCTTGCAATCACAAGGTCAGAGCAATCAACCTGCACACATAATACTAATCTTGCTCAATCTTTGGAACAACCTAAACCTAGATATGGATAAAAATTATGCATATGTATATAGTGTTCTACTATCAAGCATTGGATATTGAAACATTTGTTGTCTTCCTGTTGAAGGATATTAAATCAGAGCGTCCTTATTTACACATACATATTGAGCTCTTCCTGTTTGTTTAATAACCATTTTGTTAATTGAATGAGGCTTATTGATGTTGCATTTCAGACAGTGCATCGAATACACAGCTTGTGTCTTTGCATGACTCCTTTAAATGTATTCCTTTTCTAAATCATTTGAACCTTCTCATTGTTTTCTTTGCAGACATGAACATCATCAAAAATCAAATGAGGTAGTTGTTACTGTGTTTGCAAACGAACAGTCTAAAGAAACTGTTGTTGTTGAGTTTAATGAACAGTTTGTATGTCTCTTCTCCAAAAAATGATTCCTTCTTTTTAGCTCATGTTGTATTTTTACTCGGCTTAAGCATGGGTTGGACTATTTTTTGGTTTATGTTATTGGCATAATATTCACTCAGTAAGAACCTGATTTGGTTTATTGTAATTTCAGTTGAGCATTATTACTGATATTCCAGGAGAAGACAATTATCTGCTTCATAAGCACTTATTTGCTAAGGTAACATTTGTTATTCTTCTTGATGATATTTTTGGTATGTTGTTTTAAACCTTGTATATGTTTTCTTTGAATGTGAAATACTTCTATGATATTGCTTCTTCTATGCTTTTGCCTAAACCTTTCAGGCAATAGAAATCTTTAGCTACTTTTGCTTTTGCAAGTTACTATTTATTTCCTAGTTTCATGTATTGCATGTACCTAGAACCTCTTATGAGAATTGAAGGTGTCTATCAGCTAGGATGCCAGTTTGTTAGACAGGTGTCTAGTACAATAGATCCATATTAACACTGCCCCCTTCAAAACAAGATGTTTACACCTGTTTTTAATCCCTTACTAGTTAAGAGATCCAGAGTTGATAAATCTATCAGCTAGGATGCTAAATTGTTGCTTCTGATTATATAAGCATCCAAGAGTATTAATGAAGAATGGCAACTCAATCATGTACACTGACAATCTCTACGTTTCCAATTATTTCTTTTGAGAATATATAATTTTTTTGTTGAACGTTTTGACAATGATAAGACATGATTACATACTTGTTTAAATGAGCATACCAATGTTTGAGACATAATGTCTTTTTCAATCAAACGAGATAAGTCTCCTTGCAAATTCAGTTTATGGTCAGTTGCAAAAACCATGCAAACATACTTGCTCATTATCTTTTTGCAATGTGCAGGGAAAAAACATTGCCAACTCTGCCATAGCACCGATTATGCCACTGCAAAATGCAATTTTCAATATGGCTAGCATTTTTGGCTATTCAACTACAAAGGAAGCCTTTACCACTTGCTCTCAAGCTGGTTGGCAGCTCTTTGGGCAATGAACCGTAGCAAATTTGTAAAAATGCTAGGAAACTTTCAAAAACAGAATCTATATCACAATATCATAGAAAGGAGCTTTGTAATTGTGTTGTAGATTTTGCTACAGCACATGCTCCCCCGACCTTTCAAGCAGAATGCATATGCTACAGCTCCAACAGATCTATGACTATAGTTTTTGTTGTTTTTGTCAAAGACATCGTGTCAAAGATTGTTGAACCTATTTTTAATATTGCCTCTTTTCTCCAACTAAGTCTATTTTCATAATCATGTTGAATGTAGAACTAAATTATTTCGTTTTTTTCCCTTTTTTGTTGCAAACACCTTTGTATATGCATTCTTTATATATATAAATGTTTCTATTTAACGTCTTTTAATACAAGAAAGCAAAAATCCTTTCGCCAAAAAAATCGCTTTTATCAATTAACAGCAATTTCATATGCACTTGACAATGCCCCCACTAGCAATGTCGGGAACATCACCACCTTGTAGCTCTTGTTTTATATATTTTAGTAAAATATTATTAATTTTAAATAACATTTTAGTAGAATATTTTATTTTAATTTTACATGTTATTGTTTATATTGTTTATATGATCTTTCATAGTCTAAGTATTCACTCCACAACGAATTATTTGAACAACACTCATATCAATCCAATATTTTTAATAGTTAAATTTTAATTAAAAAAAATATGCTTATCCAACTCTTTTTCTTATTATCTATTTACATTCAATTGTCATCACTCAATTAATATTCAATTGTCATCACTCACATAACATATATGGACATCGTCATCCTTTATCACTCACCTTGTATATATGCATACATAAAGATATTCTCCTTACTCACTTCTATGATGTATCACTTTTCTTACACCATTCGTATTCTTGTGTATTACATTTAGAATGTAATAATACTTCTCATGATTTGCCACAAAATTATGTATATATTATTTTTTTTATTTGTCATTATTATTCTTTCAATCTTATTTTATCAACATTTTTCATAATGATACATTTTTTAATAATGAAATAATTTTGTTACTTACTTATTTTCCATCACTCACCTAACATATAATATATGTCCATCCTCATCTTTTATCACTCACTCTTTCAAAATGACATACACACATATGTCCACTTTGAAGATGAATGAAAATGTGTATATATTTTTATTAAAAGAAATACCCTATATTTTTATATTCTTACATAGTATGGTAATTAAAACTCAATGTTAATTTCTAATACTTTTTTCTAAATGTTAGAGTATTGTTATTGAATATCTCATTATTTATAAAAATATATTTGTCTTGCAAATTTTTTCTGTTTTTCCTTCACCTTATTCTAATATTATTTATAATATTTAACCAACTTCATTCTTACCTAATCTTAAACTTATGATTTAAATCTTGAACTTATCATTTAATTTTACAAGGATTATATTAAACTAAATTATTTCCAAATGTTAACTTTATCCACCTAATCATACAAATACCACCTAAGCCTGCAAAATCTTTGTGGTGCCTATTTAGTAATCTTACATACAATTACCACCTAAACCTATAAGATTCTTAGAGTGGTTATCTTTGTAATTTGTTGTAGGAAATTGGTTGCATATCCAAGTGAATTTAACATGGAACAAACCTTTAGTTTATGTGTTTTATGACGTAGCTTATGGAAAATAAAAGGCATTATCTTTTACTATGTACTTAATATATGATAAATATACAATGATGAACTAAATAGACATCCAATCAAAAGAGTAATATATATTAAATATGAAACTGATATTTGATAAACCAAATATATGTCCATTCCAAAGCTAGACCTTGAAATTTCTAAGATATTGCATTGTAGTAATAGCAAGAACCTGAGTACATATAGCTTGGGTATTTTTCTTGTGCTTGAAGTGTTTACACAAAGTAAAAAATTAACAATTTGATCGTAGATTATAACATTAATATATTGCACTTTCATGGAACATTACAGGGTACCCGCACAAAGTTGGTACCCAAAAAGGGTGCAATAGGAGCACATGAGTGGAAAAAAAATAGTGACACGCACACGCGTCCAAACACGCACACGTGTCACTCCTTCAGCAATGTCGAACGTCCACGTCATTGATTCGACGTGGATAAAATGTGCGCGCTCGCGTTATTAACACGTATGCACAAAGTGCGTGCATGCGTTATGACGCGTGCACGCCTCTGTCTTTTTTATAAAATAAAAAACAAAGCACGGGTTTGTCATTTTCAACAAACCCTCGAGCGCACAAAGGCCAAACAAGCACCCCGCGAGCGCATCACGGAGCACCCAAAGGCCTCCTCAACGCCACCAATTCGAACCTCCACCACCTTGCCGACATTGCGTCCAGGTAGGTCCTCAACGAACCATGTATTTCTTGTTTTTTTTGTTTTTTTTGTTTTTCATTTCAATTTTAATTTTAAAAAAAAAATTACAATCCATTAAAAAACCAAAAAAATTTCATTGCAGATTAACTACACCTAACAAGATGACAAACACACCTGAACCATCAGATGAAACCAATGAAACCGGACCATCAGAAGACAACATTGGAACGAACAATGACCGAATGAAAACCCCGAAGATCAATTACACCAAGATTTAAATGAATTAAGGGTATTAAGGGATGAATTAAAGAGCACCAAGGAACCCTCTCGGGTTTCCTTGGCTTCATCATTGCAAAACATCATAGAATCCATCAACATTTCCCACAGTGAGATCACAAATCTGAGCCAATAAAGGGCTCAAATGAGGGAATGTTGGAATATTCACACCATCATTTTTGTATTTTTCATGCGCCCAGTCATCATCATGGTTGTCTCCCCAGCACCTAGAGCTTACTTCTAGCTCTCCGGATCCTGTCTTTAGCCCTCAATTGGCCTCCTACCTACCTAATGCGCCCTCTTTGACTTATCTACTTAGCAAGTGCGCCCTTCTCACCTACCACTGTCAGTTAGAGCACTTTTACTCACCTACCACCAGCTATCACTCAATTAGGGCGCCTTATCTCACCTACCGAGAGTTATCATTCAGTTAGTGCATTGATTGAGTAGTTCTTCCATTGATTGCTCATACTGACTTCTTGTAGCTTCTAGTTAGCTAGTTTTGTAGTTCCACTTGACTATTTGATAGCCTCATGCGCCCTGCTTGGAGTCTCCATTCCTTGATTTATGCCTAAATGGTTATGTTAGACTCAGTTAGACACACTTGACTGACTATTACCATTTATGACTGATACTATTGACTGGATGATGTCTTCATTGTTATCCAAGCTAGACTTTGAGTTAGACAACCTCATGCACCCACCTTGGAGTCTCCATTCCCTGATTTATGGCTAGATGGTTCTGTTAGACTCAATTGGTCACACTTGACTGACTCTCACCAATTGTGATTGATACTACCGACTGGATGATATCTCCATAGTTATTCATGCTAGACTTTGAGCTCAGAATTCAAATGCCCTACTTGGCTAATTCGAATCCTATATGATACCTCATCATTGATTATTGTAACACATTCTCTACATTCATTATTCATTATATGATATTGACATTGTCCATTATTCTGTGTTTGTGAGTGATTATTGAATGCATACTTCTTCTTCTTTGCAAATAATCTTGAGAGTTAGATTGTGAGTTTGTTACTTTGCTAGATCCCTGCAGATTATCACATGGGATCAGCGCAGTAAGAAGCTATTTGAATTGCAGCAGTTGCAGCATTTCTTTGAACAACTATATTTTCACTTGTGCACCAGAAGCCTCTGAGTTTCCACAGCAAATCCTAGTGCTACTACTTGAATTCATTGGAGAAATCCAATGAGGTCTAGCCAGGTGTGAATGACTTAGTCTATGTGCCAAGTGTTCTTAAGGTAGTGTTCAATCAAAGTGTAGCATTCTCCATCAGCAAAAATTCTCTTGTTTTGTAGGTTTATTCACCCGTTTGGAATCTCCTTCGACTATTCGAATTTCTCGGTTTCAGATGGATCTAAATCTTACATATTCCAATTATGTTGAGTGGAAATCCAAGATGAATCTCTTCATGAGATCAAAGAGCTTCACCCGATTACTCAACGGAACGATGGTAGAACCCCTCAATGTAATTAATTCCAAGTACTTGGATAGGCTTGATGAAGCAATTGGCCTGCTCTTTCTCTCAATTTCTGAAGATATTCACTTCCATGTCATCGATCTTACATCTCCTTAAGAGGTTTGGGAAAAGCTTGAATCTCTTTTTGGACCGAAATATTATATGCAAGACACAAATTGGAGAATGAGCTCATATGTTGGATTCCAGAAAGATTCGAATCTATCAATGCCTTCCTCACCAAGTTCAAAAGCTTGATATCATAGTTGAAAATATATGAGATAGTAAAAGAAGACAAGCAGCTTATAATTGCCATTCTCTCAAAGTTGGGGGCAAACTTCTCAGTTTTTGTCTCTACTTTCCAGTCAGCTAGGTTGTCCATTCCAAGATGGAAGTTCCCCTCATTTGATGATTTCATCCAATCTCTTACTCAAGAGGAAGAGAAGTTGATCTCTATGGGAATGATCAAACCCAAATTGGATTCAGCCCTTACAGTTGCCGAGAGAGCGAATGGTAAAGGAAAGCAAAATATTTCTGACAAGAGATCGAATGATACAAGGCCTACAGATAGTTCATACCAGTCAGATGGGTTTTGAACTCAAGGAAGACCAAGCATTCTCAGAAGGGAAAGACCAAGTGCACTTATTGTCTGAAGGGATTTCATCCTTAGATTACTTGCATTCTGAATACTATAGATTTGATGGCTCAATTACTTGAGAAGAACAATCTTCCTGTACCAGCATGTGCAAGGAAGAAAGATCATGATACTGAATCTTCTAGATCCGAGGGCAAAGAAAGATGTAATTCTCTCATAGCAAGTGCATCAAATAATTCTTCCTTCATCATAGATTCAGGAGCATCATGCCACATGGATTCCTCCAAATATCTCTTCTCTAGTTTCGAAAGCTCTATTGGCCCTTCCATCAATTTGGGCAATGATTCAGAAATCTCCTCTCATGGGATTGGAAGAATCGATCTTAATCATGTTCACTTTTCTGATGTGCTTTATGTTCCTTCTCTTGCAACTAATGTCCTTTCAGTTTTTCAATTGACTCATACTGAAGAGCCGAAAAGAGTGATCTTTACTCCATATGAAGTCTGTTGGAATATTCACACCATCATTTTTGTATTTTGCATGCTGCATGCAACTGCATGCATCCAGTCATCATCATGGTTGTCTGCCCAGCACCTAGAGCTTGCTTCTAGCTCTCCAGATCCTATATTTAGCCCTCATTTGGCCTCCTACCTACCTAGTGCACCCTCCTTGACTCATATGCTTGGAAAGTGTGCCCTTCTCACTTACCACTGTCAGTTAGAGTGCTCCCACTCACCTACCATCAGTTATCACTCAGTTAGGGTGCCTTAACTCACCTATCGGGAGTTATCATTCAGTTAGTGCATTGATTGAGTAGTTCTTCCAATGATTACTCATGTTGACTGCTTGTAGCTCTTGTCTATCTAGTTTTGGAGTTCCACTTGACTATTTTATAGCCTCATGCGCCCTCCTTGGAGTCTCCATTCCCTGATTTATGCCTAGATGGTTCTGTTAGACTTAGTTAGACACACTTGACTAACTATTACCATTTATGACTGGTAATATTGACTGGATGATGTCTCCATTGTTATCCAAGCTAGAATTTGAGTTAGACAGCCTCATGCACTCCACTTAGAGCCTCCATTCCTTTATTTATGGGTAGTTAGTTCTGTTAGAATCGGTTAGACACACTTGACTAACTCTTGCCACTCATGACTGCTACTGCTGACTAGTTGATGTCTCCATAGTTATTCATGCTAGACTCTTAGATTAGTGATTCAAATACCCTACTTGTCTACTTCGAATCCTATATCATGCTGCTTTGCATCCCATTGTAACATATTATCTACATTCGTTATTCATTGTATGATATTGACATTGTCCATTATTTCTGTGTTTATGAGTGATTATTGAATGCATGCTTCTTCTTCTTTGTAAATAATCTTGAGATTTATATTGTGAGTTTGTTACATTTTCTTGATCCCTGCATATTATCACATGGTATCAGAGCAGTAAGCATCTATTCGAATTACAGCCATTGCAGCAGTTGCAGTAGCAATAGTTGCAGCATTTCTTTGAGCAACTATCTTTTCACTTGTGCACTAGAAGCCTCTGAGTTTCCATAGCAAATCCTAGTGCTATTACTTGAATCCATTGGAGAAATACAGTGAGGTCTATCCAGGTGTGAAGGACTTAGTCTATGTGCCAAGTTTCCTTAAGGTAGTGTTCAGTCGAAGTGTAGCATTCTCCATCAACAAAAATTCTCTTGTTTTGCAAGTTTATTCACCCGTTCGGAATCTTCTTCAACTATTCGACTTTATCTGTTTCAAATGGATCTAAAGCTCACATCTTCCAACTATGTTGAGTGGAAAGCCAAGATGGCTCTCTCCATGAGATCCAAAAGCTTCACCCGAATACTCAACGGAACGATGGTAGAACCTCTCAGTGTAGTTGAAAAGTCCAAGTACTTGGAAGGCTTGATGAAGCAGTTGGTCTCCTCCTTCTCTCAATTTCTAATGATCTTCACTTCCATGTCATCGATCTTACATCTCCTAAAGATATTTGGGACAATCTCAAATCCCTTTTTGGACAGAAATATGATATGTAAGGACATAAATTGGAGAATGAGCTCATATGTTTGAGGCCTGACAGTTTCGAATCTATCAATGCCTTCCTCACCAAGTTCAAAAGCTTGATATCACAGTTGAAAAGATATAAGATAGTGAAAGAGGACAAGCAGCTTATACTTTCCATTCTCTCAAATTTGGGGGCAAACTTCTCAGTTTTTGTCTCTACTTTCTAGTTAGCTAGGTTGTCCATTCCAAGATGGAAGTTCCCTCATTAAATGATTTCATCCAATCTCTTACTCAAGAGGAAGAGAAGTTGATCTCTATGGGAATGATCAAACCCAAATTGGATTCAGCCCTTACAGTTACAGAGAGAGAAAATGGTAGAGGCAAGCAAAATATTTCTGATAAGAGATCGAATGATACAAAGCATACAGATATTCCATATCAGTCAGATGGGGCTTCAAACTCTAGGAAGACCAAGCATTCTCGGAAGAAAAGACCCAAGTGCACCTACTGTCTTAAAGGTATCCATCCCAAGAGTGATTGTATGAAGAAAGCTATAGATATGATGGCTGAGATATTTAAGAAGAACAATCTTCCTATGCCTGCATGTACAAAGAAGAAAGATCCTGATACTGAGCTTTCCATATCTGAAGGAAATGAAATATGTCATGCTCTCGTGGTAAGTACATCAATAGATTCCACTTTCATCATAGATTTAGGAGCATCAAGACACATGTCTTCCTCCAAAAATATCTTCTCCAGTTTCACAAGCTCAGTTGGCCCTTCCATCAAATTGGGAAATGATTCAGAAGTCTCCTCTCAAGGGAGTGGAAGAATCGATTTCCACTCAGGTTACTTTTCTAATGTGCTTTATGTTCCTTCTCTTGCAGCAAATTTACTTTCACTGTACCAAATGACCCATGTTGGAGAGCCCAAAAGAGTGATATTTTCTCCAAATGAAGTCGATGTACAAGACATGGTTTCAGGGGAAATCATCTCAAAAGGTGTTGCAAATCATGAGACGAAACTCTATGAGTTTTCCCACTTCTCACCTCTCTCAAAGGAGTCTGCTCTTCACTCTCATATTCATGAAGAGAGTAGACTATCTCATATAAACCACAAGGTAGCTCAAGATGTGGTTGAAGGTCTTCCCAATAACAAGAATGCTCATGGCACCTACAAAGATTGTTCTAAGAAGATTGAGAAAAAGAGGAATCTTGAAGAAGTGCGAATGCTAGATCTAGATCCACAAGAACCTGAAGATCTAGCACCTATTGGTTCAACATCCACTATTACATCCACTGGGGATCTTGTTGAAGATTATAGTTCTTTTGATCTCACCTATGATGAGTCAAGGGAGATAGCAGAGATCTACATGCAGCTTCGGAAGTAGGTTCATGATACTTCCACTTCATCAGATTCAAATTTTAAAAGTGATGATGAGGTAGACTCACTTGCTTCTTCACACGAGCTTCTATTCTGAGTTTGAGAGTGCTTATGAGTTTCAAGAGAGCGAATTCCCATCACATGATAGTTCATATTTGGAGTATGAGACATCAGCTTCACATGTTGCTCCTCATGAGATTTCAGAGTCAGAGTTTGTATATGATGATGAGCCAGTTCTACTTGCTTCTCCTCACAAGAGTTCAAATTCAGAGCCTGAACATGATGAGCCAATTCTGGATACATATCCACATGATATTTCAGATTCGGAGCTCGGAAGTGTTGACAAGCTCCAAAAGAGAAAACCATCATCACATGGTAGATCAGATTCAGAGTATGACAGTGAATATAATGAAGAGAAAATGCTAGATCCAGATCCACAAGAACCTAAAGATCTGGAAAATGCTAATGAGGACATGGGAGATTCTGTCCCTTATGATCTCTCAACTGATTTTTCTCCTCTTCCAAGACGGGAAGCCACTACTCTCATTGGTGATCCAATTGATTGACGGAGAACCACATCAGGTGTTTAGGATGGAAGGTTTCATCCTTCTCACATTTCTGATCATTTTCGGATTGATCAACCCTTATTTTGAAAAGAAGGGCACTTATTTCCTTCAGGGGTGAGTGATGTCATGCTACTTTAGTATCCTTCAGTCTATTTTGAGGGAGGGATTTCTTCCTACTGGTTTTTCCCTCTTTCCTCACTTAGTTTATTTATATTGATTGTACGGGATGACCTTTGGTCTCAGTCACCAGGGCCCTATTTTTTATTTCAATTATTTCCTCATAGTATAGCTTGCAGGGGGGTGTTGGAATATTCACACCATCATTTTTGTATTTTGCATGCTTGCATGCAAATCTACATGTTGCATGCAACTACATGCATCCAGTCATCATCATGGTTGTCTGCCCATCACCTAGAGCTTGCTTTTAGCTCTCTAGAGCCTGTCTTTAGCCCTCATTTGGCCTCCTACCTACCTAATGCACCCTCCTTGACTCATCTACTTGGCAAGTGCACCCTTCTCACCTACCACTGTCAGTTAGAGCGCTCTCACTCACCTACCATCAATTATCACTCAGTTAGGGCGCCTTATCTCACCTACCGGGAGTTATCATTGAGTTAGTGCATTCATTGAGTAGTTCTTCCAATGATTACTTATGCTGACTGCTTGTAGCTCTTGGTTAGCTAGTTCTGGAGTTCCACTTGACTATTTGACAGCCTCATGCGCCCCCCTTGGAGTCTCCATTCCTTGATTTATGCCTAGATGGTTCTGTTAGACTCGGTTAGACACACTTGATTGACTATTACCATTTATGACTGATACTATTGACTAGATGATGTCTCCATTGTTATCCAAGCTAGACTTTGAGTTAAACAACCTCATGCACTCCACTTAGAGCCTCCATTCCTTGATTTATGGGTAGTTAGTTATGTTAGACTTAGCTAGACACACTTGACTAACTCTTACCACTCATGACTGATATTGCTGACTAGTTGATGTCTCCATAGTTATTCATGCTAGACTCTTATAACAGTGATTCAAATACCCTACTTGGCTAATTCGAATCCTATATCATGTTGCTTTGCAGCCAATTGTAACATATTCTCTACATTCATTATTCATTGTATGATATTGACATTGTCAATTATTTTTGTGTTTATGAGTGGTTATTGAATGCATGCTTCTTCTTCTTTGCAAATAATCTTGAGAGTTAGATTGTGACTTTATTGCAGTTGCTAGATCCCTGCAGATTATCACAAAGTCGAGATACAACACATGATTTCAGGGAAAGTCATTGCAAAAGGAGTTGCAAATCAAGAGACAAAACTCTCTGAGTTTTCACATTTCTTACCTCTTTCAAAGGAGTCTACTCTTCGCTCTCATACTCATGAAGAGATTAGACTATCTCATCTCAACCACAAGTTAGATCAGACTGTGTTTGATGGTCTCCTAAGTGGCAAGTTTGCTCATGGCACTTTCAAAAGCTGCCTAAAAAGAAAGGATACACCAAAAGAGATTGAGAAAAAGAGAACCCTTGAAGAAGTACGAATGCTAGATCCAAATCCACAAGAAACTAAAGATATAGCACCTATTGGTCCAACTCCTATTTCAACATGGGCCTCTACTACTACATCCTCCTTTGGTCTTAGTGAAGATTCATCAGCATCTAGTTCCAGTGCTTCTATTGGTTCAGAAGAGGATTACATGCATATTCTGGAACAGTTTCATGACATCAATATTTTTTATATGTTCCTCCTTCGAGTGATGATGAGCATGAGCCAGTTTTACTTGCTTCTCCTCATGAGATTTCAGATTCAGGGTTTGCACATGATGATGAGCCAGTTTTACTTGAGATTTTAGATTCAAAGTTTGCATGTGATGATGAACCAGTTTTACTTGCTCCTCCTCATAAAATTTCAAATTCAGAGTTTGGATGTGATGATTCATCTTCACATGATATTTCAGATGGAGATGATGATGAGAGAATGATAGACCCATATCCAAAAGAACCTGAAGGTCTAGAAACTGATGATGAAGATGGGAGAATGGGAGATCCAGATCCACGAGAACCTGAAGATCTCTCACCTTGTTGGCCTCCTCTCCCTCAATGGGAATCCACTACTCCCAGATCAGCCAGATTAGAGTTTCAGCATGGGAAGTTTCATCCTTCTTTCTTTATTGATCCTCTTCTTCAATGGGCAACCACTGATCCTCGATCTGCCAAATCAAAGTTTTCACATATAAGGATTCATCCTTGTGAAATTCTTGATCCATTTCAGAACTATCGATCCTTCTTTGAGAAAGAAGTACACTTACCTCCTTTAGGGGTGAGAAATGATATTCTTCATTAGCATCTTTCAGTCTATTTTGAGGGAGGGCTTTCTTCCCACTGGGTTTTCCCTCTTTCCTCACTTAGTTTATTTAGATTGATTGTACAGGGTGACCTTTGGTCTTAGTCACCAGGGCCCTATTTTTTTATTTCAGTTATTTCCTCATAGTATAGCTTGCAGGGGGGTGCTGGAATATTCACACCATCATTTTTGTATTTTGCATGCTTACATGCAAATTTGCATGTTGCATGCATTTGCATGCCACTGCATGCATCCAGTCATCATCATGGTTGTCTTTCCAGCACCTAGAGCTTACTTCTAGCTCTCCAGAGCCTGTCTTTAGACCTCAATTGGCCTCCTACCTTCCTAATGTGCCCTCTTTGACTTATCTACTTAGCAAGTGTGCCCTTCTCACCTACCACTATCAGTTAGAGCAATTTTACTCACCTACCACCAATTATCACTCAGTTAGGGTGCCTTATCTCACCTACCAGGAGTTATCATTCAATTAGTGCATTGATTGAGTAGTTCTTCCACTGATTGCTCATAATGAATGCTTGTAGCTTCTAGTTAGCTAGTTCTAGAGTTCCTCTTGACTATTTGACAACCTCATGCGCCCTCCTTGGAGTCTCCATTCCTTGATTTATGCCTAGACGGCTGTTAGACTCAGTTAGACACACTTGACTGACTATTACCATTTATGACTGATACTATTGACTGGATGATGTCTTCATTGTTATCCAAGCTAGACTTTGAGTTAGACAGCCTCATGCACCCACCTTGGAGTCTCCATTCCCTAATGTATGGCTAGATGGTTCTGTTAGACTCAGTTGGTCACAATTGATTGACTCTCACCAGTTGTGACTGATACTACCAACTGGATGATATCTCCATAGTTATTCATGCTATACTTTGAGCTTAGAATTCAAATTCCCTACTTGGATAATTTGAATCCTATATGATGCCTCATCATTGATTATTGTAACACATTCTCTACATTCATTATTCATTGTATGATATTGACATTGTCCATTATTCTGTGTTTGTGAGTGATTATTTAATGCATGTTTCTTCTTGTTTGCAAATAATATTGAGAGTTAGATTGTGAGTTTGTTACAGTTTCTAGATCCCTGTATATTATCACAGGGAACACTACTCCACTGGGATGTCCAAAGAACAGATTAAAGACCTCAACATCACCAAAGCCCAGTTCTACAGCAAATTCATGGTTCCCTCGACAAGACAGCCTCCAGATGTGAGGAAAAGATGGGTTTGCATGGACTGGTGTATTTACCATCCATGGAGAGATAACTGGAGAAAGAGATGGTTTATGGTATTTGACAGGCCCCCATGCAATAATTTGGAGGTCCCACAGTATTTCCTTCAGAAATTGTGGGCTAAGTTTGAGCTAGGATACCATGTGAACTATTTTGACATCACTGAGTTTCAGGGTGTCGGTCTTGGCTCTACCCAAGATCGACCTCAGGCCCGCCAAAACCCACTTAGAGGACCTACTACACCCAGGAGAGAGCCAAACCCCCCTCCTCAGCCACTCGGGTTTGGTAGCGGCCTAGATGAGATTGATGACTCAGTTAGATGTGCCACGCGTAATTTGCTTAGACATACCACATTTGTGGCTATGTCTTCACAGAGCCGAGAGGATATCAATGAGACACACACAGTTGCACGGTCTATGGGTGGTGGCCGGGACATGCCAGGTACAAATGGAAACCGGGAGGGGCCATCTAGTTCTACTGGAACAGCGGAACATCGTTGTTCTCACTGTGGTCATTATTTCCATGGTCCTACGCAGCAGCATGCCACAGAGAGCTACATGGAGCAGGTTAGCTATTGCTTTATTTAATGTTCAAGTATTTGTTGTATTTTATTTGATATTGTATTGTTTAATATATTTAACTTCGAATTACACATTGTTGACTTTATTTGTTTTAATGTACATTTATTCAGGGTCGAGTCTCCATCCTCCAGGTGGGAGGACATCAGTTCCTTTGACCTAGACCGAGCCATGGCAGCAGCAGAGGAGATTGCGGCACCATACACATAGGTAACTTCTTTACTTTGAATAATTAGATCCAGTTACGATTCATTTTTGTTCAGTAATTACATATTAATTAGAACTGAGTAATTACCATGTTATCATCGGATTTTACAGTTGTGTTTATCATATTGTCTAAATTATTTGAGAGCTATAAATTCATATAATCCAACCAAACAAAAATGAAACCTTATAAAACATGAAAACCTAAGAAACCTAGAAACATGTGCTTTGAAATGCCCGCAAGGGGCCTTCCAAATGCCCGCACATCTTCCTTGTCCACCTCATCATCTTGTCTTTGTCCTCTAATCTTATGTTTTCCAATTCATCGTCCTCCATGTCACCAAGTTATCAATCCTTCTTGTCATCAAGCATGTCCTCCTTGTCATGTTCCATGTCATCAAACACCATGCTTGACAAGTCATCAAGCTTGCTTGCTTATCACTTGTCTTTGTCTTGTCCTTAGCTTTCCATGTCCTTCTTCTATGCTTGTCATAAACACTTGTCATGCTTGCCATGTTTGTCATACTTGTCACCTTTTCCATTCCTCAAGCCATGTCACCATCTCTAAAGTGCTTGCCATAATGTGTATGCTCCATGTTCTTAACACTTCCATGTCTTTGTCATCAATGTCATTATCAAGTCCTTGTCATCAATCCTTTGTCATGTCTCCACTTTGTCAAGTCTTCTACACTTGTCATGCTTGCTTGCCACTTTTCAAGTCATCAAATCTTGTCATGTTTACCATTTTTCCATTCAATTATTTGCCATGTCATCACTTTGACCTTTGTCATTAACGTGTTTTCATCAATGACAACTTTGGCCATCAAACACTTCAAGCATAAATTGTCAACCTTCTTTACCACATTATCTTTAATGAATGACCACAAAATGGGTCATTTGTTCCTGTCATGGGCCCAATCCATTGTGGGTCAAAGGACACGATCCCCACAACCATGTTCTTTACCAAGTCTTGAACAAATGGACTGCACCAATACAATAAAAATTTTATATAATATCCAAATCCCATCAAACCACTATCATCTCACTTGAATCTAAATTAATTGCAATCATGTTTTTTAAGTACTATCGTTGGCATTCTCATTGGCATTGTGTTTAACATTGTTGATATTGTTTTTATAAATTCAATCTAAAAATTGTAGTGTTCGCACAGGTGTCCGCAGGCTCCAGCGACCAGCCATCGCCCCCGGGGATCAGTAGATCTCCACGTGTGCAGGTATCGTGTGTATTAAGGCATAAATTTAATTTCAAATATGATGACTTGTCTATGCATATTTATATTTTTCTATATTAAAATATGAGGTTATAAATGTGTATGCAGGTGCGAGCACCTCATCTGGTAGTGCCTTTTTTCCTCCCTCCCGGGCCTTTCGGACACCGTATATGCCAGTTGTATCCCATGGAATACATGCCCCATTCCATGCATCCTTCCCCACCCCCTTCCATCTAGCCTCCCCTTCCTATCCAGCTCCACAATTCCATCCATCTCCCCCTTCTGTTTCATATCCTGCATCCCATCACCCCATCCCAACCTTTCCACCACCTCTGTATCAGTTTCCCATGTTCCCACCCTCCCCCATCCGACCATGACACACCACCCATCCACAGTCACCCGTCCCTCCACCACAACACAAACCTTTCCCCCCCCACATTCCCCCACCACACTCGCTTCCCATTCCACGGTGCCCCCATCCATACTACAGCCAGTTGGGGTTTATCGCCCTAGACATGCATCTCCACTTCGCCCACCCCAGTCCATGCCTTCTTCTTCCACTGTTCCCCCCAATGGTGTATCCACTGTCGATGTGGATACATCCTCCCCTATACCATCCACCCTAGCATCGGAGCAGGTTGTCCAGCCGACTACTCCATCCGCTAGCCCTGAAGACCAGTCGGTTGTGTTCACAGTGATATTGACTAGTTTATGAAAATATCTTTCAATTTTAACGAAAATTACTATATGCATCTAATTTCATCATTTATCTAATTGTTCTAAATGTTGCAACGTGGCATTGCTGAGAGACTACGAGCACAGAGGAGGGAGACCCCCTCACGACTTACAGTCTCGCATGCGGTGAGTTATCTAAGATTTGAAAACTATTTTTATTTTTAAATTATGTTTTATACTTGTATAATTGCCAGGAAAAGTTGACATATTATTTTTGTTGTTTCAGGGCTCAGGGGGACATGACCCAAGTCACCCGAAGGACCCAGCTTCCTCTAGCACGAAGAAGAGGAAGATCGATTTTGGAGATGCACCTAGGAGCTCTGAGGGTGGGCAGGAGGATTGAGAGACCCTCCTATGTACACTAGCCACGATGTGGCATTTTGGGCACGAGTTGCCATATTTTGTATAGGGAACCATGGGCCATATTTTGTATAGGGCACGAGTTGCCATATTTTGTACAAGGCATGAGTTGCCATTATATAGACGTTGGGAACAATGTTCCATTTTTCCAAAAAGTGTACATGATTGGATCATTTTTTCATATTAATAGATGGATCTGCACTTGTCTATATGACTTTGTATTTGATTACATTTTTGCATACATGATTTTGTCTTCAATAACAATGTTATGGAAAAGTTTTCACATACATGTAGATGTTATTTCTAGACACCAAGTGACCTCAATATGAGTCCCTTGTATTTGAATGGGTCTTGCATCTTTTCCTTTCAGCAACAACATACCTAACCAATCAAACTAAGGAGTGATATTTACATTACAAAGTGTTGTGACTTTATGGCTACAAAAAAAAAATAGGAGAGGATGACTTCTTCATATTTTTTTATCTGAAGTAATGCAGTTTCTTAGTGTCTTCATCTACATCTTCAACATTTGTGTTCAATATTTGTCTTGTATATTCCATACTTAACCTTGTAATGGTGATAATAGTCAATTCTAACAAGCATTGCATCACATATTATATCAAATTAACCTAGATATATGAGAAGTTCATATGTGTGCTTGGATGGAAGGGCTAACCATATCACTTGAATTAGTTCAAACATGAGGGGTGTGCATAGGTGAAATTGGATTGAGCAATAAAAGAGAATTGTTAATGTAGTTACATATGGATTGTTCTTTGTG